>NADL03000015.1:0-600000 GCA_002205965.3 Kappaphycus alvarezii
AGACATTGTTACAGTAAGAGGCATTCTTCAACAGGTCACAGCTACGGTGATCACTTTGCTATCGTCACACGTCTTCAGGTGGCAACCGAACCGTTCTGTACTGTACACTACTACCCCGGGAGTCAATTCTGCGAGCATAGAAGGCTTTGAAATGGAGCGACAGCCAATTTTCCTCCCTAAGCAATATCCAGTACTCTGGAAACTAGGTTGGTATGCCATTGACACGTTTTTGAAGGAGCAGGACGTCTACCTTCGCTGGGTCAAAGAAATTGCCGGGAAAGCTAGCAGCTTTATAGTACACCAGTTTCCCCAGTTGCGTCAGTCAGTCACATCTAAGCTTCTGACTTCGCTGATTCGTCTCCAGGCTTTCGCGGATGTTAAATATACCAAGCAGTTGACATATCAAGAAGCAGCAGAAAGCCAATAGGAAGCAAGAGACTATGAATACATCCTCATTGGAAGCGGAACCAAAAAAAAGATGGCGCAATGAATATCAAAGAGGATGATCCCGAGCTGTGAATCATCTCGCTATTCCCTGGTTATGATGTCTTTTTGCGACGTCATGGCATAGATACTCTGACGACAAACAACACTAAATTGAAAGTAAGTCATATATGCTCTTGACTGAGCCATTAACCCTAAAGAATAAGGTAGAGGCAGGCTTGTAACTAGTGAAGGCAGACCAGGTGAATAATTGGCTATTTTCTACTCACATGTTGTATTCGAGGCAGAACCTCGTGATATTTTGTGTATAAATCAAGGAAGCAGATGAAAATTATCGAGTAAAACGGGAACAGAATCACAGCAAACGTTTTAGGGTACAAGTAGCAAGCGAAAAATCATCGTGGAGTGTCGGCACATGGAAATAGTGCTAAGGATAACAAAGCTAAGACAAAAGAGCCTTCCTACAGCAAGGAAGCCAGTGATGAAAGGAAAAGTCCAAAGCCACTTCTTTGCCTCAATGAGGAAACTTGCGACGGGTTCGTTATTTTATGAAGGACTGTGATAGGGGTAAATCGTCGGGAAGAGAGATAATCAGAACCAACTACACCAAGAAGGAGGTGTTGCAAGCGACAAAAGTGCTACCGTGGTATAGTTGAACGAACAAACAGGAGTGGATAGGGAAGAAAGTTGAAAGGGCTACAAGCATATAATGTATAGAAATAATTTGTGTGGATGATACACTCTAAACAAAATATACTTAAGAAACTAACAATCAATGAGGTCCTCTTATTTCCCATTCTCTAAATCAGATCCAAACAACTCCTCTAAAATATCCATGCTGCCCAAGCAGTTCCCACAAATATCTGCGAACGGCTCATAACTATCTATTTCATCCTAGGAGATATCTAAACTACTAAAGATATCCCCATCCGGTTCCATCGTCGGTACCACTTGTTCTATGCATTCCAGCATTCCAACACTCCCCATGCCTCCCTGCCCTTCATCCTTCTCGTCCTCGTCCTCTCCCTCATCCTCGTCACCCTACTCATGATCCTCCTCGTCCTCATCCTCGTAACCCTCCTCATGATCCTCCTCGTCCCCCTCATCCTCCTCGTCCTTAACCTCGTAGACCAACTCCTGGGCTGCCCACTCCTCGAAGGTCTCCCCAGTCCCCCCTCGACTTCCCACTCCTGCCCCTCAGGGACCTCCTCGGCCTCATCCTCGACGAAGATTTAGCGGACGAACTTGATTATCTTCTTTTCATTCTGGCGCCACAGGTAGTCGTTTGCGTCCGTCGGGCCATATGCAGCGAGCGCAAGGCCATTTAAGGGCGAGAGGGGCAGTTTTTGGCGATGGGGGCGGAGGGGCGTAGGTTGTTCATTTTTGTAGACTTTGGGGAATGGGAGGCAATGCAGGGTGTTTTGGGTGTGTGAGGGGAGAGGGTGATGAGTACAATGATCGGGGACGTTTGAAACTTGGAATAAAGGAGTGTAAATAGGCTCCAGATGCAGGTTCTATAGAGTAGGAATAGGTAAATAAATCTGTAAGGGATTTTGTAGTAGTGCATTTGCACCCTTTTTCTCAAAAAAGCGAATGTGGAGGAGGAGGTAAGCAAAAAGGGAAAAAGAACTTGATTCGGGATCGATTCAGAGCGTTAGATACTGTATAATAATATCTAGATAAAATGGAAGTAAATTTGGAGAGGAAAAGCGGTAATGATAAGCAAGGCTTGGTGAGGACGAGGAAGGACCGGAACTATAAGCAATTTTGGACAAGGGAAGGTAGTACAGTAAACGAAAGGTCTGTAGATGACGGCGACAAAAAAATTCGTTGCTCTCAGAACGCGCCTAGCACCCACCCCACTTAGTTCGAACTTCCCGTCTCGTCCTCAATGCTCTTGTTGTTCATGTGGGAGTTCTATCCATTCAGGGAGAGTATAGGGTTCACTGTAAGGATATGTTGTAGCTCATTTCCAATATGATGAGAGAGTGTGTACCATGCGATGACCGGCTCATCTCCTTGATCAAGAGTTTCGTTGAATCGGCGTATGGTTTCATAGTGTTCCCTAAAGAGCTCCTCCCGTTTCACTTCTCCAAACCTTCCAAATGTGAGTTAGTAAACGTAGTATGCAAACTTTTCTGGCAAAGGGTCCAGAAACGGGTATCTGAAGGAGTAAAAAAACTCACAACATAAGGACTGAGTCCTCACGATTAAGGTGCGCCCCGTGAATGGTCTGGAAGCACATGCAAATACTAATGGCAAAAAGGAAATTACTTCTGCTTCTCGAGGGTTCTCTGTCATTTCGCGAAGCCAACGTCTAATTTGTAGCCATGCAATAGTAAGGATGCATATTATCCCCTGGTAGACTAGGTGTGTTTGTGGTGATCTTCTTGGTGATATTCCTCGCTGCTCCCGACGCCTTGCACTCTTCGATGATCCGCCCCTATCACTTGACGGTCCGGCTGGCATCATCATGACGGTCTCGGGATGATCTTAGTCTTCAGCTGAGGTTGTGTTTCTGAGCGGAGAAACGTAAGGTTCCCATAGAGGATACGGGACCAGTCGATATTCCATATCAAGGGGCAAGCTGTAAACTTTCAGTCTCATATCTTTGTTGTTCTTGAGAAATACGTAAATCGGACGGACAATGTTCAGATACGTTTGCGACAAGTCTCCGGCAGCTACCATTCCATGTCTTCCTATAGAGTGATGATATATTACCTTCACAAACTCTGGACCTGCTTCCGTGAACCTTCCGTTTTGGAATGAGAATAGAACTCTTATTAATGGTCGGAAATCTTCTTGAGGTAGCAATGGTCGTTCAACGTACGAAAACATAGGCATGTACTAATGTAGAAATGGGTGATTACGTGGAGTTCGTAGAAGTCCCGCTTAATTGAGATGATACATTCCCAGGCCCTTTTCCTCCCGTAGGAATCATTCTATAGTTAAAGATGAGTATGCCCCGTCGTTGCGCATAGTCCTGTGTGAGAAGTAATTCTTTGGGCCTCTGATAGCAAGGGACCAGACGACGTGCATGGATGGCCCTCCTCGATCTCTTCCTTGAGATTGAACAGAGCTTATAATGCTGGTGTCTTTCCTCCGTGACAATGAAAGGATTCGAGTACTTTGCTTCGAATGATGGCCACTTCACAGCCTGGTGCATTCCTTTTCCATGTACTACAAGTACTTTAGAGCCGACTGAAAAGGTTTGGACTGGAGGCTATGCATCCTTATTTCTTGACTGTGTTAGCGCGCGGTGTAATCTCCAGCCTTCGTGGCAGTAGTTCAACTTCCTACTCTCTTCATCGATAATATTTGTTTCCATGTCTCAATGTAAAACATTCTAGGAACCCTTCCGTACATTAGCTCGAATGGTGACCGTCCACTTCTTCCTCTTCTTCGACGATAGCCGTATAACACTTTTTGTAAGGCATCTTCCCACTGGATTTCATTCCCCGACATAGTTTTCGATATTGCTCGTTTGATGGTTCCAACCATCCTCTCCTCTTTCCCGTTTGACATAGGAGTGTATGCGTGAACGGTCTTCAGCTGAATCCCTTTCTCTTCCAAAAAACAGAAGCAGTGAAGTTGCAGTAAAACAAAGGGCGTTATCCGAGATGATCCTTTTTTGAAGACCAAACGGTCCAATTATTTCTCTCTCGATAAATCTCCGGACCACCTCAGCATTTGCCTCCTCAACTGCAACTGTTATTGGCCATCCAGTAAGATGTTACACCCCTATAAGGAGATATTTTTTCCGGAAGAGGTTTCCTTGAATGGACCGCCAAAGTCAATTGAGAAGGTTTCAAAAAGACCGGAAACTGGAAAGTTTAGAGTGGAAAGCTTAGAGTTGTCTTATACCTTCGTATCGGAGTTAATTATGACAGCTGTCGCAGCTTTTCACGAAATTGTAGACGTCTTTATGGATACTGGGCCACCAGAATCTCTCAGTTACGAATTTTTTGGTTGTTTCGAGATCCCAATGCCGAACTCATCATGGAAAGTCCTCAAGATCTTCATTCTTTCGTTCAAAGGGGCCACTAGTCGGGGATCGGCTTTAGTGTGCCGGAAGAGTTTCCCATTCCACAATGTAAAAGCTTTTGATTCCTGCGTACCCAATTTCTGTGTTCAAGTTCAACTTTCTCATTTCTAGTCCATCAGGAATTTGATCAGTCCGTGAGTATTAGCTTCGTACTCGTTATCGTTCGGCAACTGCAACTCGGCGACTCCGACGATGTCCTCCGAAGCTTTTTCATTGGAATCAGTGCGTCCCTCAAGCGGGATAGGTAATCGGCAGGCTGATTATTGCGTCCGGGTCTATACACAATTTCAAACCGATATTCTGCGAAAATGTCGGGCCATCGGGCCAAGCGGTGATGTACATTCTTTCTTTGGAATGCTGTCTTAAGTGCCTTGTGATCAGTTATCAAGACAAATTTCTCGAGTGATAAAAGGTATACGCGAAACTTTTTCAGCGCGAAGACGACAGCTAGCGCTTCTTTCCCGCAGACTGAGTATCTCTTTCTGCATCATTCAGAGTTCGACTTGCGAATTGAACAGGGTGTAATCTTCCGTTTTCATCTTTTTGGGGCAAAACGGCACCCAAAGACCGTTCTGAGGCATCTGTTTCCACAACAAATGGTCTCTTGAAATCTGGATACATGATCACTGGGTGACAGATAGCTTATCTTTAAGCTCCTGAAATGCAGTTTCCATTTCCTTGTTCCAGTAAAAATTTTCCGTTCTTCGCAAGTGCTGGTATGTAACGGTGCTGCAGTCTTGGCGAAATCTTTGATAAATCTTCTGTAATATGAGGCAAGTCCTAAGAAGCTTTGAACCTACGTCTTTGAGGCAGACCTTGGTTCCAACTTGATTTTTTCGTTTTTCTCTGGATCCACTCTAATTCCCTCATGATCGATGATATGGCAGAGTAATTGGATAGAAGTTTTCGCAAAGAAGCATTTGCTCAACTTAATTTCAGGCTGTATTCAAATATCCTCTCCACTACTGTCTTGACATGAGATATGTGCTGATCCAGGGGTTTTGAAATTACCACATCATCGATATAAACTCTTGCAAATGGAAGTCCTTTCAAAACCTCGTTCATCATTCTTTGGAATGTAGCTGGGGTATTCATGAGACCAAAAGTCATCACTTCGAACCTGAATGTACCGGATTTATTGGAAAAATTGTTTTTTCCTCACATTTTTCATCCAATGAATCTGAAAATAACCAGTGTAAAGATCAATTGAGGTGAAGTACCTCCAGTCCTTCAAGTCCTCGAGGATTTCCTCCATATTTGGAATCGGAAATCGGCTCGTGTATCGTTCTCTGGTTCAGTTGTCGTAATCGACGCAAAAGGAAGTTTTTCATCCTTCTTTGTGCTACCACAACTGGAAATGACCATAGGGATGAAATTGGCCGAATAATATCATTTTCCAGCGTACTTGTAACATTGTGTGAGATACATTGGTCATATTTTGGCGGTCGACATCTGGGCCTGTGGTAAATTGCTTTAAAATCGGTAAGTTCAAATGTGTGAGTGACCGGTACACTTGCTTTTTTTAATCGGAAACGCTCCATGCAATTACTATCGGAAGATGTTAACAGTGTCGATTTTTCATTGAGGCGGGGGCTGGAAGTTGCTGTAATTTTTCTTGAATTTCTCCAATTTAGCGCTGGTCCTCTTCTTGATCCTCACCCTCCAAATTTGGAAGGACCTCTTCCGGCGTGCTCACATCTCAGATATGGAATTCGACATATTCTTATTCTCTTTGGAAAGGTAATCATCTTTCATGCTCTGAATTCCATCCTTTTGATTCGATATTATCCCAAAAAGAACACATTCAGGTTTCAAACCTACCCTAAGAATCCCAGTCCTCATCTGTTTCAAATCTAGAATCATAATCGTCCCATGCCATGCTCATTATCCTCCGAGCGTACCCTTTTCCACCAAAGAAAGTGTTATTTGGTGCGGAATCTTCACTGTCATAGCTAGAAGTGATATTCTTCACTGTCCGTTTCTCTTAAATCTTCCGGAGGTGTGCTCTTGTCGAAATCCAGGTTCATCTACACGGTTCTGCAGTCACTATTAATTGAAACGATTTGGTGGCCCAAATAAATGTATTTCCCTAGTCTTCCATGGACGGGCAGGCCAATAATTTGCATCGAATGGTATGGATAGGCATGACAGAGTCTACACCAACTTTAGAGTCCAAAAGAACACGGAAACTTTTCAACAGTGACCATGCATCTTGATACGGTTCCATCCGCCACAGTTTCTTCGAGTAGTAGTGATGATTTCAAGACCGAGATCTGTCACCAAAATTTCTGAAATGAGGTTGGGAACAGCGCCAGAATCGAAAAGAGCTTGGTTTTTCATTCGCAATATTTGACTGGTACCAGCTTAAGACGTCTTGGTGCTGTCGAGGCCGATTGAAGAAACAGTTTCTTACCCTTAGCGGACTTATTAGACCTGATAATTTTTTTGAGTTTCTTTTCTCGCATCCTCTGCGTCGCCCCTCAAAAGTCGACCAAACGTTGTCCCAGCTGCGGTCCGATGCAAGCTCAGCCATCAAATTGTACTTTCTTAACATACTCTAGTACGTCCTTCGGGATACTCCTGGCTTTCGCACTCTTTTCGTCCTTTTTCGCCGGAGCGACTCCCACTCCTGGAACAACTTGATCAGACCTCTTGGTTCGAGGAGGTATAGGTGCTGGGATATGCTCCAGCATTCCATAATCTAGCCGAGGTTTTTCGATAAAATGTTCCCTTTCCCATTCCTTTTTGTCACATTGACTTGGCTAATTTCTTCAGAGATGGGTACGTTACCGGCATCCGTCAACCTTTGATCCTTTCTGTTTTGTAAGATTTTCATCTCTGGTCCTGATTCGCTCCTTGCGTCCGATAAAGTTGCTCTTTTGTTGTCTTTAGACCAGCAGATACTTTCATGATGCCCATATCGCCTGCACTTTCCATGACGAATTTTCTATGTGGATTATCAGGACACATATTTGCAAAGTGTCCAGGCTTGTAACAGTAAGAACAGACTTCTGCGGCCTTAGGGGCCCCAGACTGGCCCTTCTTAATTGCAAGAGTAAGGCCTTCCAACTTCGAGGCTATCATGTCAATTCGATTATCGAATCCAACCTTTCTTCCAAGTGTTTGACATCGCTCCTGACAGATTCTAATGCCGCTGCACTAGTAGCTGGCCTTTGATAATTTTTTCAGGATGTACGATAGACATAGATGTATGGGTTTCCCTCAGTACTTCACTTAGTGACTGGTGTACTGTACGGTACCAAGTGCGACGGAACTTAGAGTGAGAAGCGGGAACGGGGGGCGCGAGGGGAGTCATATCCCGGGCAAAGGTGGGATCGGCAAACAGAGTCTGGTAAGCTGCAGATTCTATTTTAAGGAGGGACAGGGCAAATGCAGGGACTGGATACTACTGGCAGGACGGAGTTTCCAGGCCCTCGATTTCCTGTCGAAGGCCACGAAGGGCGCCGCGTAGCTGAGCAGGAGACAGGCCGGAAAAGATGTCCAAGATTTCGGAAAACACGAGTTTGGGAGGGTCATAGTTGTCCGATGTCTTCGCCAAGTTTCGGAAGGCGGTATAGGCGGGAGGTGAAGCCGCCAAATTCCGCTCGGCTGCGCACACCATGAAGGCATGTGGGGAAGAGGAGCGAATGATGGAACATGGGGCGGAAAAAACACCTTGTGTGATGGCTCGGCGGAAATCGGACGGATCGTGTACAGGAAAGTCCGAAGGAGAAGTAACGACAACAAGTCGCTTGGTGTTGCCACCAAAAAGACCACGAGTAGCTCAGCAGATGCGGCCCGCAAACTTGGTGGAGATCCGAACAGCGGAAAGGTAGCCGTGTTGGGTGAGGCCTTGGCGGCCTAGGAAAGGTAGATGGCGGAGGGATTTGGGGCCGTTGGGGCATAGTAGCCGCGCGTTGATAGGATTGTTCGGCAGGCTGAGGAACCGGATTTGGAGATTTTCCGATTCAGTAGCAGGAGAAGTTGGCAGGGAAGGGGTGGCAAGAGAGTTCAGGATGTGCAGAATGGAACGAAACTGCGGGTTGCCTTGCAGAGAAGGGGCCGAGGCGGTCGCCACGGGGAGTTTTGAACGGCAGAACAGAATGCAGCTGTGACTGTATTCTCGGAGAGGTCTACAACACGATAGAAGATGGAAGCGCATTTCACGAGGTAGTTAATCGACGCGTGGGTTAGGGAAACAACGGTGTCGGCATTTCCAGAAGCAGGTCAGGAAGACATAGTGGCAGGAACCGTGAGATCAGAAGGTAGTAGCCAATAAAAAGATTTCGAGACACCAAAAAGGCAAGTAAACAAAAAGATAGAAAGGCGGAAAAAAGAATCCAGCGGAGATCGGGAGAAGGAAATAAGAAGAAAAAAAGAAAACCCTGAAAAGAGGGAGGATGTAGTTGAAACCATAGTCGTCGCGCGACAGAGCACAGTCGCAGTGGGACCGCGGGAGCAAGCGCGAACGTCGGACGAGGGAGGTCGGGGTGCTAGGGGAAAAGGGAGCTTAAACAAAGAAATACAGACAAAGAACAGTCAGCTAAAGATTTCAGAGTCGTCACTTTCAAAAGTATTGGTGGGTCCGGATGATTCGCTCGAATTTACTGTACAATATTAATGGTCACTCTGTAGAATATTCCGGGCCACAACCGACTATATCTTTCAAACATTGAATCACCCTACATTTTCACCCCTTTATGGTACGTATTTAGTCTTTTTTATCGAGACTTGAGAACTAGACAAACATAGTATATCAGCTGAGTAAATAGCTTGCATGGGGAAGGGTCAAGACTGTTTGGAATAAGCTTCAAGACAGGCTATTGAAAATGGACTTTTTGACCTAAGACGCGTTTCACTCAAGTTTATTTACTCAAAGTAGAAACAGTTCCTCTCTATCCCCATTTCTAAACATTTATTACGTCTTGCTGCATCTGCCCTTATTCCCAAATCTATTCTGCGGTACCACACTTGTCGCATTAAAAAGTTTCGCTTTTAGATGTTGGGCGCAGCGACTCTCATCTTCGCCGATTTATTCCTATCACCATTCGTTTCGGTTGTTGTGGTCCGGAAAACATTAGAATAGATCGAATTTATCTTCCAGTAGTGACACCCAAAATATCTCCCAAGAGCAAAATACCCAAACCTTTCCGTTCATAAATTCCCCCTTTTGTTCCCGCACCGACCACGCCTACTGATGTCCACTAACCTGCCTCGCCCGTCCCGTAGCAACATAAGTCTCGTTAAGGCCCGGAAAGACTTTCGCACAGATACGATCCAACCTCATGCAGGGACACGCTGAGGCAGCCGCTTCGTTCAACGCAGCATGTCTTTCGGTTGTTCTTGCAACCTTCTTGTGAGAGGTGAAGGTTTGGGGGAACGTTTGGGTGTTTCACTCTCGGACGATGTTAGGCGCGTGCTGATGGGAACGGATTTTTTGTCGCCGTCATCTACAGGCCTTTAGTTTACTGTACTACCTATCCTCGTCCAAATTTGCTTAAAGTTCTGGTTCTTACTCGTCCTCCCTGAGCCTTGCTTATCATTACCGCGGTCCTCTCCAAATTTACTCCCATTTTATCTAGATATTTTTATACTGTATCTATCCCTCTGAATCGATCCTGAATCAAGTTCTTTTTCCCTTGTTGCTTACCTCCTCCTTCAAATTCGCTTTTTTGAAAAAAGGGCGCGGATGCACTACTGCAAAATCCCTTGGAAATTTATTTTACCTATTCACAATCTATAGAACTTGCCCTGGGAGCCTATTTAAACTCCTTTATTCCAAGTTTTAAACGTCCTCGATCATTCTGCTCATCATCTCTCTGCCCCCACACACCCAAAACACCTTCCATTGCCTCCCATTCCCCAAAGCCTACCAATATGAACAATCTGTTCCCTTCGAAAGTCATTTCCATAAATCGCTATCCCCGCCCCCTAAACTCTATTCCCCTACTCCCTTTCGGGCCTACTGACCTCGAGGACTACCTGCACCGGCAAACCAAAAAGAAGGTGATCTATTTCGTGCGTCGGCTTTTTATTGAGGAGGAGACGGAGGAGGTAGGTAAGGGGCGGGAGCGGGACATCGAGAAGGGAGCTGGGGAGATCTTTTAGGAGTGGGTAGCCCCTGAATTGGTCTATGAGGTTAATAAAGGAGAGGAGGGGGAGGATGGCGAGGATGGTGAGGATGAGGAAATTGAGGAGGAAGAGAAGGACGAGGAGGACGAGGGAGAGGAGGACGAGGAGGACGAGGACAAAGTGGATGAGGGAACAGGGGCATGGAAAGTGTTGGACTGGTAGGGCCTGGACTGGAGAGTATGGAACAAGTGGTGCTGACGATGGAACCCGACGGATATATCTTTAGTAGTTTAGATATCTCTCAGGAGGAAGTAGAGAGTTATGAGCCGTTCGCAGATATTTGTGGGAACTGCTTGGGAAGAATGGATATTTTAGAGGAGTTGTTTGGATCTGGGTTAGAGAATATGAAATAAGAGGACCTCATTGATTGTTATTTTCTTAAGTATCTTTTGTTTAGAGTATATCATCCACAGAAATTGTTTCTATGCATTTACTGGTACCTTCTGTAGTTTTGTTTGGACTGTAGGGGTAGCCAACAGTCTATATAAGCTGAGTAAACTGCTTTCTCATGGAGATGTCAAGCAAGTTGGCAGACAACTTCAAGCCAAGTCCTGAGTAGTAGGAAGTTGAGAGTCAACTTCAGACCCGAGAAAACGTTTTCCTATGCTGCTCACAAAGCATAAGTGGTAGACCCTGCCCCTTCCATTCTTGCTTGTAGCCCTCTCAACTCTCTTCAATATATACTCCTTTTGTTCGTTCAACTATACCTCGGTAGCATTTTTGTTGCTTGTAAACCCTCCTTCTTGGGGTAGTTGGTTCTGAGTATCTCTTCTCCCAATGATTTACCCCTGTCAGAAGATATATCCGATCTATCCCAGGTTTGGGTGCCTTTACTCTTGGAAGATATACATTCGATCTCGTGAGACTGCCTCTCATTCGCTTCTAGTTTGCATTTTTGGCTCCTTCCTCACTTGGAACAGCCTTCTCTGACTTTAAGGAGTGAAGCTTTCAAATCAGTCGCAACCTGGCACGCAATTTTAATCATCCAATTCCGACTTTTGAAGCCTGCGAAAATTTTCAAGCTACCCCGTAGGCTTTCTACGGGGTAGCGTCATGGCGCGAGAGTTGGGCTGTCGCAGACAATTATACTGGTTTGTCTATGCGGGGACTGTATGCGCATGAGCTGCGATAGGTGCCTACTCGCTGGACGGACTGGTCTGGTTTCTATTCTGTTGAAAGCAAGGACGTCGGAGAAGTTGTCGCAGAACTAGAGGAGCTGGTCACGCGCGAGGAGCACGTATATTTGGCTCTTTTACGTAGCAGCTATTTCATGAGAGACTATCCTGCACTTCCTTCGGATCACAGCCTTAGGATACCTTTCAATGATTAAAGGGCCCTTACCCTCCCCTATTTGTTTTAAATCTTGGTACCTAAAGATCTATGAACGTCCATGCTACTGGCAGCAAACATCTAGTAAAATTGCGATCAAACGTCAACTAGCAGTAATTCTCTATTAGAGCAGCGGGAAACTTTCCAGATAATTTGCGGCCATGGCTGATAACGGTTTCTGAGGAAAGGTTCCGAGTAACCGTCCAAGCGGCTGCTTAAGGAAAGGCCTCCCTAATGAAAACTTTGGAGACACGAAAGGTTTCGCATAAGGTAGAACACATCTGAGAAACGAGCGCAAATTTGGCTCCGGCTAGGCCAAAACTATGGCGTGCAGGGATTGTTGTCATTTCTAGCTGCAACGGCTATCCTCTGTTAAATTATATCCGGGACCACGATATATGTGGCACCAATGGGCTCAGTGTAGACTCACTCAGAGGTACCTAGACCAAGAGCGACACCCGGAGCAGCAGCGGCAAGGGAACCAGTCTCCCCGTTGGCGGAGGCAGAGCCAGACTCACCATCAGCGGCAACAGACACAGTGTTGTCACCCTCAGCCTCTACACCAGAGCCGTTGGCGGCAAGGGCGGCGGTACCGTTCGGGGCAACAGACGGGGACGGGGAGGCAGACGGAGCCATCTCCTCACCACCCATAGCCGGGGAGGTAGCATCACCACCCATAGCCGGGGAAGTAGCCTCACCACCCATAGCCGGGGAGGTCATGCTGTAGCCAGCCGGGGAACCAGCGGCACCGGACGGGCACGGAGTCTTAGTGGGGGCGGTATAAGGAGCGGGATCGGAAGAGGTATAAGGGGTAGTCGGGTCGGAGGAGCCGGTAGTGTAGGAACCCTCCGGAGCGGTGTAAGGAGCAGGAGCTGGGGCCGGAGCCTTGTATGCAGCTGGAGAAGGGGCAGGGGCGGTGTACGCAGCCGGAGCCGGAGCTGGCGCGGTTAACGTAGCTGGTGCCGGAATTGGAGCAGTGTAGGCAGTCGGACATGGAGTAGCACCAGAAGCAGCAAACGCGACTCCAGCCAGTGCGAGGGTGGTGAAAGTTTTGATCATTGTAACTGATTGAGATGTCTAGATGTCTAATCAATAAGTAATTGAGTGGCTTGAGAGGACTGAGTGGTGCGAAGAGCTGTAGGAGATGCTGGTTATATAAGTTTTGATGCAAAGAAAGAACCAGACATGAAGCGACTACCTGTTGCAGAGAGAGTTGCAATACTCGGACAAAGCTGTAGGCCCTGTAGCAATCAGAGGGAAACCCAGATTGGCCTCGTCTTGACATGTTGCGTAAGCTGCCGAGCCTCTGTCCCGTCAAGTTAATGACTACGTGGATGTATCCGAAGGGCCAATCCATGCGACGTAGAATATCATCCAGAGCGAATTAGATACCTGATTTAAAGTAGTCTTGTGTGTCCTGACCGTTAGTCCCGTCCGCTGATACTATGTTTGCGCATCGGATTTCAGCGTTCGCATATGTACACCCAAGAATGCAATTTTTCTCAAAGCCAGAACGCTCAGTAATGGGATCCACTCGTTGTATTGTGTGCTCGCGACGCTCTGTCGACGTCGCGCCCGTGTTGGATCCAAGCGTCCCTTATGCGTTGACCTGCAAGTACGATGACGGCATGACTCGCCAGCATCACGTCCTTCGCAACATTCTCGCCCGTTCTGTAAGGAAGTTGGCGTCGCTGCAATCGTTGAACATACGCCTCCTGTCAAAGATCCCAATTCATCTATTCATTGCGAGTCCCGTCCACTAACCTGTCCAAGAGTAAAACACCCTAACCTTTACCCTTTTCAAATATTAAAGAACCAAATCAATTCCCCTCCCGTCCAATACGAATGGACATCTCCACTTCGGGTATTCACATTAGTGTTATTGCCGTCCACATTACTATTGCTCATCCTTCTGCTCGCCGCCATATCTCGCCAATTACACTTACCGCAGGCGCTGCCGCGACACTCGCAGAGCGCCAGAAACATTGCTATTACGGCGATTACTGCCACCAACACGATATCCTCCTTTCCCCCGTCGGAGTTGATATCTATGGCGCCTTGGGTGACGGGAGCCGGAGGTTCTTCCGACGCCTCGTTTCCTTCGCTGCTTCCCGTCATTGTTCCTCTCCTCCGCAAGAACTTCGTGACTTCGCTACTTGCTTTGCGTTTAGCCTACAAGTGATGCGGGCTCGACAGGTTGCCACCTTCCGTCTGCCTGTGTAGATGATCTCTGAATACTCTCCGCACACTTTTGTGTCTCCAAACTCGGGAAAGGTTTGGGTGTTTTTATTCTTGGAAGATATATTCGATCCATCTTATAGTCTTTCAGACAAACATAATCGACTGAAAAGGGCATGAAGACACAGTGATGGAGAAGGAACTACGCTCCTTAAAAGACCATCTTGAGGCCAGGCATTAAGCAGGCCGCATAGGGCATGACTGTTGCTGAACCGTGCGCTTGCACCAAACCGATCCGCACTTATCCGCACGTCTCCATCGACCTTACGGTCACGTTCAATGCCAAGTCATTTTGCAGTGCGCATGGATTCGGATGCCAACCTCCGAGAGTAGAGATTGGCACAGGTACGAGCCTACCTCTGGTGGAGGTCGAGAGTAAGTATCGATATTGATAGGGGTAGATCTTGAGAAGAAGAGATGCTCAGAACCAAATACCATAGGATGGAGGTGTTTCGAGCGAAAAAAGTGCTACCATGGCGTAGTTGAGGGATCAAAAAGGGTTGGAATAGGACAACATTTGAAAGGACTAGAAGCATGTATATAAGGAGTAGGGTCCACCACGGTTTTTCTGTGACTAATGTAAGAACAATGGTTCTTTGGTCTACAGTTGACTCTCAACTTCCTACTACTCGGTACTTGGCTTGAAGTTGTCTGCCAACTCGCCTGACCTACCCGAGAGAAAGCAGTTTGCTCGGCTTATATAGACTTTTGGCTACCCCCAGAGTCCGAACAAAACTACAAAAGATACCAGAAAATGCGTAAAAACACTTTGTACGGATGATATACTCTAAATAAAAGATGCTGAGGAAACGAGTAATCGATCTGGTCCTCTCATTTCCCATCCTTTGGATCAGACAGAAGAAAACTCCTCCAAAATATCAAAGCTACCCGAACAGTCCCAACAAATATCCTCCAATAGCTCATAATTCTCTACTAACTCCTAAGAGATATCTAAACCAATAAAGATGCACCCATCCGGTTCCATCATCAGGACCACTTGGTCCGTACTGTCCAGTCCCGCCTCATCATTCTAACAATTTCCACGTCTCCCTCCGCCTCACCCATCTCATCCTCGTCATCATCCTCTTCATCCTCCCCTTCATCCTTCGTTTCGTCTTCTTCCTCACCCCCATTCTCGTAGACCAATTCCAAGGCTGCCCAATCCTCAAAAGTCTCCCGAGCTCCCTCTTCGAAGTCCTCTTCTTGCCCTCACCTATCCCCTCCGCCTCATCCTACATGAACAAGCGAAGAACAAACTCGAGCAATTTCTTCTTTGTTTGTCGGCGTAGATACTCATCGCGGTCAGTAGGGCCAAAAGGGAGTAGGTAAATGGCGTTTACGGGGCGAGGGTGGCGGTTTTTGGAAATGACTCTGGAGGGGCATAGGTTGTTCATTTTGGTGGGCTTTAGGGAGTGGCAGGCAATTGAGGGTGTTTTGAATGTGTAAGGGAGAGATTTGTGAGTAGAATGATAGGGTAGGTTTCAAAATTTTAATCTAGGAGTTTACATAGGCTCCTGAGGGCACATTTTATAGGTTTGGATAGGTCAAGTAAATCGCAAGGGAATTTTTAATAGTGCATTTGCGCGGTTTTTTCTCAAAAAATGAGTTTAGAGAAAAAGGTTAGCGAAAAGGAAAAAAGAACTTGATTCGGGATCGTTTTCGAGGAGTCGATACGGTATAAAATATTCACATAAAAATGAGGTGATTTTGGAGAAGACCACGGTAAGGATAAACAAGGGTCAGGAAGGACAGATATTCTCCCCGGGAAGGTACTTAGAGTGAAGGAGAGCGGGAAAAGACCAGAACTACAAGCGATTTTGGACAAAGGGAGGTACTGAAGTAATTAAAAGTCGGTAGATGACGACAGCAGAAAGATTCGTTCCGAATCGCGCGACCCTAACAACTATCTTCTCTGCTTCGGATTTTGCGCCGCATTTATAGAGATCATTGGATTGAAAGCTCTAACTCTTCTGTTAAAGGGAGAGAGGGGATTCACGACGGTAAGATCAAAAAAGGCGGCCCCTCCCCTGCTTCATATTGCTTGTATATCTGGTCTCTTGTTGTGGAGACCACGGCGTAGCTCTACGATTGGATGGCGAGTAGCCCTCTCGAAGTCTTTAGCGAGAATAAATACTGAATCCATAGTCAGATTTCTCTCAATAATTCCCCCAAGTCGCGGGGATGGCGAATAGAACAACCGTTTCTTCGCATCGAGAGATCCATGAAGAACAGAAATGGCTGCCTCCTGTAGTGGCTGAGTTGATTTTCTCCATCTCTTTTTCTTGGAATTCTTCCCTCAATATCTTCTGTGACATCTATAAATAAACGAAACTAAGGTCACGAGATGCACTCAAACAACTGCTGTAGACCTATACGATTTCGCATTTCATGTCAAAGCATGAAAACGTTCAAATTTTGGTTCGCTTATCGTTTCTGTGATTGTCGAAAGTGTCAATGTCAAGAAAAAACCCTTAATTATTACTCACTTGAAAACACGATAGTATTTTTACACGTTTTATACCATGACTAACTATTCTTGAGGAAACTTTAGAATAGCTTTTCTCTAGATAAAACTAATTAGAGTGCGCTAGCATCTAAATTTCAAGTATTGAAGTACCTTAGGTCGTACTGTGATACTACAAATACTCTTAAAGTGCATCTTCGTCCTACTTTACTTATAGCATACGGCTGAAATTTTCCTGAACAGTCTAATTCTACCATCAATTGACTAATATTCTGCATTGTGTCATTATACTTTTCTAGAGATCGTTTTTCCAGAATCTAAATTACTGCTTTCTCGGCTGTTCACTAATTAAATTTTGAAGTTGTACTATAAAGACTTAGTTTCAAGGGAAAAGGCTGCTTTCGTCCGTATTTCAACGTTGAAAGTATGAAATCATGCTTTTTCATTCTTTTCAAGCCGTGTGAACCTAGTTCCGCAGAGGAACTTGCTTTGAAGGTCTAAGGTACTGTTTACGGAGATTATAAGAATTTCAAATAACCGTCCGTGTGGCATGCTTGTTTTTTATTTTATTCTATTTGAAAGTAGATTGCAGTTTAATCTGCACCTTACGCAACATATTGCATATATTAAAACTGTCAAACAAGTTCAACAGGAATCAGCGAGCCTAATGGTTACCGCAAATGAACTCACCATTTTCATTTTTCGTTTTACAAATTATAAAAAAAGGGAACGAAATGGTTCCAGGTCTATTTCTTTGTATAAAGCTTTTCCGCGTCACTAATTGGATGTATTTTATTAAAAAAGCAAACTTTCCTCTGCACTAACCGGATGAGAAATTTAGAAAGGATTGTAAACTTGTCAAGTCGTTCATGCCTTTAAGAAACGGACTATCTGAACACGTTAATGTGAGAAAAATAATGATTTTCTTATCTGTAGAGATATTCTCTTTCTTTATTAAATGTTTTTACAGATCAGGAAGAATTAATTGAGAAATCATTCTTAGTTTCTGTTTTCTTAGTAAACAAAAGATCATGAATAAACACAGGGTATTTCCCCCTGAATTTTAAGACAAAATTTAGGGCCTTTCTTTCCGAAATCTCTAAAGAATTAAAAAATGTTGTAGATACTGGGGGCTGGAATGAAAATATGTGAGTTAGAAACTATTTAAGAGAAACTTGAGGGCGGCGGTTCCCCTACTTACAAGAAATTTATTTAAACGTAGTATAGCACTACTATGCTCAAGAAAAGTTATCTAAGGCGACACAAATCTGTTAAAGTGTCCATAGATATTATTGTTAGTAAACTTCTATAGATTTTTTAACTATAGATTGGTTGAACACAAATAACGGATAAAAATGCCTAAAATATGAATGCAGTGAAATCTTACCTAATAAAGATGGGTCAGGAGTGCGTATTATGGTAGACTACAGGGCTATGGGACTTCTAAAATAGACAATGCGCAAAACAGAGAACCTAATTTTTCTATATTCCCGTTCTGTCCCACATATTTTTTTCTTATACTTCAAGTGATGTAGGTTATTGTTTAAAAAATATCTTTTAATTTTTTTTTGACAGAGATATATGATTGAAGCTCCAGGTTTACTCAACTCTTTAAATATTTCAGCATTAATGCCAAACTTTCTTGTAGAGCCAACTTTATACACATAGTTCCTACGTATTTATTGGCATAGAGCAATTTTTCACATCATAAAAAGTTTCTCTAAGGTTTAATAAGTCATTCTGGTTACACTACATGAGCATTTAGAGTAAGTACTTATCAAGAAACGTAGTTTTGATATCAAGACTAACTCTGCATCGTGCTTCATGATGTCACCAGCATCTAAAATGACCGAAAGGACGTAAACTTCTTCAAACAGTACAACTAGAGTTACTCTTCGTTTTCAATGATTTTAGTACGTCAGTAAATTGCGTCTCGTCGATTTTTCCGTGAAAAGAACTATATTTTCTAGTTCTGGCATATTTTCAATTTTATTTCCAAAGTAATAATAGACTTAGAACTTTAATCTAATATTATTAAATTCAACTTTACTGTAGCTGAGGACAACACTGGATATCCATTCCCATGTCGCACAATCTTTTTGATTCGACCCGTTATATCCCTCTGAGACCTGTTTATAGTCACCTGGGATGCAATGTAGCATCAGAAACTTATTTGGGACATCTTCTTTGTAAGGAAATCTAATTTTTTCTCAACAAATTGACTATCTAACACTAGTTTTAAGGATCTTTCGACTCTTTTAATATTGATTTGGACTGCATTGTAATACTTTGCTCGCCTCTTTATCTCTTAAAATTCCAAATATAGTATCATTGTACTCAATTTATCTATATCTAAATTTTATATCGCTTCCCTAGTCAACTTCGTAAATTTATAATTACTACAGTTCAAAGAATAATACACTTACATTCTAATATTTCCTGTCAGTATAAAAAATAGTGCTTTCCAAATGTGGAAAGATAAACATTACTCGTTTTCGCTGCTAAGCAATGGCTTGGATGAAGATTCGTAGTTCTGTTCCAATTTTCTCCAGAGTCTGCAAATATGTACAGGTTATTTACTAGCTCAAGTGGATTTACATCAAAACATTGAGTAATTTAGGAGTTTTTAATTACAAAATTTCAAACATTATCCTTATACTGCAAGTATGCTCGGTTGACATTCTGCGATCGATTTTGGATGCACATAGCGCTACAATTTTCACTGTGGTTCTTGTTTAGATCTGTCTCGAAATGGTATAATCGAGGAAAAGAAAGATTTTGTCCGTTCTCTAAATCTGGGTTACAAATAATACTTCCAAATATTTTCCTCAATGGCTCTAATATTTACAGATATCACTAATTTCGAAGCAAATAAGTTTTAATTCTCCGGTGAAACTTTTTTCACCGTTTTCCAAGTTCTTTTCTTAATCAGTATCTGAAATTCAATTCATTGGCCTCCATTCAGAAGAAGAATGAAATATCGGGTTTACTCTGTGTTCAAATCAATTTTTCAAAATAAAATCTAATTAATGCTCTTTTTGGGGTCTAGAGCGTTGAACCTCTGATCCATCCCGATTTGTGAATTGTTTCCTCCCTTCCATAAGATTAATTTCATATACTCTGTTTCATTTGTACGGTTTTTACTTCTCCCTTTATATAGGTACTTTAGGTCCCTTATCTAACTCTTGCTAATAATCTTTCCTTCCCTGATAATTGAACGCAGTCTGAACTCGCAATTCAGATGTTATCGTGCTAGTTACCTCCTGAGAATTCTTCAAAGCGCTTACCCACCCGGCTTTGTGTCATATCTGGATAAAACTTACGAACTGAGGCTCTTCATTCGGCCTTGAAAATCTAATTTTTTGGTTTACCAAGCTCAGAAACCCTTAATTAAGGTCCCATTGCCCAAAATGTTTTCAATTTCGACATAAAACCAGGAGATTTTGCTCCAATCTCTCTCAATTGTTCCATTTTAAGCCCTCGAAGTGAATTTAATACCATGTTAGACGTGCATCAGATCATGTTGTTGTCACTTTTTTTGCTTGCACCCTCGAATGATGCGTTTCAAAATTGCCTAAGTTTGGATATTTTGCAGAACAGTTGCATTCGAGAAGTTTGTTTGCGCGTTGAGCACATGAAAATTGGAGAAAATGTCGAAATACTTGGTATCTAAGAAAATATTCCAATTTGAAATTTTGCACTGATATCATAGCTGTAGCATAACTGCTAGAATTTTCTCAAATAAATATCCTAATTTTAAAATATTGCACTAATATCATAACTGTAGCATAACTGCTAGAATTTTCGCGCCCGCGCTGTACGTATTACAGTGCCGACCGTACAATGCACGTGCCATATAATGGCAGGACTGTACGGTAAACCAGTGTAGCTACTGTACAGTACTGTACACGACCTTACAGTACCGAATGTACAGTGCACGCGCCACGAGGGTAAAACTGTACAGTAACCGCACGTACCGTACCGCGAGCTGTACACTGCATCGCTTACAGTGTACCGGCACCGTATGCATACTGTGCACTCACAGTTTACAGTACACATTATCGGATGGAACGGCCCGCCACGCGCAACGTAGGGTCGTTTACAGTAGGTACCGCCTCTAACCCTAGTCCGAGTGCGCGGGTGTAGATATTTGTAGGTAGTAGGGTTAGTTGTAGCTATTTAAGCACAAGTGAGCTCCCGATCCTAGGGAGATCACAAAGCATCACCGTAGTGGCGGGCAGTATAAAGACTATCTCGCTAAAGTAATTTTCGCTCCCGCGCTACAGCTCTGACCAACGTTCCTGGTCTTTCCCCTCGCTCCGCGCTCGCATCGTTAACTTCGCGCCCCATCACCCACGGGACTAGGATAGTGAAATTAATGTGAGCTGAAGCCGTAGTAGATCGCCCTTTATCCGAAAGATACTCTACCCTGGAAGTTACGTCGCTGGGACCTGTCACAGGGATAACGCGGAAGAGCTCCGCTCCGTTTGCGCGTCCTCACCTCCTCTGTCCCTCGTCCCGTTGCACGCTTCGTTTCGGTGACCATTCATTTCGTTGTAATATTAAGACCACGTTCTTGTTACTACTCTTCCCGTAGCAAAAGATATCTGGTTATGCTAAAATAACCCAATTTGAGCTCATTTGTTGGTTTGACAGCTGAAAACTATTGGAAAGCAAACTCATTTTTTCTATTAGTTTAAGGGCTCCCTATATTGCTCGTTTTGTTTCGGCTGTATGTATCAGATTTAGTAGCTTTTTTGTCCATGGGTATAATCAGTAAATATGGAAGCACTTAAGCTGCGTCTTTGTCAGTATTATTTCAATAAATTTCAATTCAACCAACAGAAGTCCTCTTTTTTTAGCACTTGGAATTTCCAATTTGAGAAATTAGACAATATCGAATCACAAACGTTATCAAAAATACATTTTGTGGTGGTCGAATGTTCTAGATCATTAATGTAAGTAGAAGAATGTTTGCGTGGACCAAAACCACTTCAGCGCATATGATACAAAATTCTGAGGGAACTATTCCGGTAATGCTTAAAATCAATCATTCCCCAAACTTGAGGAGAAATTTTAGTTTGACTTTCAAATTCTAGGTTAGCCATTTACAGTCGAAAGCAGCCTACAACTTCCTAATGCAGTCATTTGAGCTTCGGTATCAGATTATACGCTCTTTGACCTTTCAGTGGAATTCCTCATCACGATTTCGCCGGAAACACGATTTAGTACTCTGTGTACGTCATATTCATAGCCAATATTTTTTATATTTCTCATTTCTTCCAATTTTTTCGAGAAAACGGACTTCGTGGGACTTTTTTCTGCAAAATGGCTTCAAACATTTTTTAATTTGCTATTTCTGCGAATCAACTGGGCTTTCTTAGTACTTTATTCCAAAACGTCTCCAGAAGAATCGATCAGGAGATGCAGAAGAATCGATCAGGAGATGCAGAATAGTCGATCAGGAGATGCCAAATGAGTGGGGAAAATTGCTCACGAAATTCATATATTGCTTATCTATAATATATACTTGAGGTCTATACTCCCCCAGATCACTTTAGTAGTTATGACTGTCTGCAGTTCCACATAAAATCCTTCAACTGAAGAGAGTCAATTAGTTTAAATTCATCTATCTATTTGTTAATAATATTGGTTATAGAAAACTGATCTTTAACGCAAATTCCTTTTTTCTTCACTACGAGAGGCATCCTTGACGTTTTGTAAATATCGTCCTAAATTCTCTTTCGAAAAAGAAATACTAAATACACTTTTCGTTTATGGGTCTAAACTTACTGTAAAAATCATTTTTCTAATTTATTTCTGAAAATTTGTTCCTTAGGTTTGAAACATAAATCTTTTTTCGACTCAAGATATGCTTATTCCTCCAAATTTAGTTCCAATACTTCATGGGCTAGACTTTTTGCAACCAAATTAATAAAAGTTCAAAGATGCGGCATCGCCTTGCATATTTTTTTGCACGTGGCTGTGAAAAATATCGAAGACATGCGCCTGTTTAAAATTATTTAGCATCGTAATTGAAGCATCATCCCTACCGACAACCACTCCATGAGCTTACCCGCACACCCGCTTACTTTTCAATCAACATGATCTTCTTTTACCATCTGTATATGAAGCAAAGCCCCGAATAGCGGCAAAAGAATAGCTTTGATGGTTCAAAGTTCAGCAAAATACAAGAAATACCTCAGAAGGATGGACCTAGAACGCGTCCTGTAGTGGGATCGCCATTTATTTGTCGAGGGCGCAGAGAAAGTAGAGGAGTTTAGAGAGGCGGAGAAGGCTGAGGTATAAGTGGAGGAATCCCATGATATGAAGGATTGGGTGGACCTATGGGAGCCATTGGTGTGCAATCGCAAGTAATTTGTTGTAAGTAAAAGACGAGATTATGGATTTCATCGTATTTTAGAAGTCTTTCGTTTAAGATTGGGGGAGCGCTGAGAACTATGAAGAATAGTTGGAAGATATAGATATTTCTAGGGAGTAATTCACGATCTTGAGCCGTTTAATGGAATTTTGAGGGAATTTATTGGACGTATAGATAATTTGGAGGAGATGGTCAGTCTTGAACTTGAAGCTGTAGGAAATGATGATTTTATTATATATTTATGCTGAACGTATCTACTGTTAGTTTTTGTCACCCACGAGATGCCCTTTAACGCATTCTAGGGTATTTAGTATCTATTTTTGATACTTGAAGATTAGCAAAAAAGCCTCCGTAAGCTAAACAATTAAAAAGCTTCCTGTAGGAGAGGGCAAGCATATCGGCAGATAACTTAAAGTGCAAACCCAAATAGTTAGGAGGTTAAGAGTCAACTTCTGGGCATAGATGAATACGTTAAACCCAAGCGGATGTGGTAAACCCTGCTCCTTCTACACCCGCTCAAGCCCCTTGATTCTCAATCTTTTTTATCCCTTTTTTATTCCCACAACTATACCACGGTAGCACTATTTTCGCTTACAGCACCTCCATTTAGGGATAATTGGTTCTGAGCATCTCATCCTCAGCAATTTATCCAATTCAATTGTCTCTGTTATTTGAAACAATTTCGCACAGATTTTGGGGGTTTGGGGCGAAATTCAATTTGAATATGCTCTACTTCAAAAGCTATCACGTCTGTTATTTTGTTTAATTTAGGGGGTATATTGGGATGCTTTCCTGGTTAGGGATGCAGGACAGCTATTTTTCGAAGACTAGGAGGGACAGACATGTGTAATGGAGAATTGGAAAATGAGGCCAAGTCATGAATTACTACCTCACAGGGCTGTTGTGGGGCCAGCCGTAAGGCATGCTGTGTTGGACGAAACCGTCGCCGCTGCGTGTATTTGGAAAAGGACAGATCGCACCCGCCCGAAGGTCTCCACGGCTCGTATGGCGACGTGCCCGCTAGGTTTAAAATACAACTGTATTGTTTTGTACATTTGCTCATTGCAAGAGTATGCAATACATTGGATAGTTAGCAAAGCACTACTCACCCTACGTATGTATCTCTTCATTATTGCTAGGCACTTTTATTGTTAGGAATCTGAACTAACAGTTGGGAGTATTATGTATGGAGAGTTAATTATCGAAAAAGACGAAACAAAATTGTTCACGAGCACTAATGAGTTATCTCAACATCTAAGTTCTACACGACCAAGAATTGCACCTTGATTTTTGTTAAACCCCTTTGATAACCCTCATAGATTACGGGACCAGATATTTCGATGAATAGTATTAAGAATAAAATTGAGAAATTAACTTAGAAGATCTCTTCCGTTTGGTCGTTGCAGTTACGTCTAGTATTGAAATCCCGTGAATTGGGGTGCTTTGTCAAATTTGGGCTAGATTTTGATACGGAGGATAAAGAAGATGATTCCGCTTAGGAAAGGTTTTATTAACAAAAAGAGCAAAGGATACAACAACAGTGCTTAGCCGAATTTTTACTTAATGTAGACTCCAAGTTCCTGCCATCTTTGGCACAGAAGGGTATTACTAAAGAGTTATGGATACCCTTGAGATCTTGCAGAGAAGCTAGTCTGCAGCGAGTTAGTATACTTCGAGATCAAAGTTGTTCAGATTACGTATGAACAATCAGTCTTTCTATACTGTCATTCGTAGAAGAAATACGTGAGGTTGAGAAATATCTAGCTTTTAAGTAGATTTGAATTGGAGTCTGACGAAAGAAAATTTGCATTTTTCCAAGGATTAGAAGGAATATGACATAGCAAGGATTTTTCTTCAGAATTCCTCAAGTATATCGTTCGAGGAAAATTTCTCAAGACTGGATGGAAGTTAGAGAGGAGTAAATCAACCAAAAGGTAAGAGGTAACAGAGATAAATTTGCCTCGGTTTACACTGGAAAAGTCATAATAAGAGAGGCGGTTTAATGGGAACTGTCACGGCTGTGGCAAGAAAGGATATCCGGTTTACAAGTGCTATTTAAATCCAGAATCGGAGAATTATAAACCAGAATTCAAGACACGCCCGAGATAAAGAAATTTTCGGCGTTTGAATAAGAAAACAGAAGGAGGTAATGAAAAATATTCCGCTGCTAAAAAAGTGGAAACTCTTGTGCCCCTTTTGGAACCGTACTTGGTGACATGGGCGCTGAATGGTTTTGGACAGCTGTGTTACCCAACATATGACCATTCAACTTGATGATTTATTTGTTTATGAAGCAGAGGAGAACACAGGTAATACAATTAACACAGTATCTTAGGAAGGAGCGCTAAAAGTAAGAGGTCATGTGACAGCATATCTTAGTAAATATATGTATGGTGAATGAAAGACATTTCGGTTAAATCGTGTTGCACATATGCCAGTTATTAGAACAAGCTTAGTGTCACAGAAACTAGCCAGACACAGAAAGTTGTCATGATTGCTAAATACTGGTGAGGTTCTACTGAGATATTCGTTAACAATGGAGAGACTACTGAAATGATTGGCAATACTGAAGGGTATGGAATTTGTGAGGTGAAAAGGGCAGTCGCGCGTAAAAATAAGGTGACAATGCTTAATGAAAGTAATAATGAAAGACTAAGATTGGTGCAAAAAAGATTGTGCCATACGAACACGAAAACAATATAACAAATGATACGTCATAATGTTGTTGAAGGCCTCGATAAGGTCAAGAGCAGCAAGCAAAGTGGCGATTTATGTCAAGAATGATGTGATGGGAAGCAGACTTAGGTTCCGCATCCCTGTCGTGACAAAAAACCAAAAGAAGTCTTAGAATTAGTTTAACTCTGGTATTATGGGTCCAATTTGAACCATCACTCAGTGGATCTAGATACGTTTTAGGATTTTTGTATGATACCAGTGGGGCTTCGTGCGTAATGTTTTAAGAGAACGGTCGGAAGCGCCAAAGGCCTTGGAGTCAATAATCAATGTGGCTGGAAATATAACTAAGAAAAGGGTTAAATTCGCCCTACGGATGGAGCTGAGGAGTACATTTATAAGGAAATGGAAACCACATTTAGTAAGAGAGGGATCACACGTGAGCCAACATCTCCGTACTCACCCCAATCAAATGGTAGATCTGAAAGACTTAATCAAACCCTTATTGAGTGGGCCATGGCTATTTTATCAGAGCTGAAGTCAATCAAAAATCTGGAGTATTGTGAGCTTTAATGATCAGAAGCATTACATACCATAAATTATGAAAGGAAAAAGACACTTACAAAACCGACACATGAATCATTGGGACGAAAATTGCACATGAGATTATATATGGGTCTCCAATCTACGTATCATTAGGCCTATAGTGAAGGTCAAGAAAACCAATCCGTATATAAGCGGTAAATTCGATGTTCGTGCATGAGATAGGATCCATGTGGATTATACCGCAGATAATAAACAAAAGGTTTTTTCCAAGATGATAAGAAAGTAATTATACCAAGAGATGTATTTTTCATAGAAGATATGAATCCATCAGCATGTACGGATGTAACCCTATACTTTGGGGAGAAGAATTAGGATGAAATCTGTTCAACGGATATAAACGCTACAGTAGAAGAGATCGATACCACTTATCCGGATCTTGGTATAAATATGGAAGAAATAGTGCGTGATAATCAAGGTTTATTAACAGATGTACCTGCACGCCCAAAGCGCAATGTAGGGTAGCATGGCCGATCGGAATACAGCAACGTGCCCGCAGACTTGATAATAGAGGAAATTCATAAAAATTCAGATCAAAAGGCCCCGTCAGGTTTGAATCAGGCATTAAGTACTCCCTATGCCAAGGAATGGGCCGAAGTGTTTAGGACGGAAATGCAGTTGAGAATTGGGCAACTTGCTGAGGCGATACCCGACTCGCGAGTTCAATTTACATCAATTCAATTACATGAAAAAAAGCCGGACCTGCGCCATATTCTCCAGGTTATGGGGCATTACGACTCCATTTCGTATCCCAATGCCCGTCCTACCGCCTCGTATACCTTCCAATACTGATATTTTACGGTTCAAACTTTATACTGCGATGGAAGACGCCATTAAACCTGGACCCGTTGACACCCCGAACCTAGTTGTTCCTGACAGATATAATCAGACTCGGCGCTTGGATGAAAGTGTGAGGGCGCGGGACAGATCACATGGTAGCGGACGAGGGCGTTGACGAGGGCGTCTAGTTTCTCGAAGAAGGGGCTCGCATGGTGTGAGACCTCGAGGAGCAAGCATTTTTTTGGAACCCTCGGTTGGTTGGATGCTATCAAGTGATGAGTGTAATTCTATTATGATGGAAGACGACTTTACCGAAACTACAGTGGGGAGGAGATATATTTCTTTTTGCAAAATTGACGTGGACAACCTCATATCCCAATGAGAAGTGGAAAGCATCGCAGCTACTCGTTTTGGTATCGTCGTTTTTTTCTGTGATTCTCTATTGAAACGAATAAGAGACTGGATTAACGAATCAATAATGCTTCATTTATTGAACGAAGAGCTGCTCTCAAAATCAGAAATGAATCGATTTCTCGCAGTGCTTTTCTTCACGCTCACCTCAGGTTTCAGCTTTGAGAAAGCTTTTTTCATGATGGGATCACTCGGTACGGCAACCCCTCCTCTCGCTCCTTTACGTTTTTTGCCAATCTACTGGCATATCCACGAACAGGTAGGGAACAAGATGAAGGGTTGACATGTAAATCTCAACAAGATCAGACTCACAACCTTTCGGAGTTTGAACACCTGGCTTTTGGAGAGACAAGGAAAGTGTTCTTTCGTCCACTGCTGTGACTTTTGACAATGAACTTTTTAGAACACGTGCAGCGGACAATCAAGTGGAAATACTGAGCCCACGCAAGGCTAGCAAAGAAGAAAATTCTGCGGACTCGATTGCAGATATGCTTTTTCGCGTGGTCCTTGGCCTGAGGTTTCGAAGGAGAGCAGAAAAACAGACAGAGTTTGTCGCTAAAGTTCTGTCTAGTATTTTGGACGAAAAGGGTGAAGAAGCGTTGAATGGTTGCGTAATCACATCGGATCGGGGGTATGGGAGGGTTCATTTCTAGAAATAATTCGTGGAAAGGGCCTCAGTTCTGTACTTTTGATGCCAGAGCACCTCATACGTTGAAATCTAATTTTAGGGTAGTATTAATTCTTTATTCACGCAGGGACCTGGAGGAGAGACATCGGGATCTGGATACTAAGCGTGGTGAAGAGGGTCTTGAGGTAAATTCTCAGGACATTTCAACGGTTCTGAATGGCGCGGGGGAGGTGAACGGGGCCATTATCTTAGACATCAACGCTGAAATTATGGAAGGACTGGGCACAGCCGAGGAACTAGCTATATCTGACTTTGATCGCCTTTCAGTTTTTGTAGTCCTAAACGAGTTGGAACTCGGGCCTGATATCTTTCTCGCAACCAGACCTATTCCTGTAAAAGGGAACCGCGTTGGGGGAAGAAAGTGAAATCCATCGCTGTACGAGAATGGGGGACTGGTAAGTTTTGCAAAACGCTACGCTTCATGTTCACGATTCCAAAGAGCATGCAGAGTTCCCTTAATAAATGGGTTCATGTGCCCAAAGCTAACAACGGCGGACAATGGAACAATTTTTTTTAACAGAGCGTCGTTAGAAGATACAGTCCGTCCAAAAATGAAGGAGGTCGTGGAAGAGCGTGTACTGGAAACAGGCAATTGTCTCACAAAGGCACAGAGATGCGACGATTGGTTCGTCCCTCGCCAGTTCCGCATAACAGAAACGAATGCGGGTATTGTGCTGAATCGAGATGAAAAAGTGCACAATAACCTACGACTGAACGACGTTGCAAACAGATAGGAGCGCTTCACTGCAGAATCGTTTAAACTAATGTGTACATCATGGCTTAGCTCAAAGGTTTCGTCTGAATCAATGATGGGCGGAACTATGAACGAGACACCAGTAGGTGGCTGCAATTCGCAGTATGAAGGGGGTTGGGGCGCTGTTCGCGGTTGGAATGGTTGAGAGAAAAGATGATTCTTACCCGCATACTCCCCTGATGGGATCGCTTTGTTACAGTTGGATCTGTTGGATGATGGATCTTTTGATGAAGATTACGCATTTGAGGTTGATGGAAAGCTTTACGTTGCGGCTACTTTAGAGACCAAGAAGAGATTTCAATTAAAATTAACAATCCTTGCCCGGTTCCTTTCACAGATCTCTTCGGGCCTTATTTGTTGCGTCATGGGAGATGATAATTTTAAAAAAGACACCTCGGAGGAGCACATTGGTGAAATTATACCTCAACTGCCGGTGATGTTTATGCGTATCGATATTTATGTAGCTGCCTCTGAGACTGGAGTACTGTACACGGCACTCATTCTCTCTCCTGAAACCTTTATAAATACATGCAGGCTTTTTTCCAAGCTCTCCTCGATTTTATTCTATGATAGGCGCACGAGAAACATCACCACATACCTTTATTTTTAACGGCCTCCCCTCGCAGCATAAAGGAGTCCAAGTTCTCTTTCTGAACTAAAATAATGAAAAAGTGAAAAAGGGTGACTTACCTCCGTAAAAGCTCTTTAACATGGCACACAAGCATTGTACAGTAAGAAAAAGGCTGGAGTAGACCAAGAAACGCAGGAAATAGTTATTTTACTGTCTTCCACATCTCAACTGGAGTGGCAACAGAACTGGACGGTGCCTCTTCTCAAAATTGTAGCGTTAAACGCATTTGCTGCCTTTTTCATGGACGAAAGAAGATATCTTCTCGCTTCTATGAGTTTTTTTAAATCTATTGAGAAGTACAGCAACATTTTCAATAAGGTTCAATCTACTGCAGTATTCATGTTTTTGAATCATCTCTGGAGTTGGTTTACTACGCCGCTAGTCTTGAGCTCATTGAACGTCAACCTGCCGGCGCGAGGAAACTGCGTAGATTGGGTCTGAAGAGTCGAAACATCTGATGGCAACGGCAAGGAGAAGAAAGAGGAAGAGCTTTATGTTTTTAAACTCGCCTGATGGAAAACGGTTGAGGTTGAAGGTCACTGTCCGTACTCCAAAGCAAGGACCATTCAAATACTGTAATTTGTGCGGCAGATTTCTGGAGATGAGTCTTGGTGTGGACACAGAACGAACGTGCAATTATTCTCATTATTTTACTTACTTGTGATTAAGGACCTATCCGGGACTAATAGAGAGTTGCTGGATTATGGAATTCTCCAAAAGTGGTATTGATGCAAAATCTATCGCAACCGACGGCCAGCTCACCAAGGAGGCTGCCCAGGGCAGAGGGGTTAGTAACTTCTGAAGAAAAGGCTGAAGAAATCAATTCTGCACAGCCTAGGAAGGAACCTAAAGCATGGCGTCTTCGAGGCAGCATGCAAAATGTGCTATGAATTGATCAGTAGTTGACAAAAAAATAAAGAATTTGAAGACAGTAAGTTCCAACTCAAATAATTAGTTAAACTGTAAAAGAAAAATTACATTTAATTCTTCTTTATACGCCGAAATCATTTCTGCAATCTGTTATATATAAAAGTGAATACTTTTGAAGATAGGGACTTTCCAATTTTTCACTATGGACAAAATTATAAATAATTATTACTTCTACTAAGTCTCGCGACAAAGAAATGGATTTGAAACACTTCCTCATCTTTGAGGTCTACTAGGCCGAGCAATAAGGAAATTATTTGTCATTCATGCTCCTTATTACACAAACAGCCGCTGAACCATGGTCGCGGTAAACATTAACTGACAAGGAAAAGGGACAAATTCTAGAGTTCAAGTATGTAGCCTGGCTACTGTAAGAGATTGATAAAGAGCTCAACAGAATTCTGACACTAGTGTACAACTTTCTGAAGCTTGGGGACAGCTATGAGATAAAACGATCGACTGAAAGACCATGCAATCTGTCCCTCCTTGACGAGCGCCAAATTTCAAGAGAAGCAAAAACTACTGGAATGGTTTCTCTGACTATTCGCAAGGCCCTTGCTCTTAACTGTATCTCTCGCACCATCCGTCGCAGCCTACATAACATGGAATTTATGAAGTACGAAAAAAGTTATTTTGTGGCAAGGAGGAATTGGGTTCTCCATAAAAGGAATTGGGACTATGCACATTGGTCGTCAATCATTTGGTCGGAGGAAAAGAAGTTCAACTTAGACGATCCCGATGGGTTTGAGTTCAAATAGCAAGATTCTCGTGAACTGTAAGAACGCTTTCGAAAACGTCACAATTGAGAGGGGAGTTTTATGGTGTGGCGAATGTTTCCCGGAAACAGAAAGGGGGTATTGGTCGTCATGGATGGTTCTGTAACTGGGTAAGTTTATTTGCAGACGTTGAAGAACCACGTTCTCCAGTTCGCTGATGACTTGCCTATCAATTGGTCTTTCATGCAGGATGGAGCTCCAGGTAATCGTGATCTAACAGTCAGTGATTGGCTTTGGGATGAGTATGTGAATGTTTAAGACTAGCATTTGTACAGTCCTGACCTCAACTCGACAGATAATCTTTAGGTCATCCTCTCTGGAGCCCTTTATCAGAATGGACGACAGTTTGAGAATGTTGATTCGCTGGTTAAGACATTTACTGATTGCTAGGAGATTATTGGTAGAAATATGTTTTAAAATCTCGTACGTCAATGCCTAAGAAGTGCAGTATGGTACTTAAAGTGAACGGGTTGTCTATTCTGCACTGGGAGTCCGTAAAAGGCATCAGCAATTGGTTAATAGAAAATTTGTTTATCTTTTTGTCCACAGTGAAGATTACAAATGTTAATATCTTCTCAAGTAAGTTTGATTACTAAATATCAATGCAAAATTTGGTATCACACGTCATGTTTGCTACAAGTAGGTTTTTTTATGTTTTCATGATGTTATCGGCCTTTTGTTGCTCGTTTCAATATTATTTATCTTTTTGTCCACCACTACATAGTGATCAAACCCGTTTTGGGGGTCTTTTTCGTACTTCAGAAATCCAAACTTCCTGGTCAATAACTCGGAATAAAGTGGCCCGCATTCCACGAAACTCTGCAATATCATAGAATGACGTCTCTAGTATGGTTCCATAGTGTTTATTTTAGAATTGGGTGGAGAATCGCGAGCTCCTTTGCTTAGGAATATTTTGAGCACTATACTTATCAATAATATAGCATTTGGATTTGCATGTTAAAGTTTCGAAAATAGCGAAATAAAATTGTTAAACACGAATACCTTAGCTTACTATCTAAGTTCAACACTACGAAGACTAACACCTTAATTTTCGTAAGTTTCGTACCTAGACTTACCACTACTTTTCGTTCAACCCCTATCATAACCCCCATACTGCCTAGCCATGTCTGTGAGTACAGCGAATGCGTCCGAGTGCCACCCACCAAGAGTGGATATCAGCACTGGAATCAGTCCAGGTCTGGCATGCGTGGTGATGAGGTCTTTTTAATACAGTAAGTGGTCCTCCCAAAGCGATAAGCAACTTACAATAAAAATAACGATCCCACCCCTGAATCTGCTTACCGCCCTTTCCAAATTTGTCTACCATCCCTGATAGTATCTACTCGACAAGTGTAATCAATTGATTAAATTTTCTACGAAGATAAAAATTTTAAATATTCTTTTAACGCCTTTTTTGGAGACGGTGTAGCTATCCCGCTACAGCTCTGACTTGACGTACGCTAGACCCCCGCAGAGCTTTTGGCGCATTTGGCTGCATCAGACGTACGCCCGTGACGAGAACAAGCACACACGTGGCGTTCTACCCATCCGAGGGCCGCTCGCTTCCGCGTGTACTGCTTATTGCTCAATCCGATTGACCATTTTCGACAGTTATAACTGTCCGCAGCTGCACAGTTGAGGGTCAATATAACTACGCGAAATGGTTGGAAGCGACGATCGGGTGGAGTTTCAACCCCAGGCGCCGCTGCAGGAGTACAATAAGAAGAGGAAATGAGAGAAGCAAATGGCAGCGAAAGATTGGAAGAGGACGATGATGATTTTGGAGACCCGAAGCCACCGCGATCTAATGCAACCGAAGATGAATTGAAGACATACAAGGGGTGCGTAAAGGAATATTCTGAAGAGATGCTGGATTGTCTGAAAGAATCAAATGCTAGTAGTAGGGACCTTTGGATCTATTTTACTTGCACTTTCAAGTTGATAACGATTCGGGAGCCCCTAAAGAGCGAGGTGGAGGTTTTCCACGATATCGCTAACGAACTGACCAAAATACAGCATCAGCTACATAGCGCATACCATGACCCTAGGTTTTTGAGAGACCAACTGCTAGTTGCTGCAGATTTGACCCACCTGTGGAGATATTTGGTCGAGAAGATCCCAGCAACACCACCTTAGAGTGGCGTTTGAGAAAATAATGTATTCGCTCCTAAATTCTGAGTCTGATAGTGACTGCTTGCAGCTTGCAATTAAGGCTGTTAATGATACAGTAGGTCCCGAAGGACTCTGTCCTACTCATTTGGTTTATGGTGCGCTCCCTCGTCCAGCACGCTGCACACCGGCCGAAACGCAGATACAAAGGGCTACTGCTCTTGATGCTGCGACCAGGGCAGTCTAAAAGGAGCAAGCAAAGCGGAAACTGGTATTTGAAATGCGCCACTCAAGTGGACCAAAGGCTAAAGAACAGGAAGCTGACCTGCAAAAGCTCTCTGCCGGCGCACCAGTCCTTGTGTACAGGCAAGTTTCAAACAAATGGTAGGGACCTTTTCCCTTTGTCAACATTGATGGAGCACAGTAGTTGTTCAATTACCGCATGGTCGACGCATATTTCGCTCGACAGTGGTTAAGAGTGCATTGGGCCAAATTCCAAAGGATAACTGAAGCTATAAAATGGCCTCTGACTTGGCTCCAAACTAGACGCAGGAGAATAAGCCTGATGGCGAAAATTAAAGATCAAAGAACGCTGAATCGAAGAGGCCATGTAAATTGCCCTTGCTACAAGGGAGCAGTTCCGTGGTCGAGCAAGATGAATCTGTGCTTGTCACTCGCTGCGACGATGGAAATTTTTTTAGAGCAGAAAGTTGAAACTTGAAGTAATTCTTTCCAGGGGTACGTTTAAGTTGTCAAACGATCAACAGTTCCTGAAACGAGCGAATTTTTGGATACAGATTGGTGGATCTTCTAAAGAACCCCCGGATAGAATCATAGAGAAGTTTAGACTGATTGCACAGAACTACTGGGACAAGGGTGCAGCAAACATAATGACAAAGTCACCAAAAATCAGTCGAATGGTCAGAGAGTTGCAGTGGCAACTGCGGCTATGATGAAGGAACACCAATCATACAAAAGGGACATTTCCCAGGCTTATATACAGTCTGAGTCCAAAATGAACGGGTAATTTACATCAAACCACCAAATGAAATGGGTTTACCCAAGGATCTGTCCTGATGGTACTGAAGCCGTTGTACGGTATTCCAGAAAGCGTTCTCCACTGGTTTCTCACATATCACACCACCACATCAAAAACTCGGAATGAAATCTACAAAAGGTGATGTATGTATCTGTTCAAACGAAGCATAAAAATCTCGAGGGCGTGACCATCCTACAGGTTGACGACTTTTGGTCATGGAAATTCTTCATTTCTTGATGAAGAGAGAGAAACTCAGCGATTCCAATCGAAGCCAAGATCATCCTCAATCCTGGAGATGTCATTGATTTCAATGGCTGCAAGGTTTCTTTACACCTGTCGAACGAGTACCATATCAGTCAAGACACAAAATTACAAAGCTTGGAATTCCTAACACAGGTGAGAGCTCATCAGTACTCGTGCTATGATCCAATACATAGGCTCATGCACTAGACCTGACTTGTGCGCCCCAACCCAACTTTGCATCTGAAATGAAGAAGCCGAGCAATGAGACTTATAAGAGATGAAAAAATTGTCACGTGGTGTAAGGAGACCGGAAACATTGGGCTCAAGTATGTTCCCTTAGATTTGAAAACTTCCGGATAGCTTTGTTCACTGACGCAAGTTTTGCAAATTGCAAGGGTTTGAAATCTCAACTGGGATTTGTGGTTGTCATCGTAGATGGAAGTTGCAATGCCAATATTCTGCACTACGGAAGTTCGGCTTGTAAGAGAGTTACCGATCGTAATGGCGGCTGAGCTACACGCACTCATCTACGGATTTGACAACGCTTTTTGTCCGCGATGTAACTCAGAGAAGTATTGTAACGCAACTGGAAATTGATGCCTTATTGATTCCAGAACCGTTTTAATGTCGTCGCGAAACATGCGAACACACTCGAGAAGCGTCTGCAAATCGACGCCAATTCGATCAGAGAAAGCCACAAAAATGGCGAATTGCGAAACCTCTCTTGGATTCCTGGTAGCCAAAATATCGCCGATGGCCTGACAAAAAACATTGATCAAAGGTCCCATCCGCTCTGGAAACTGATGCAGACAAACAAGTTGGAAGTCCGGCCAGAAGGTTGGATTGAAAACTCGAAAGAAGAGCCGTGAGTGTGAATTCGATAAGTAATTCGGTCTGAAAATCTGCAACTGTACAATTTGATCATGAATTCAATTCCCTTTGGATTGTCTATGCGTGTTTGTATCAAAAATCTGCTCAGAAATTTATGAAGCCGTCGCACAGTACATTGAAATGGTATTTGTAGGGACACGGCCAGATTAATTGAAATGGTGGCGGCAACGACAAAAAGAAGTAAAGAGGACCACACGACCAAACTGTTCATTCCGAACAAGTATCAATCCTAGCTTGCAAGGGCTATTCCAGCATTGCCGAAGACTGGAGACGGTGTAGCTATCCCGCTACAGCTCCGACTTGACGTACGCTAGACCCCGCAGCGCGTTTGGCGCATTCGGCTGCATCAGACGTACGCCCGTGACGAGAACAAGCATACCCGTGGCATTTTACCCATCCGAGGGCCGCTCGCTTCCGCGTGTACTGCTTATTGCTCAATCCGATTGACCATTTTCGACACTCTCATCGGGTCGGACCTAATCATGGAGCGCGAGTTCACAACGCACGTCACATCGTTATAGCCTCTCCTCAAATCCTCTTAACCCTGGAGGATACTCATGTAGCTCTCCACCTACTGCGGAACTGCTTTGGTGTAAGCCGGATCAACTAACTTTTACGTGTAGTTCTCCATAATTCAACTCTGAAGGGAGTAGCGGAATTCGACACCGCTGTTGAAGACAGGCTGCGGTGGATGGTGGCGGGGTTCTGGACGCCGACAATTTTCGGGAATTACAACTTCCTGATGTTTTCGCTTTTTAGGCCCGCAAGCCAAAATTTGGCATCGGGCCCCGCTGCGCTAAGCTGACTGCGGCGCTTGTCTTCTTTTCCTCCGTGTCCCTCACATGTGCCCTGTGCTCTACCCTTCTGTCCTGTGCTACCGAACACTGCTCTCCAATCTTACACATTCACAGTTCGGGCTCATGACGAGTGGAAGAGCAAGTGGCACCCGAGAAGGTTGTCCAGTTCACGGCAATAGACTCAAGGCAGCGGTTTGGGCAAGGGTAACTCGCTCGCCCAGTTAAGTAGAAGGCCTTTGGCGCATGCCAGAAGGGATGAGAGGACGCGGCATTCGGAGCCTTTTTGTCAGTGGATAGTTGAAAGGACTGGCTTTCACGCTAACTGGCTGCAGGCCTGGCCACCTACATCTCGGACCGCAATTATAAGACGTGGTTGCAGTTTCAGGGCACCACGGCTTCCTCCTGCTTCAAAATGCCACAAGGGGAATTGGCTATGGCACGACTCGCAAGAATGGTTGCTTGTCGCAGACCTCTCCAGAGCCGCCCAGCACCCTGTCCTCGAGCCTCCGGCGTCGGTGAGAGCAATTCCGTATAACGCCTGGTAGCAAGACTTCTATAGAGCGTCGAAAGCATCCGCAGCGGGACTGGCGTTGCGGACGATAGACAGGCTGATAAACAGATATGCGAAAAAGTAACTGTAGTATTGCTACATTGTCGCTTTGGCTGCGAGCGAATACTCGCCATAACAACCAGGTGACTTTACTGGGGAACGACCTTGCAAGAGCCGCCCGACGTCCATTCATCGAACCTCGTCTACACTACCAAAACAGGACGAGGCCGGATATCAGGGCGATGGGAGCCGCCGGTGGCACGGATTACTTCGACGTAACCTTTGTCAACCCGCTCGCTCCCTCCCACGCAAGAGCCAGGGCTTTCAACCCACTCACAAGCCTCAACGCAGCTCACGCAGAGAAGCAGCGGAAATACCAAGGGTTCCTTGCTGAGCTGCCTGGGAGAAACAGGCTGGTTCCTGTCTCATCTCAACGCTTGAGGTTGGCATCCGGCGGCGTTCTCCGTCGCAAGGAACTCGCGAGAACCGTTGCCACCCGCGCAATGGAACGTTTTCGAAGCTTGGAGCCATTCTTTTACAGCGGCACCCGCTTTGACAGTAACCTCCAATGCCGCTTGTTTGCTGGCTGGCCTCCCTTCCACCTTCTGGTAGATCGAGTGCCATCCACAGCTTTCGACGCATCGTACAGTTTCGCAATTGGCTTGACAATGATACGATATCTACGCTTCGGTACAAATTTACTGGATACCAACCCACATATCTACCACAGTAAATTAACCCCATTTACACTGTAGTATATATTTTTCGAGAAAATTGTCCAAATACCAGTGGGTTGCCCTCATTCTTGAACAAGTGCCCTGCGTTTGAACAAAGGAAAATTTTTAACTTTTATTCATTTTTAAACATTTAAATCCACAGCATCCGTCTATAGGCGGTTCCAAAGCCATTTTGTAGAAAGAATACTGCAATAATGCATTTTGACGCCAAAAGGAAACAGAGAGCACTACCTGCGACAACTGGCCTAAATTTCGATGCAAATACATGACACTGAGCAAATACTGGAGTTTGAGGGATCCGAATCCAAACGCTGCACCTATGCGCGTCCAAAGAATTGACAACAGTTCTCAGGGAACAAAGCATCAAGCCCGTTTACCTTTCCCCATCAGTGACTAAATCAACCAAACAATTGCTGAAGCCTTCACCTCACCATGCCTCCTCAAACAAAGGCTCAAAAATGCTTCACAACTGCCATTGCCGTATTCGACCGAGGCGCAACCGTACGTGTTGCCGCAGCAATTGCGCGGCTGCCCCTCTCCACATTCCACTACAGGCTCAAGCATTCACATCAGGAGCCCGAACACAGATGCGCTTTCTCCGTTGAGGAAGAAAAACCGTTATTTCACTCATAAACCACTATACATTGAATGGGTTTCCGTTAGGACGTAACGATGTTACTGTCGCCATTCAATACATTGTCGAAGCAATGCTTGCTGAACGCCGATCCAAGTTGCCGTTTGCTAACAACCAGCCGGTCCGAAGTTTTTGCGAAATTTCGTAGAGAAGAACAAAGAAGGAATTCGATTCGGGAAACCATCGAAAGAGGAGGAACAAAGATGGAGAGCATGTATTGCTGAGACGCTAACAACGCATTTTGCCGCCTTAGATAAGGTCATAACTGAGAATAAAATCGATGAATCGCGAATTGCAAACATTGACGAAAGCGGGCTTTGTCCAAATGATCGACATGGTTGGGTAAGAAAAAAGCAACATGACTAGAGGGAGTGCTGATGTTCGACGTGCCCCCACATTTCGAAATATTGACCATATTACAATGCTACCCATTATGTTGCGAATGGTGACACTGGGAAACCTTTTTTGTGTCAAACGATGCTCAATCAAGCATTGTGTCATCGAGCGCTTTGAAATAGATGTAATTGAAACAATTCTGGCTTGTCTACCGTATGGAGCTAAAGCAGTTACTCGTGCTGATATTGATGGTATCAATGGAAACGTGTTTTACAAGTGGCGCAAATTTTTTTGTTTCAGACGAAGAGCTCAGAGATAGTGATCTTAAGTTACTACTTTTGCTTGATGATTATAGAAGTCATATGGTTTTTACCATTTTGCAACTGTACTTGACAATGGTTTTATTGTGTATTCTCTCCCCCACATAAAACTGGCGTGACACAGCCTTTAGATGTCGGTGTATTCAACCCGTTTAAGGAATATGTTCGGCAAGGGGTTCAGGCTATCGTAAGCATCAATTGTGAAAACGTTTATGATGTGTTTGACTACCTTAAGATTGTACGAGAGGCGTACGGAAAATCTTTCAAAAGAAGCACTGTTATTAGTACGTTTGCGAAAGCTGGGATACATTCTCTCAATCAGTCTGCATTGCTTTCTGTTTCCCGCCATTAAGATGATTCCAATAGCTACAGCATGTTAACGGTTCAACAGTTTGTTGAATTGTTACAAACTAAGACAAGTGGCTAGAGAAAGGAGAGGCATACAGCCAGTGGTTTTAAGGTATGGGTTTGTAGATATTCGTTTAGGGCTTGTTTGACGTCAGAATCCGCCCTTCAGCTCGCACAGAAGCATGATCTTGAATTGACTGTTCGAACTCAGGAGCGCAATGCGCGGAATGCGGTTGTGGCTGCAAGAGTTGCGATAAAGAGAGAAACAACTCGTGCTGAGAGGCTTTTGTTTGAGTGTCGAGCATTGAATTATCGTGTGCTAATGTATGGTGATGTGGCGATTCTTCCTCGCAATTCGGCATTTAGGAGGCAGATTGCAAAAGAAAGAGTTGCTATTCGCCGAGCACAAGCAGCACTTTCCTGTAGAAGGAATGCATTTTTGAGCTCCGAAGGGTGCGGTCATTAACGGCTATATGTGAGCTATGGTTTGTTGTTGCCCAACAAAACGATTAAAAAATTGCAAGGTTTTTTGGATGAACCAATCATATGTTTGTCCAAGCTGAGGGCACTTTTAGGCAAAAAAGCCTGTTTGTTTTTACTATATGTTCACAGATATTGCGCTTTTATTCTCCTCGAAGCTGTCATGGTCTTCAATATACTGTAAGCTTTTTATTTATATGAAGAAATTTAAAATTGGTGAACGTTAAGCACTTTTTTCATATATATTTTTTTGATTACATTATTGTAATCAATTGATGACATTGGCCTTGTCGAATAGACACTAGATATTTTAGTACTGTATCCTCTCCTCTCTAATCTAATCCAAATCAGCGTTTTACGTCTTTTTTATTTTACCTTCTTGACCAAATTCACTCCTTATGTAGACATTTCACGCAAATGCGCCATGAAAATTCGATTTTAACTTTTTAGTAACAACTTTAATCGGTCTCTGAGGTGTACTTAAACCCATTTTACCCAACTTTTTTGAAATCTGCAGACCTCTACACACACTAACCTCCCCCTCAAACCCTCCATCCTCCATCCACAATCGCCCTAATCCATTTAAAAACAAATGAACAACCTTCGCCCCTCCGCCCGCTTCACCAAAAACCGCCCATCTCGCCCCATAAATGGCCTTGAGCTGGCTGAGTATGGCCTGACGGACGCAAACGACTACCTGCGACGCCAGACGAAGAAGAAGATCATAGAGTTCGTCCGTGAACTCTTCATCGAAGGTGAGGCAGAAGAAGTCAGCGGGGTGGTTCGGAGAAGGAAAAGGATGAGCTCAGCAAGTCGTTCAGTCGTGGGTGGCCCCGGATTTAGTTTACGAGGGCGACGAGAACGATAACATGGACGACAACGAGTGATGATGAGGAGGATGTGGAGGATGTGGAGGAGAGTGAAGAAGATGAGGAAGAAGAAGTCAGTGAGGTGGCGCGGGGATTGAATAACGTGTACCAGGTGGTCCCGATTCTGGAACCGGATGGGGCATCTTCAGTGGTCTAGATATTTTGCAGGAAGTAATGGGTAATTCAAAGCTGTTTGCGATTATTTGTGGGGACTGCTTGGGTGAAATGGATATTTTAGGGGAACTGTTCGGCTCTGATCTAAAGGACAATCTAGATATTTATCCTGATAGTATCTGCTGTTAGTTTTTCTCGTTCACGCGATTCCATTTGATGCATTCTATGGTTCTTAGTATGTTTCTTTAATACTTTAGTGTTAGCCAAAAAGTCAATATAAGCAGAGTAAACTGCTTCCTCTTGCGGAAGAAAATCAAGATGGCAGACAACTTCAAAAGAGATACTCCAGTAGTAACGAAGTTGGTAGTCATCTTCAGGCCCAAAATTTGAAAATAGCTCTCAAGCCTCGAAGCTAAGTGGTAGAGCCTGCCCTTTTATGATTATTGGATGATCTACTGAGCTCTCTTCCATTTCAGCCCATTGCATTTGCCTAGCGACGTACACGGAAGCAGATCTGATGTTCACAAGGCGAAGGTACAACCTGCCTATTTCGGACAAAGTCGGTTGCCCTAGATTTCTCGTGCGTATACAGCACTTTTTGGTCCCACAACTACCTTATATAGCACTTTTGTCGCTCGTAACACCTCCGTTTTCGGATAGTGGACGTCGGATATCTCTCTTGCGCCGACTTTCTGCTAACAGTCTTGATACCTCCTGATTTTATACGCTTTCGCGGCGTTCAGAGATGCCAAAGAATTGAAGCGACGGGCCCGTTTGTTCGAGGGGGCAAGTGGATTGAGGAAGGTAACGTCGAAAAAGTGTGTCCTTCTGGTGCTCCCTATAACCTTGATGTCTGGCCTTGTGCGGTGTTGGTCATTGGGACGGGGCTCCATGACCGGGTGTCGCGCGGCCTTTGCCAAGTCCGACGTGAGGAGTGCAACCTGGCGGTCGTGACGCTCGACTCGCTCTCGGTCATGCAAGCAGTGCGTGAGGTGGTCGCCGAGGATGTCAAGTTTTTTCGGGCAGTTGCTCCTTGGGTGCCATAGCCTCACCATCATGGCGGGGAAAGGTAGCCGCCACCTAGATATGGGGAGGTCATGCTGTAGCCAGCCGGGGAACCAGCGGCACCGGACGGGCACAGAGTCTTAGTGGGGCGGTGTAAGGAGCGGGATCGGAAGAGATGTAAGGGTAGTCGGGTCGGAGGAGCCAGTAGTGTAGGAATCCTCTGGAGCGGTGTAAGGAGCAGGAGCTGGGGCCGGAGCCTTGTATGCAGCTGGAGCCGGAGCATGGGCCGTGTACGGAGCCGGAGCCGGAGTTGGAGCAGTGTAGGCAGTCGGACATGGAGTAGCACCAGAAGCAGCAAACGCGACTCCAGCCAGTGCGAGGGTGGTGAAAGGTTTGATCGTTGTAACAGGTTGAGATGCCCAGTCTAATCAATAAGTAATTTAGTGGCTTGAGGGGACTGAGTGGTGAGGAGAGTTATAGCCGAACCTGGTTATATTTGTTACGATGTGAAGAAAGAGCCAGACAAGAAGGATTAAACGTTCGTAGAGATAGATGCAATACTCGGAAAAAGCTGCCGGCCCGCGGGCTAATCACAGAGGAATCCACGTGAGCCTCATCTTGACATGTTGCAATCTGCCGAACCTATGTCCCGTCAAATAGATGTCGGCATGCATTTACTTGCTGGTAGAGTGAAGCGCCATCCACGTCATTTGCGCCTGCAGCAACCTTTCATATACATGCTCGCTACCACCATACAAGTTGACTGGGTATCAGCCAGCTTATCTGTTGCAGTAAACGACCTCCCATGTCCACGTAGCAGAAGGGCCAATCCGTGAGATGGCAGAATTTTGTAGAGGGCAAATTACAGCCCTGATTTAGAACAGTCTTCTGTTTCTTGCCAGTTAGACCCGCTCTCTGATGTTTTGTTCGTACATCGAATTCCAGCGTTTTCATTTCCAATTTTGTCGAATAATGGAAGTTTTTCCAAGGTCGATTCAGGAATCGCCCCGGTCATTGTTTCCTGACGGGGAGGAAGTGGAAACGCTCAGTAATGTAGGGTAACCAGCCCCGATGTGAGTTCGGACATTTCCTTATCTTTTCCGAGTTTTTAACGTGACATCTGATGTGCGCAAATTCGCGCACGAAAAAATCTAGATGAGGACCATGATTGTATACAGTATCGGAATTGGGAAGATATTTTTACAGTTTTTGAATTTGCAAGATATTTTTAATTTGGGTGAGTGTGGCAAATTCGTCGGCTGATTTTTTCATTTTAGGACACGCTGTCATAGTAGATGTCAGTACAGTTCCAGGTTGTGGGTGATACGACAAGTAGCTCTGAAAGGTCTATATAATGGCCACATCAATTCCCACCCCTGGCCGATGGTGGCTGGCATGGGTATGGCACCTAGATATTTACCTTGAGGAAATATCTTCTAATAGTCTCTCTGGTTCACACGATTACCGTGAATACATTTTATGGTTATTAGTATGTTTGTTGAGACTTTTGGGGTAGCCAAAAGTCTATATAAGCCGAGTAAACTGCTTCCTTTAGTGGAGGTGAAGCAAGTTGGCAGACAACTTCAAGCCAAGTCCCGAGTAGTAGGAAGTTGAGAGTCAACTTCAGACCCAAGAAAACTTTTTCTTACGCTAGTCGCAGAGCGTCGGTGGTAGACCCTGCCCCTTTTATACTTGCTTGTAGCTTCCTCAACTCTCTTCTATATACACTCCCTTTTGTTCGTTCAACAATACCACGGCAGCACTTTTGTCGCTCGCAACACCTCCTTCTCAGGGTAATTGGTTCTGAGGATCTCTTCCCCCGCCGATTTACCCCTATCATTTGGTACTCTTGTGGAGGGGGTTGCACCCGAGGTATTCGAGTTGAGCAGTAGTAAGGAACACTTCGGGGGATTTCTTTTCGGTAATCATGGATCTCAATGCTGCTCGTATAACGTTCACAGGGGCAAGACTGAAGACGTTGAGGAGTTTCTTTACACATATGTCAACGTTGTGATGCGAGAGAAGGGCGATGAAGAGAAGGCCGCAAGTATCTTCGCCTATCTTCATGGTGACGCAAAGCACAAATATAAGTCCAAGTTTATCGACGGGTGGTCTCTTAACGGGAATGGGCGTAACTTCGGTGAGGTATGTGAGTGGCTTGTGAAAGAGTATGCTAAGGAGGTAGAACCAGATGAGATGATTCGTACCGCCATAGAGGCCCGGCTCAACTTCGACGATTTGTTAAGCTCATTGGTGTACTTGTGTGATCTTTATGAAAAGGCTGGGTTCAACGCCCAAGCCAAGTACGGAATGCTGCGTAAGGCGGCTATGGGGGATAAGCGGCTCTCCGATTTCCTCCTCATCAAGGGCCCTCACACTTTTGATGAACTGAAGGGTACCATAGTAGAATTTGTCAAAAATTCGGAGACGTTTCAGTCACTGAGTGAGGTACCGAGGGAAACCCGCACATCGATGTCTATCGTACATCCTGAAAAGAATTATCAAAGGCCGGCTACTAGTGCAGCGGCATTAGAATCTGTCAGGAGCGATGTCAAAAACTTGGAAGAAAGGTTGGAAACCCGATTCGATAATCGACTTGACATGATAACCTCGCAGTTGGAAAGCCTTACTCTTACCATTAAGAAGAACCAGTCTGGGGCCCCTAAGGCCGCAGAAGTCTGTTCTTACTGTCACAAGCCTGGACACTTTGCAAACAGGTGTCCTGATAATCCACATAGAAACACTCGTTGTGCAAAGTGCGGTCGATATGGGCATCATGAAAGTAACTGCTGGTCTAAAGACAACAGAAGAGCAAATTTATCGGAAGCAAGGAGTGAGTCAGGACCAGAGGTGAAAATCTTACAAAATAGAAGGGATCAAAGGTTGACGGATGCCGGTAACGTATCCATCGCTGAAGAGATTAGTCAAGTCAATGTGACAAAAAGGGATGGGGAAGGGAACATTTTATCGAAGAAACCTAGGCTAGAGTATGGAATGCTGGAGCATATCCCAGCACCTGTACCTCCTCGAACCAAGAGGTCTGATCAAGTTGTTCCAGGAGTGGGAGTCACTCCGGCCAAGAAGACGAAAAAGAGTAAGAAAGTTAAGAGTATCTCTAAGGACGTACTAGAGTATGTGAAGAGGTACAATTTGGTGGCTGAGCTTGCATCGGCCCCAACTGGGATAACGTTTGGTCAACTTTTGAGGGGCGACGCAGAGGATGCGAGAAAAGAACTCAAAAAAATTATCAGGTCTAATAAGTCCGCTAAGGGTAAGAAACTGTTTCTTCAATCGGCCTCGACAGCACCAAGACGTCTTAAGCTGGTACCAGTCAAAATTGGGTAAAAACCCAAGCTCTCTTCGATTCGGGTGCTGTTCCAAACCTCATTTCAGAAACTTTGGTGACAGATCTAGGTCTCGAAATTACTCCAACGACTCGAAAAATAACTGTAGCGGATGGAACCGTCTCAAAATGCATGGGCACTGTTGACAAGGTTTCCGTGTTCTTTGGGGACTCTAAAGTTGATGTAGACTTTCTTGTCATGCCGGATCTCCCTTTCGATGCAATCATTGGCTGCCCCACAATGGAAAGACTAGGAACATGCATTGACTTGGGCAACCAAATGGTTTCAGTTAATATTGACGGCAGAACCGTGAAGATGCCCCTGGATTTCGACAAAAGCACGCATCCTGAAGATTTAAAAGAAACGGACAGTGAAGATTTCACTTCTAGCTATGACAGCGAAGATTCGGAACCAACTAACACTTTCGGAAGTGGAAAAGGGTACCCTCGGGGGTAATGAACATGGCATGGGACGATTATGATTCCGGGTTTGAAACAGATGACGACTGGGATTCTAGGATAAGTTTGAAACCCGAATGTGTTTCTTTTTGCGATGATATCGAATCAAAGGACAGAATTCGGAGCATGAAAGAAGATTACCTTTGCAAAGAAAATAAGAATACGTCGAATTCCATATATGAAGATGTGAGCACGACGGAAGAGGTCCTTCAAAATATTGAGGTTGAGGATCAAGAAGAAAAAGGGCGCCAAATGGCAGAAATCCAAGGAAAAGTGCAGCACCTTCCCGCCCCCGCCTCACTGAAAATATCCGACATGTTAACATCTTCCGAAGTAATTGCATGGAGCGTTTCAGATTTAAGACAAGCAAGTGTACCGGTTACTCACTCGTTCGAACTTACCGACACTCAACCGATTTACCACAAGCCTAGACGTCAACCGCCAAAATATGACCAATTTATCTCAGAAAATGTTACAAGTATGCTGAAAAATGATATTATTCGCCAGTTTCATCCCCATGGTCGTTTCCAGTTGTGGTCGCACCAAAGAAGGATGGAAAGCTGCGTTTTTGCGTCGATTACCGACAACTGAACCAGAGAATGATACCCGATCGATTTCCGATTCCGAACATGGAGGAGATCCTCGAGGACCTGAAGGACGGGAGATATTTCACCTCAATTGACCTTTACACTGGCTATTGGCAGATTCCATTGGATGAAAAATGTAAGGAAAAAACAACCTTTACCAGCAAAGCCGGTACGTTCAGGTTCGAAGTGATGCCTTTTGGTCTCATGAATGCACCAGCTACATTCCAAAGAATGATGAACGAGGTTTTGAAAGGACTTCCATTCGCAAGAGTCTATATCGATGATGTCGTCATATTCTCAGAAACATTGGATCAGCACATCTCGCACGTCAAGACAGTTGTGGAGAGGATATCGGAGTATAGCTTGAAAATTAAGTTGAGCAAATGCTTCTTTGCGAAAACTTCTATCCAATTACTCGGTCATATCGTCGACCAAGAGGGAATTAGAGTGGATCCAGAGAAAACGAAAAAAATAAAGTTGGCACCAAGGCCCGCTTCAAAGACGGAGGTCCGAAGCTTCTTAGGACTGGCCTCATATTACAGAAGATTTATCAAAGATTTCGCCAAGACTGCAGCACCGTTACATGCCAGCACTACGAAGAACGGAAAATTTCACTGGAACAAGGGAAATGGAAACTGCATTTCAGGAGCTTAAAGATAAGCTATGTGTCCCCCCAGTTCTCATGTACCCAGATTTCAAGAGACCATTCGTTGTGGAGACAGATGCCTCAGAACGGTCTTTGGGTGCCGTTTTGTCCCAAAAAGATGAAAACGGAAGACTACACCCTGTTCAATTCGCAAGCCGAACTCTGAATGATGCGGAAAAGAGATACTCAGTCTGCGAGAAAGAAGCGCTAGCTGTCGTCTTCGCGCTGAAAAAGTTTCGCGTATACCTTTTATCACTCGAGAAATTTGTCTTGATAACTGATCACCAGGCACTTAAAACAGCATTCCAAAAGAAGGATGTACATCACCGCTTGGCCCGATGGCTCGACATTTTCGCAGAATATCGGTTTGAAATTGTGTATAGACCCGGACGCAATAATCAGCCTGCCGATTACCTATCCCGCTTGAGGGACGCACTGATTCCAAATGAAAAAGCTTCGGAGGACATCGTCGGAGTCGCCGAGTTGCAGTTGCCGAACGATAACGAGTACGAAGCTAATATTCACGGACTGATCAAATTCCTCGATGGACTAGAAATGAGAAAGGTTGATCTTGAACACCGAAATTGGGTACGCAGGAATCAAAAGGCTTTTACATTGTGGAATGGGAAACTTTCCGGCACACTAAAGCCGGTCCCCGACTAGTGGCCCCTTTGAAAGAAAGAATGAAGATCTTGAGGACTTTCCATGATGAGCTAGGGCATTGGGATCTCGAAACAACCAAAAAATTCGTAACTGAGAGATTCTGGTGGCCCGGTATCCATAAGGACGTCTATAACTTCGTGAAAAGCTGCGACAACTGCCAAAAATTCACTCCAATACGGAAGTATAAGACAACTCTAAGTTTTCCAGTTTCCGGTCTCTTTGAAACCTTCTCAATTGACTTCGCGGGCCCGTTCAAGGAAACTTCTTCCGGAAACAAATATCTCCTTATAGGGGTGGAACATCTTACTGGATGGCCAATAGCAGTTGCAGTGAGGAGGCAAATGCTGAGGTGGTACTGAGATTCATCGAAAAAGAAATAATTGAACCGTTTGGTCTTCCAAAAAGGATCATCTCGGATAACGCCCTTTGTTTTACTGCAACTTCACTGCTTCGTTTTTTGGAAGAGAAAGGGATTCAGCTGAAGACCGTTCTCGCATACGCTCCTATGTCCAACGGGAAAGCGGAGAGGATGGTTGGAACCATCAAACGAGCAATATCGAAAACTATGTGGAGAATGAAATCCAGTGGGAAGATGCCTTACCAAAAGTGTTATACGGCTACCGTCGAAGAAGAGGAAGAAATGGACGCTCACCATTCGAGCTAATGTACGGAAGGGCTCCTAGAATGTTACAGAGAGACATGGAAACAAATATTATCGATGAAGAGAGTAGGGAAGTTGAACTACTGGCCACCGAAGGCTGGAGATCACACCGCGCGCTAACACAGACAAGAAATAAGGATGCAGAACCTGCAGTCAGAACCTTTTCAGTTGGCTCTAAAGTACTTGTAGTACATGGAAAAGCAATGCAGCAGGCTGTGAAGTGGCCGGCCTTCCAAACCAAGTACTCGAACCCTTGCATCGTCACGGAGGAAAGACACCCGCACTATCAGCTCTGTTCAAGCTCAGGGAAGAGATCAAGGAGGGCCATCCATGCACGTCGTCTGGTCCCTTACCATCAGAGGCCTGAAGAATTCCTTCTCACACAGGACTATGCGCAACCACGGGGCATACTCATCTTTAACTATAGAATGATTCCTATGGGAGGAAAAAGGGCCTGGGAATGGATCATCTCGGTTACGCGGGACTACTACGAACTCCACGTAATCATCCATTTCTACATTAATATATGCCTATGTTTTCGTACGTTGAACGGACCATTGCTACCTGAAGAAGATTTCCGACTATTAATAAGAGTTCTATTTTCATTCCAAAACGGAAGGTTCACGGAAGCAGGTCCAGAGTTTGTGGAGGTAATATATCATTACTCTATAGGAAGATATGGAATGGTAGCTGCTGGAGACTTGTCGCAAACGTATCTGAATATTATCCGTCCAATTTACGTATTTCTCAAGAACAACCAAGACGTGCGACTGAGAGGTTACGCCTTACCCCCGGATATGGAATACAGGCTGGTCCCGTATCCTCTATGGGAACCTTACGTTTCTCCGCCACAATTGGAACGTTGCGAGGATCGGCGAGGATCCTCCTGAAGCAGTGATGATGACCAGAGGAGGACCTTCAGGAGACAACAACCCGCCCAGAAGAGGTTCCGGTCGTCCCCCGAGAGGACCTCGTGCAGGTCCCAGTACGTCAGGAGCTGGTCGCGGCCATTCATCGGGACCGTCCACCACAACTTCATCTCTAGCTCTCCTTCACAACCATGCACAGCATACAGTCGGAAGAAGAAGATTATCTTTTTGGCTGCGCAATATCTCCGAGGATGCGAACGATGCGCAGGTCATTTCTTATTTCATGATAAGCATCTGTTTATGTTTTAGGGCGCTACATGGACCGCACTTATCTTACGAAGATTCGTTCTTGATGATGCGCGTCTTCTTTTCTTATCGACATCCATTCCTCCGGCATCTTCCAGAAGAGTTTGCATATCACATATATTTTTTCACTCTTGGAAGATTCGGAAGAGTCACGGAAGAAGAATGTATTCAACCCCACCTCGATGTGATCAAACCAATATATGAGCTATGCTACAAAGTGAGGTACCAGTAATGCGAACCTACTTTTTAGAGCATCATATTGGTAATCAGTTGCATCCGTACCCGTTTGAGAGACCATACATTTTATCAATAAGACAGCGAACACTAACGGAAGCAGAAGAAGAGCAGTGACGAGTCGGGACGTTCGTCTTGAGCGAGAGGGCGTGATGTGCGCAAATTCGCACACGAAAAAATCTAGATGAGGACCATGATTGTATACAGTATCGGAATTGGGAAGATATTTTTACAGTTTTTGAATTTGCAAGATATTTTTAATTTGGGTGAGTGTGGCAAATTCGTCGGTTGATTTTTTCATTTTAGGACACGCTGTCATAGTAGATGTCAGTACAGTTCCAGGTTGTGGGTGATACTACAAGTAGCTCTGAAAGGTCTATATAATGGCCACATCAATTCCCACCCCTGGCCGATGGGTGGCTGGCATGGGTATGGCACCTAGATATTTACCTTGAGGAAATATCTTCTAATAGTCTCTCTGGTTCACACGATTACCGTGAATACATTTTATGGTTATTAGTATGTTTGTTGAGACTTTTGGGGTAGCCAAAAGTCTATATAAGCCGAGTAAACTGCTTCCTTTAGTGGAGGTGAAGCAAGTTGGCAGACAACTTCAAGCCAAGTCCCGAGTAGTAGGAAGTTGAGAGTCAACTTCAGACCCAAGAAAACTTTTTCTTACGCTAGTCGCAGAGCGTCGGTGGTAGACCCTGCCCCTTTTATACTTGCTTGTAGCTTCCTCAACTCTCTTCTATATACACTCCCTTTTGTTCGTTCAACAATACCACGGCAGCACTTTTGTCGCTCGCAACACCTCCTTCTCAGGGTAATTGGTTCTGAGGATCTCTTCCCCCGCCGATTTACCCCTATCAACATCTCTTACAACTGAGTGCGCAGTCCTCTTCTATGAATTGCAAATTCTTATGCGCAAGGAAAGAAATCTAGCTCGGTGAGAAATATGTGCAGTACCAACAGTGGTGGCGGTTGGGTCAATCCGACTAAGGTAGTATTCTGTCGAGTCAAAGCCACTGGCAGAGAAGCAGAAGTAATCTCATTTTCGATAGAGGACAAAGTAAGCTGAAATAGGGCCTTTTATTGACCACGATGTGATCAACCAGATCTTGCCGTCCTATGTTGAATCATCTATTAAGAGGAGGAAACGATCCGCATAGTTTTGACACTACAGAGCTAGAGTTGATGAAAGCAGCCGCGCTGATAGGGGTGGCTGACGTCAATCCAACGCCGATTGATGGCTTCTTCTCGTCCATGCTTTTCACTGGGATTTGCAGCTACCTGAATAGATGATCGTCTAAATCACCAGTTCGAAGGCATAAGTTAGATTCTATCATTTCTTCGAAAGCCATGGCTCCCATTCTAGCTGAAGGCGGGGGAATCAAAGGAGAAAAGGCTCGGGTGTTTTACTCTCGGAAGATATATCCGATCTATCCTATGGTTTTCCAAACAACCACAATCGACTCAAAAGGTATACCGACACATACAGGGCCGGCATTGAGCCACCCCTGTAAACAAGGTCATTTACTGTAGTGTTACCCATCAGCGAGGATTTATCCCGCATAACGTATTAGCCTCGTGCATATAACCGAGCACATCTTTCATGCATTAAAGTAACCCCAAAATTCCCCAGTAATGGGGAAGGAACTACCTAAAACTTCGCTCTCTTAAAAGCTACCTTCAGGCCAGCCATCAAGCAGGCCGCATTGGACATGACAGCTGCTGCAGCGTGCCTTTGTGCAATGCTACCATGTAGGAAAAACACACCGACCACTAAGCCACATGCGCTGGCATGTCAAATGGTGCACTGAGTGAACACATAGCCCATTTCAACAATTGGTTTGACATCAGCGAAAGGCGTTGGTGCTGCTTCATTCCTTGCGTCCAGTGCCGCCTTGGACAAGTTGCGCGCCAAATTCTTGCCGGCCTCCATCGAAGAGTTGACCTAGTACGATGACGCCCTCGAGGCTTTTTACATATGGGGTGCCTCTTGTCCATCTTTGGACAGAATTCGTTTAGCAACTTCTGCTCAAACTACCACCACAGAAGAAGCTTACGGAAGAAGCTTACGGAAGAAGTTTACGCGGCTGTGTAAGAAGAGTTACTGCCTGGCAATACCCGTACCCGTGCGTTCCGCGCCTCCATGTCAATACCCGGAGCTAAGCGTTGGGTACACTGCGCGCCTTGTGCGGGGTTGGGGACATGCATAAGGAGCAAGGATTTCTCGATGTGGCTGCAGTACTTCTACCAAACTCCGTTTTGTCCCTGACACCCCTTGTCCGAAGCCTGGGTGCCCTGAGATATTAGAAAATCATGGGGACCATTTGCAGCACTGCCGTTATGGATTCCAGCGCAGCAATCGCCACAACAGTCAGGTTTCTTTCTAGGCAATCATATTGGACGGGGAGCTCGGCGCCCTTTCATCGAACTGCGCGTACATCATCAAGACCGAACAAGACCGGACATCAGAGCTATGGGTGCCTCAGGTGGAACTGACTATTTCGAGATTAAATTCGTCACCCCACTTGCTCCCTCCCATTCCAAAGTCCGAACTTTCAACCCGATGACCAGTCTCAATGCAGTGATCGCGGAAAAGCGGCGGAAGTACCAAGGCTTTCTTGCGGAATTACCGGAGGGAAGTGGACTAGTTCCTGTCCCCATCTCTACGCACGGCGGGTGGCATCCAGAGGCATTTATTGTGGTCACGGAGACTGCTCGCCAGCCGCGCAATGGAACGGTTTTCGAAGGTTCGAGGCATTCTTCTACAGCAACACTTGGCGTTGGTCTTAACTTCTAACGCTGCTTGTCTGCTGGCAGCCTCCCTTCGACTTTCTGGTAGACTGTTGCTGGTGCTAGCATTCGATAGCAATGATTTGCACTTTGCTCTGACCATCGCTACATGTATCGGCATGCAGATTTACAATTCCAGATGGGTTCCACCCAATCCATACATCTCAATAAAGAAACGCCCTTTTTCCTCTAACGTTTGACTAGTCTTGTAAGGTCATCTGACTCTTCGGGAAGGGCAGGTGTGCGCCTCCATACACTGACCTGCCCGTTCCCGTCTCGGGAGGTAACTGTTTTACATCTCTAGTCAGTAAAGCACCCAAAACTTCCCCTCTCTCACAACGCAAAGCAAACCAATGAACCACATTTATTCCTCCAAGGAAAGTTGTCATTTTCCCAGTTCATACTTTCTTAGGGTAAAATTTCGTTATTTTGTCCCTTCCCAGACTAGGCATTTCTCAATTAAAGAGAAAAGCGAGTCCATTAAATTATCCTTCTCCGTCACCCTTCTATTGGCCTCCGCCCCAAAAAGGAGTTTACGTTTCCGTGCGAAAGTGATGTTCCCATCAACGAACGGCATCGTATGGACATCTTTCTTGACGATATCGAGCTCTTAATCCTTCCCCAAGCTATCGATATCCTCATTGTCAGTCCTTACACCGATCGTGCACTCCCTGCGTCCCACCCCGCTCTGCTGGGGCCACTATCGGCATCGAAGCTCGGAAACCGCCCATTACGCCACCTTATGCTCCAATGCGGCCTGTTTGATGGCTGGCCTGAAGGTAGCATTTTAGGGAGCGTGGTTCCTTCCCCACTACTGTGTCAGTATATCCTTTTTGAGTCGATTGTGGTTGTCTGGAAACCTTTGGATAGTTCGGATATATCTTCAAGAGTAAAACACCCACAGCATTTTCCCCTTATGCTCCTCTCTCAATGCTAAGTATCACCCCTTCGGACTTGACACCCATGGAGGACTCGGGAACCCTGTTCAGGACCTCCTTGCATTCCTCGCCCCACTTCGCTCGTCGCACGGCACGAGCGCGACTTAGGATAAATCGAATATATCTTCCAACAGTAAAAACACCCAAAACTTCCCCTTTTCTGAATGCCACCGCCTACTGCTCAATATCGCCTCCTCACTCTGCAACTCACTGCTCACGCCGTCAGTCGCAGAGCTCTTGACTTGACCACTCCCTAAGAGTGGTCCCTACTCCCATAATAAAGTCCTCCCCCAATTAAAGATCGTACTCAGCGTTCTGTACTGGGATTGTTTTGCCTCAGGTGTGAGCAGAGGATGTGCGTGGAATATAATAAAAAACGTTCTTTCGGCTGTGGGGTTATGCGTGATAGATCGGATATATCTTCCAAGAGTAAAACCCCAAAACGTTCCCCCGGTTATGCGTGAAGCCTTGAAATGATACAGAAGATTACATGATATTCTCCCGTCGCAAGGAATGAAGACAAGGAAGGAGAGGTGGACGATGAGAGGAAGTATAGTTGCTTTACTGCTGTGTCATTTCTGGGCAATGACAGCTGTTTCTAGAGATGCAGGCATATCTAAGCATTAGGGACGAGCTGGAGGGGTGCCTAGACAGCTCTGGAGAAAGGCCAGCCGTCAGACACTGCAATGGACGAGACGGCTGCCTCTGGTGACAAAGAGACGGAAATCAAATGTTTCGATATTCAATTCGACAGTAGTCATCCTATATTGCCTTGCGTTATGACTCATAACAATTTTGTATTCAGAGGCTGAAATCAAATGTGCGAACGAAACATCAGTGAGCGGGTCCAACGGTCTGGGCACTAAAAATTGCATAAATTAAGGGATCCTGTAGGATATTCCGGGCCACAACCGACCATATCTTCAAATTATTAAATCACCCCACATTTCCCCCAGGGGTATAATTCGCCTCCGATAAAATTCCATGTTCGTGGGTATGGACCATCCTCACCCATCTGTTTCGCTATCGATTTAACGAGAAAAGGTTCGATAGCTTGCAGCAGGCCATTAAAAGGCTGATGAGCTCTTTTTTGAGTTCTCGAGGGCCAGCTGCCCTGTCCCAGTAATACAACTCTCTGCAAGTGCTCCGCCCCTCCGGTCTGATTCAATCTTCACAGAGAAAATTGTATAACTAGCTCCCACACCTCGCTGCAGTGCTCAGTTCTTTCAATCCATTCATCGACTAGTGAATAGACATCCAGACATCTTAACAAATCAACATGATCAAAACTTTCACCACTCTTGCACTAGCTGCATTGCATTTGCGGCTCCTGGTGCTACACCCTGCCCGACGGCCTACGCTGCTCCGACTCCGGCTCCGGCTGCCTACACTGCCCCGGCCCCGGCTCCGTACACCGCTCCGGATCCGGCTCCGTACACTGCTCCGGCTCCGGCTCCGGCTGATGGTTACACCGCCCCAGCTCCCGCTCCTTACACTGCTCCGGCCCCGGCCCCGGCTCCGTACACCGCCCCCACCAAGACCCCGTGCCCATCTGGCGCCGCTGGCTCCCCGGCTGGCTACAGCATGACCTCCCCGGCTATGGGTGGTGAGGCTACTTCCCCGGCCATGGGTGGTGATGCTACCTCCCCGGCTATGGGTGTGGTGAGGAGATGGCTCCGTCTGCCTCCCCGTCCCCGTCTGTTGCCCCGAACGGTACTGCCGCCCTTGCCGCCAACGGCTCTGGTGTAGAGGCTGAGGGTGACAACACTGTGTCTGTTGCCGCCGATGGTACGTCTGGCTCTGCCTCCGCCAACGGTGAGACTGGTTCCCTCGCCGCCGCCGCTCCGGGTGTTGCTCTTGGTCTCGGTACCTCCGAGCGCGCCTACGGCGCTACCCCGTGCCCTCCTCTGACGGCTACACTGCTCCGGCTCCGGCCCCGGCTGCCTACACCGCCCCGGCCCCGGCTCCGTACACTGCTCCGGCCCCGGCCCCGGCTGACGGCTACACTGCCCCGGCCCCGGCTCCGTACACTGCTCCGGCTCCGGCTCCGGCTGATGTTACACCGCCCCGGCTCCGTACACCGCCCCCCAAGACCCCGTGCCCGTCTGACGCGCGCTGCCCCGCGGCTCTACAGCATGACCTCCCCGGCTATGGGTGGTGAGGCTACTTCCCCGGCTATGGTGGTGATGCTACCTCCCCGGCTATGGTGGTGAGGAGATGGCTCCGTCTGCCTCCCCGTCCCCGTCTGTTGCCCCGAACGGTACCGCCGCCCTTGCCGCCAACGGCTCTGGTGTAGAGGCTGAGGGTGACAACACTGTGTCTGTTGCCGCTGATGGTGAGTCTGGTTCTGCTTCCGCCAATGGTGAGACTGTGTTCCCTCGCCGCCCCGCTCCGGGTGTTGCTCTTGGTCTCGGTACCTCCGAGTGATTCTACGCTGAGGCCATGTATGATCGGTAAATCTAGCAACAGGCTAGTTTTAGGGTAGGATTAATTACGGCCGTTCTTGTAACATATGGAAGCAATACATACAAGGGTGAATCGGAGTCTCAGTAGTGAATATGTGCAGTCGTCTGGAAGCTTTCACGGGTTTGTTTCTCATGTGAAAAACCTGGCAGGCGTTGCAGGTTTTCTTATGAAGCCGTTTTTTACGCGCCATTTTAGCCGACTATTCCTAGTCAGTCCTGCAACATTGTAATCAAGGGGAGTAAAGGACATACGGTAGACAGTTATTCTGGTCTCCTCAAGAAAGTTTGGTGGTTAAGCTTACTGTAAATCCTATTTTTCTCAAGAATTTGAAGAATTAGTGTTGATTTTCCAATATCAACTCTCTGCTAGAGCTGTACAGTGGGTCCAGACCGAGCCGTATAGTTAGGACGTGCGCAGTCCCCAGTAGATATTGAATGCATTAAACTTCTACTAGAGCGCCTTCGCTGACCTGTGAGGTAAAATGGTTACCATTTACATTTTACATTTTATTTTGCAGGCTTTTAGCCAGTACTTGAGGCGAACTTCCGCCATGCTACCCATAAACTTGAACACGTTAGGATAGCCGAACCTTACCTTTCAAATATTAAAGCACACAATCACTGATCATTCATCACGTGGACTGGTTCGACCAAGCCCTTTAGGGAATAATGTGCGTACTGCACCACCGTATTTCCCGTTGGCCAATCAGCGACTGCTTCATGTAGCACTGGAAACAGCTGACCATGTCTTTCAAATATTATAACACCCCAAACCTTCTCCCGTCTTCCTGGCCATGTCTGTAATATATCAAAACACCCAAGTCATCCCTCTTCAATTCCTAACTGAATAGTCGGTTAGACAGTGTATACCGCATATACGAATGAGTATAGAAATTCAGACATTTAAGATTTGGTTCCTTATTTGTGTCAGACAGCAGACTTCAGTAGATATCGAACCTATATCAGCACTGCTGTGAAGTTTAAATACTGTTCGTGCACGGGCTGTTTTTGTGCGAGAGGACGCGGCGAAAGTCGTCACATCGAATGGGGCACTCTTTTGACTAAACTCTCCCCAGACTTCTATGGCTGCTACAATAAACAAACTGTGTCGAAAAGTATTTTAATGTTGCAAATCAATTACTTATTACGGGATAATATAGATGAAAGAAGCTGATAGGAATTATTCGCCGAGGTTGAGATTCTCAGAACCATTTATCTTAGAACGGGGGTTTAATGGCGACAAGAGTGCTACCAACATATGCTTGTGAGAACAAAAAGGGGTGAATAAGGACAGGGAGACAAGGGTGTACAAGTAAGTATAGGGGAAAAGGTTTGGGTGTTTTACTCTTGGAAGATATATCCGATCTATCCCATGGTTTTCCAGACAACCACAATCGATTCAAAAAGGGTATATAGACACAGTAATGGGGAAGGAACTACGCTCCCTAAATTGATACCTTCAGGCGAGCCATCAAGCAGGCCGCATTGGACATGACGGCTGCTGCAGCGTGCCTTTGCATCAAAACCCCCCGAACCTTTCCGTACTTCTCCAGTCAGTATAGTGAGTATAGAGGGAGCAGTGCCTACAACTGATGTTCAGGAATGACATAAAAAACATGGGTCTTACGGCTTTTCTAACCCTGAAGTCTCAAAAACATACTATATGCCATGAAATGCATCAAATTGAATATTGTCGACAAGAAAGACTAACAGTGGATAATATCATGATAAATACATAGACTAACTCCTCGTAATCTTCGATCTAGAGATTAGAGCGAAAAAATACCTCCGAAAAATCCATAACGCCAATGCAGTCCCTAAAAATTCTGGCGAAAGGCCTGGAATGATAGACAGCCTCCTCGGACATGTGAAGAACCTCCAGTCCCTCCTTAAGACCCTCAAGGTTCGCTCTTTCCCCAACAGAGCAGTCTGAGTCTGCAATATGACTTTCGCTCTCCCTTTCGTTCTCCACAGCAACTCCCCCACGTTGTGGGTCACTGATTCCCATGTTTTCACCCAGTACTCCCATCTTGTGATACATCCATATCAGACTTATCCTTTCACAGCTAATCCACCTCTTCTTAATCCTCTTTTTCTTCTGCTTACTCCACAAATTGACTACGGGCTCACTCTCGAACGCGTTACTTGTCCATATTTCCACAATAGTCCTCGGAACCAGTTGGATCGTTTGCCATCAAATCCAGACCGTTGATGGACGGCAGGCTCGGACGGATTCGGCGAAGGCGAGGACGGCGGAGCATGTTAATTTTGAGGACAAAGTAGGTGAACCAATGGAATGTTCGATTTTAGGGGTATCGATTCAACGGATTTGCTATCGGAATAAAAATAGGGAAATGTATTCGAACATTTTGACGGCCTTGGTCGAAATGAAAAATGAGGGCAATGTTGTGGCTTTTAATTTGCATACATTCGGACAATAATGAAAAATACGCTTTGTTGAGTATCGGAAATGAATTTGGAGGACGGAACGGATTACGAGTCAAAATATCTCTTTCTGAAAAGGAGTACCACATATTCGAAAATAGAACAAGAAATGGGATCGTACATTAAATTTGAAAATTATAAAGAAAAACTACCGTAGGATTTCTTCTTTTTGAAACAAGGCGTAGGAAGATTGGTTTGGAAAGGGAGATGCAAAGAATAGGTATCAGGATGAAGGGAACTTGAAATTGCGGAAAGAAAGGGTTTCCTATAAATCAGTTTTCCGTACTAACAGAAGCTAACATGATGTTCTCTAACTTTCTTTTGATGTGATGGTGACCTCATGCTCTAATTCTACACTCCCTAACTATCTGTTCCCTCTGTACCGATACTACGTTCCCAATGATAAATTGAGAGCAAATTATTACATTTCCTGTAGTACTTACACCTTTGTACACTATCCACGGCCCCAGAAACAGGTTTCCGGCAGCTCGGGTTGATTTGAAATCGAATATATATCCATGAACTGATTTTGTAATCATGAATATGAAAAGATTCCAGCATTGCATGAATTTGCGTGCCCTAATGCCGCATATATTCGTGCGCCTCAATTTCGCATTTATTCTGTATCTGATTATTTCTTTTTAAAATTTAAGTGATATGCGTAGGTCCAAAATAGATGATTCCAAATTAATGAATAATAAATACCTAAAAAGATTGAGAATAATAATAAAAAGAAAACAATATTTTTTGATCGATGGGGATATTTCGAAGGTCCAATACTTTCTAAAATTTTCTTACAGTCTAAGAATATTATAATGTACAGTAGATTAGAATAGAATGACTACAAAGATGATTCCAGCAGTATAATAATTTTTTAGACCATGCCAATAATAATGACAGAAAAATTCCTTCAGGTGAGCATTCATACAAATAGTAATTTGTTGGCAATATAATTCCAGTGATTATAACTACATAATTCAAAAACCGACTGGCAGACGTAAAAATTGCTTCACATGTAATACAGTATAAAGTATGGGCTATTGAAACAGATAAAATTATTTTCGATGATTCAAAATAAAGAAAAGTTGTTGGTCTCTGATACAATATTGTTCCACATTTTTCATCACTTTATTCTGTAAAGAAAACAAATTAAATAGTTTTATAATATTTGTAAAAATATTTTTCCAATTTTCATATTCTTCCCTTTGCATTCTCTCGCTAACTGTGATCCTACTACTGTAATTAAGAAGCTGCCACTTTGATGACACATGGAACATAACAGGGAGTAGGCTATCGACTGATCACGCAGCTTTCCGTTCGTCCTCTCTAGGTATACCGCTCTCCCCACCTTAGCACTTTCCATTGGGCATCCGACTGACACTATCATTCTGCCATAGCTGCTCTTTGATCTTGCACGTCGACAATTTACCGTTGAAAACTACTTCTTTGTTCTCTTTATTCGTCAAAAACGTTGCTCAGTCCAAAAATTACTTAAAACACTAAAAAACCGTGATACAAACAGAATTCTCACCAGAAAACTACTTGGGCAAAAGAAAACACTAGTTTTTCTAAAACATAACCTAACCAACGGTTTCCTCCTTTTCTATGTCCTCTCTGAAACAACCCTTTCCGACTCTCAAAGTATCCTTGATCCACCAAGTTATTATGTGGTAAAGAAAGCACCACACTATTTTTACGTATATAACAAAGGAAAGCCAAGAACTATGCCTCGTGCTTATGGACTACACGGAATTATCTTAGGAAAGGCCCTCAACCAGAAAAAGAGTAACTTACTGGATTGTAGCTCTAAGATTATCGTCGGTCGTAACTACTTCTCTAGGTAACCAATCAAGGATTTCTCAAAGTCACTTTGCCAACAAAGGGAATAGATATAGAGAGGTGCTATAATTTTTGTACTCGGGAAAAAAATAGTTTTATAACGTAAAAATTAAGGTATACCGACGGTTAGGAATTGTTACGAGGCGAGTAAAGATCTTACGAATTTACTAAGGCGGAGTAACAAAAAATAAGCATCTCAATATTTTACTTTAACTACCATGGATTTGTCGACTCTGACTCTCTCCGTTCTGTCCAGATTCGAGTAAAATTTAACTCTTGTTGATCAATTTTTGTCGCCTTGACAGTGAATAGAACAGAACTAGCAGTTACATCTACTGTTTGTCTGGGATACTGATGAAAATTTTTTATTACAGCGCCTTGACTCTCCAGTTCTTTGATGTGATCTAGAGCAACTTTTTTGGGAAATAAAGCTCAAACCTCTCGGATATTTTGAGAAGTGTTAAGAATGGCTCTAGGCTCAAGTAAATAATACTTACTGTCTTTTTAAGCAGTTAATTAATGAAGCTGAGGGTACAGGTCTATACAGATGTTATTCATGCGAAACCAAAAGGTTAAGAAAAATTTCGGCGTTATTGATGGAAACTTAATAATAATTGACCATCATAGTTGAGATTACTATGCAAAGCGAATTCATGAATAGTAATACACGCCCAGTCAAGGTGGTGTGTGAAACTCGTTTACGCGAATAACTATTCAATATACATCGTCATGAGTTAAAAAATTAATCAAGTGTATCAATCTACATCCAGTTAGGTGTCAATCGCAGACTTGGACCTTGCTCAGTCTCCAGTAGATACAGAATGCAATAGAATTCTTTATTTCTTTCAATATGCAATTTTATTTTTATTGGTGTGTGTGGTGTTTTTCAGTTGTACTTTTGGCGTGTATGGTATCACACATGTTAGAAATACGATGCGATACATTTTAACCCCACGTAAAGGCAAATCATAGTCCGTCAAAAAAAATCAATTGATTTATTATTACGGTACTGTACGATAATAGATTATACTACTGAGAAAACTGTGATATCCTTTTGAAGTGAAACAGATTTTCCAACGGTTACCACCCCTGCTTTATTTACTGTATCCTAAACCAGCCGGTTGAGGTGAGATCGCAGAGGTTCAGTGTAAACTGAGCAGGAGAGTTTTCAATCGGGGATGTGCGCAGATACAAAAATTACATCTTTTTTGTGCTAAAATACAATAATAGAGAAGTTTTTCAATTATTTTCATGGTGTTTAGATGACAATTATACTCTTCAGAGTATACATTTAAAACTTCAAAATTTTTAGTTGACTTTTAAACCCCATTATGATCTATCACTTTATTAGTGAGTATGGCAACAATTGGTGAGCATTTTCACAGCTATTCATAATTGAAACAAAATTTGAAATTTTCAAAGGCCTGATTAATACATAAAAAGGTGGAAATTTTCATACAAAGTCTTGAAATCAGAAATAATGACTTCAAACTCTAGAAATGTAGGATTTCTCACTGCATTTTGAGAAAGGAGGACGGTCATTTATAATATAATTCAAACTAAATTAACGCATAGTTACTCTCATTTACTGCTACGAGCAGAGGATAATTAGTGCGTAATAGAAAGATAGTAAAAAAAAGGTACTCAAAACTTACAAACACACTCCTTGCACATAAAATAATTTAATGCTCACAAATTACTTTTTAGGGGCATTTTCCATTACGATTCAGACCCCATTTCACTGTATTTTATTTGAGCGACCGCGTAATCTCGGAATGGCATTTGGGATTTGTAGAATATTCCTTTTTCCAGAAGGACGTTTTGCAGTTGTAGGCTGAATTATAACTAAATACGAAGGAGTAGCTAAAACATCAATTTTAAAATAAAGCTTTACAAAAATATGAAAACCCTCCTTTCCACTAAAAAGATATAAGATCAAAGACCCACTTCTGACAAAAGATGAAACCCGCTTTATCAAGTGGAGAACCTTGTAAATTTGGCTACACGTACACCAAATGAGTTGTTTTTATATTCTATGCTGATAACTACACCTTAAAGTACATTTATATCAGCAGAACGACGCACAATAGCATCCATTTTCGCAGATCTTAATTGTAATCTGACTTTCTTTTGATAAAATCTGGAGCGCTGCGTAAGGGATTTCGAAAGCCTCTGCACGCGCGGAACACGAGGATATGCGGAGGAAGCTGCAGCTAACTGTAAGTTAAATAATTCCCTTCTGTTAATTGATTAAAAAATTGTAAGATCTTCCATGGCTCCACAGATATATCCTTGTTACTTCAGCCAGCTATAACTTTGGTTTATCACCGTTAAAATTTCTCAACGTGATTTGAAATATAGAATGAGCTCTGTACAATTCTGAACCATCAAAATTTCAGAGTTAGTTGAGTTGAGTACGCGAAAACTCAGCCTTTATTTATGAAGCCTTCACCCTGATAGGGTCATGCAGATCTTTTTCATATAGGCCGCTAGCTACACTCTTTCCCATTTAAAGTTTAATGGTTACATTTCCTGTACAAACATAAGTCTAGGATAATTTTTGGGTTCCCGTTCAATTTCTTTACAAACTGTTAATTTATTTTAGAGTTTTTCAATGGAAGTGCGGTCGTGTACTTGGAAACTGGCTATCAGTTTTAATGCTGCAAATATTTCTTAGTAAGTGTCTATATTTACCGGAATAACGAAGTGGGAATGATTAATAGGTTTTATGTGGTTGTTCGATTTATATGGAAATATCTCGAAAACGGTACCGTATGATATGCTAAAAGCACCATCACAGTGTGTGAAACCATCTGCACACTTTTCTGCGCCGTTACTTAGATAATGTATGGGAAGTAAACGCAATATGTAACAAAATGATCATTCTACTGCTCCATGATTTCATTTTCACGAAAAGAAATTAAATAATGCTTTTTTGTATCTTTAATTCTGCATGTGGAAAACTTTGCACCTTTCGCTACTTGATCCTTCATATATTTTCTGTCCAGAATTTAAACTTAAACAGAATTCTATTCCTGTTTGGTAATGTCTGCGGACCCCTCTAAAGCTTCTATATATGCGGTCTAATTGGCATTTATATTTCTAACAGATTCTATAATAATTTTTTAGTGAAAGAAGGATGTCTGATGGCGATATAATGAATTTTATTTAACCGTATTGCTTACGTTTGTATTTAAAATGCCAGCGTTTGGGAATATTCTTTCAAAAATACCCTGAATATTTGATTAGACATAGATTCTTGTCTGCAAAGGCCCTGACATAGAGAATGTCAAACTGAAAGAGTTCATTTTCTTGCACAAAGCATTAATTTTGATGTTGAATATACTTGTGTCTAACTTATGGGTACCATAGCGGGGTTGCTAATGGAAGAGATAAATTGCGCTACGGTGACCATTGAGTTATGCATTATCATCATGCTCCAGCAACTGCTCAATACCAATCCCCTGGATCACGTCAAGGTTGGTAGTTTCCTCTCTTATTAGCCTTTTAAAACAACAAATTCCACGGAAAGTAACCTTTCTCAATTTACGGGGGAAACCTGATCATTCTCGAATAAACGCAAGCTACTGCTTTTAGGTGGAAATTGTCTCTATTTATTTGCAGTCATCTTTACTTTCTTATATCTTTTCGTTTTAGGGGTGATTATCGTACTATTTGGTTCTCGTGTTACTACATACTCACAAGTAGTTTTTTGACACACTCGAAAAAAGTCTCTTCGAAACATTCCTTCTCTATCCTTACAAAATCTTTCATGCCAAAAGCTATATTACTGTCATTACTGGCTACTGCATACATACTTTTTATATGACCCACTCTTAAGTGTCCCAGGATCACTGTAATCCTCGTACTCCAAGATATCCCCATCAACACACGATTTCGTCATTGTTTTTTCATTGATGGAAATTTCTTTGATTTAAATTGAATTACAAGCCCCAAAGAGAGCCCCTTCATTGAAGGAGCAACAATATCGTAACTATCTGTGCCTATTCATTCTAAATTTCTGGTAAAATTCTGGTATCTTAGAGATCACGTCTCTCTATGAGGGTCAAATTTGGGTTTACTTATCTCCTCCCGAGTCATTGTTGCTTACTCTCATGGAAAACATCCACACCTGCAAAAAGGTACGAGCCATTTCTCCGGAAATTTGATTGGTGATATCACGTTCAGTCATCCTATCTTCATCACCTTATTCCCTGCTTGAGAATCGCAATCAGCAAATTGAAAAGAGGATTTTCCATGATTTATTATCAATATTCCCAGTTAATCCAGTATTTATCCCACAAAAAGAGGTTCTTGCTCCTCATTCTTTTGAGTTCTCTGTATTTCGCAGTACTGGGCTCCATAGCAGCCCTAATCCTCATAAAACGCCTGTTATACTTTTTTGTAGTCCCGGTACATATATTGCACCTTAAATTATCTCTACCACTCCCATATCATCTATTTCCACTATACGCTCCTTTATTACTGAAAAAAGAAATGTCTAGTTGATACCTCCTTTCTTTCTTCTCCTTTTTATCACCTTAACCATTAATTATTTGTACATCTCTGGAATTTCTACGTTATCATTATGTGTGATACACAGGTGCCCTTTTGTCTAAGGATTTTTCATCGTATCTCAGCCTCAAAACTCTGTCATATGCTCCCCACTGCCATCTTCAAATACACTTTTACATTGTCCTCTATTGAGGCACTATTCTTTAATCTATCAGAGTCAGCGGGATTGACCAAAAACTCTAAAATTAGAAATTATTATAGAATAATTTCAATTCAATTTGACGCTTTTATTGTCGAAAATACTAGATTTATTTTTGTCAACAGAAGTTGGCATCACTGCAGAAGTCGAAAGTTCACATCAGTACCGACTTCTACTTCTTTTCCTTTCACTTCGATAAAATCTTGCGTTCTTCTTTTATATTCTTTTGTTTGATAACACAAAAGAATTGCTCAGTAGTTGTAGTTATATATAGAACTATATATGAATCGTAATGGTACCAAAATGTGCTACAGAAAACATTCCTTTAAAGTCGGTTTTCAGTTCATTTTTTTGTGAGATTCGATTGGTGGTAACTCTTACTAATAAAAAAATTTACACTCAAATCCAGATATTGTTGAAATGTACTGAATGCTGGTATTAGAATTTTAATAAAGCTCAACTATAAATTCAGCATCACTAAATATTCATTTCATTTCCGATCGGCTTGAAATAATATGCTTTTTCTATAGAATTAGTCACAAAAATATATCTTTTCCTTAAATATGTTTCCTACCTGCTTCGTTATACTTGCCAGTTCCAAGAAAATAGAATAAAGTATTGCAAGAGACCTATGAAGCCAATTAATAGTATGAACATTTATTTTGTAAAAATCCTTAAATTAAATTTAATTGTCTAGAGCAAGAAAAAAAACTTCTCGCGATCTACAGGTAGGTAATATTCTTCTGGTAAATTTAGGATTGAAAACTAGGCGGCTACAAAGAATACACACAGTAATATTTGGTAAATGTTTTCGGGAGAAATCATCAATTGACTTATGTGCTCCTTCGAACCATCTTCTTCTTTAAGTATCTTCAAATCAAAATAGTCATATATAAACTCTTCCTTGATGTGCTATGTACTATCACCTTCTTTTTGTTGGTTCATATTCGATTTTTTCTTCTCTTTTCCTCTTCTCGGGAGCTATTTTCAATGTATTGAGAATACTACATCAACTATTTGAGTTTTAAATTATACAATTCTCTTGTGAAAAGTTGTGATGCATGAGTAAACTTTTGATAATCCCCCAAGAAGCATATATTCGAGAGCTATCGTGAGATATCATTTCGGATAAGGGGTATGACATGTATTCAGCTGGATACACTCATTCTTTACTCGCAGTCATGTCCCTAATAAACTGTAAAAAGAATTCCCAATTCATCTTACACCATTTGGAAATAATGGGGAGTAATTTGATGTACCCTGATTTCCCATCTGAGCATTTTAAACCTTCAAATATTCTTTGTTGGAGAAGCTGAAATAATGGGTTTCATTACTAACCGCTCAATTTAGCCATTAAGAGCTTTCTGCGTTACTAAATGTTCTGTAGAATCGATATTCTGCTTTTCTTGTAAAATTTTTGAAGATTTATATAACCTTAATATTCGCCGCTTTCTACACTTTCCTTTTTCCATATTTCTTTTACCTTTGTAGATGGAAATTCATTCGAGCTGGGGATATATCTTTACTAATGTATAGAGCAAAATAACTAAACTAAATAGATCATATACCATTCCATTTTTGACGAATAGACTTCATCTTTTTTCCTTCTATAGAGGGAATAAACTTTTTCGAAAATAATGCTTGTAGAACCTTATTAAATCCACAGTGCATCATTTTCTGGTTATGAGCGACAAGAGTCTCTAAATGCGCTTCTATATAGGGTAGAAGATATCTGTATCAATTTTATCTTCTTGAACACTCGAAAATCAGTACTTCATTGTTTTCGTGAGCATTTCCTGTGGAAAGAAAATTTATGGACAAATTTGAACACCAATAAAGACTGACATTTCCCTTCTAGACCTTTTTGATAGATGAAAGAATACTTTGGGACATTTTTGCAAGGTTGAGTCTTAAATATCCAAGGAACTAATTTTTCAATGTGTTTCTTGCGCGCAGATGTTTTGACTTGGTAACAATTTTTTATGTTTTTTCTGTATGTTTCTATCGTCTTTCAAAAGTCATAACTTTCAATACTTAAAAAAATTATTGATACGTAGGCCATATTCACTTTTAGTAAGTATATTTCATGCATTTTGTGCACTTCCGCTATCGTTTTCACTAAAATACTACAACTGCATTGGAGAATACTTATTTCATTTCTCCAGTATTGAAATTTGGAAATTAAGTGAACTTATAAACAATGGAAAATTTAATTTCTCTAACTAACTAAAATGTTAATTTATTATTTCAAAAGATGCTTGTGCAAAATGAGCTGAGTAACAGTGCATTGCGGCTGGATCACTGATACTCGAAAAAGTTTCTTCAGAAAAATCAAATAAATCATACTGCCTGAGAAAAATTTCCATACACGTTCAGGTTCAGTTGGAGTTGAAAACAAGATTCAATGCGATTCATTTTATAATTCGCCTGTATTTTTTTAATTTTCACCTCCGCATCCTTTTTAGCTACAAAAAGATACCATTATGAATAAATATTTACTTGATTACTCCGTTGAAAAATGGAGGAGAGTTGTTATTATTTGGAAGAGTAAGTTCAGGGCTTATTTATTTGAAGAGAATTAATAAGTAAAATACCTATTTCTCAAAACTTAATCCGTTTGACTAGTAAAATATCGACAATGGACGAGCCTTAAATACTCCGGGAACATTTAAATCTTTTCAATACATTTAATAAAAATGGATATATTTAATCGATTCTTAACTGCAAGAACTTAGATATAACTTTTACTTAAGAAGCTTTCTCAAAAATGTGCTCAATGACCCTTTACCTCTGACTTATGCACTTCATTCGATTAATTATACTATTTTGCGTCCTATTGATATCAAAAAAGATCATTTGAGGAACTTTTTATCTGGATAATAGAGATCTATCGGTTGTGGAGACGTAATATCTATTTTTGAAGAGATGTGAATGTCATGTCACCTTATTTCTTATGCATGAAGCGAATCAAGAAAATCATTCGCACAAATATCTGAAAATAAATTATCCACTATCTTGCAGTTTCCCTTCCATACCTCATTTTAGTGCTTGGATAAATGATTTTTCTCCCACGATCACAATTGAAACAGGATCCTCTTCAATTTTCGTTTACTAAATATCGATATGTACCCTTTTTATTTATGGCTTTATACTTATCTTCAGCATACTCTGCATGAATTGATGACTAGCGCTTAAAACATCCTCTCTAAACATTCAGTAACTTGGAATAAAATTTCAGCAGTTGAGACTAAGTGATACGTCTTATATTTTTGTTTTGTTCTCCAAATTCTCGATATTTCTTGGAAATTCGCGTCAAATATACCAAATATTGAAACGGTTCAAAACAAAAAAATTGACGCATCACGGTACTATCTGTTATTTCTAAGGTTTTAGTCGTGATACTAAGTGTTTAGCTCATACTCGAGTTCCAAATTTTTGATTTTTTCATTATCAGTTTTGGTTAATATTTAAATTAACCTGAAATGAGATGATTTACACTTAAAAAATTGTTCCGAGAGATTGTGGTGTAGATTATGAGCATCCAAAGAATAAGTTACACTCGTATGAACAGAAACCGAGGCAAGAGAATACAAAACCTTCTTACACTTTCTTTCAAATTAACCTGTTTCTTTGTCTGTGCTTCCCTTTGCAATTCTATTTAGGAAAGTCTATTCGTTTAACGTCTGTTTTACATCAAGATTATCCCAACCATTCTTAACGATAGAAAATGTTCATGAAGATGGTTCCGAAACATATCATGTGCATCCAACCGGATTAACATTTATATGCTTACGTCGAGGGTACGATATTTATCAAACCAATTGATCGGACATGAAATGGAAAGTAAGACAGAAAGAGCGCTGTTGAAGAAAATTTGAAGGTAAAGGGAGGCTGTTTTCAGATAGAAAGTAAATAATTAGTTGGATTGTAGCCGTATCTCCCAACAATCCAGAATATACCCTTTCATACTTATTATTGTAGATCTAGTTTATTTCATGTAGAATCTTGCTCTTGCACTAAAATCTTTTACTAGGAACTGTAAAATAGCTGTTTGTAGCCAATAAATTCTGTATAGACGTGAAATATTGGGGTAAAGCGTGCTTCAAGAAGAGAAACAAAATAATAAAAAAATCAGGAGCAAAATGTTTCACTTATCACGCATATGGGTAACCTCACTAAGATACTATCCAAGTTCTCTGTTTCAAGAATTGCGTGATGTGGAGCTGTAGTACCGGAATCATTCAAGTTTAAATCATAAAGAGGTGCAAGAAACACTTGCTCGGATGCAAAAATAATGGATTTCCGCCAATTCCACGAACATTCGCAAGTTGCGACCATAATACACATCAAAACCAAAATTAAAGTTATCACATGTGCTCTGACAGCTTTAAAGACCAGTTCGTCTCTCCAACTCCATCTGGGGGTTTTAGAGTGAATTAAGATTTGCAGAGGGTATCAATTATGTCTTTTAGCTCATTGTATTTTTGTGAAATTATATAAGCAGTTATGAATTCACCTTTTTACTTGGACTGATACTTTCACGTTTCGATTAATTTACCAAGGGAGAGGGGGAAAGCAGAAAGTTCTCAAAATCGAGGACAATATTTCTGAATATTTACTATTTAGATCTGTATAGTAGTCTCCGTATGTGATAATACTTGGAATTATGGTGCTGCTATTATGAAAATTCAAGGCGCCGTAGGCCAGAGTGTAGATGTAGTGCATTATGTTGAGGGAGTGCTTGAACCGTAAATCTTCGGTTTGGCACATTTGGGTATTTTTGAAGCCTCGTATGGTAACTGCGATTTTCGTTCAACCTCCTGAATATTGGATTTCATCCCAGTTCGCATGTATCCTTAAATTTATTTTATCAAACCGGTGTTTTAGAGGTAACTTAACAAGCTTCATCGAGATGCCCTTGGCGACTCCCAACACTTTTTTCATCCATGTAATACGCTTTGAATTCATCTATATTTTCTTCGGCGTCTTTGCGAGAAACTCTTGAATAGAAATACGTAGATTATAAGCTAAAATAGTAGCCGCCACCAATTTTCCAGCTCGAGCTCTCTTGATTCGGAATTCTTCTTTGATCATATCAGCTGCTTGGATATTCGTGCAATATGAGCGCTAAGCCCATGGTACTCAGCTAAATTTTGGTGGCTGAACGGTCACATGGCTGGTTGGTGACTATCGACGTTAAAATCAGACCAGTGAACCCACGGAACAGTGACCAATTTCTGAGTTTCATTCTCCAGCTTGGTGTTAAAATCGAGCAGGTTCATGATATAGCAAGTTTCTGATTGATAGCGGTGGCGGCCTGAATGTCGCTCAAACTCTGTAGAGATGAAAGTCTCAATTCTCTGTCCTCTGACCATGATGGAGGGCAGGAGCGACTGTTTTATACTGTTTCTATTTCCATACTTTAATTCAGATACACTATGATACCTCCAAAGTTGAAAGCAATCATAACATTCTGTTAGAACTTTTTTTCATAATTCGGAGTACAAACATATTGATTTCAGACCAGAACAGCCCTTTCAAGAATAAATTCCAAAAGTAATTGCACATAATCTCAAAATCTACTGTAATTTCACACTATCATATTGTTTATGAGATACTCGTACGGCTAAACTGGTATGTCTATAATTAAACCGTTTTTCTTGAACCTACATTACAGTTTTCTGCTACTGAAGTCCACCTGACGTACATTATCTCCTAATATCCGTATTATTCAATGCGGATATTACGAGAGGAGATAACTACTCAGCGAAACACTCTATTCCAATTTTCCGGGTATTAATTAAATCGATTACTCAAGAATTTCCCATGTTGCTTATATGTAGTAGTAAGACATAAATCACTATTAAATCGAAACCTGAGTTAAAGAAAACATGCGTCGCTGAAAGTAGAATATTTCAAAGCAAATCTTCTGCATATGCTCTGTGAACGCAAAAATGGGACCTTCAGCAGAAGCCCGCTTTCGTAGCTCGCAATATTATTTCCGGCATCAGATCCATTGAAATCACGAAAGTTCAATATATACTGAAACTATTCATAAAGGAAAAATTACGAGAGAAGAAATTTCTGAGATGGTACAGCAGATCCTAGTAGCAAACTGCAGATGTCAATATTAGTATCCGGGTCGATCGGGCAAGCTTGAAGGGCAGGATAGGCTTTTCCGTCTTGAACAGTATCTAGAGGACAAAAACTTTTCGTACAAAACAGATTAGAGCCTAAAGCCGTACAAATTCAAAGTGTAAAGCGCCGATGGATGTATGAGCCTTCAACTTAAAGTCTTTGAGAGGATTTATCGAGCTTATGCAGAAGTATCCCTCAAGCTAGAGTTGCGCTAACAGAAATAGAGTATGCAAAACCTCGTTATATTTATATTTGATACTGATCTAGATATTATTTCTCCTCTTAATAATAAACATAATCCCATTTAGTCAAATTGATTTCGATGAATAGCCAGCCTTCTGAGACTACGAGTTATTTTTGGGACCAATTCAAAAAGAAAATTAACAAATTTTTTCCAGCAGTGATTTGATTACAAAAAAGCTACAGATTCATCCTTGCAATAATTGAATCATCAAACTGTTTTACTCTTCACATATTAATCTTATCTATAACATCCTTCGGGCGGTATTGTCAGAAAGATTCGATATTATGGGTTGCTTGTATTAGTTGTTCTTTTTTTCAGAGTATTATTCCAATACCTAGTGATTATGCTATAAAATGTTAAATAAATACCCATCATTAACACTTCTTGTCTCGAAGTCGGTAGTTGACATTTTTGAACATTTTTGCGGCACGCATTGAGTACGCATTAGATGATGTAAATAAATTCGAGGGATCAGAACTTTTTGACGCCACTGCAAAAACAGTGTAGAAGAGAATTGATATAGGAGCAATAAATACATATACACTGTATCATCAATTTTTGATACATAAAACAGAGTTTAATCGCGGTAAAACTGTATTGATTGCAGCATATGCCTTATTTATAATATGGAAAGTATCTCACACCACACATATTGTACAGAATAAATATAAATATCCTGATCAGAATATGTAGATAAATATATCAATAAGATAACTACATATATCTGTGAAGATTTAGGGAAGGAACTAACTAGTGACTATGTATAGCCATTCACGAAGCATATCTATTTGGAGCTAAATGAAACTATATTAGAATATTTACATGACTCATTATCCAATTGAATCAATTTTCCAATCAACCTTAACAAACATGAGAAGTTCCAATCTAAATAAAGATAATACAATGACACAGCTTTTCGGACTCAATAGTTTATTCAACTGACTGAAATTTCGAACTGAGTTAAGAACAATATTTGCAGAAGCTTTTGCACCATTAACAGTCGCCAATAAGTCAGACCAAGGTGTCATCCCAATTTTTTGTGTCGGTAAAATGGCTGCTCCAGTAAATGAGTAACTTTTACTGATGTGAAATGAGATCAATGAATCGTGACATTCTGTTAAAATATGTGAAACTGGATAATGATTCTTTGAGACTTGCAGTCGACGCAGACTCCCTTTCGCTAATATTGGTAAAACATCTCTCGATTCGGTATTTTTGTCCTACTTCCGGGCAGGATTTGTAGCTTTAACACGTTCTGCAACTCAGTTCACAAGAGTCGTATTGTTAATCAATTACTTCTAAGTGCATGTACTCATTTATTCTTTAGTAAGTTCGAATAGGATATGTATTAAAGTATTAGTAATAGTAAATCGATAGAAAAGATATCCTCCTTACAATTTTCACCGATTCCAGGTACTTATTTGATGTTATAACAAATTTTCATATAATATTGACAAAAGGCCTACGGTTTATGTAACCGCAGTAAAAAAGATAGAAAAGAGAGTCAATTTCAGATTTTGAGGAAGTAAAGTCGAAGCAAAACACCCCTGAAACTGTTATACCGGTTCTTGGTCAGCACTAAAACGCCCAATGCCGAAATTTCTAAAATACTTAAAGTTTTTTGTATGGGAATTTCCTTGCTCTTTGATGTTTTATACCCCCAATGACGCGAATCAGTACCGTTATTGGCTTGAATGGAACCCAACAAATAGCGTTGCGGAACGCATGTTCGTTATATTTCCGCAATTTTCTCACTTTGTAAGCTCTTATGGGTACAGTTATGACTTCACCAAATTATAAGCAGTGCCCCGAAATTATTTATATCCTTGATAGTTCCAGTGCCATTTGATACACATGGAAAATCTTCCCTCATCGAAGAATATTTAGATCAAAGAAACTTAAATACAGCACAAACTCACACCGTTATTTTCGGGATTTGGATTTTGGGGCTCTAAAGGAATAAATTGGAACCGTTTTCCAGCCTTTCGAGCTTCTGTGTACAGCCAAAATCGGAGAGGATGATTATATCCTGGCTTCGGTAGAACTCGCCATAATGCGGTTGTTTCGTTCTGCGAGGGTGGCGGCAGCGCCTCCGCATAAAGCTCCCTCGGAGACCAGTGGCTGGGCGTGAGTATGTGTCACGGTAACTTCCACAGAGATATCGTGGTTTTAGAGGCCGTAAACACCGGGAATCTGCAGATCCATACTCAAGCCAGAAGAGGGTAGCGGTAATTACACCAGTGTGCCCAAATATTGTCCAAACCTTTTAGCTCAGTCGCTACATCTGCATCTTCGCGAGCTTCTGCTGTGCTGACAGTAAGCAATCCGCTGCTGTCACGTACTGTCATGATTCGTCCACTGTAATTGACTGTCGTCGTCGGTAATTACAGCTGGGGCTAGTGGGCCCATTATCGGACCACCGGGTCTACCCGGTATTTTTGAAGTCAATAAATACCGGGTGCTGTCCGCGTGCGCCTCCGCCGGCGTCGGGATACTACTCTCTTACCGTCAATCACGAACAACCGGTCGGAGTACGTCACAGTGATCACTACGGCTCTACTCGTCTAGGCACGACGAGTCTTCAGCCATTGTGTGCCGGCATAGACAGCCGGTAACGACGCAACGTCGAGCACACTGATTACGATTCGAACGACTACGTTCAACTTCTGTTTCTGAACGAAGATCTCCACAAAATGTCTGGCTCTCCAGAGATATCGTCGGCATCATCGAAGTACGTGGCAACTACCGTCGACCACCCACGCCTCAAAGCAGCCGATGCATCGTCAATTCGCACCTTTCTGCGCGTATGATCAGTACGCTAAGGAGGTGCAGGAGCGCGCCCGCCAGTTAGTCGCGCAACAAGTTGTCACGAACGAGGTTGTTACTCCAGTCAATCTCAAGTTCTGCGTTGACGCAGAATGGCTGGAGTCGACGATTGCCCTCGGTTTCATCGACGGTGTGACATCTTACGACGCTCTCACCGAGAAAAAGTTACGAGACTTTCTCAAGGCTAGAGCTACTGAGTCAAAGGAAGTAGTGACATTAGCCAAGCTGGACAGCATAGTTGCACAAGAACTGTGCATCGACATGCAAGACGCAAACGCGACCTCTCGCATACAGAACCTTTTTGTAAAGTATCACACGATACTGCAGAGGAACGGCCTGTCCTGGATCCTGAAAGAGAATCAAAAGATAGCTGTTTACCACGTCCTCTCAGCCATCCGTCCCGCTTCTCTGCATGCCCGACTAGAGTCGGACCTCGAATTTTCGAAGTACGAATTGCGCAAGGACTTCCAAGGCTTTATGGAACACGCGATACGACTCTCCGAGGCCTTCCAACTTGTCGATAATGGCAAACCTCAGTCAGGTGTGATGAGCACGAAGAAGGGCAAACGCAGCAATCGCGGCGGGAGCCGACAGGAAGACACTGCTTATTCGTCCGCTAAGTCGAAACCCTCCAAACAAGCCCCAGTCTGCCTCTACGGACCACACAAATCTAAAGGCATACGACATCTTCTGCGAGACTGCCGGGAGTGCCCGGAGGACGAAAAAGCGTCGTTACTCAAGGCCTACGCAGAAGAGAAGGCTCGCACGGGCCCATCAAGATCAACCCGCGGACAGATGCGGGAGCACGCCCAGGTCAAGGATGAACCGGAGGTGCACAAAACTGTTCGGCGGCTGGAAGCACCGAGCAAACCGAAGCTAGAAGAGAATCCACATATAGGCACGTCCTTCCCGGTCGTGACCGAGGGCTCCGAGAGCATGACAGCTAATGGACGCACAGACGACGGAAGCGACGAGTCCATCGTCTCCCCTAAGCTCGCCGAGCGCGCCGTACTCAACGGCATTGGTAAGATGACAAAGATCGATAAGGTGCATCTGCAGGTCGCGCTCAAGAACACGTCGGAGGCCGAGACATTCTCCTTTTCACGCTCGTGGACACCGCCAAGAACTGTCCTTCAGCTGTTCACAGGATCGCTCGCGTTGGTTAACGTGACTTTCCTCGTCGCTGATGACGACTTAGCAACCGAAGACCTTCTGATTGGTCTGCCGGTCTTGCAACACCTCGGCATAGACACAAAGAGCCTTCTCGAGCAGAAACGTGCGCTGTTGGACGGAACCGACTGTTCAACCATACGCAGTCTAACACATGGGACGCGAGGCGGACAAGTCAGCCGCCTAATGACCGCACGTCTCAATGGAGCCCCACTGCCGACTTCAACTTCACAATGGCAGATAAGCCTGACCGTCCTAAGGTGAACTACCACCAAGTTAGGGACGAGCCAGATCCGTTTCCGGATACCAATCTGCTCGAAACTGTCGATAAGGACCAACATGCCGAAGTCGCCGCGGCCGTCGACAAGATGCTCCGAGACGCGCTTAACAATGGTTCCCGGAAGATAAGCTGCCCCAACTAGAGCACATTGTGAAGTCGCACATCGACATATTCCGGACAAGCTTCTCATCCGGTCCACCTGCCGACTTCCCACCACTCAAGATCGATATCCAGCAAGACGCCAGGCCAATACGTGTCCGTTTGCGCAACTACAACGCAACCAACGAAATTTTTTGTCAAAAACCGTCAGCAAGCTCGTCGATTGTGGTATGGCCTACGCCAATCCTACGTCCCCTTGGGCCTCGGCACCACTCCTTGTGCCCAAATCAGGACCCGATGGTTTCCGATTCACTGTTGATCTGCGCCCTATTAATCGCTTCACGAAGAAGCATCAGTTTCCGATGCCCAACACGGAGCAGGAACTAACAAAAACTTCCACTTCCAAGTGCTACGCCGAGTTCGACTTCGTTCACGGATACTGGCAACTTCCCTTACACGCTGAGTCGCAAGCATCCCAGTCTTTCGTCACGCCGGACGGAATATTTTCGCCAACTCGCGTCCTCCATGGCACAAAAATGCCGTCATGTACCTGCAATCTTCATTGCAGTCAACTCTCCCAACAGACCTTCGCCAAAATATTCTCCTTTGGCTCGACGACATCCTCGCTCACGCGGCTACTGTCGACGAACTCCTGACGACAATCCGACGCTTCTTTGAGTACTGCGCCCAGCGCAACCTGAAGCTCCATCCTGCTAAGTGCGTTCTTTTCACGACATCGATTCGCTGGTGTGGTCGGATTGTCTCTCCTGAAGGCATTCGCTTCGACCCCAGACGCATCAACGGCATCCGCGACATGGAAGAGCCTAAGACGGGTGCTGACCTCCAGCAGTTCGTATGTGCTATGCAGTGGATGCGTAGTGCGATTCCACGTTTCACGACGGTCATTCGCCCGCTCTCGGAGTTTTTGGAATTGGTGTATACCAAGGCCGGCAGCCGCAAGAAGACTTCCGTGGGGCGTCGTCCTGGCTCAAGTCGATGGTCAAAGTCGGAATCCGACGCGTTCCATTATGCCAAGGATGCTCTCGCCAGGTCACTACTTGTGCATCGCAACAAAACCCGCCTCTGCGTTTACTCCGATGCTTCCGACGCTGTATAGGTCGGGTATGGTAACTCAGGTACCCATGGAGGACATCACAAGTCCCATGCTGATCAGCGTCATCAACCCCTCTCCTTTCTCTCAGGTCACTTCACCGGGCCGTCACTCGGTTGGTCCATTCTGGAGAAGGATCGTTTGCCAACATGGCGACCATTGACAGAATGCACTGGATTCTCGCCACACGACGGATTCGACTTGTTTACAGACCACCACAACTTAATATTTCTGTTCGGCCACTCGCTGTTGTGACTGACTATCACAGTCGTCCCTGCGTAAGGTCTTACGCTGGGCGGTTCGCTCAGCGCTTATGTGTAAACGTGTGTGTGGGCTTACTCCTAAGCTGGTCTGCCCCTCCGTTCGTCCGCCGCCTTGTGCGAATCCGCCATAACGTCTTCCTCAGCTGACGATTTCGTCTGGCCGTCTGTTCGAAGAGATCGCTAACGCCCAGGAGAAGCACTCGCGCATCTCCCTGCAAACCTCACCCGTGATAGAGGGGTTTGGCGTAACCCCTTGGGTGCGATCTGGATCCCGGACTGACTGCCGATCTTCAGCTTAGACTGTGCATCATTTCGCACACCGGACCGAGCGCGCAGTGGCATCAAGTCCACCACGTCGACCCTCCGACAATTCTTCTTCTTGTCGACGCTAACAACGGACGTTGCCACGTTTATTAAGGCATGCATACACTGCCTTTACTGTAGGGGATTGTACCTCGCCCGTTCGGTCCAGCTGTCCACGGCACGGAGCCGAACGATCTCATCCAATTTGACTACATTGAGATGGGCCCAAGCCGACCGGAGACAAGTAGGTGCTCATGCTGAGGGATGACCACTCAGATTACAAGTGGCTGTTTGCCTTCCGAACACCTCTGCAGTTAACGCTGCACACTGTCTCGTCGACTGGTGCGCCGCTTTCGGTGCCCCGCGTGTCTTCATGTCGGACGGTCCGGCACATTTTAAAAACGAGACACTCCGTCAGCTTTCCAAGTCTCTTCGCCGCACCACTTCACCTGCCATACTCGCCTTGGAGCAACGGCGATGTTCAACGCCTCGGCCGTGAGCTCCTACGAACATTTCGCGCTATCTTGTCCGAGTACAGATGCGCCGAAAGAATGACCAGATGTGCTACCTGTCGTCCAGAGTGCTTGAATCAAGCACCTTCGCCACAGCGTCGCAATATTGCCCAATCACTGCATTTCCAGGAGCTGAGCCATCACTGCCGCGATCTCCACTTTCATTCGTACAAGCAGTTCAGACCGGTGAGCATCGATGCTGTGCAATATGAAGCGCACTATTAACGTATTGAAGTTGAAAGTCTAAGATTGCTGAACTACATCCAGTTGTCTTACAGTCCGTCACGTCTAATAGGGCAAGGGCTCGCGAGGCCATGTCGCGTGGTGAGCTGCCAAATTTTGTCGAAGGCGACTATGTTACTCGCACGTGACGACTTTACCGCCGGCGAAAAACTTTCTTTGCGATGGCTGGCCCACGAAGGGTCATTAAGGCCATCAATGATTACGTTTATCGAGTAGAAGACCTCCGTAATGGTCAATACGACGATGTTCACGCCAGCCGTCTGAATTCTACAGTGATTCTTCTCTAGACGCTTCTGAAATTATGTCTCACGTCGTCACCTCGGAGACAGGAATGGTTGTTCAGCGTCTGAAGCTTGTTGACGATGACGGTGAACTCAAGGTTCATGTGCGTTGGCGTGGTCTGCCAGACTCTGAGGATACCCTTGAGCCGCTGCGTCAAGTGTATGACGATGTTCCAACCCTTCTTACCAAGCTTCTCTCACGAAAGAACACGCCTGCCGATCTAGCTGCGCGTGCCGCGCCGAGTTGCAGCCGGGGTGAGTTGTTTTAATTCAGCTCTTTTTGAAGAGGGGAGTGTGCACAAATATTGTGCAAACCTTTTAGCTCAGTCGCTACATCTGCATCTTCGCAGCTTCTGCTGTGCTGACAGTAAGCAATCCGCTCGCTGTCATACTGTCATGATTCGTCCACTGTAATTGACTGTCGTCGTCGGTAATTACAGCTGGGGCTAGTGGGCCCATTATCGGACCACCGGGTCTACCCGGTATTTTTGAAGTCAATAAATCCGGGTGCTGTCCGCGTGCGCCTCCGCCGGCGGCGGGATACTACTCTTACCGTCAATCACGAACAAACGGTCGGAGTACGTCACAACCAGCCATGAGATGTCAACTTCTTCGCAGAAGAGTTGGATAGCATTGCGTAGGATGTTGCGTCGTGTGTTTGTTTTTCTCGTATTTGCATGTAATAGCGTGCAGATAGTGCGTATTTAGAGCTTGAGCGACTTCGTTGGACCGTCTGGAGCACACAGGGCAGCGTTTAGTACCGGTAAATTGCGTAATACAAAGACTATGGAATACTGAGCCAATCCAAGCGGAAGGATAAAGGTACGTCCCCGGTGGTGGTAAAGGAAGGTAGAGAAAACAGAAATGGAGGGGGTTTCATGGACGGAGATATTACGAGCTTGACCAGCGGAGGAAGACTGGAAGAGATGGTCAAAATTTGAGGTCAGGAGTACGATGGTGATCAAATATTGGAGGCGTTCGCCGGGGGCGGGGGGAGGGCAGCGCTGGAAAGTTCAGTTGCGGTAAGGGCAGAAGAAAGCGTTGGTTACCGTGATTTCAACATCTAAATGGCTCATCTAGGCAGTTCCTCCAGATGCAGATAGTTGGAAGAGCGGAGGATATCGGGAAACCTACCAAAGGCGGCGATGGAAGAGGCATCGTATGCGGCATCGTATGCGGCTTCTGATATATCTGTGGCGATTTTTTACGAGGTTGCCTTTCGGGATGAGAAGGTATGCTTGGTCCCTACTCTGGGAGGGCAACGGCTATCGATCTGAGAGAAATTTTCCCGCTGCTTCGGGTCGAAGCTTACAGCAAAGGCTGCAGATTAATTTGGGGGGAGCTTTCGGGGCAGATAGATGACCTTAAGGAACAAGCATAGAATCGATGGAGGTGGTAGGTCAGCTGTGGGTCATCGAGATCCCGTAGGCGGGATAAGACGCGAGCAATATCCTTTTGACGTGACTCAAAGAACTCCGCCACGTATTTAATAGTGCCGATGCGGAGTCGAGAAGATTAAATCTACGGGAGTTTTAGAGAGTATAACGCAGAGAAAGGTCAAGAAGAGATACGGAAAAGGCGAAAACGTTTGTTTCGGAGAGGTTCAGAGGTGAAACCTATCTGTTTTCGTTCTCCCTGAAAAATCGAAGGGTATCAGAAGTAGAGGGGTGGGGGACAATTAAGTTCCCATCATCTGCATTCCAACACTACTTTACAGTTATATATCTGATGAATATTTTGTTCAGTATACTTTACAATAGAAATATTATCCTTTTTTGACATCAGCGGCTATTGTAATTTATACCTTTGCAATATGTGCTTATACCGTAGTAAGGCTCTTTCAAGTCTTTTGTACTACTATACTACGCGAATTAATCCGGATCCATGATCTGATTCTTGGCCGGGGGCACTCAGTTTTGGATCCAATGTTCATAATCCCACCTTTGATAAAACCACTCCGGCATTACACCTCCGAGGTCCCCGCTGCACAACCGCCGTTTGTCATGGAAAATATTACCCTTCTCGTCTCATGCACTTATTTGCCTCCTCTTCAAATCCCTCAGTTGAATAATTCCATTGTGATCCGTGACCCTAAAGAGCAGGCAGATCGGTTTCCATTGCTAATATCTGTGGCTGGAAAAATAGCCGATTGCCCTCTTTGCCTTTGATTTTAAATCTTCCACGTTCACCCCCATCCCCTTCCCAGGGAGATTCAGGTCTCCATGCCCTCGACGGCCACTTCAATCTCCAGCATCCCCGTCCGCGTCAATATTGCTGGATTCACGTCATCAAATATCCCGGGAAACATCAGCGGTTGCGCATTCTCTGCATTTGCAGGATCATGATTCTGCTGATCGATAACAGGCTGTGGCTCATATTTCCATGAACTGATAGCATCTTGCAGATTTGGCACAATTGTCTCATTCTTCATTGCTGGCCTTGTGTCATTCCAAATTCACAGGAAATCCTCTGGTCCCACCTCCTCCACCGTCTCCCGCTGAAGCCATTGCCATACTCCGCCTGCAACTCTGTGATCTACGACTGCGCCATCCAAGACGGAGCTGATGGCCCGGAATGCATGCCCATTGGACTGGCCTCCAATCCCCGTGAAAAGGTCTCCAGTTTGAAAATTCTCACTGACCAAATTCATCAAACTAGCCAATTTCTGTGGATCCGCTGCAATTTTCGCCACCTCCTGTCCAATCTTATCCCTTCATGCTGTGCAGATCGTTTGCAATCATCATCTGCAAGACGACTGAGAATGGCAGACCAAACTCTGACAAAGCTGGTCCAAAGGACTGCCAGCCACCAGCCCAGCCTTGAACACAACTCTTCATGTTTCCTTGTTGAAAACTCCCAGGATAAAATTTCTTGTCTCGATGAAAAGTGACCCTCAAATGCCCATCCGTCATCACCATAGAATGCTCATACCTTGTAATGATGACGGTGGTGAGACAATCCACACGACAACTCCGCTGGTAAGAGGTACTCGCACGGGTCCTCCATAAGGTTCGCTCTTCCTTCGCCCCTGCCTCCACTTTTGATTCCCAAATACGAGGCAAGCTTCAACAGGGACCTTGATACTCCGTAAGCCCTTTGTATTCCGTGATATGAGATCGATATGAAGTGTTGCCTCTGGAGCAAAGTAGTTTGCGATGAGAGGCTTCCAAAAGCGGTCAAGGCTGACATTAGCAATCCCTTTTCGTTGGTCTCTATTGAATTGATTGAGAAGTTGAATATAGTCGCCGTATCCAACCTTCCGCGCGTGTTTGGCGCGGGAGAAAAAGCCATGAGGAGTAGGATCAGCGGTGATATCATCGGACAGGTCGAAAGAGTCTGGGGGCAAAGGAGGATGAGAAGTGGGACAGAGATGACGGGAGTTGGATCCCAGGGATTTCGGAAGGAGTTGGACTGTGAATGAGTGGTTGGAAGCGGCGCTTCTCGATGGGATACGAAGTCCCCGTCAAAGACACGGACTGTGGCCCTGTTAGATTCTCCGTACGCATCTCAAAATTCAACGAACGAGTATGATGCCGATGGAAATGACTACGAGGCTCACATTATTGATCAAGCTGGTGCTTCGGATATTCCAACTTGTACGATGGAGGAAAGACTTACTTCAATATCCGAAGAGACCTCTTATGATCCCCCTCTCCTACTCTCGGATCGAGGAAATACTCCCGCACCGCGGGTCCCATACGCGGACCGCCATACAAACTTCAACCGCCCAGGTTGGGGAGGGCGAACTTCGGCGCCATCACCGTCACGACTTACGAAAGAAAGCAGATTAGTCGCCGCCATAGCCTCATATGCCACACATGCTATGGCCGGGGACATATTTCCCAAGAATGCATTTTACCCTTGCAACTTCCGTCGGTATTACGGAGTTATGAAGCTGTGACCTCTCAAGAGAAGGCCATGGTACCGCAGACAAGCTATAACCGGGTCGCCCGGATGTTGAACTCGGAAGCCCAGCATCCCACTACAGAATCTAGAGAGGTCGCTAAACACCATTCTTCGGCGACGCCGATAGGTTTCATACCACCGGATCCATCCCGGCGGTCCCGGATAACCTTTCAAAAAAAGAGTAAAGGGAGCCTCCCATTGGGAAGAGATTGTCACCTTGGACACAGTTGCAAACCAATCTGGGGCCCTGCAGTCCCTCTCCCTTACTCACAGAATTGTTAGTACTTCAGATACCGGCCCGAATCCCGAATTGCAGCGGTTGGGAATCCCAAAAATTGGATGTTCCAGTTGCTTAGATCACCTTTTCTAGCTTCAGTGTCCATGGAGAAAGGTTAGGAGCATGATGCACCCAGACAGAGTCATGGTTATGGCCCGACGCAATTACAAGGTTTATGCTGATATCGGCCTTAGACCCGGACTCATTCATCGGACGCTTGCGGTTTTAGACACTGGAGCAGGTCCTAACGTCGTCCGAAGTTCGGAACTCCCACCAGAAGCGATGAATCCTCTATCTTATGGCCCGCTCCCGGACATCTGTGATGCAAATAAAATCCGTTGAGAACACTTGGGACCATTAAGTTACCAATCCGGTTGGGAATAACTTGCTCTGGTCATGTTCATCGCATGTGAGAAGCTCGCCGCACCAGTTATATTAGGAACGGATTTCTGCGACCGTTTTGTGGAATCCATTTGTCCCGGGAGAAGCTCGTTGAGCTCGAAGGAGGAATCACGGTCCCAATAGTACGAAAGCCTTTAAAAAGGGTACCAAGTAAGAGACCGCTACCAATGGAATTGGAACCACCCTCGAAGGACGGAAGGGCATCGCCCAACATTAGGATGTCCACCCGGGTTACTATTCCGCCACAAAGTCAATCATTTGTACCGGTGACAATAGACCAACACGGCCTGATAGTTTTACAGCCTGACTCGAGTCTCTACAACAAACTCGGATTGGCAGCTGCCAATGGTATTGCACAAGTGGAAGCCGGGTCCCATTTCGGTTGTTGATCGCGAACTTCACCAAATCTCTTATAACTCTCCATCGGTTGCAAATTTTTGCTCATGCATTACCTCATCCCTCAATAACAGTACCAAGCCAGCTAAGCTTCGAGAGGTACTCGGTGTCACCGAGGAAATATCCCCAGACTATAGTCCTGCACCAACCCTGGTGGACACCAGCGCGCTGTGCTTAAAGAAAACGAACACAAAACTCTGAATGGAGAAGCTTAAACACCCGAAAGGTTTAAAAAAACAGTAGAAGACCTCGATTGGACCCACATAGATCCAATGTTGGCCAGTATATTCAAAGAAATGCTGAACAAGTACTCGAGTATGTGGGATGGTTCGCTGGAAGCAATCAATCCTGTTGAACAACACATCGAATTAATTCCTGGGACTCGCCCTATCGCTCTACCGCCCTACCGGGCTGGACCCAAGGCAAGGGAATTAGAAGTAACCGAGGTACAGGAAATGTTAGAAGCAGGCGTAATTGAGCCCGCACAGTCATCATGGGCTGCACCAGTGGTGTTAATTCCTAAGCCCGATGAGACGGTCCGTTTTTGCGTCGATTACAGAAAACTGAACGCCGTAACAGTAAAGGACACTTACCCTTTACCAAGGATGCATTGACTCCTTGGGAGATGCATCAGTATTCACTACCCTTGATTGCAACTCTAGTAACTGGCAAGTTCAAGTAGCGAAAGAGGACAGAGACAAGACCGCCTTCGTATGCCACGCAGGATTATATCGCTATAGGCGAATGCCATTCGGATTATGCCACTCACCTGCTACCTTTCAGCGCACCCTTGACATTCTTCACTCATCATAACGATGGCGCTCCTGTCTCGTGTACCTTTACGATGTCATAACCTTCTCCAAAAATAAGGAGGAGCACATCGACCATGTAGAAGAAATTCTGCGGGTGTTGCAACATGCTGGTGTATCCCTCAAGTTAAGGAAATGCACATTTAGGTCCGATAAGGTCAAATAACTAGGACACATCATCAAGCCAGGAAGACTGGAAATAGATTCTATCAGAGTAGCTGCACTCCGGCAGGCGAAGCAGCCGACAACGCTTACTGAGCTTCGGAGTTTTCTCGGTCTTTGTAATGTATACCGCAGATTTATCAAAGACTTTTCCCGCATCGCGGCACCACTTAAAAAGCTTTTGCGAAAAAGTATGCCAACCAAGATAGAACCATTTGATGATACCGACGAAGTAGCTTTCCGGACTCTTATCGCCGAAATTCTGTCACCCAAGGTATTGGCGTTGCCAAAAGCGGGACTCCCTAATTCAATAGACACACAGACGCTAGTCAATATCAAGTAGGAGTCGCCCTGTCCCAAACGTACCCACGGGGGAACGGAAACCCATTGGATTCTTCTCTAGATCACTCAAGGAAGCCGAGACACGTTATCCTGTCACAGAAAAAGAAGCCTGGCCGTGGTTTGGCATTAACGCATTGCGACCCTACCTACAGGGGAGAAATTCACCATCCATACGGATCATTCCTCACTGAGGTGGTTAATGAATGTCACTGATCCATCGGGACGACTTATGCGCTGGAAGCTCCGAATTTCGGAATTCGACTTTGAAGTTGTGTATAAAAAGGGAAAAGCAAATACACAAGCAGATGCATTGTCAAGACTTAGTACCATCGGTGAAACTGTTGGAGATTTCGACGAGGAAGTACCGTGCTTTCTTGCGAGGGACTCCTCCGCTCTTGAGGAGGGGAGGCTGTGGACTCGTGCAAAAATAGAATCAAAATACGACAATAAGGCCGGGGTTCACAGAGTTTGATGAAATCGAGATTTCTTTTGACACTGCAGATCAAGTACTATCCATTCAAAACGGAAGTGAAGAAGAATTGAATGCATTTCTCCGAAAGAGCTCTCCAGGAACAGTACAAAGACGACTTCTGCCAGAAGATCCGTTCAAGAATAAATGCTGGACACCAGCTCCCCTTCACAATGGAAGCTCCCGGGCACGAAGGATACCTCTGTCGACAGCATCGGAATACATTCAGATCGTCGTACCCAACTCCCTTCAACAGAGGATTTTAAGACTCAGTCATCATTCAAGTTAGGCGCTCATCCAGGGCGGAGACTGTATGTCTCTCTGAAAAGTCCTACTATTGGCCATCGATGTCGATGGATTGTTATGCCGTCTTTCACGTGCCAACTTGCGCGAAAAATAGAATCAAATTGCGAAAGTGAAAGCTAAAGCTCTTTGCACCAAGGGCCCCACTGGAGTTCGTAGCAATCGACATACTCGGCGAACTCATCAGTACCAAAGGGGAATCGCTTCTTGCTGGTGATCACTGATCGATATTCCAAGTTCGTACGAACTGTGCCGCTCAAGAAAATCTCTGCTGCAGCAGTTGCCTCCGCCTTGTAACACACTGGGTTTTGTGTACGGTCCACCATTCAGTTGTTGTCCGATAATGGTAGCCAGTTTGCTTCAAAATTCTTTTGAGCGTATGCTCGATTCTCGCATCAAGAACTTGTTCACAACCACATACCACCCGCAGCGAATAGGCAAGCGGAGCTTTCAACCGCACAATACTTGCAGCCCTCTAGCACTACGTAGCTGATCACCCGAAGGACTGGGACCTCTTCACGGACGCGCTAACATTTGCTTATAACACACAAGTCCAGAGGACAACGAAACGTGGCCCCCTTCGAACTCGTCTTGTCACGCGCGCCCACTTCCTTAGCAATCCAATCTCAGCCTACGCTTGAAGAGACTCATCAACAGTACAATACAACCACCGGTGAAGGGCTTGGTTAAAAGGTCTCATGTCTACCGTGGACCAGTCCGTAGAGAAGGAACAAGCAAGAAAAAACGTAACTTTGACGCGCGGCTACGAAAACCGGCATACAAATACCGATCGGATCGTTCGTATTCCTGAGGAGAGAGCCGGGTCGAGCAAAGAACGGCAACACAAGTTGTCTGCCGTGGCAACTGGTCCACATAGAGTCAGGGAAGTTCGAGATGACACTGTGGTGATCGAAATTGGAGACACGAAGGAGCGTGTATTGCGCGGCCGAGTCGAGCCTGCACCAACACCTGGGGTGACGTACAAAAAAGGGCCCATCGGAAGCAGTTGAAGCCTACACTGGAACAGCACCAAACGGATCACACCACCGCAGCTATCATAACGCGAATCAACTCAAGTGGTATCCCCGAAGGTATTTCGTTGTCCAAAGGACTGCTTGACCTTCCATTGATGGAAAATAGAGATGGAAAAATAACTAATGCAGCGCAAGACTCGTTCGAGACTCAGGATTACAACAGGATGTTGACGGTATCCGAAGAAAAAATTCCTCCCTTAGAGGATAAAAGCGGGGATCAGGCGACGCCATCCGCTGCGGGCCGCTCGCGAGAGAACAGTCCCCCAACAAAACAAGCAATCTGAAGAGAACGACAGTGACAGCCAACTACCCCCACGGACCCGACATCAGTCAAGGGAATCTGAGGCTAGGGTACAAAGGCCAGAAGTCCCGAGTCGGGAATATGTCATCGAGAACATTATATCACACAGCCGAGCTGACGACGAGTAGCTGCTGCTTTGTGTCCACTGAATCGGCTATCCCATCTCTGAAGCAACTTCGGAACCTGCATCCGCGCTTCCGAGGAGCAAGGCAGTGCAATACTTCCGGAAAAATAAACTGCCCCTACCACCAGAAGTGGAAACTGCTCAAGTTGGATAAAATCCTCAAGATAATTCGGAATCTATGAATTTGGTTCCGATCTTCAGAAGGGGGATGAATTACAAACCAAAAAGATAGAGTTCAACCGAGAACTCATTATATTTCGGCCAACATTGACCGTATCACAAGGAAGTTTGCCAGAAAGCCCGCTAGTAGCAAGTTCAAAAGGGGTCACTGAAGTGGAAGGGGAACTTCCCAAAACTTTCGGCGCATTGTTGAAAACTATGACAATTTATTATTTACTGTCGTTGGGATTCGCCGGCTGTGCTAATTATCTATTGAGAGAGGACAGTGCCGCGGAAGATCTACCTGTTCGGCCGCCCCTTGCCGCTCAACGTCCTTAACAAACGTGATCAAACTCTGACGCATTTCCCTTATCGAACATGGTAAAGGGCTAACGGATCTCCAACTACTCGGACAACAAAGTAATAAATGACTTGCCAAGCCTCCGCTGAGAAGAAAGGTCGATCCGAAGGCTGAATTTCAGGACTCTTGATTGAAAATAGGACGTCCACTTCCTCACCTCGAATGATCTGATGGTGCGCCTTCATGATGGCGTCACGAAGCTGGCCAATCAGAGTTGGTACTGTACCAGCCCAACTCTCCTCAGAAGGTGACAAGACGGATGCCCAGAAGTTCTTAATGACGTCGGCGGCAGTCGGGTGGAACCCTGTCGGTCCGTACTTCGGTGGAGAAGGTTGGGTTGCATCTACTACCGGTACTACCAGCATGGTCGCGGGAGCCGATTTCCATGCCACTTATTGGTCACAGAAAGCTGAGGAAGAATCGGGGGAGTGACTCTCTGCGAGGCGGGAGACCCGCGTTGAAGATCCATGAGCCTCTGCTCTAGCCGAACCATGATAATGAACCCCCCTTTGCGCCCTATTCCCAGCTACCGGTGACCTGTATTCGAGTCCTCACACTTGAGCATTTTGGGAGACGAGGAGCCCTCGTCGGATGAAAGAACGATAACATCAGACAGTTGAGATTGCTCCACTTGCTCGATAGAGGGGAGCAATTCGCTGGGCCATGAGCTCGCGTTACTCCTCTCTTTTGCCCACGCCCTGAAGAGCCAACGTCTTCCATCTTCCAAGAAACTTCTGATCTCTCATTTCCCTCTCTGTACTCTCTACCTGCATTGGAGCTGTATCGCCACTCCTTGATGCGTCTACATCCGCAAATGTTCACGGTTCGCAGAAGTCCTCCCGCTTGCCGCTCGCAATATATGCCGTAGGTCCGCGGATAATGTCCGGTTGCTGATTTTGTCGTCTACGAGCCCGAGCTTCGGCTTCGCCGACCACTTCCCTGGCCCAAGGTTCATACCAAATGAAATCACCAGCGTTTCCAATCCTGAAAATGCAATCCGATACCTTCGAGCGCTATCTCGTTGGCTGTTAGGCCTTGGAACCCGCGACCAATCCGTCTGACCTATGATTTGCTTGAAAAAAACCCAGTCCTCGAAACCTTCATCCCCGAGAAAAAGACGTAACACGTCCGGTCCGAGTGTCTCAAGGGCTGCTCGCACGCGAGGGGGGATCCACCAAAGGCTAAAGTTGTCGAAGGCCTCCCATACAACGAAGAAGACGACTGATATTGCCCATCCATGCAGCGCACAACCCACTATGCTGACGAAGGATTGGCGAGAACATAGGAGCCGCGGTAAGCGAATAAGGGTGGGAGTTCCGCCCATACTCCCCATGGAACTTCCCAATCTTCCCACCAGGGGGAACCGGAACGTAACGAGATCGAAGGGATAAGGGGTGAAAACATTCAGCTTCCGTTTGATGCCACTGAATGAAGTATCCAAGCTCAGATCGAGACCGACGCTCAAACCGCACCGTACTCGCCCAAAATAAGAGATCCGCTTTCCTCGTTCGCCTGTAGTCCTGAGGTAGCACCTGACGGTCCCAGAAGACTGCCTGTGGATGCACATCAGCCGTTACCCCGAGGCGCGCTATTTTGCAACAACATCCTCCATCTCCACAAGCGAATGAACATAGGTAACTTCCCGCGGACACCGAGCGCACCACAAGTCCATCGGAGTTAAACCAAGCCCAAACAAGGGTGAGTCAGCTAGTAGCGTAAGCTTTTCAACGAGTCTGACGACCTATTCGCTGCGACGCACACTACGCGAAGGAACCTGCTCCCAACGCCCCATTCGCCAGCGGCGACGGTATGTTTCAAATTCAGATGAGGACATGGCCACCCGGGAACGCCACTCGAAACTCTGCAGCGCTTCAAACGGAACCCTCCTGGGAGCATCAACAAGGACCCTCGCCAACGGGTGTAGCTGCGGGCCAATTCCTCATCGTCGAGGTACCGGTTTCTAGCAATGGGACGCGCGCAAAAGCATGTGGAGCCCTCGCCATCGAGGTACCCTCTAGTTCCCACAGCACGGGATGGCGATACATGCGAGCAGAAGGGCGAAAGGAAAACAGCTAAGTTAGTGATGTACCAGTGGTCGCAGTTTGCGCTGAAGGGAGGGCGGTCGCAGGTTGTGTTAATACAACAAAAAAAATGGGGAACCAGAGCTAATGGCCGGAAGGTGAAATTGGCATAAGGGGCTTCGGGACGTACACACAATGGCTCGATAAGTACCGATTGAACACCCTACATTTTTGGGTCTTGCCCCTTCCCGTGATTTTAATCTCCCGGAGGAGCGTCGGAGAACCGCAGATTACAGTTATTGCCAACACATAACTGTACGTCAAAACCGGTCGAACGTGCAAAACGTGTACAACCCCGATTTAGGGTTGATATTTGGGGAGGCCTCCCAAAAAAAGGGAAGACCCCGTGCCTCGAACCTGGGACCTTCCCGCCAGCCGCCCGAGGCACTCCCAAAAGGCCCAAGTTGGTACTACAGCAACCAAAAAAGGGAATATTTTGAATGTCGAAAAAACCACGGTAAGGCGCGCTCAGAAAGGGGATATGTAGTGCAATTGGCACACATACTGTACTGCCATCGGAAAAGCTAATTTTGGTGATCGTTTTTTGATCTGATTCACCTGTAACCAGCAGGCACTGTACTGTACAGTACAGCAAAGGCAATTTTCTTTTGTCGCCCACTATTATTTTGGTACTGTATCCTCACCCGATGGGGTTTAGGGCTTGAAATCTGGACCACTCGGCCCCAAAATGGGACCTGATATTTTCGCAAGTGAGAGGCACCTATTGGGCCAAGTGTCGACTTTACTTATCTCTAACTTGGATCTCCCTGACTTGGCTGACCCTAACCTACTCACCCCGCCGTCCTCAATAACCCTAACCTAGTTAACTAGTATTTATACTTACCTGGCCACTAGGGCCCCAGATTAAACAGCCACCCCGGTGTTGGCTCTGAACTTGACTCCCAAGTTCCGCCTTTGCAGAAACCTTGCCAACTGCAACTTTGGCTATAGCCACGTTTATCCGCCCGGGTCTCCCTTTCTATTCCCCCCTCTATCCAATATTAGACTACCCCTTTTGTTGTTTGTTTGTTATATTCACTCACACTTGGCGCCCGGACTCCGGCATCTATATACAAATAGGAACTTCAAGGTTGTCGTCGGTGACAAGATCCTTTTCTCCAAAGGATAATCAGCACAGCTGATCCAATACTACATCTTCTTTGTTCTGTATTACACCCCTGGTGTCTACGGTCCTTTGGAATCGACCATACCAAGTTTCTAGCATTCCGCGGACCATGGTCTGGCCTTACAACCCGGAGGACAAGTATACCGTCCAACGCCCAAGGAATTACCCTCGCTCTTCCAACCTGATTTCTCCTCGCCTTCGGCGAGCTGTGTTACTGCATCGCAGGGTGCTTAAAGAGAAAGAGGGACAGCGAACACCTGGGTCTTCGTGTGCGTGTGTTGGATTTTTCATTTTCTGACTGTGTTCCGTGTTTAGACGAGAAGAACTGCGCACCGCGCATTGCACTACACTTGAGTACTGAATGCAATGAATTGTATAGAATGGACTTGGATGTGTTTAGGGAATAGAAAAGATTTGGAACTCAATGTAAAATATGTGATATAGCCACATTTGTCAACATAGTATAGCAGAATTTTAGTCCTATTTACGGTACCGTGGAGATCAGAAAAGGAGACAATATGAATTCACGAGAAACTTTAAAGACCACCAGAATATTGGGGACCTGTTCCACCTAAATAGAGTAACGGTAAAATATCAACAACGTAACGGTCAGTAATAATCTACATGAGCATTGCGCTACACGTGTAATGGAACATAGTAGAATGAATAGCAAGACTTATCTGACAAAATACCTGCGTGGCATGTGAAACTGGAATTGGCGGAAGGATCTGAGGAACGAAACACTGCAAACCAAAATCTCGCTGCACTATGTGCTTATATCAACGATTCAAGCTCTCCCTCTTTCTCGAACAAAGCTACTTTGTCGGCAACGTACGCAATCCTATCACTTCTACAGCTTGAGTTGCAACCCCTGCAGAACCTCCAGAGTGGGGAACCTCAGTCAACCCTGCAATAACCGTATCCTTGTCCTTTAACGCTTGGGTTACCGTCAAGACTTTTGATCTCATTGCATATATTAGGTACCGTAGCTCCGTTACAGGAGTATCAGCCTCCAGCACATGACCTTCATGTAGGAAAAACACATCGACCACACTGAGTGAACACATAGCCCATTTCAACACTTCAACCATTTAAGGTTTAATCTTGTGTGTTCCCTGTCCCCCAGCACTATTATTGGGTGGTAAATCATTACGAGTTGGTTTAATTGGCAAGCTGGACTTCGCTGGTGCGTTATCGCGGATGCCTCCACAATCTCGGCTTGAGTGGTTGCAATGTGTTCCGAAGGATTGCCCGGTTCGGGAGGTGAGGGTGAACTGATAATATCCACGTCTGGTTTAGGCTCATTTAAAGGTGTACCCGGCTGCTTGTTTCGCTCAGGTCTTCTGATAACCTTGTTTCTCCGCGATCCTCTGGGTCCTGGGGATCCTACAGTGATATCCGAACCTTCCGGACTGGCCGTTCCTGCGTCGATATCTTTGTTGGAACCACCAGCATCTTCTCCTCGAACACCATCATCACTGTCAGAGTGACCTTAACCTTCTTACTGGAGCCGCCAACGTCTTTTCCCCTCCGTTTGCGTTTCCTAGTGTTGGTCGGACTTCCTTCATACTGCTTTTGTTAATTTGCTCATTTATCTTCACTTAGTCGATGGTCAACAATCTTCTCTCCTGCACACCAGATGCCTTAGGGATGCCGTCTCTCATCATCATCCTTCCGTTACTGTCTCCCAATGGGGGGAGTTTGAAACGGCCATCGGTAACCTAGTCGGTAACCTAGTTCTTATTGACATCGTCGAGCATATCCACATAATATTGTATGAGTTTAGATACCTTTCGAACTGGGAGCATCCCAGCATTCTGTACATGGTTCTAAGACACTGTTGGTATTACCATGGTATTTTACCAATGCCTCAAGGCATCCAGTACTCCCTCCCTTCCATGAAGAACAGGCGTGTGCCTTTGAAATTTTTCTTCATAACGTGCATAATCCCCCTAAGTTGCCGATTATTAGTCGTCCACTTCCGCGTGCCATGAGTAAATTTTGCCTGTCATTTCCATCAAGAGAAATAGCTCCGTAACACCTAAATCGGACCTGCTCCCAACCACCATATGCTTTGCCATCCTTATACCTCGGTATCGTTGGATCTTTCGCAAGCTCCGCACGAATTATGCTCGCCTGTGCGAGAGGTTTCATCGACTTTGGATTCGTTCCTTGAACATTCTCTTGTAACATGAGAGTCGTCATAACCTGCTGTAGCCGGGAACGGACCACGTCGGGTTTCTTCTTCTTCGGCTGAGTGTACTTCTTTTCTTCCTTCTCAGCAGCTTCTTATAGCTAAATGTAACTTGTCTCATCGATGAAATGAGCTGTTACATAACGAAAAAGTGAATCCCGCACGGCAGCAAACCTCTGGTTGCCATTCAAAACGTAATACGGAAGAATAACAACCTCCCCATGAAAGACAGTAATCGGTGGTGTTACAACTATCGGCTCATAAACTCGAAGGCCTTCATAGTTCATATTGCCAGTCAGGAGAATAACTTTTCCATAGTCGATAGGTCTGGAGAAGGAGGCGCGCGCTTCGCCTCAAAAGCGCGCGCATTACAACTTTCTTGAAAGCTTCTGCAAGAAGCAGCGCTTCACCTGGAAAGCGCATGTTTTTCGAAATATAGTTGCGTTTGCATAGTGCTAGCAAAGAGCGCCGACCTCTGGAGCTTTGCGCACTTCCGTCTGTGCGTGAAACATGCACTTCTATGAAACGGCAAGCACAGTCTTAATGTACCCGACTTTGAGTCTCGACAAGCAATCACGAGACAAGCAACATAACACATTGCCAGACCGATGATGATGATTTAGATTCGCTCTGCCCCGATATGGAGCTATTCAATAACGACAACGACGACGAAAAAACCGCTCCGCTCTCTATGATCAAGTTCCGATACACGCCCGCACATACAACAGCACAAATTCTAACACCCAAGTAGATGAATGCGCCATGATGGAGGTCAAAAGGGTGTTCAAGGTATTGAAAGTGCGGCTAGTACAGCACTTAAGGATACAAGAGATCCAACTATCCTCCTTGGAAGCGGTCTCTCTATTCGATTTTTTTGTTTTCTGGCACGGTCAGTCAGGAATTACTGCGAATCTGCAAAGTGGGTTTAGGTGGACGGAGTCTAACATTATGCAGCGGAGAGGAACTGAATGTAGTGGTTGGAATTGTGGCTGCCTGTGCATTCTACCGAACATCGTTTGTTGATCTAACTAGTGCGAAGAATAGGGATCTGTATTCGTTTTGTTCTGTCATTGTTCATAGAGAAAGAGAAATTATAACGGCTGTAGGGTTGGGGGAACGTACTTTGCTGGTTTGCTGCGTAATATTGAGGGCTCCTATGATCGCGACATCAAAAGCTTAGAGGAAGCATTTGTATCGACATGTTCTCCATTATTTTATGTCCCCGGGATGAGCTTTTCCGATGATGAAGATATGAAAGGCAGCGAAGTAGTGAATTGTCTCCAAGTACTGGACTTCGACAGGTAAATCTCGACCAAGCGAGAGGTGCACAGAAGATGACGTTGTCAAATCCACTTACTAACCTCACGTTGTTTTCCAGATATGCCGTTGTTTACGAGACCGCAATATCTACAATTGGGACTCTACTTCGTCGCGTGCAAGGCCATTCTGAGGTCTCATCGTGTTTGTTTAGGAATGCGGGTACCCTTTTTATTGATAGGGGTTACATGTCTGATGATGTGATTTCATTGCTTCGTGATATAGGAATACATTTGTAGGCACGCAGAAGGGAGGACTAAAGGCCCCATTTACGTATGGGGATGGCAGGGTTTATGAAGGGACCAGGAGAATTCAGGACTTCGGTATACTTTCAGCGTTTTGGGCTGAAAGAGAGCACTCGAAGAGAAAGAAGTCATATCATCTTGCACTACGAGAAGCAAGCACAACGCGTAGGCGAGTTGCAATGTTGGTTACCACTCGGGCGGAACTGGCGAGTGACAAGTGGGTGGCAAAGGGGCGTGGTACATCAGAACAGGGTTCTGTCTTCGATGAAATTCCAATAGTCTCCAGCGAGAAGGAAAGCATTGAAATTGTACCCTTACAGGTATTCGGCGATCGACTGCAAGAGAAGTTTCTTTCCAGTTTTAACCACATCACCAAAGCACAGTCCCATTGAGATAGGCTGTGGTTTTTAGCACAAGGACTTCAATTTACCTCAACGACGACGCTCTCGTTTCTTGAAGCCCCTGCAAAGCATAAGCCCGATGAGATTCTGAGAAGCACAGACTATGAATGCGTCTGCCTTCTAGTCGGTATTACTGTATCCAATGAAGAAGAATTTGTCACGCCTATGACCGCCAAAGCAATGGAGGATAGGGACAAAATGAATTTGCCGGAACTCAAAGCTGAATGTAGGGCTCGCAAAATTACGGGGTTCTCGAGCAAAATGAAGCAAGGAATGAGAGACTTTTTAGCGCATTCGAAGCAGGATTCTGCAGATTTTCTAATGTTCCCATATTTGATTGTTCATTTGGCACTACAGTCGTGGTGTTTCAAACCGCGAAGGGCCAGTGAAGACATGCGTGAAGGTTCCTGAAATGAAGTGACGTTGACAGAAACCCTTTCATTTTTCTTGTTGTCACACGGTAATCTCAGAACACTATGCGCTCGGTCTAACGGTCTCGTGCAACGAAAGGGGACTCCATTCACGCACATCTACACATTACCTGACATGGTGGCTGTGCTCATGAAAATAGAAGGGCATTCAGGAGGGACTGAAACAGTAAGCAGCAGGTTGAGATGGAATAGAGTACTACTACGGTCGATTTTGAGTTCAAAACGTTTAGTGGAAACGATGCATTGTCAATGGCTTATGATGTACGCGAGACGCACGGCACATACTCTGAGCTTCTCATTGGGAATGGTATCACGCAACAACAGCTTGCCCTTGTCTAAAGGTGAATTAGAATTGCAATCGAAATCATTCCATTCTGTGGTACCATGGAAGCAGTACAGATACCATCTTCTACACCACTCTGCTGTTTGCCAGTCTCCAGTATTATTTGTAATAGCTTCAAGAAGCGAGATAATCTACGCCGTACGTGTCGACATCGCAAAGATTATTGCAGATGCAATTTGTACTCTAATGCGAAGCCTCCAGCAGAGGTACATGATGTAGTCTTATATTCCTCTAAAACCATTTCTTGCGTTCAAGAAACAGGTGTACGGTTTCGGAAAAGACAGTCACTCTGTACAGTCATATCTAGTATTGGTGTCCAGTTTTCATGAGATGGTTCGGCAGCGCGGCCTGCCACAAGCGGCACACTATATACGACAGAGGCTGGTTGTCGAGTGGAACATACACAAAGGTAGTACAGACGTAATGTTTCGAATAATTTCCAACTGCCCATTTCGAATGTCAAAGCTCTGCACAAAGTACCATAATCTGGCGATTTATTCAAATGCTTTTTGTAAACGCATACAATATGGCTCGAGTTTTACGAGTTGATGAATCTCGGTATGATTCTTACCAAAAATGGAGAAGAACCTGTGCGAACTCTGTCACGTTAAAATGGAGTTGAAAAACATAGTTCAATTTCTACTCAAATCTGTTGAGGTCAGAAAGAGTTAAGCAACCGAATGCAGTGAGAATGAGACAGCATTGATGACTGGAAACCAATGTATATCAAAGCCTTTGCGATGAAAAACAGATTCTGCTCGACCAATACTACATGCAAATTCTCGGACTTTACGTCCTGTACCCTCGGTATGCACTTCAGACCTCCCTTTCCGATACTGTAATTGTCACCAAGGCCCCTTGATACTAGGTGGCCACGTGGCGCTAGTGAATGAGCAGCAATACAGGACTGGGAAAAAGGGGGAAAATGTAATGTGATTTAATATTTGAAAGATATGGTCGGTTGTGGCCCGGAATATCCTACGGGGTGCGAAGGAAAAAGTAACCGTTTGAATTTTTGAACTTTCCAACGGAGCTCAGACCTTGGGAAGTGCAGTTCGGTGACGAGGAAGACCAGGGAGCGTCACTGATCGTGGTAGTTGTATGGGAGCGAGGGGTCACGGAGGTGCTCAGTAGAGCTTGTCCAGGAAGAGATGTGAATATCCAAAGAAATCGCTGAAAAGAAGAAGTGAGAAAATGTAAAGGTCGGAAAAGTGTGGTTGGAGTCGGGTAACGGCGTGGAATGGAAAGGGGGCGGCGCAAATCCAGGAGAGGGGCAGCCCGGTACGGAGACGCAGGGAGAAGCGTGGCACACACGTGCGTGGGCGGCGAGGGGAAGGGGTAATGTTGGCCGTTGATGGTTTGGTTATCAGAGTTAAATGGGGTGGTTTTCGTAGTGGGCTAGATTGGGTTTACGTAGTGGGTTTGGTTTACTGCGAGTGGTGCGAAGGGTAAAAGTCCTACGAACTTGCGTGTAAACCATGTCTTCGGATCTGCAGTGTGAATTACGGGGCATTTCTACCAACTATAAAGTAGCTGGTAGCTCAGTGAAGAAGCAGGCAGCGTTGGGAGTTGACCATCAACGCGGCTTGTCGTTGAAGGTGAATGGCCAGCACCCTAGATTATTGGTCCAGGGCTCGGCTGGCGACCGATCGCGCCACCTCATTGATCGTGGAGAACGCATCGGGGTGCCACCCTCCGAGCATGGAGATCGGAAAATAGACAAGCCTGTTCCTACCGACGGTAACCCAGCTATGAACCCTTGGATGGTATCTCCGTAGGTTTTCGGTGTGGGCTGCGTTCGAGCTCGCTACGGGGTGAAGGTTTCATCCTGAGGTGAGAAGGGGCAGTGGGTTCACGACAGTGACATCAAAGCTGTCGGTGCAGCCGGCTGCGCCCGTTGCCCTGATGTCCGGCCTCGTCTTGTGTCCCCCGTGTGACTGAAGCTTGATAGAGGGACGTCTCGCTCCAAGGCTGAGATCGTTACCGCGTAAAGTGATCCAGCCATCGAGAGCGTATCTGCAGCGGATGAGATGGTCACCATGGACCTCCAGGGTCTGCGACACTAACCCTTGGACATGGGGTTCCCGGTTAAAAAATTGGGGTCTGGCAAAGGTATCTGAACCATAGCGATAAATGTCGGGTGTTAATGGGAGTCATTGAACCTGCTGATAGGGGGTCATTGGACCCGATCCTTGGCTTCCTGGAGATTCATTGGGGAGGGAATGCTTATTTATGGTAGTTGCCCAATGGAAAGCTCTCCGATTGCCAGTTTCTTCTGCGAGAGAGGATTAGAGCAAAAAATACTAAGAGGAAGCCTGTCGAAATGAAGACAAGATGAGCTCTTTACGGCCAAAAGGTTTGGATGTTTACTCTTGGAAGATATATCCGATCTATATTCTGTACGTTAAATGCCATTTTGGCTTCTTGGTAAGTTTCTAAGTCGGTCGCTGCAGACTGTGGGCATCGCGCAAATATCTTGTTTGGTTGGGAGCGGAAAAGCTCCTGCAGCGATGTCCTTGGCTGAGGTAATGCCAATCCGGAATGTTAGCTACTTTTTCTCACTCATTTGGGGCGTCTGAAGAATACAGTGTGAAGGATGCCTCCTTCCAGCGTTCTCAGTGCTTGCTCCGTCATTTAGTAGAAGTGATCTGCTCCATGCCTTGTTCACGATGGCGGCACTACCAATAGGAGTTAAACTAGTTGGCATACTCCGGGGAAGTTGCGCAATATCTGGGAGGATGCCTGCATATCTTTTCTTGTCATGACAGTCTGAATAAATGCTTCCAAACAGTGTGTCGTGAATTTCGAAGTACATAAAATAGCGGAGTGACGCTGGCGGGCGATGCTGAAAAGAACAGAAGTTTTTTTCTAGCTGGGTCCGGGTTGAAGATATATGAATTGGTTACTCCCTTCTTACTCACCAGAGTGCGACGGTCGCACTATTTGTACAAAATCCCGGCACCATTTTCTATCAATAGCATGCACAAGAAGTTGTGTCCTTTTTGATGAAGATCTAATCCCCTAAATATCTAATGTGGTGAATATCTATAGATTCTAGAGCCTAAATAGATCGAACCTACTGTAAATATAAATATCAATGGAATATTTACTGTATAGATATAGTCGGATTTCACACTCGTAAATGGGAGTAGGGGCGGGGGGTACAGTATGCTGTGGTATGCGAGCGAGACGCGTTTGTATTGATTTTTTCCATGCAGTGGACGTGTTTTGGACAAAAAATACCTCATGAATTCGCTAGTCCTAATTCCTATTTGACAGGCGGCATCAATTGATATAAAAACCCCTAAATCCCCTTAAAATTCCTAAATCCCTAGTTTATTACAGGTGTAATAAAATGCCATCAATTGATTACATACGAAATCAATTGGTGGCTTTTTGTAGCAACTTACAAATTTTATTTCAAAACTATTTTGCTGCCTTTTTTAGCTTCATATTTTGCCCTTAAGTCTCTTCTACCTGTGCAGGACTTTTATTAAAAGCTGTCGCAGCGTTACTGGTTCAGAAATCCATTTCAATATCGCTATCCGACTCAACTTCCCTTCAAATGGTGAAATCAAACGACGGACGTCAGCTCCCAAGAAGTAGGGATCACACCATAGCGCACTTAAGTACATCTGATTTCAGGTGTAGGAGGCTGTAAAGATCCAGTGAGAAGACAAAAATGGTGTCAAGAACAATCGTAGGAATCGAAAAAGTGACCATGGATGGAAGATTTTGGAGAATGGTGTCCAGCAATTGTGAGCTGCTGGATGGTCCCATAGAGTTGGCTATTCAATTATCGAGTATCGGGGAAGGCGATGCTCCTTCTGTTGAAGAAGCCGCCGGTTCGGTGTCCCAATCAATCTTACCTTGGACAACAGAAGCAAACATGCAGATTTAAGGAAATTCGTCAGTGGAGACCGACACTCCCGGGAAATCTAATTGGAGTGTGAGCCTGGAAAAAAGGCCGGTTACAAGCCCAATTCACACCGAAGAAGATTTTCCGGGATATGTAAGGACAGCAAGCGAAGAATCTGATTGGTCAAAAAACAGTTGCACATGGCAGAGAGTGGACTCGAAACGGGGGAATGCTCAATTTGAATAAACCTATCACACCGAGACGTTGGAAAGTCCATTGCCCGTTGAAAGAGCTTATTTTTGTAGTAACTGCTCCCCAGGGTATGGTACCATATCACTATTTTATTTGGATGTTTCCAATGCAATTCCTTTCCTCGATTGTCTTCTCTACAAACATCGCTGTGGAAATTAATGATTTGATTCTTCGTACAACAGGTGAAATCTTGATATTTTTTGAGTTTTGTTTCTCATGAAATGTTTCGAGTTTGGCAACCAAAGTAATCTGTAGGGATTTTATTTTCCCTCTAAGTACATGCTTAGACCAAATTTTGGAAATATCATGCGACGTGCAAGGATTGAGATTCTCCGCCGTTACATTTCCTTTTCAAAATCTAAGTCCCTTACAGGAGAGGAATAATATTTCTATAAGGTGTTGGACTCTAGCCAAAGACTTCATTGAAGCTATGAATAAGCATCTCCATTTGAAGCAATCATATTCACTTTTTTGTGGATGAAAGGATGACACGATGGTATGGAATTGGCGGTAAGTAGATTCAAAAAGGACTTCCGCACTACGTCGCTCTTGACAGGAAGCTTGAAAATGAGTGTGAACTTCGTGCGGCTTCATATGGAGAATGTGGATAAATTATCCGCATCAAGATTCGTATGTCGTCAGAAGACACTGAAGGTCATAATTCGGTGTTGTTGCAAGAAACTAAAGCGGTATTGGAGCTTTTGGAACCATCTTTTGCATCGAATAGAATTTTAATGTGGTTATTCCTTCTTTTCCTCCGTTCAGGCTGCGGAGGCCTTGTTGCAGAAGGGCTTACGTTATATCGGAGTTGTCAAGAATAAAAATAGAGAGTTTCCGACGAAACTTCTCTCAAGTCAGGAGTTTTCCAACCCGGGTGAGCATATAGCAATTAAACCTACCACAGAGGACAATAAGGCAGTTGCAGCTGTCATGTGCGTTGATTGATAGAAAAGATACTTCTACAGTATCTATGAAAAAAACCACAGCTAGAATTGCTACGTACCGCGAACGATGGAGATCTATTGCAGGAGGATAACAGCTTGTAGTTCGGAAATATGTATTCCTAAGATTTGCGAGAAGTATTACCGTATCTGTGCTCAAGCTGACCGCCACAGTCGCTGTCGTTTAATTACCTGAACCTGTAAAGTAAATTCGAAGTTAAGGAGTGGTTGATGCGTGTAAAAGCGACATTGTTGGAATATGTTTTGTGGATGCCTGGAAGTTATGCAAAGGAGGTCGGGGATATCTTGATTCAATATCTCTTATTTATTCTTACTGTAAAATTGCAGAGGGTCTCATTGACAATACTTTGGATGAAATTAGAACTACAGCGCGTCAGATTTTTGACGATAAAGGACCGGAATATGAGTTTTTCAGTGATATTGGAATTCATCTGGTTACAACAAAAAAAAACGATTTTTGAATGGTAATAGGAAAAATTTTGCACCATAGTCACGATGCAAAGTTTGTGTTCAGAAAACCACTAAACATGTGCGTACGTGTTGCCTCCGTAAATTTAAGAAGGAAGTATTTATATGTCACGGAGACACTGGATGCGACTGTTTACAGCAGCAACTATCCTATTGTGCATGACATTCAAAGTTTTCAGATGAACCATCTTTATTTGCTATATCTATTTTAGATCTATTTTAAATTTACCTGAACTGCCAGCTTTCTACTCATAACTTATGTAAGTGAGCGCCTTACATAAACAGCGTAAAAAAAAATGTTCTCTAACAGCCCCTACAAATATTATATGCTTTATTCGACACGCTAAATGTACTTGATTCTATGACGGATTGCTCCTATTGGATGTCACCTGCCTGTCTCACGTCAAGAGGGCGATTCAGCATCCTGAAAACCAAGTAAATGTAGATTTTTTTGAGCCCCTCAACATGGTTAAGGGCTCTCGAGTTTCCAAAGAGAACTCAGCGAGGAGTTGAACCTATGACCGATGTGGTGTACGAGCTGCGGAAGAATTCTTGTCAACCACTACATCACACAGGTCATGTCTAAACGATTGCGACCTGATGTATTGTAGCAGTAGTCGAGCTGAAGGAAAAACCCCGCTGCATGTGGCTGACATGGACCACTCGGAAGCTCTTAGCTAGCAATATAGTCGGATCCTGGAGCGGACACCCGGTATACTGATGCATAAATTTCTTTCCGAAACTGCGCTAGACCCTTAATACTAATGCGAGAGTGTTGAAAATCGGATGCACTACGCATCATTTTTTTTCAAAATTGATCCAAAAATAAAATCATTTTCAATTTCATATTTCTTCATGCCTCGAGTGCACATGCTCATGGTCCTCATCCACGCCGCGAACGGAACGTGAAAAAACGCCTGTGGTGACAATGGGCGCGCTATGAGGTGGGTCAAGTGCGACCGAACGTGGCGCTTTTTTTAACGAGGAAAAAGGCCTCTGGGTGCCAGCCGCAGAGGGTGGAGATTGTGATGAGAATCATCTGGTTCCTGCCTCTTAATCTAGCAATAAAATGCTGGTACTAACGAGTCTTTTCCGGTTGGGCGGCGTTCAAGCTGATAAGTGGATTGAATTTTCTCGCCCTCAGATGAGAGGGGGCCAGGGGATTGATGAATGTGACATTGAAGTAATCGGTTTCACCGGTGATACCAGTTGCCCTGATGTCTGACCTGACATCGTGCTCCCCTGGTGGTTTTGGCTCGATGGTAGGGTGCGTTACGGCGAGGGCGAGGTCACTGCCCAGAAACAATACTTGGTCCTCGTGCCGGGTGGTTCTTGCTTTGCTACGCTTTCAATGGATCAGGTAGTCTCTGTGGACGCCCATTTTTTCTGGCAAGACGCTCTCGGGCATGGGGTTCCTGGTGCGAACAAGAGTACCTGACAATAGGGGAACTTTTTGGTACATGGGGTTAAATGGGGTGGTAATGGAGTTTTTATTGATAGGCTGTGGTAGATATGGGTTGGTCTGGAGACAAAGAACACGTCCACCACCATTGCGTACCATCCACTACATCACCATGGAAGGAAGTATAGACACTGTACAGACAAATCCGTGGCTATCCCCGTGCTCGCAATAACCTCACCTGCGCGTCCAACTGGCGCCAGCCCGTAGACGCCTTCGGGTTTGAATATAATAGGGGTGGTTTCCGAAGAAGATAGGGGCTGCTTATCACCGATTGATGACGCGTGAGAGGGTTTCGGTAGACACGGAGGATTCATCGCAGACTTGTTAGTCTTGAGTGCTGGAAGGAGTGGGGAGGACAAGTGAAAGAAAAGAGGTAGGATTCTGCTCGGGTTATTTTACTGCGAGTGGAACATAGGGTGTAATTACCATTATCCTGTGCTGTGACAAAAGTACTGGAGCCAAATTGAATAGTTCTGCATGCTGATGGCGGTTTTGAGACCTGAGCTTGTAACGCAGTGGACTTAGGCTTTTGCACCAGGTAGTATTGTGGTAGCAGGGGAGGAAGAATAGAGCACAGGGCACGTGTGAGGGACACAGAGTAAAGGCAGGCAGCAGCCGCAGTTAGCTGGGCAAGCTCACATGGGAGGCACTGCTGAACAGCTGCACGGGAAGCGGTTGGCCACCAAATGGCGAAGTTATTCATGGCAGTAGTGGTGTAGAGAAAAGATTCGGTAAGTCTAAAATCTTAAAAGTGTAATCAATTGATGATATTTTCCTTGTCGAATAGACAATAGAATATATTGTGACGTACAGCTTCTGCTGTGACGTACAGTATGGTTAGATCCCGAAAGGGTGTTTACTGTGTTAGGTAGGGTACTTCTTTTAATTGAAAGGGAGAAAGAACCCCAAAATTGAAACGAGGAGCTTAAGTAGAGTCCTCTGAGTAATAGCAGGCCTTCGGTCCCACCATCGGGAGGCAGACCCCTTGTGCCCATCATCATTGTTCCCATAGTGATAAAGAACGAAGCCGCGTGAGTTGCAACAGTAATTACTGTTTCTAGAAACCGACCACGACAACTTTGTACTATGACGGACGTGGAGAGTCTTGAGAAGTATGGCACGGTACGCCAGACTATCCTAACTAACCTTGAGGCTCCAAGACTCGAGGGGGTGGGAACCAAGCACTTCACTGCGTTCAAAGAGCAGAGGGACCTGCATAAGAAACATATCGCTGAGAAGAACTGTGAACCGCGTGTAAACTTGACCCTACATCCTACAGGGCACAAATGGATGATTCGTTGTTAGACATCTTTCGGACTGCACCATGGATTTCTGCTGATAGTATAAAGGATATCACAGATGAGCATCTACAGGAGTGTGTACGTCAGTGTGCCAGTTTCAAGCCTGATTGCGACGACTTGACTCGTATTGAGGAGATGTTGCGCCGTATAAAAATGGAAATGTAGTTGAAGGACCCGGAAGAGTGAGTGTGGAAATTAAACTATCCTTAAATTACAACGCTGCAGGCACCTGGATTACAGAAATTACCTAAAGACAAACCGCACATCTCGATCAAGCACATGCTGAACCAGATTAAGCCTGCCAGACTCCGCGATTGGATGAGGGATACTGTAGAGTGGATAATGGAAGATGGGTTTGATAAAAAAGACTTTGGAGCGTTCATGAGGGATCTTGTAGGCAAGAGAAGAAGTTTTAGGAGGAGATACAGTCAGAGAGGACTCTGCAGGCTATAAAGGTGACTTCGACTCATCACATTCGCGGAAAAAAAAAAGAAAGCAATTGACCGTAATAACTAAAAAAGGAAAAGGGGTAAGATGGGGCCGCTTGAAACGGGCGCTGACAATGACGTCAGGGAGAGAAGCTCCAAGAATCCTTTACTCGTCCGTCTTAATCCTGATTTTAATAGCCGCCACTACATGATAAACTGTCCAAAGACTTCTGATGAGCTTAAAGAGATGCTCTTGAAGGATTAGAAGTCGCAGAAGAGGCGCGGCAACAACCGAAGAAAGAGGAGGGTTCGCCCAAAGGAAAACTGCGACGTATAGGCGCAGCACAGATTGACAACTACTCGTCCTTATTCAGTGCTTTTTTTGCGACGGGTCTGTTGAGTTTGTAGGCATGGGCGATCAAGGATCAGGCATTAATTTGATTACAGCTAAGATTTTCCGTCACAGTAAGGAGCATTGCTTTCTCTTCAGTTAAGAGAGCTGTCACCACCGGAGTTTTATCAGGGTATTGGTAAGGATTCCGATGCGATCATGTGTACAGATGAGGTCATACTTGACGTACAGCTCCGCATCAAGCATGGAACTAAGCTACTGCTACGGTCCGTGGTGTGTAAGGTGGGAGAAGCGGCAGATGATGAGTTCATTATTGGCAGGGAGGTGTTACAGTCTATCGGATGTGACAACAAGGCTATTTTAGTAGCGGCCTGCGACCGTAATAATGGGAAAATTGATATACCTGATGCGTTATCTGCGGACGCAAAGAAGAGTAAAGCGCAGAATGAGGGACTTATTCGAGCACTGACGCATGGTGGAGTATTTCACAGTAATGCCTCTGAGGGCGACGATGGCTTAAATGAGTCACGCATCTACATTGATCTGGGCTGCGATGAGCCTAGGTCATAAAACAGGAGTTGCATGGCTTAATTAACGAAGCAAGCAACAATTACATGTCGGCTGAGGGTGTGGAGACGCTATCCGGTATGATTAATGAGTTCAAGTCGATTTTCGATTGAGCCTTGGGAAATCCGACCCAGCCCGACTGCTTCCAACGAGGATCAAATTAGATCCTGATAAGTAGCCGATGAAAGCCAAGGCGCGTAGGTACCCAGCGCCACAACTTACTTTCCTACAATGTACTCAGTTAAACTAGTGGAGCTTGGTATCATCCCAAACCGCCATGCGGACTGGCAAGAAACACCGATGCTAGTGCCAAAGACGGGCTCTAAGGCCAGGTTCCGCTGTGATATCTATCTTCGGCCTGTCAATGCTGCTACGATTAAGCAGTCGTGGCCAATGCAAAATCAGGACTCGGAAGTACAGGACTTCACCGAGAGTCGGTGCTTGGCTGTGATATAATTTGTGCACGGCTATTAGTAGTTGCCACTACACCCTGAATCTTACTGTATATGTGGAGTGGTGTGCCCGGATGGGACCTATTCATCTCCTGGAGTAATTCCTGGATTTAAAAATGCTGCTGACATTTCCAATCGACAGTGGAACCGCTTTTTTAAGGAGCTCCGGGCTAATTTAAACGCATAGATAGACGACTTCAATGTGCATGCTGAGAACGTGGAAAAGCTGCTCAGTGCGCTGCGTCGTTTCTTTTAGATGTGCAAGGAGTATGGGCTACTCTTCCCAGCCAAGAAGAGCCACTTCTTTGCTAAAGAAATCAAGTGGTGCGGTAGACTGGTAAATAGGGACGGGTTTATGATGGGCCAGAGAAGCTGGAGGGACTCCCCGACATGCATGAGCCGAAGACAGCCGATGAGTTGTGTGAATTAATTCACTGCTGTCTGTGGATGGCGACAGCCATCCCCGACTTTGACAACGGATTGCTCCGTTTGCTGCCGTCCTCGAGAGGTCCTATGAGAAGGCCAGCCGAAGGAAGAAGCGCGCTTTCAAGGGCATTGCATTACACTCACTGTCTGGGACGTGAGGAGACGCATGCGTTCCGTGATAATCAGGACAGTCTTTGTAATGCCGTTTACTTGTCATATTTCCAGAATGGGAATATCATATACGCGTTCACGGATGCCTCGGACAACCACTAGTCAGGATGGCCACCAGGCAGATCCTAAAACTTTGAAGAGGCCGTTCAATCAGCAAGAGCAAAAGCCGCTTGCATTTCTAGGTGGTTCTTTCAAGGGAGCCCAATAAAACTGGAGCACTTATGAGCAGGAAGGATTCGCGATTGTCAAGACGTTCGATAATTTAGATTATCTTTTCATGGACGAGCACCTCGTCCTTGATTTTACCAACCATCGGAATCTACTCTTGGTGTTTGCGCCATATGTGATGCAGCCGTCTATTGGCCACCACATTGCGGCGAAGTTGCAGCGGTGGTCTGTGTTCCTCTCTACGTTTGAGTACAATATTGAGCACATTCCCGGGCATGAGAACGTTTTCGCGGATATACTCACTAGGTGGACGAGGGGTATAGAAAACAAAACCTGAGCACTAACAAATTGTTCAGTCTAGTACAGACTGCAGCCCAGGTGTCGCCGCCCACAGACAAATTGGAATGGCCAAGCATGGAGGAGATCAGGCGTGTGCAGTTTAAGCACGACGCACCGTACCGCTAAAGGAAGGGTAGTGGCGAGTTGCTGTATAATAGTTCATTAATCTGGATCCCAATAGCGGCTACCGAAATGAAGCTAAGGATACTCATCCCATCACACTGCGGAAGTGTCGGACACGGGGGATAGATGCGACCGAAATTATACTTCGTGAGAGCTTTACCTTGCAAGGAATGACCGGAGATGTACGCGAATTTGTACAATGTTGCTTGCAGTGTCAAGTGACTCGTACAGTAGATACCGTTCCACGTCCTTTAGGCTCAGCGATGTACGGTGAAAGGCCGAATGAAGTGATATATGTCGACTTTCTGTATATTGTCGAAAGTGTAGGAGATCTGCCGTATGTACTATTCATAAGGGATGACCACAGTTCATTCAATTGGATCTGGCCCACGACTGCGGCCTCGAGTTAAGCTGCTGTTGATGCACTGTGAGCTTGGATTGCTACATTTTGGGGTGATGGAGTTCATGGAATCAGACCAGGGGACTCATTTTAAGAATGAGCTGTTCAAACTCATACCTAAGGAGCTTAAAATCAGCCATCTCTTCACTACTGCGTACTCTCCGTGGGCCAATGGGACAGTGGAGAGAGTGTTTCGAGAATTAAAACGTACTTCTTTCGCCGTTCTACAAGAGTTTCGTCTTGATGCGAAGTATTGGCCTGCTGTTACGGATTTTGTGTAGAGCATCTTGAACCAGGCGCCGCTGAAGCGTCTAGGACTGCCTGAGGTGTTCCAGGAGTTTATCGCTCACTATTGGAGGTATTCAAAGGACATAGTCCTACTAGACTGCTACTCCACACTATGCCTATGCAGAGGTGCAGGAACCTCCCTACGCTGTCAGAAGTCCGCGCAAGGCAACTGGTGAGATAGAGCAAACACAGATTGCACCGAAAAGTACGCATAGAGATGTGAACGAGAAAGTGTCAGTGCGTCGAAAAAAGTCCATTGTTAGGCACAATGAAGGTACAAATGTGAGCCCAGTCACTTTTGGTATACGGAATACGTGCTAGTACGCAAGGCTCAAAGCACGGGCACAAACTGCAATTCCATTGGAGGGGTCCCAGACAAAACGTTGGAACACAATCCGCATGGGATTATGATATTAAGGATCTACTTGAAGGAAGATTCGAACAGGTGCATGGCGCAGGATTATCTTTTTTAGGCAGCGCTACAGAGAGAAGCTGCTGACCCCAGTCATTGGAATATGCAAAGCACTCTGAGACAACGTACCAGAGGGCAAAAGAGTTGCGTAGTATCCGCACTAAAAACGGGCAAATTGATATCTTAGTTGAATGGAAAGGTTTGCCGGATGAAGTCGATCAAACCTGGGAGCCACTGAGCTTAGTGGTTGAAGATCTCCCCGTGCTCTTGGAATACTTTCTAACCAGCGCTGGTCAGCGAGGTTTGAAGGCTAAGGTTCGCAGAATCTGTAACTTAACCAACTGAAGTTACTTAACGGTAACACTAACTTCATGGGGCCGTGTTGTGACGTACAGCTTCTGCTGTGACGTACAGTACGGTTAGATCCCGAAAGGGTGTTTACTGTGTTAGGTAGGGTACGACTTTTAATTGAAAGGGCGAAAGGACCCAAAGTTGAAACGAGGAGCTTAAGTCGAGTCCTCTGAGTAAAGGCAGGCCTACGGTCCCACCATCGGGAGGCAGACCCGTGTGCCCATCATCATTGTTCCCATAGTGATAAAGAACGAAGTCGCGTGAGTTGCAACAAATGTCATTCAAGATACAGGACAAAACTATTCAATGATGCTGCATTGGGGTCAAGCGTTCCGAAAGAACTTTGTTCAGCCAGTCCCTTGAGTTTTCCCGAAGTAAAGAATGCCTTCGTAGCGGCTTCAGAGGTCTTGAGAAGTAAGTACCAAAGCTTGGTGTTCGATATTTCTAGCTTTGTCAGTCTCTGGTTTTTTTATAGGTACCGTAGTACATCATGGCAAAATGTGCGGTGCCATTAGGTTTGTAGGTTGATTTTGCGGGGTTCCATCTGGAATGGGGGCAGAAATGGGGTGCTTTACTGATGAGGGATGCAGGACGGCTATTTTCCGAAGACTAAGGGGGATAGGTCTGTGTAATGGAGAGTCTGAAAATGAGGCCGAGTCATGAGGTCCTACCTCACAGGGCTGGTGTCAGGCCAGCCGTAAGGCATGCTGCGTTGGACGAAACCGTCGCCGCAGCGTGTCTTTGCATAAGGACAGATCGCACCCGCCCGAAGGTCTGCATGGCTCGTACGGCGACGTGCCCAGCCACGTCCGTGAGCACCGCGAATGCGTCCGTGTGCCACCCGCCAAGAGTGGATATCGGCACTGGATCAGTAAGCACCTGGCATGCGTGTGAAGAAGTCTTGATACCTCTTGAATTTTGACGCTTTCGCGGCGTTCAGAGATGTCAAGGGGTTGAAGCAACGGGCCCGTGTGTTGGAGGGAGCAAGTGGATTGACGAATGTAACATCGAAAAAGCCTGTCCCTCTGGTGCTCCCTATAGTCTTGATGTCTGGCCTTGTGCGGTGTTGGACATTGGGACGGGGCTCCATGACCGGGTGTCGCGCGGCCTTCGCTAAGCCCGACGTGAGGACCGTAACCTGGCGGTCGTGACGCTCGATTCGCTCTCGGCCTTGCAAGCAGTGCATGAGGTGTTCGCCGAAGATGTCCAGGGTTTCTGGGCAGTTGCTCCATCTGGAATGTGATTGCCATTGCAGCGACGGTAGCGTTGCCTGAGGGTTCTACAATGTGTGGCTTTTATCCGTGTTCTCGCCTAAAGGGATGAGCGAGTCTAGGATTTGCGCATGCGTTCTAGGTAGTAGTATCAATGCTACGTAGCGTAACGCCTCATATTTTAAGCTGAAGTGCAACGCCCCCCTTATTCGTCGGGGAACAGTTTGGGTAGCTTAATATGTGCAAAGTAGGATCATTCCCTGAAGGGAGGTCAATCGTTCCCAAGGGATTAGGAATAGTGGATGTAAGCCCAGTTTACCTGATCGCCGGCGTTTCGTTAGCTGAGGGACATTCCTGCCCAACTGATGCCGTTTGACAGTTTTGGATCCGGTCCAAGCTATGGTTGCAAAGGCATGCCCTGCACCGATAGCTCGCTCGTGATCCGTACAGATTGTGTACAGCTCCATATGTCAACGTGAATCAAAGGTACAGTACGCGAGATAAAAGTGGGGTGTGCGGTTATTGAAGAAGGGAACCCCAGCAAGGGGCCGTCGTGGGCCATAGCATTGGGGCTGCCCCTAAGGGCTAAGTCACTAAATTGCTAATACGTAACGAAAGGAGTGAGAATTGTGTAAAGCATTTGGAGTTGTTGACGGGAGAGCGATGAATGGCGAAGCAGTTTGAGAGCATTGTGGAGGTGATGGGGGTTGCCTTGTGGAGTGCTAGAGCGACGGTGGTAGAACGGGAACCAGTGCAAGAACCATGAAGCACATGAGAGGTTAAAAAGGTGGGGAATTCGCCGTTAGTGGATACGGGCGGCGGATGGCGGGAAGTAGGTCGGAGTGGGAGGGAGGAGGGAGGAGGGTTCTAAGATTGGCGGAAGTATGTCGGCCAGGTGGCCCGGTCGAACCGGATGTTCATGGGACGGTGGACAATAGTGTCAGTCCCGAAGGTAGAGAGGTGCTGGAGGGAGCGAATGGCTAGGCGGCGACGAGGGCTGTGAGGAGAGGTGCTCAGCTGGCGGAGTTTGGTGGTGAAGCGATGGGCGTGGTAGAGCAGTACTATTGGGAGATCTAGGATTTGGTACAAACACCGGAGGCGGGCCAGATGTGTTCGGTGTATGTTGCCTCGTGTACGGAGGATTGTGGCAAACAGCCTTCGTTGTGCGTTTTCATTAGCAATTGAGAGAGCCGTTATATCACGCAATAGGAACGCAGCATCTAAGTATCTGCTGCGAACGAAAGTATGTGGCATGCAATTGGCGTGGGCCGGGCGTGAATCGGAGGAGAGTGCAGCAGAGCGGATGGGGTAGGTAGAGGCAGTGACGGCGACTGTTGCGGCAAATCATGGCAGTTTCGTTATCTGAGGTGCAAGTAAGCATATTGTTGATGGCGGTCGCACTTGCCTTTGGCAGTTGCTGAAAAACGACTCGCAGATATGAAAATATATGTATTCAAGTATTCATTTACGGGACAAAGCCAAAAAGTACGGAGCCTGGATTCTTTTGCCTCGCTGGTGGTACTGTACAGTACTGTTCTGTACACTCGCACTGATGATGGACCAAGTCCTATCCAATGGCTCTGAACGGCAGGACAAATCCACCAATGATCACATGCATTAGGAAATACTGCATTTTTGCATTACTGAATTTTTAGTTGGTGGGATCGACTCGATGGTGCCAGCACCAGCACCAGCAATAACTGGATTACTGTACTACGGGTACTGTAAATTTGAGAAAAGGATGTAGGACGTGGAATAATGCAATTGGGCTGTAATGCTCTTTGCAAGTTTTTCTGTCATTTACTGTATTGTACCATGAGAAACCGGTTGATGTTGACATCAACGGTTTTGACTTTGTATTTGGTTTCGCACAAAGCTCTGTATTTCCTCTCTATCTACATACATAGTTATCGTACTTTCTACAAAAAATGCACATCCCTCACATCATCCTATTTCCGTGGAGTTGTGCTGAAATTTCCTTCGAAGGTGACCCCGCTGCCCCGATATAACTCTTTCAGTTGTGGTCCGAGCACCACTTCAAATTCAACACACAACTAGCGTATTCTACAAGGCCTCCTTTGTCCCAGAATGTCATGTCTTCCATGTAGACAGCGGATGTGTGCATCGCCTCGATGACTTTCTTTCACCCGCGGGCCATGATGCAAGAAGCAAAGGTCAAGTCGAGAGAGCTGCCTATTCGCAAGGCCTCTTTTGAAATCCGAATGACTCGTTACAAGCAGTCGATGTAGGGGATGCGCAATTCCGGGGGCAAGGGCCAGCATATTCGTCGTCACTTATTACTCAACTTGCAGCATTATTGCGTCACTGTCGCTACTCTACTTTTGTTCCACGTTTTGCTCAATTTTCCTGTCCTTGCGTCTGCATACGCCTGAATTCGATGGGGCACCAGCGTTCCATTAATTCCCACCCCAAGACTTTCCTGAACGGATTAGGCTATCCCGCACGCAGACGGGCCGCTTGCCTTTGCCCGCTGCAAAAGCCCTCTCGATGTGCAAACTGGGCCTACGTTCCGAATCTGAACCCACGCCGAACCACATATAACTAGCGCTGCAACCTGCGCTTCTCAACGCTCTCTCCCATCAAGGAACTCAAGGACTAGTTGGCGGAGATCGACACATCTTAACACGCAAAATGATGAAGGCTTTCACTACCCTCGCCCTCGCTGGCGTTGCCCTGGCTGCCTCTGGTGCCACCCGTGCCCGACCGCCTACACTGCTCCGACTCCGGCTCCGGCTCCATACACCGCTCCGGCCCGGCTCCTGCTGATGGCTACACCGCCCCGGCTCCGGCTCCGTACACTGCTCCGGCTCCGGCTGATGGCTACCCGCCCCGGCTCCGGCTCCGTACACTGCTCCGGCTCCGGCTGATGGCTACACCGCCCCGGCTCCGGCTCCGTACACTGCTCCGGCTCCGGCTCCGGCTGATGGTTACACCGCCCCGGCTCCGGCTCCGTACACCGCCCCCACCAAGACCCCGTGCCCGTCTGACGCCGCTGGCGCCCCGGCTGGCTACAGCATGACCTCCCCGGCTATGGGTGGTGAGGCTGCTTCCCCGGCCATGGGTGGTGATGCTACCTCCCGGCTATGGGTGGTGAGGAGATGGCTCCGTCTGCCTCCCCGTCCCCGTCTGTTGCCCGAACGGTACCGCCGCCCTTGCCGCCAACGGCTCTGGTGTTGAGGCTGAGGGTGACAACACTGTGTCTGTTGCCGCCGATGGTACGTCTGGCTCTGCCTCCGCCAACGGTGAGACTGGTTCCCTCGCCGCCGCCGCTCCGGGTGTTGCTCTTGGTCTCGGTACCTCCGAGCGCGCCTACGGTGCTACCCCGTGCCCCTCCTCTGACGGCTACACTGCTCCGGCTCCAGCCCCGGCTGCCTACACCGCCCCGGCCCCGCTCCGTACACTGCTCCGGCCCCGGCCCGGCTGACGGCTACACTGCCCCGGCCCCGGCTCCGTACACTGCTCCGGCTCCGGCTCCGGCTCCGTACACTGCTCCGGCCCGGCCCCGGCTCCGTACACCGCCCCCACCAAGACCCCGTGCCCGTCTGACGCCGCTGGCGCCCCGGCTGGCTACAGCATGACCTCCCCGGCTATGGGTGGTGAGGCTACTTCCCCGGCCATGGGTGGTGATGCTACCTCCCCGGCTATGGGTGGTGAGGAGATGGCTCCGTCTGCCTCCCCGTCCCCGTCTGTTGCCCCGAACGGTACCGCCGCCCTTGCCGCCAACGGCTCTGGTGTTGAGGCTGAGGGTGACAACACTGTGTCTGTTGCCGCCGATGGTACGTCTGGCTCTGCCTCCGCCAACGGTGAGACTGGTTCCCTCGCCGCCGCCGCTCCGGGTGTTGCTCTTGGTCTCGGTACCTCCGAGCGCGCCTACGGTGCTACCCCGTGCCCCTCTCTGACGGCTACACTGCTCCGGCTCCGGCCCCGGCTGCCTACACCGCCCCGGCCCCGGCTCCGTACACTGCTCCGGCCCCGGCCCCGGCTGACGGCTACACTGGCCCGGCCCGGCTCCGTACACTGCTCCGGCTCCGGCTCCGGCTGATGGTTACACCGCCCCGGCTCCGGCTCCGTACACTGCTCCGGCCCCGGCCCGGCTCCGTACACCGCCCCCACCAAGACCCCGTGCCCGTCTGACGCCGCTGGCGCCCCGGCTGGCTACAGCATGACCTCCCCGGCTATGGGTGGTGAGGCTACTTCCCCGGCCATGGGTGGTGATGCTACCTCCCCGGCTATGGGTGGTGAGGAGATGGCTCCGTCTGCCTCCCCGTCCCCGTCTGTTGCCCCGAACGGTACCGCCGCCCTTGCCGCCAACGGCTCTGGTGTTGAGGCTGAGGGTGACAACACTGTGTCTGTTGCCGCCGATGGTACGTCTGGCTCTGCCTCCGCCAACGGTGAGACTGGTTCCCTCGCCGCCGCCGCTCCGGGTGTTGCTCTTGGTCTCGGTACCTCCGAGCGTGTCTACGTTGACTCTAAGGGTGCCTACTACACCTACGTTCAGGCCTAAATTGGAGAAGCATGACAGACGATCGTTCTCGCAGCGCATCGTCGAAACTAACTGATCTCTGCTGATTGGGCACTGCATGTTTTCGCTGTTTACGGCGAGTTAATGATGATGACATTAGCTCTCGCTGGTAAACTAGAGTAGCACGATCATCGTATCCTCAGCGTCTGAGATCCTCAGCAAGCAAGTATTTGTAGAAAACCAAGATGACCACAAAACATATAAACGGACCAGCAAGCATTGTAACTTACAAACCAGTTTCGGAAGTGTCTTCTGAGCAACTCGTGCACATTAATATAGATACTCGGATCAGATTTAATTCAGCGGCGGTGCTCCAAGGCACCATTGTCCGCTATGTTTAATCGAATCGTCCTACCAATAACAAGATGTACTGTATTGTGTATTACATGTGCTCTGTGTGGTATCTTTCGGCGTACCTTTCTCAGAGCCCTTGAACGCATTTTGGCGATTCCTCTATCGCTTTTCAAAATTGACAACTGTCGAGTTTTTAGTTACTATCCTATTTCTAGACCAGGGCAAAGAAATTAAAGGGGTGGCTATTCCGTTCTTAGCTCCGCACATAGTGCTTCACCGCCTCTGCTGAACCCTCCCATCATCCAAAGTCATAGCAACATTGGTATCTATGAAACACAACTGCAACTGGAAGCAATTTATGTTGTTGCTTTAGAGTCTGCATTACGGAGGATTACGCGTCAAATTTTGTGGTGGACAGCACAGTAAATGATGACTTAAACACAATAATATGGTAGACAGCAGAATAGATTGATCTCGGCGCGATGTAGAAATGAAAGCAGAACTCATTTTTCACTAACGGTAGTTCGCTTTGCAAACATAATAGCCATTGCGGGCATATTAAGATGCTTGATTTTCGCAGGCTTAAGTTTCTACCCGTCAGTATTGGTAAAGGACTAAACGTACTATAGAGGATATACAGTACAATACCTCATAGGGGGGAATGGTGACCTTTAAGGTAAAGTTGTGAAGTGGGGACAGAGACTATTATCTGGCCCAGCCGTAGGCAGTATTACTGAGAGCTGTCGCTAGTGATACGTTATTTTGCGATGATTCGTCATAACAGCCGTGTACCGGAGGACGAACGAGGAGACACGTATACGTAGGGAATGAAACTCAGAATGACGGTGTCTCCCACGCCTCTCAGCCATGAAGTTGCTATGGTCTTGGAGAGCCTTGAGACTGGTACCTCATAATGAATAGCTGTGTCTGATATCTACTGTCTACAATGTGTCGCCTTCGTTGATTTCGGTCACTGGTGTTTTTGAAAGCAGAAATCAGATGCATAACAATAGGTGCGCAATAAATGGACGTGAGCGTCTGAAAACTAGTTATGGTCTTACTAGCAGAAGAGAATCAGGAGCAATAACCTCATTTATTACGAACGTAGGGGTCCCCCTTGCCTTCCTGAATACGAAGGAAACCACGGACGCCCCTAGTGCGTCCCTGCGTAGCTTGTCTCGGAATGCCCCTATAGGTATGCATTACATGCGAGGAGATCGAGTAATTAGTGACCAGGCAGTCTCTAAGTTTCAACTCGTGTTTGCTTCATCCAAATGGATCAAATTCCGTGCTGCAGTACAACCAATTCTCACCATGTGAACGTTTCCGCACTCTTTGTTTTCTCGCGCAGTTTCTTTCGCGGTGGATTCCAGACTGTCTTTTCTTAGAAATCTAAGGTCTAGATAGGCAAGAGAAGTTCATCGTCGCTCATTCACTCTTCACGGATCAAAAATTTCTCCATTGTGAAAGACTACAATCCGCAATCCGCAGATTCGTATCTGCATTACTGTATTTGCACTGCACTTTGTTCAGCATGAATACTGTCCGACTAGACTGATATTAGACCAGTTCAACCAACGAGTAATTAGGCTCCTCAAAATGCTTCTCCTCCGGGGGACAGTTCATGTGAACACCATGTACATAATTCTCCGTTGATTCGTGCACGGAGCTTTAGAGTTAGTACAAGGCAGTCGCCTGGTGGTCCCTGTACAAGAGCCTTAGTGCAGTGTAGTTAAACTTCAATGAAAGACATAGCCAGACAATCTGCGATTCCAGGTTGGTCATTGCAGTGGCATTTTTGAAGATTCGAACAACAGTTTCGAGCCTGACCCATGCAATCAGGCACGGTACGGTTTAAAAAGCCGGCCATGCTTTTCAAAGAAACCTTGAACCACCAAACAGTTCCGCCCCGTGAGACTAAGGTAAATATAGTTCAGGTGGGGAGTTGTCGCTGGTATATACCGGACGAGGATTATGAACCCCCTCGCGGTGCAGGCCGTGATACGGTTCTGATGGAAGAGGAGGTGATGATCGTTTCCCCACTGATATATGCTGCTAACCGACGCGCTGCGCTTTGGTATCATTCATTTCGTTATATGAGGGCCAAGATAGCGGCAGACGGTAGGAAGGGTTATCAAAATGGGGCAGTGAGTGAGGATGCAATTCGGGCCACTCATGTTCGCAATAGCAAGTTCATTTTTTGTGCAAAAGAGATCAGGAAGAAATGGAATCTGAACACTGCAAACTACTCTTATGTATACCTTATTCGACATCATCCAGGAAAGCGATACAAGCAATCTGTGGCTTCTTCAAAACCCGACCTGAACCTGGAACATGGGTGCAACTGGGGTCGATGGAACGTTAGGGAATAAGGAGAATGATTTGATAACAGCTACCAGTCATTAAGGAGGCTACAAGGCCTGTAGAACTACGTATAGGTCTTGTAAGAACATAGCAGCGATGGTTTGTTTCCCTTCAAGCAGCCAAAAACCCCACATTTCCTCATTATGGAAGGTAAGCGTCTACAGGAGCGCTGCTTTGACCCAACCGCTGGTTCTTTTCAATCCGTTGTGAATGGAATTTGCTGTTACTTCGTCAGGTAAAGCTGTTTCCAAGGATTCGGTTCTATTTTCAGGCTTTTCGCCATGATTCAATGTAGATGAATCTTCTCAACTCCGCTAACAAGCTTATCGCAATACCTGTGAAGAATGTTAGAGATTAGACTATTCTTCTCATTTTTGACGGACATGTTCCTCGAATGTTGTTGCGTAAATTTGCAAATGCAAGCTCGACAACATATAGGCTTTGATTGCTCCTGCAAATGCGTCAAATTTTCTTCAACCGTTGGACGGGCTATTAACAAACGGTTTGATCTGGTTATTTCGAAGTTGAGGTTTTTTTGCACTCAAGGATCCGTGAACACTTGCAGAGTGAATTTAAACTTAGCATGTAGAATGTATGTGTCCAAGCAAATTATTCCGCCGACAGTACAATCAGCATCGATAAAATGGGATTGTTTCTATTCCTGGGTGATTCGGCACACCGTTTCAAAGATAGGAGGTATATAGGGAAATGAGCGCAGCAAAGAGAGGAGAAATAATAGTTCGATTGAGGGGAGAAACCACGCCGTGCTAAGAGCATAAAGTGATGCCGATTTCCTACGCCAATATCGAGGATTTTTCCTGTTCTACAAGCCCATCCAAGGTGAATCAACGCGCTTGAATATTCTAAAATGAATTTGAAGAAGATCATACCGTAAGATCATTATGTCGAAGTATTTTGCACACGGCAAGATTGGCGACCAACCCAAACACTACGGCTGCTCTGTATAATGCAGGAGCAACTGCCGATTACGTTACATTGGATTGGACGACAGCAAGAAGTCGAGATGAGTAAGTTTTAGAGGAAAAACGGCCCGCCGACAGAGAAAAGCAAAGTTTGGAACATGGGGGCGTCTGGGAAAGCAAGAAGCGTGAAGTGGAAGAGCGGAAGTTTTTGTCCGCCAATAATAGTAGTAATAATCGTGAGAGGCGGACTATCGAAGGGTGCATCTTGAGCAGAGAGCTTGAGAGGGAAGGAAAAAGGGACCCGGAAAATGGAGAAGCTGGAAAAACAAAGAAAGAGCGCATAATTGCGGAAAACCTTGAAACGGGAGAAACAGTTAGCTACAGGCTGAGAGAGAAGCTGAATTTGCAGTTGCGAAAAGAGTCCAGTAACGACTAACCTAGGCCGCGCAAACGCGCAGCAAAACAGAGGAATAAGCTTCTGAAGGTGCCAAAAGTTGCAGGAATTGCTGTCGATGTTTTGAACGCAGCTGCTTACGGCGGTCCACCGGGGGGTTAAATTTATGTGTCCCAAATTACGCAGCAGTCACGATGTAGTAGCTCTTGGGACAGGAATTAAGAAGGGGGGGAAGTTTGGGGTGATTTGATAGATGTAGGCGGCTCTTTTGCAAGACTAGGGGGCCAGGTCTGTGTATTGGACAGTCTGAAAGGAGGCAGAGTCAGGCGGACTATCTCAAAATGCTTAAAAAGGCACTACGTAATTCAAGTCGTGCACTATCTCTGACGAAGCCACTATGGTCTATCTTATAGCTTTTTTATCCGGAGCTGTGTACCGACCTGTAGGTGCTTTTTTCGCTGACTCAACGGCGGCTTTTAGGCCCGGTAAAGATGAAACAGAGCAGAGCTAACACTGCTTTGGCAGGCAACACGTTGCAATTCATCGAATTGTTGAAGGGGGAAACGAGCTGGTTTCGTTTAACTGTATCAGATGTTTTGGCTGTAACCCAATAACCCAATGATGAAGTAGCTCCTGTCGAGGCGGCAACGGAACTATTTTCATTAATTCATGCCGCCCGTCCTCAGATTCGTCGTTGTCACCTCCACTGGTGGCAGAATATCTTCTACATTGTCCTCTACGAAAAAGTTTTCTTTTCGATCATTGCGGGGTGCAGAAACGATGGCTTCGAGCCAAAAGAATTGGTGATCACCGCCGGTGGCTAGGTGAACATCAACTTTGCACACCTTCATAGTATTCACTGCACACCACACCACCAAAATGAGGATTCTTACTTCTTAATTCTTACTCTGATCAACTACAACTGCTGTAATCCGTGAATTTGACAAATTCATGTTGTGCTGCTGTCCGGGTGAGGTGTGCACTATCGTTAGTGCACTACCTGTTTGTGGTTCTTCTCTCTTTTCGGGAGGCATTCACCAAACACAAAAGCTCGGCCCTGGTTGGTCGCTGTTGACAATCAATTGCAGGTATTCAGACCACCACTGGTTAAAAAGAGGATAGTTTCAGTGCGATTGGGGAGTTTTTTTAATGATTTGGAAGCTTTAGTGAACAAGATTTAGGTTTTGGAGGGGTACAGGGGCTTTTTGCAAAGTACTTTGTAGCGCGAAGGCAGTTGGCACAGTTTGGTTGTCGATTGGTTGCTGCTCTGATCCAGCTGTAATGCAATGACTTCCTAATCAATTAAGCTGTTGCCGGGCGTGTCTGCTTTGCAAACACTAAAACTCTGCAACTAGAGGTCCCAGCTTGAAGCTCCCGTCCGCAGGGACATCGTCTCCGGTAGGGCAAACCGGTTTTTCATCGCTCACTCTGAAAGTCGCCCACAGTATCTACCCAGATACGACATACGACATACGACATGCCACATCATTCCTTATTGATATGTGCACTCGCCAACATCTTGATGCAGATCCATTGCCATCGACTAAGCGCTCCGCCTCGAGTTCCAGGACAGAACTGCTCCGCACCAAAAAGCGGGTGAAGTCCGCCGTGGTGCGGATGCAACAGCTCTCGACCTGCAGATGCTCATTCTGTAGTTGCTTGGGTAGCGACGTTAGTGCATCATGGTAACCGTCGATGCTTCAACGCATTTAAAGCCTGCGGCAGGGTAAGGAACCGGGACTTCCTTCTCACTCGACTGCATTCCTGACTCGCTTCATCTATTCTATGTGCGAAAGTAGCCTCACCTTCTACCTTCCCATTCTCAACTATCAAATTCTTCAGCAGCAAGGGGTGAACCCAACACAGCGTCCATGCGTGGATGTGACTGTTCTTTCTATAGTACTTAATCCTCTCATGAGGGATATGACGCTTGCTGTGATCTGGGCTCAACCACTGGTACGCTGCCAACGGAATCATTGGACATGAAAACAAAGTTCAGAGGGCACTCGAGAACATCCATGACCTCGCTCCCGCACTGAAGTCCAACCTCAACGCTAGCAATATCACAACCTGCTGGCACTTGATTACTGGCTCTGTCACGAGAGACTTGTGTGTCCTCGTCCCCATATTCCTCACAATAGAGGATGGCCCCGAAATCAGCTGAGGCTTCGTCGGCACGTCTTCTTACGTCGGCTTCCTCCACCAATGCCCCTGGGAAAAATTCTTAGTTGGAAGTATCTCTTTGACATTGGAAGGCTTGGACGAAATTAGCGTTTGGCTCCGTCTTTGCCGCTTGACAGCGTTTGTGCACGAAGTAACACACATTTTCCGTCTGTTGCCCCTACTCTCTCTATGTAGACGGCGTAAGAATTCGACATTGCACACGACAATCATCCTTGCTTGATGGTGTCCCTCTCGCCGCAAGCCGTGGTCCAAATGGTACTTTCGCAGAGGCGAGAAGGACATGGATCTCCCGCGCTCGAGCCAAACCGGTGCCAGCCCCTCTGCCGCAAATTTAAACAAGTATGCGACGATTTGCTTCCCACATCCCTGTGAAATTCGCTGTTCGAACCTCCGGTGCCCACCTTTTTAGAACCCATTACCCACTCCGGATATTTGCCACCTTCCCCGTTTGCCAGCTGCCTTTTTGTGAGACTCGCCGAAACACGCAGGACTGTCAAGGACGCCTTGGATACGTCGCCGTCTCCAAACTGCCTCAACCATGAAAAAACAGCTCGGTCAAGTGTTTAACGATGCAACTGTGAGGGTCCGTTCTCAGTATTAGGAATGGTGTCGCGAGTCAAGAATGTGAGGGCTGTGTCGTAGCAAACACTGGTCAAGGCATCAACGTAACCAGCTGCCTTCAGGCGCTCACACCTTGGCTTGGACCTAGGCCGCATCTCGCATTTAGAGCACATTGAGAAGACGCCACCACGACCTTTCTGTTCCCAATGGGGGCTCTTGCACGGATTGGCGCTCACTGCCAAGGCCGTTAGACCCAGTTGGCGCCCACAGAGATACGAAAGCGTGGGTTTGGCATCAGTGCACGTCATAATTCGATGCGCAATACCATCGCAAGATGCGTCGTCAAGGCACAAGTCTGCAATGTTGTGGTGAGGCCTGGTTGCTGATATAGGGTCGCGACTTGTGCGCGGCGTCCATGTGCATGCATCTCTCACGCATCAACGCAGCGCTGACCGCGGAAACCGCCCCCACAGAGGGCTTGGATCACGGAAAAGTGCTGAACTGAAGAGAAGCAGAGCTACTCGATTGGGTACAGACCCGCGCGAGCCATACTTTCTCGACAGCCGTTTGTAGGTAGTAAGCAGACTTTGTCGACGCGCACGCAGATGGCTACTCAATGAGGGTTGTGCTCGTTTGGCGAGCTCAGTTGCAAGGATGGATGCGAAGTAGGCAGGGGTAACTAGCGCCCAGAAGCGTATCTTGCGCTATTTTGAGTCAAATGGTAATGTCCACAGCATGGGCGACCTCATTTGTATACGGCATTCATCATGTTTCGTTGAGCCCGCTGGCTGTCTGGACACGTCCGCGACTGCTCCGGGAAGTAACCGCTTGATATCCCTAGTCAATACCTTAAACTACCCAAATTTCCCTTACTGCCTGGGACATGGAAGCGAGAAATGATATTTAGTCATTACTTATCTCGCCAGGGGTGGGATTCACAACCGCAAAGTCCATTGCAGCCGCTGCTTTCCTCGCCTCCAGCTCGGCGTCAAACAAGTTGTGGGTAGCCCTTCTGCCCCTTCCATCAGAGATCTGGCAACATACCAAGACACCTTGGACGCCGACCGAACTTGGTCCCTTCATGCACCAATCCAGGATTTCCCATTCAGTGCTTTGTGCTTCAGCAAAACCCAACCGCAGAAGGCCTTGACGGATGCAATCCACGAAAGAGTGCATGCAGTACTACCCCTCGGAGACAGTAGGATGCAGGCTTTTCGGGCCTCTATGGCTCTCCCCGGTGCGAAAGCATGGACATACTGTGCCCCATCTCCGGACTTTGACAAATATTCAACCAGTTGTGGCTCTCGGAGGTTGGCACCCACATGGCCCATTTTCGAAGATGACGCGGCCACGCTGCAAAGCCCAAACTCTGTATGCTCGCACCTACAGTACAGTACAGTACAGTACTCACCTCAATCCCGAATGGAACATGTGGCCTCACTTGAAGAAATGACATTACAGTACTTTCCAATAATACTGTAAATTACCTATCTTGAATGTGCACAGGGATCATAATTCTAATGTACCTTTACGACAGTTTCCAGACCGCTGTAAGACGTACAACTACGGTACTGTACTGTACTCTGCAGTACAGTACAGTACATGTGACAATGCAAAAAACCTTTGTGCATAATCTTGCCGTAAATGATGATAAACATTGCATCGGTGATGCCAAGGCCTTTGCTTTCATCCATCGTGTCAATCTCTGCTTCATCTCCTCGAGGCACTTTCGCAACTTTGCATCTGCGCAATCTCGATCGCCTCTCATGCGTCAACAGTTTGTCGCCAAGCGTACAACCCGCGAACAACAAGTCCAATTACGGTCGCCAGCTAGTTTACTTCATCTTGAATCTATAAACGTGTGCGGTAAAATCACTAAAGAGCTATCGTACCTTTTCGATCCACATGTGAGCAGCAAGTGGGTCGGTAAATCTGTGGTGCAAATTCGCGTACACCAAATCAAATGAGATTCAACAATTTGTTCCTTTGTATTCCTTGGACACACACACACAGTTTGGACTTGATGTTTGAAGATGAAAGGTTCCTCCCGATCGCTCCAGTTGCCACCGAGCTGCAACTCTGACGCAGTTTTTGCGATACTTAAAATTAGCATTTCGCCATATCACTTTCGCTCAAAGCTTTTGGCACTCACTGAACAAACACTTTCCATAATCGGCTGTGTGCTGCACAGCCGGTACAGTATTAAAAATTCCTGCCAGCTCAACACAGGCACGGTACTCCACCCTTGAAATACGATGCAGCCCCCCCACGCCCTACCTCGCGAGAAGCGTAATCCTTAGACAAGGTCACTTTCACTCTGTCAAACGAGGAAAAAACACTTAATTTGGGCTTCCTCTCGCGACACCTCAACATCCCCGCAACCCAATGCTCCATGACGTCCATCGGCCCATGCAGCATCTGATGCTGCGTGGGCCGATGGACGTCATGGGGTTCCACGTTTTGTTTGCTGTTGTCTTGAGTGCACCGCCCAAATCCACCGCCGTCAACGCATTCGACAGACTTCCATCATCTCATTCAAAAACACAATCTTCAACGCAATCAAGCACCATCAATTCCACTTTGTTCAAAAACAGGCTGTTTCCATCGGCTCTATTCTTCCTGTGCCATGACTTTCTTGCATGGCCAGACTGATTTCAGATATCTGCCTGGTAAGGCGGCCTGCGTCAGCAAGACTTTGGCCGCCAGTGCGACATGCTGTCTTGCCCAGGATAAAACTCTTAAATCATGTCACTATCGATGAGATATTTCAATGGACAAGTCAACAACATGAGTTTATTGAATAAGACATTCACTGCCTGCCTCCTCATAGCCCTCCCCAAGATCTTTCACCGCATGGTCCAGTATCGACAGCATATTCGCATAATCACTTGTAATCTTGTGCACCCGTTGTAATACGTCCACGCTCAGCTCAATTTTGTCCGATTTTGGATATCCCGATCTGTTCTTTTTGATCGCTTCGTACAAGGTCATCTCTGTATCTTTCGTCCATTCCATCTGATCCCGTTCCCACAATCGCTGTAGCCCAAAGATCCGTAGATATACCTTTTGCACCCCACGCCTAAAGAATGCCACTGACTTCTTTCTGTCGATCTCCTCAAGCTCTTTAATACGAGGCTGAGCAAAGCTTCGCGTAAGGTATTTGTAATGACTGATGATTTCCTGTTTCTTGTGGCTGCGGTCTCTTGACATTCTTCTAAATTCTTGCTCGCTAAGTCGTAATTCGGTTTCCCTTGCCAGTGCGAAATCGTATCCAAGCCGGAACGCATTTCTTGCTTCTTCTCGTAAGCGTCGTATTCTTTCTTTCCAAACAATTCAATGCATTTGGCCTTCGACGCAAGGAACGCAGTATGCAGCTCTCTTTGATTTGCCTTTACGACTCCAAGGTCCAGACTCCTCCTCCTCCTCTCCCAGCTTGCGCGAGAGCGATTGAGATACCGCTGATCCTTTTTTGTGACATATTTCGCTATTTCCCTGTGACCCGATTCGGCCGGTCTTCGATGTCGCCAGCGGCGGGGGTGTCTTCGCCATGCACGACGAGCTGGGTTGACTGCCAGGTGTGTGTCGTTTCCCATTGCCTCAGAGCTCGTGTGGTGACTGGCGTTTTGGCTTGAGCCCCTTGCAACTTCATCCCTGTCTGAACGTTGCCGCTTTAGTGTCCAGGTCGGACCGTGAGCGCCTAGAACCTCGCTCTGATCTTACGGCGTTGTCCCCTACTGCCATCGCGATGTGCCCGATTACTTTCTCTCTTTCGGTGGCCTTCATTCTCCGGACACGAACCCGATCTTGTTCTCTGTCTCGTTTTCCATCCCGTTCTCTGTCTCTTTTCGATCACGGGTCGCGGCCTTTGCTGCCGCCGTCAGAGTCGCGAGGCTTCTCTGATGAATCCGAGTGAAGGCGTCGAAGCTACGTTCTCGGTCTTCAGCTTTACTTTGCTTGCGGTCTTCCTTACCATGTTTGACGTCGGCATGATCGGAGCGACGACGAGAAACCACGTGAGGAACGCAGATCGGCGGGAAGCTTGGACGATGGGACAGATCGTGAGGCACTTTGGTTGTTCGGCACGGAATGATTGGGATGGCGAGGACGTTTCCCGGGGGATAGGGGAGCGGCTGAGATCGGACAGAATCTGAAGGCTTCTTCCCGTGTTGATGGATTTCTTGGAAGGTTGATGGGGAGGGTTTCGATGACGTTGATCTGCAGACGGGGAGTCAAGCGGGGAGGGACGGAGGAGAATCGGGGCTTGCGGGGTTTGTGAGAGTCGGATGAGTTTTCTGCCTCTTGGGGGTTGGGGAGAGGGGTTTGTCTTGCGACAAGTTCTCGGCGGGCCGCTTGGTTGTCTTGAGTAGGATGGAGCGGTGGATTCTTGGCGAGAGGAATTGACGGAAGGAGTGTGGCCAGTGGAGGAAAGACTTGTTCGGGGAGGGAGGTGCTTGTTGCACGGATCCTTTGCCCACGAGGGGACCGAGATCGCCAGATACCCTGCCGCCGGGGAGAAAATCATCGATGGGCTGGCAAAAGGGACGGAGCATATCTAAAACCTTTGTGTGGGGTGTATCACCGTGGTGAGATATGGCGCGGGGAAGGGGTTTCACAGGATTTGAGGGAGGGCGGGAGGAGATGTGAGAAGGAGGGAGGGGGACGTGCAGTGTTATTATTTTCTGAGGACGGGAATGACGAAGTTCGATTTCCAAGGGCTCAAGCTTTGTGTCGCCGAGAATTTCGGAGATGGAACGAGTCATTTCGCGAATGATGGGGGAAACAGCCGAAGTGGGAGGGGTTAGATGGGTGACAGCGGCCATGGTGAACTGAGAAGAGAGGATGGAGAGGGACGGGAGAAGATTTGGTTGGGTTGAGGGGTTGGTTGAGGTGAGGGAAGGAGGGGGAGAGAAAGGGTATTCCGTCAGGGCTTATAAAAGAAACAGCGAAAAGAAATTTGAGCCAAAATAGGTCGGCGAGTACGATTTGCATCATGGCAAGCAAGACGCGATTAACTTGGACTGTACTGTACTGGACTGTACTGTACTATAGTGTACGAGCAGGTGGGGGCGCGGGAAACGGAAGATTCCGCAGTACAAATCCTTGAAAAGTTGATGGTGCCTCTGCTGACAAATTTGTCAAGGCCGCCAACTTGCTCAAAGCTGGACGGTATATTGAATTTTCGCTGTTATTCTTTTTTAATTTTGAAACTTCCATAACGTACAGAAATGTACAAAAATTGTACAATCCACTGTCAATTTTTTGCGTCTTTTTCAAAAGCAACTCCCGTTTTTACCATTTTACGTGGTATCATACCACTCAAATGACCCAAATTTTATTCACGACTGCAATGTTGACAGTCCTGCTTGCCGTCCGTCTTTTATCAACTGTAGGATGCTTTCGGTTCTGTTTGGTCATACAGTACAGTACAGTACAGTACAGAAATGTTGTCCAATGGACACCGGAAGAGTGATTTTGTGATATTTTCAAATCACAATTCGCTGCTTCCATCAAATCCGGGTTCTAGTCGAAAAAATAATGTAGCACCAACCACAGTACGGCACCACGGTATGCACTGCATAGCAGACTGTCGTTGGTCTCTCAAGGGGCAGCCTCGCCTCACGAGTCACTCGCGCCCACAATCATTCAACAGACATGCGACACCCAATCTCCACGTGAAACATGCAATCAAAGGCCACGGCTTGACAGAACGTCTAAACACCAACACACCCAGCAACATACTGTACAGTACAGTATAGTATAGTACAGTGTCGCTTTAAGCCTGATGCCGTCATCTTCCAGTGGCCCCCTGCTCGTGATTTTGCTTCCATAGGGCAGCCGTTTGTAGTTCTCTGGACAAGTGGACAAGCCACAGAAAGGATTGATAATCAGCCTCGCCCCGATTAAGGGTACAGTATCGTACTATACTGTACTGTGCAGTACTGTACAATACTGTAATACTGTACCGTAATAACGGCCAACTGCTTACTTGACCGTAAGCCGATTGGAATATCTTGCATCGACATCCACGTAGCACTTCTACTCTGAGCAGTTCCTTATACTGTACTTTACACGAATAATGAACGATTTGTAAATATGTCTCGAGGTTGCACGTAAGACACGGACTGCATTTTGAATTTTAAAATTTAGTAACCACCGCTCGAACAAGTAGCACTGCGCGGTTCAAAAGACTTGCTCTAGTTCAAAATCATGCCAGCAACACTCGAGAGGTACGAAGACATGTCTCCTCGGAGGCTCACTACGAGCATCGTCCGGAACACACATCGCCCGAAGCAACTGAACCAATGGTGAACGAAGGAATATCTTTCAAAAATTCAAACGCCCAGCTGTACTGTGCAGACGCAGCACTGCCCAGTGCTGCAGATAGTTTTACCAAAAACTTATCTTGCGTAGCGTAGTATCTCTCGAGGTTGCAAAGGATATCCCATCTAGCAATAAAAGGGCCCCTTTGTTGGCCTGCTCTACACCACCGTAGCGTATGAGCAATGCGTACAATCTACTCACGTGACGATGGCATTGACGGGTACACGTGTAATTGATTTATTCACCGCTTCGCCTCACTCATCCTTGATCCATTCATTGACCGCGTGTATTACAACACAGCGACATGCCGGAGCGCTGTAGCAATGTTGATAGCTTTACCGCATTAATATCGAGGCTCCAGTGCAGGAACCGACCATGTTGCTACCAAAGTTCTAACCAGGCCAAAGTCTACAGCTCATTAGAACAACGGAAATTTATAATTCGTGATCCACTGTTTGCATACCGGTCATGCAGTGGAGTGCGACAGGAATGGACAGAGGCTTCAGTGAAGGAATTGCACCGTGGCAGAGGTGATGGACAAGGCGCTAAATCGATGAATTCAACTTTAGCAAACACAAACATATAGATTTTCCTCATGCCTCATTCGTTCGAATCGAATATAGCCCATTTTGGGTCACAATGGCGTAACGGCAGAAAAGTGCCCATGTTAGATTAATCGAACATACGGAGAGGTTGTTCTTCTCCACATCACAACCCATGACTTCACTTCAAAATGTAGCCATAATCGACCGGCGGGGACGCATAACCGTCTTTTCACATCTTATGCAATTGTTCGGCGTTGCAGCCTCAGTTGCCTTTTGCGGTGGTCCCGCTGTCTTCCATTTCGAAAAGAGGGGGGTATTTTGACAATCTGGTGGAATCTTCGATGCGCACCCGTGCCCGGCGATGTCAGTGACAATAACATATTCAAAGAGCTTCAGCCGTCCCTCAAGCCCATCGAGAAGGAAAAAGCGAATTTGGGTATAGTTCTCATCTACGCCGGGGATATCGCCGCGCCAGCCTTTCTGGCTTCAAGTGCTGCGTCCAGCAAACTCGGTGTTCGTGTCTTCCCAAGCTCAGTAAGCAACCCAACTACCTATTCCTGAACCGAAGACGCGTTTTTCGCCGGGAATTCTCTTTGTCGACCGTCAGATATATTCAGATCAAGAACTCCGTCCAAGAGACAATCATGACCCGAAACTGATGACATCCATGGGGACCACCTTACGCATCGTCGGTGCGAGAGAGAGCGCATTGTCCGGCATGACAACAAAGTCCGCGTATTCGGAAGCGACCTCACTCGCGCGGCAGGACATCCTTTCACAAAGCCTCGACCTGCAACATTCCACAGGACAAGGCCTGATATCAGAGCGGCAGGAGCCACAGCTGGTGCGGACTATTTCAACGCGACGTTTTTCTCAAAACACTTGCCCCCTCTCACTCTTGGATTCGAAGCTTCAACCCTCCTAACAGTCTTGACGCCACCATGCCATACAAGCACAGGAGGACCCCATGCTTTAATTGTGCATCGCCAATAAGATCAGGCTTCTTGCCATTCCAATTTGTACTCGTGAAGGAAGCATCCAGATGCATTTTCCGTTGCGACAGGCCTGGCGAAATCAGTTGCGAAGAGCGATGGAGCAATTCTCGAAGGTGAGATTGATTCTTTTACAAGGTCGTGCCGCGCTTGTGATATTCCTTATCGCGGCCTGTTTGTTGTCTGATCTCCCTACATATTTCTACATAGAATAATGACGTCTGCCATCCCCTTCGTTACACAACGCCCACATCCAAAACCGCCCCGATTACCAGCCCTTTAGACGTATCGCTAGGGGTGCAAGTTAGTTTGCTTAAGACGCAATAACTGGATTCTTAGTTATTGAGCAATAACTGGATTCTTAGTTATTGAGCTGCACTAGGTGCTACGTACACCCTCTCAGACTTGAGATTTTATACAATAAACCACGTGCGGAAATAGAGCCAGAAAGACAGACACCATAAACTTGGAAAGGGCACGGGGTTTTAAATGTATGATATTGCAAATTAAAAAAATCCTAAATAAATGGCCAAATTGGAATGATTTATAAAAATTATATGCGTAGTGCGAGAATATTTACAATATTCATGACACACAGTGCAACCGAGAACGATACCTCAAATATGAAAATGGCGGGAGAATTCCGAAACAGGGCGCTCATTTCGAAACACAACAGTCTTCATACACATGTAGGAAACAAACCACATTTTAACGCATGACTCTGATCATGAGCCATGCGTTACAATGTCTGGAGAATATCCCGCATACCACGTTACCAGAAGCAACTACCCTTCCCATCGACGTCGCCTGCTATAACCAAGGCCTTCCCAACCTCAAAAGCATCTCGAGTACTGCATTTGCTGGCGGACGCAGCCATTGCAAGGGAGCATGCTTACACGCCGAGAACTCCCAGCCCATACGGGACGATGCCGATGAGGAAAACGGCAGCCCATGCCCAATGTTAGACTCTGTTTATAAGCAGGAAGGAGTAATGCCATTGTCGGAATGACAGACTTCGACCCCCAGCAATTCGGGCAATTTGGAAAGGCTTCCAATCCTTCATTGAAATCAACTTTTGCAATGGAAAGGGCGAAAATCAGCCATTCGTCTAAAGACGTCCTTTACATGGCGCTTAGTGTACTCAAGCACGGAGGTCAGTGGGACTTTATGGAGAAAATGTTCAGCTGAAGACATCTTCATTTAAGATGCTGATCTTCAACTTTATTAAGATGCTCTGGACGCAGTTTAAGAGAGCTGTGAATATCACGCTAAAAGACACCCTTCGCGTTTTTATCGATGAAAAAAGCTTTCGAAACTATCCAATGGCGCGATACCCACGGATGTTACGATTCAGCCATTATATCGCCCTTCGAGATCTCTAGGTGAAGGAAAAAATATTTCAGCAAAAAACGGCCAGTATTGATTCAAGTCGAAGTTTCGGTTCTTCCGACGGGGATGGCTATAGGGTGCAGTGCTCACGAGCCAGGCCCTGTCTCTAATTTTAAATATTTTCGAAAACATGCGATGGTTCCGCAAAAGAATGTTGCAGGAGTCGGTGGATGAAAGGGATATCGGAGATGACGGGCCATTGGCGTAGAAATTTCCCATCAATGGCAACTATAGCGGACAAGGGGTACCAAGGAGGACAAGAATTTGCCCCTTGTATTCATCCAATGAAGAAACCTACGAACGGATTGCTGTCCCCTGCTCAAGGCTCTGAGAATCGTCATATATCGAGTGCTCGTGTTATTTTGGAAAATGTTTTCTGCTGCATGTGCTCAGTTTGGAACGTGGTTGGGGTGAAATATAAATAGTCGGAGGGGAACTATGATTTTATATTTCGCTCTTTTGGAAATGACAAATTTTCATGTGTCGTATAACCCGCTTCGGGCTGAGGATGGGAGGATGTACAACAAAATATAGAATAGATGGTATAATATTAGTCAGACCACCTTGAGAAGCGGCCACTTGTGCAGAAGAAGTATCGAGAGAAGCACCGCCGCCGTGTTGAGATGCAGTACGTATTAGCGCTTTCAATGAGTGGGAATCTACGCAATCTCTATGATTTTGAGTAAATGTTTTGTTTTTTAGTAATTTCATTGTCTTTCCTTACATAGCGTAGTAATTCTTTAAATTTCATTGCATTTACCATTTAAGTAAGGGTCTTTTAATATTTAATGTCATTGTACGTTGGACTCTTCTCTAATCCGCAGTGATGAATGACTCAGAAGTGGCTCGATAATTGCGATAGGGATCTAATGGAGCTAGAGCGTACAATACAATAGTTCAAGTGGTAGCAGCACACAATGGTAAATTTTTTGATATTTTGATGAACTATCTTCTGTGACCTCAATTATGAAAAAATTAATTATCAAATCCCGATTTAGTAACGTCTTCAAAAAAACAAAAACAGATGAACAGAATAAGTGAAACTTGACACCTGTAAGAATGTACCACTGCAGCTCTAAATTTAAGAAACGGCGGTTAATTTCGTACACAGCCAGTTAATTACGAAATAAGGGGGAGAAATTGGGGTGCTTTACTGATTAGGGATGCAGGACGGCTATTCTCCGAAGACTAGGTGGAACATTACGAAATGAGCTGCTTTTTCCCGGTACAATGCAGCGCACCAACCTTTCAGCAACATAAAAGTCTGTCTCTGGCTTCTGTCACGGTCATCGGCTCCTATCATGCCCACTTACAAACTTCCCTGTAGTGCAATTGGCACTCACACTGTACTGCCATCGACAGAGCTGATTTTGATGATATATTTTTTTGATCTGATTAACTGCTAACCAGCAGACACTGTACTATACAGTAAGGGAAATTTTCGCTTGTCGCTCACTATTACTATTGGTACTGTATAACCACCCGAGAGGGTTTGAGGGCTTGAAGTTCAGGCCATTCGGCCCCCAAATTGGACCTGATATTTTCGCAGGTGAACGGCACCTATTGGGCCAAGTTTCGACTTTACTTATCTCTAACTTTGATCTCCAGTACTTGGCTGACCTTAACGTTACTTACCCTCCGACGTAGATAACCCTAACCTAGCTAACTAATATTTACACCTACCTGGTCACCAGGGCCCAAGAATAAACAGCCACTCCGGTGTTGGCTCTGAACTTGACTCCCAAATTCCGCCTTTGCAGAAACCTTGCCAATGGCAACTTTGGCTATAGCCACGCTTATCCGCCTGGGTCACCCTTTTTATTTCTCCTATCTCCATCCAATCTTACAATCCCTCTTTTTTGTTTGTTTGTGATATTTACTCACACTTGACGCCCCGGACTCCGGCGTCTATATACAAATAGGAACTTCATGGTTGTCGTTGGTGACAACATAATTATCTCCAAAGGGGATATTCAGCACTGCTGACCAACTACTACATCCTTTTTGTCCATTATTACACCTCTGGTGTCGACAGTTCTTTGGAATCGATCCTTATCAAGGTTCTAACATTCTGAGGACCACGGTCCGGCCTTACAACTCGGAGGACAAGTATACCGCCCAGCCGTCAAGGAATCACCCCCGCTCTTCCAGCCCTACTTCTCTCGCCATCTGTGGGCTGTGCTACTGCATCATAGGGTGCTTAAAGAGAAAGAAGGACAGCGAACACCCTGTGGGGCTTGGTGTGTTTGTGTTGGTTTGAGAAAAGTAAAGTCGACACTTGTATCAATGGGTGCCTCCCAACTGCGCAAATATCAGGTCCAAGTTGGGGCTGAGTAGTCCAGAAGACACGCTCTCGGGCCCTTCGGGTAAATATACAGTACTTAGACCGATTATAGTCGGCAGTCGACATAAATGCCCTTACTGTACAGTGTGTAGTACCTGTGAATGGCAGTGGTATGGTATGGTCTCTACAGAGAATTAGACAAAAAAGATCACCAAAATCAGCTCTGCCGGCGGCATTACGGTATGAGTACCAATTGCACTACAATTATACATCAAATGGGTGATTACTACTACTCGGAATACCAAAATGGGACACAGAGAGGGATTTAGAAGATGACGTTATTGGCTGTGTTGCATACAAAGGGACTTGGGCCATTGCTGTGGACAAGGGATATCAGATTACAATAGATTTTGAGGGTCGTGCAACCGAAAAATAGGCCCCGCAATTGCGACCTTAATAGGGATCAAACTGCGTTTATAAGACATTTGCATCGGACAGGATTATTGTTGAAAATGTTTGGGAGTTTATGAGGACTATGAACTAAGTGGTGGAGAAAGTACAGATGGAATGAAAAAATCTACTGTGCAATTATTATTCTGTGTCTTGATCTGACAAAAAAGCATATTTTGTGGTGCCCGCTTCGTGTATCCGATCAGCTTAAGTTTGACCTAGTGAAAAACAGATTGTATGAAATTGAGACGACCTAGTTGCGAAGCGGACAATAGCACAGTTTAAGTATCGAAATAAGAGTCGCAGAATGATGGAAGTACAGTACAGATCAATTATGCACGCTCAGTACCCATCGGATCCCGACACTGCAGAGGAGTGAATTTTCCAGTAGTTTCTACCGTTTTAAGACACAATCACCTGCTGCTTTGTAAATTTGATTTATTAATGATAAATAGCTTTAATCGGTATGAAAAAGGCACTGTACTGCCCTGTATTTTTTTCGTTACGTTTTGTCACTGCACGATTGGGATTGAACAATTACGTATTTTGTGGGCAACTGTGTCCATGAACTACTAGAATTTACAGACAAAGTACTTCGTAAATCCGCTGAAACCGAAGGAGCAGAGTTAAACAGCGCAAAACGAATAATGCTAGGGCTGATACAGCCTGAACCAAAAACAATGCAAATTTTAGAAGCAAAATACCAAAGCCAACACCTAGTGTCTATTGGACCATGCACTGTCCTCATATGAGGCACACTTTGTCCTCATATGAGGACAGTTTCCGTTATATTTTGGAAAGGTGAATGCTTTGGAAGCCCGAAATGATTTTTCTGCAAAAAGGTTTTTTTTGTGAAGTTAAAGTACAGTAATTCTTACTGTACATGCGCCCTCGTTTCTAAAACCCCCCACGATAATACGAACTATATTTCCTTCCAAAATGAAGCCGTTTTCACAACTTCTTGTGAAGAGCGGAAACTGGTGAGGGAAAACTGCTCTAGCCTTCACAGCGGTCAAAAATCTTGAAAAGTTTGTTTTGATCGGCCATCTGCACTCATGAACTAATGCGGAGGGACAAGAAATGCTCTTGAGGTAAAAAAAAATTGTATTGAAAAAAAGGTGCTGAAAGTTGTCCTCATATGAGGACAATGGTCCAATAGACACTAGGAGAGCGAGATACTGTATATTTTCCGCCTAATTGACAGTGAGAATGCGCATGGAACTCTCAAAATAATTAAATAACCAAAATAACTTCAAATAAAAACATACGACAAGATTGGAGATCAGAATGCACATAATTCAAAACTACTACTTTAAAATATATTATTACACGTAAAATAAGACTCTAAACCCTTCCATGTACCGCAATGAAGGAGAATAGGCTCAGTGGAAGCTTCAAGGGGTATATATTCTAGGTGTTTACTGCGAATGGTGAGAAGATTTGGCATCCTATGGCATTTGGCGTCCTATGGACTTGCATTAAATCAATGATTAAGGATATAGAGTAAGAATAAAGGAGAAAATTAGTACTTAAAAGTAGCTTGGTGACCATTCATTAGGCAGGTGGCGTTAACATTGAACAGTAACGCGGTTTATAGTTTAAGAAAGAAAAAAGATGCTTAATGTATTAAATATCTACTAGGAACTGTGCGATGTCTATTGCGGCTGATACCTAACCGGATTTACCTCGTCTTCCATGCCCGAGGGGTCCCGTGGGAGGACAGGTTGGGCACTCACCATGAATTATTACACCAGGAACGGGCTCGGGACCGATAGTGCCATCTTTATCGAAGAGAACGCATCGGGGTGCATCCATAGGAGAGTGGAGATAGGAACCGAAAAAGCCTGTTTCTAATGAATTGCAGAAATCAATCCCCACTTTTTCCATAAAAAAGGGGAATATAAAATAAAATCGGTAATTTCAAAGCGACTCCATAGTTCAAGCCAGTCTGCCTTTTTTTCTACTCCGCTGCAGAAGTTTTCGCAGCAGGAAAAGTCAAATTTGTGCTTTCATCCTGAAACTTCTGATATCCCGCTCCCTACTCCATCCAATTATTTGCACATCATTAAAGTTAGTTCGATTATCATTTTTGCTAGTATTTTCCGAAACAATGACAGAAGTGTGTTAAAAAGGAGTCTTTATGTGATTTTCTTGCTTTTAAACCCCTTTTGGCAAACATTTAAAAGGTATTATCACATATTAAACACGCCTTTGAGCTGTAATTTATCGCAAAACTTGCTTTTCACGCTTTTTTGTTTTCTTTTTTGATTTTCTCGCTGCAAAGCTTTTCGTCCTAGAGGTCTGTTGCAAAATATAACGGTAAGTAGTGGGGATAGTTTGATTTCTAACCGGGATATAATCGACAACTCTAGTGATGTCTGGCCACAACAAAACTTATGTAACTGCTATTTCCACCGTTCGATTCGAATTTGAAAAAGTCGCGTTGAAAAATAGACAGCATGCACTAATTACGATAAATGTTCAAACATTCAGATAAATTACCCAAAATATTCGATGTTCAGTTGAATTCGTAAAAAGCAACTTGGAATCCCGCTTGTTAGAATTTGAAGTAGGTTTGATCAACAGAAAATATCAACCTACAGTAGTTCCAATTTAATTCGTACGTGTAGTGCTGACAAAGAACCCTGCGGTAGATGAATCGAACTGATAGATTTTGGATTATTTTTATTGTAATTTATACTTAAAGTTAGTCTCCACAAGTGTATTGTATCCTGTCAGTTAGACTACAGTCTATTACCGACCTGCGTACCTCTGACAGGGTAATCTAAAGTATAAAAGGAGTCTTGGTGTTGCATCCCGCACACCACCACCATCACCAAACAAACAAAACAATAACAACAACAGCAAAGCATGTGTGCCTCCCTCCCCCCCATTATTTTGCTCGGTATAGGGCAAACCAATTGGCAGAGATTCGGCTCCCGCCCCGCTCATCTAGGGGGCGAAACCACACTGCTGCCAGATTTATACTATTATTTTACAATGATTTAGGAGTTTTGGGTTTGTTTTCACAAATTTATCCAAAAATTGAGATAATGCAGGGATCGAAGTATTCGTAAAGAACCCACCTAAAACTCTTTTTTGGCGCCAAATGATTGGATGCGAATGGATTAAGCTTATTAAGGATTTTAAAAAGTAAAAAAGTTTACTTATTTAAAAGAGAAAAGGGTTTGTATTGGTTTACGGCAGCATGCGCTTCGAAACACTTGTTCTGTACAGGCCCTGACTCAAATATGAACTGAAAACATCAAGGAAATATTTTTTGAGCTTAAGATTCATGTGGGGAAAAATATTTTCCAGAAGAGAGTTGGTTTGAAATATTCCGATTGGAATTAAATGGATTTCACTGACAAGTGATATGGGTTGAGGAGGGTACTGAGTTGCGACCGGCTAAAATACCCCTTCATTCCACAATAGAGTATGTATCCCACTTTTGTATAGACTTCAGGACAATTCATATACTGTAATGTCCTGCTTCTTATATCCGATTGAGTTGCATTACAGTAAATTGCACAATAAAAATCAACAGAATGGCCGCCTGCCGTTGTTCATGGGAAAATTATATTACTTCCAAGCTCGAATCGCTGTGGGCAGCCTACGAACCACTCCCATAACAATTGCAACTCAATTCGTCACTTGCGGGATATCGAGCCCTCCACAGCTCTCAATTTTGATGACGCTTTTCTCAATGTACGCTACATTATAGAGAAAAAGCCGTGTGCATATGAGCTGATACCATTTTACCAGTAATACTGGACATAAAATCTAATCTCGCCAAAGTAGAAACTTTTGCTGCTGCTATTCAAAGCGAGGCCTGTACAGTACGCTGGGTACTTTATGTTCAAATTTACTAATACACAGGTATTCAAAACCAGGACAGCGCTGCTGCTTCTTCAGCTCGACCTCAAGGCCACACGACGGCTTGATAGGCATATGGCCTTTCACCGAACCAGCAATGAGGATACAATACCTCAAGACATACAAATAAGCCTGAAGATGTCAATTGAGAGAACAGTGGCTCTCGTCGTGGGCTCTCGATCACAGGCGGCTATCATTTTCCGATATCACCCGAAAATGGAGATATTTGCTGCGCAAAAATTAGGGCGGGGAAGCCTATGCTAGCGAACCACTACTTCATGACTGTCCCAAACTTTGAGACGGGCACGCTTTGATAATTCATAGCCTGTTATATTTACGTGCAATCGGATTCTCTCTTCTTGTCGCTCTTATCAATCAACCATATTAGTGGTCTGCGATAAGCAAGGCTTTGACCTTACTGTAACTCCAGCAACCTTATGCAGACTACTTACTAAAGAGAATTACTCAAAGAGATTCAATACACAGTTGACTTTCGGGAATAGGAAGAATTTTATCCTGTAGGTGAGATTGTGATTCATCAATATTACAAGAGAGTGAAAGATGCATAGCCACTAAATAAAAACAGGCAGCTTATAATGGGATCCAAACACATCCATGTTGGAGACCGCAATCACACACAGCTGCTGCAAATTTGACCCAATTTACGTAAATCAGCTTTTCCTTTAGCCGCTATTTAACTTTGGCCATTGAGCTCCATTTCAGGCCTGCGAAGAAAAACAAAAAATAGTTGATCTTAACAGTCGTGGTCGCAGATGGGGATCAAAAAGTCGAATACTATCGATCCAGATTGACACCTAGTTTGGATTTTTCTGGTTAGGCTTCGCAGAGAATGGAAGCAAACTCGGTCTTGAAGTAACTCAGTTCTGTCGCTTTGCTTAATTTCAACTGCACGCGCTTCAGAGACTTCCACGCAGAGGATGTTCTACTCGAAAATTAAGCAATGTGTCAATTTATAGAGCAACAGGAGGGGTAGAGTGAGGTCATGTGCAAGAGAATTTCTGGTCTACGACTGTGCGAACGCTCAGGTGTTGCGCATCAATACTGCCCACGTCGTCATATATATATATATATATATATAGGTGGCCACAGAAGAATGGGCAGCGAGAGAGAAGCGGAGAAGGTGTTTCAAGGAGGACATGATGGTGAATTCGTTCGTCAAATATCAGCGTAAAAGTGTACATTAGGTTCGAAATATTGAGCACTTCATCAAATTTGCAGAGATATTTTGGCAGGAATCTGGCAATAAGCCTGACATAGAATACCATTTACATACTCAGCTTGTAGGTGAGGTAAAAAACTGTCAATCATTCAACTGTTGATCCTGGGTGGTAAAATCTTTAAATGATATATGATATATGTCATATAGTTACCAAGAAAGTACCGAGAGGTTCTTCAGTGGTAGTATTCAGGCCTTAATCTTTTTTACCAGACATTTAGTTGTATAAAATGCACGGATTTTCAGGGTTCCATTTTCTTCTGAACTGGTTGAACAAGGGTCCGTCCAGACCGACTTCTGGATTAGACTGAAGTTGTCATCGAAAATTCGATGAAAGCCCTCTTCAACACATATAAGTAATGTTTGGGGCTTCAGGGCAGTGCAAAGGGAGAAAAACATAGACAAAAGAGGGAAAAAATGTTTGGTCTCGATTATTCGCTAAGGTGCTCCGTTTAGGCCCCTTCTTACTAAAATACCCCTGCTGTAGTTCCTCATTTTATTTGTCTTTATTTTATCATACTTTTTTTCTGGTGAGAGTTATACAAGGGTTACATTTAGGTGACAAGAAGCATTTAAGAGTATAAGTTATCCTCCTTCGACACTCCGGATTTTGGATCTCCTTTTGGGCATAATTTACACCGTTTGTCATGCGTTCTAAAACAAATACCCTGTGTTCAGGGCGTGACGCACTTTCTTTTCTCGAAGCGCTTTGATATAGTGCTTTTTCCTTGCTGGAGTCGCCAAGACTTAAATTAATACTTATTTAATCATGACTACACCATCCCAATCTATTTTCGAGGATAAAGGGCTTGAAGGGCTTGAATTTTCTCTTATTCTGCCCTTATTGGACATGATCCCATATAAATTATTACGAGATTTGTTATCTTCTCATGATACAATGCAAGATGTAGCCGACTACTTATTACTGGTACCACAAGGGCAGATTTTTGACTTTGCAACATTGAACGGTGAAGATTGAAGCAAAAAAGAATGTAACCGGTCACATTTTGGGTTAATTTTTTTCGGAGCGATCATGACACTATTCTATCTTCTGATCAACGGTTTGCAAAAAGTAAATATCAAGCAGATAATCTCCGTCGCACTTTCGTAACGACTTCATGCCGTGAAACACTTACTGAAATCGACAATTTTCCAAGAAATTCCATAGAAGCGGACTGAGAGCAAGTAGACCTCTTCACACATGCTTGACTTCGTTTCCATTAAATTATGTGCGTGAACAACATAAAGAGTTGATTTTGTTGTTCATATTTCGTTTGACCTCGTTTTGGAATGCAGGGAGAGTAAAATTTGGAATTATCCCAGTCGGGCACGAACTTGGTAGTGACTAAGAAGAGGATGTTCATCCAATGGACTGCAGAACAAATAATAGATGTTAGATAGTCTACCAAGTGCTGTCTCGGTTGAAGGTGCTTTGTTGATACCCTGTTGTTGCTTTGTAACCGAGGTCTTCTTCGGGATTATTTCTTAAGAAAAATTATAACTGTTTCATTAACTTCAGTTAATGACAAGCTCTGCAAAATATTTTCGCGTACAGATTCGTTTTTCTTGCACCCCACTTCACTTAAATTGAAAGCAGAATCCATTCAGAAATTAGTTAATGTCAAATGTCCTCTCAAAAACCTTGAGGAGGGTTCGTATTAAACCCATGGGTCAGATTATCTTCTGTGATACGGGTTTATCCATGAGGAATTCACGTTACTTGATACTTCTTGTACAGTGAAGTACTTTGAATTCATTTTTCTCAAGCGAAGCTACTCTGTGTAAATAGACGGACTGCGTACAGAGGTACCGAAGTAGGTTCCATGCCGCCGGAAGCGAGACTTGTGTCAGAGATTATTCACGCGACGTACTAGGATAAAGTCTCCACCAGCGAAGGAAGGCTATTATATATTCGTGGCTTTGATAAGTCAGTATGCTACACGTTCACGTTGAATGCGTACTGAATATTTGACGTTCTCGTGTATATGATCAAGTGCGGCTTGGAGATCTCTGATAGCGAGGACCAGGACTGCCCGAATTTCTCGATTGGCTTCTCTGTTGCACTACTTGAATAGATCGGAAGTAAGTACAGTACTGGACGTATCTATAGCATGCCGATCATACATTTGAGCATATTCAAGGATCTTTCATCCGGACAGCGCCCTAGACAATCCAAGCTTTCATAGTTAAAAGCAGTGGCGAAAAAAGGTATAAATTCATGGAAATCTTGATTTTTCAGCTTGAGCTCTGCTATTATAGCTCTCTCTCTTAACTTAAAAGTTTGATAGGGTGTATGGAAAACTAAAAAATATGCGCTATTTTGTTATCGTTATTTAATAAGACTCAAAGCAAGCACGAATTGATGAATGTGAGTACCTCGCGAAGTTTGGCCCATTTCAAGCGGTTACAATAGGAATCCTAAGTCAATTCGAATGCAAAAAGTTCAGCTAAACATGTTTGGTAAATCATGATTAGTCGTGTTATGAGATCGCCCCATTCAGGAGCATAACACCTGATTACTTGACTTTAGGTTCCAATTACTTGCGTTGTCCCTTTGCCCATATTATCTTATTAGTGGTATGAAATTCAAGTTATGGATATTCTGGAGGGAGTCTCACTCACCTGAAAGCAAGAGAAATGGTTAATCATTTTGCTACAGGAGCACGGGGGTACCCTGAATTCGACTTGATCACGAGATCCGGCAAAATATTATAGTATCAGGGATGATGCTAGATGAGAAAAGTGAAAGATCTCAGATATAGAGCTTATAAAATTACTTTGAGGACTTTGAGGCGTTCATTGGATAGATAAATCACGATCGGATTGAAGATAAAGTTACAACGGTCGGTGAATTTGAGAGTTACTGTGTCGATACGAGGAAAAATTGAAGCATTAGAGAAGATTTAATAAATGCATAGGCATTGAGCTCTTACTTTGATCTTAGATCTTCAAGTTTGATGAATTTTACAATTGGAATGGCTATGAGGCTGATATCTATGCGCCATGGTCGGTTTCGACAACTTAGAAGGGTCTTATTCTGTATTACATGCAGCCTAGGGCTTCTAGGAGATATTAGTTTACACAAAAAGAGTAATATCAGTATAGCGACCCGAAATGCGGATTATTTCTTGAAGAAATTACTGAAGGGCTTTGGAATGATTCGAAAAATTTTCGTCCCATCCCGGTCACTGATCAAGAATTTGGAGATTGAAAAATTCTTGCAGCTTATCACTGATTTCTTGTAAAACTTTTTGGGAAGTTTCTGAAGCTATGCAACGCGAAGTAAGGTATTACTGTCGAGATATGAAGTATACCGTACACTAATTTACAGTTTTCTCAATCGGTTATGTTTAATTTAGAGTTCTCCAAATCGAAAATGTATTTTTTGGGATCTACAAAACTCTCTATTCATGTACAAGGCGACAGTAAATGATGGCTTCGATGAAAAATAGGTTTGAAATGTGTAAATAAACAATAAGACTTCTTGAGTTGCCAATCTTGAAGAATAATCCAAGGGTTTGAGTAAATAATTACATTCTGTGGGGAGTATGAACTGTCAGTAAACGATTGGCCATTAAATTGCTGGGGGATACTTTTAAACGATGAGAGAGGCTGATAAACACTACAAACCGCTGAAATATTTAAAGAGTCTAGGCTTAAGCATTTGAGAAAAGTATCGAGACTTTAATTAAATTTTCGGTAAAGAGTAAGTGCACTGCTTAGCTCTGACTGCTTTCGCACCATGCTTGATTTCACAAAAATGGTTTAGATATTGAAATTATTTATCGTAGATATGTCCGGATTTATTAAGTCGCTAGCAGAACTTTGATCTTGTTGTCCCCTAAGTTAGACTTTCCATCTCGCTGAGATCTTTCGATCTATTTAGAGTGTCTCATGTTTCTCAACGAGGAAGTCGGATCAAACAGTCCATACTTCATTTTATGCGTGTTAGACATTGCTTGCGTCATCGTGATTATGGTATACGACTCCAAGGATTCCATAAATGTTTCCACAAATTTTTAAATCCGACTGACTGTTAAAAAGCGTAAACATGTCAAACTCTTTGATTTTATCTCTTCGGCAACTGGAAGATGTTTGGGAGCAAAGTATCATATATTTGAGCAAAAGGCGACTGAAAATCTGGTATACCGTGGTATTGTCAATTCTGAGGAGAATAAAGTTGAGTGAGGTAAGAGTTGTACCGATTCTTGTCTTCATCTCGGTGTCAATAGTGACAAATTGACTGCATGATTCTATAGTTAGCTTGACACCCAAAATATTAGCTTTCATCTTACATATTCACTGGAAGAAGAATTACCAGAATGTATGCTTTATGGGCCCTTAAAAAAGCTCTTGAGAATATGAAAATGGAGGGTTTCCGGTCAGCGTTTGTTTCTGCTAAAAAACTTCTCGATGAAGTTCACAAAAATTGCACAAAGCAAGATTACCCTGGATATCTATCTTTGTAGGGGATTCTCACCTTCCCATCATCATTTCTTTCGAACTAAGATCTCTGGATATTCGGCCCTTAAAATTTGTAGGGAATTCTTTGTGAATAAATAGACATTGGAAAACCTCGTGCTTGCTTTGTTCTTCCTTACGCAAAGTTTGGAGTACTTTTATAGATTTTTCATCTGTACTTATATTTTGAAATTTATTTACCAGCATTAGTTTCCGGTCTGTTGTTCCATAGCTCTTTAATCATAATTGTAGCTGTATAATTGGCAGTACGGTCCCTCGGTGGGGAGTAACTTTATAAATTTCTTCTCAGTCCATTTTAAAGGACTCATAATTATAAAATCGCCCTATTTGAAACGTTCTTGATATCAGAAGGTTGAAAACAGCGGACTAGTATTTCAATATACTTCCTCGGATTCTACACCCCTAGAAATAACGAAAGGCAATGCTCTCCACGCGGGTGACGGAATTGGCATAGTAGAGAATAACACGAGCATCTTTATCAGAAATGTGGGCCGGAAAGGAAAAGCTCTCTAGTGATTCATCAGTATGGTAAGTTCGACCGAAGAAATTTTGGGGCGGATTGTCAACGTCTTCTTGATGGGATTTAAAGTCATGTCTTTTGCGTCAGTCTTTACATCGGTGATATTCTAGAACTATCTTATGGAACATGTACTCGTGACCAAGCACCAGTTGATATTCTTGAAATACGGCAAATAAATTCAAAGGACGGTACTTCTAGTTATGTGGCAGTCACTTTGGGCTTGTTTCAAACATGCTCCCTCAAAAATCAGGAGATTCTTATACAAACAGTCCAAAGAACGGGAAGCGATAATCAAAAACTAGAATGATGGTCTAAAAGTCAGTCCTATCCAAAGTTGGGGTTTCTTTCGCTTTTTATGCAATTAATTTAACTCGAAAATAGTAAACCAGAGATAACGATGGTTAGTTATAACTCTTGATACCACATGTGTTCATTCGCAGAATGAAAAAGCATCCAATTCATTCGCTCGGCCTTCCAAAACCCCGATCTGGGATATCCAGTTCAAATGCTTCCAACAGAATTGAGGAATTTTTGGACCAAACTGAGGGTGAAAAAGGGTCACTAAGGTCATTGATATAGATCAAACCGACAGTGAAAGTCATGCATGAAGGTCAATATGCAATCGGATGGCTTTTAATCGATTTTCCTATGAAGATCGAGGCCTTCATATAGAATGTATCTTGACGACCTCCCATGCTCCGGAGTGGAATGCATTATTTGAAAAATAAAACTTATTTCACTTGTGTTCTCGTTAAATATTTTTTGAGTTGGGAAAAGGATTTCTCAAGAGCTTATTAAGATCCACGCCTCTAACAGGTAGTTGCTCTTCCTTTCTCTACCACTGCAAAAATCCCTGTTCTCACCCGCGATCCCACGGTCACACTTCCACTCTAGCTTTTTGATATATCCATGCCCTCTTCTCCATCACTACCCTATCTGCGCCGCTCAGGTAAGTTCAGACATGGGCGCCAACCCGCTAAGTCGCCACATGAACAGTCTAAACGGAGGAGGATCTGGCCGAAAATTCCCTTGGCTAATTCACGTATTTCATTTGGTAACGTCAACATGTTTGTAGGTCTAGAAGAACTACAACTGCAATTAAGACTGGCCTACATAGCTTAAAAAAGTATAACGTGATCATCCAATGGCATAAAGAACGCACTTTGAGCACTAAACACGGTCTATCATTCTCTATCTTGAAAACAGGTTGATTGAGTGGGCATCCGTTACTCGCTGGTTTCTCGTGTATTAATAAGGGGCACTGGTAACTTTTGTCCGGTAGTCAATAATCACCCGTATACTGCGAGGTAATACTTGACAAGAAACCAGACTCATCTGTCTCTCGTCAATTCATGCTTGTAGTAACTACCACGTAATGTACAGTATGTCTTACGTGGACTTAAGCCGGTATTCGAGCATTACGTTTTAATGGCTAGTCATACTGAATCCAGTAGAGTTTATTGCATCACACTTGAACAGCCATATGTTGTTTGGAGGATGCTCTAACAGTATATAGTCATCCCACACCGTAGTAATCTCGGCGACCTGGCAAGAGCCAAGGAGTCCTCACACACATAACCTTGATCAGGTTATGGGCCCAGAGCATCTCTCTAGCATTTAATCAGTTCACGATTTGAACCATGGGAAACGACAACGACAAAGGAAGTATCCCTTCCTTGGATGACCATTCAGACTATCTACTATGGCGTGTCCGCATTGAAGCCTTTTGCGACGCTAAAGAAATTGGCAAATGCTTGAAAACTGAGAACCTCCAGTACAGAGATACAGACGATTTCAAGAATCTCGAGATGGACTCTAAGAAACCATCGAATCCGATCGTCCGGTCACTCACAAACAGAGTGCTGGAGTTGTATTATCTGTTCTTGGAAAGCCCTCTCAGATGCTCGAACGACTCCACAAGCGATAAGACTCACAATCGACAGCTACGAAATCAGCCAAATGACTGACATCGTGTCAATGAGGTACACCTCCATAAAGAAGGATATGAGCCTACATATTGACAGAATGCCGGCCTTATCGATCAACTGAGTAAATGGGAACACCACTTCCGAAGGAGCTCACAATATCGCTTCTTATAGAATCTATTGAAGCACCTGAGCTGGTTCCTGTCACAGCGGCTATCAAAACACTGATTGATGAAAGGTTGAATGGGAAACCGTAGCGTGTCGTCTGCTTGAGAGACATAGAGATCTGAATTCACAACTAAAAAAACGTGAGCGCGCACATGCCGTTTCTACCTACAGTAGACGTTCTCATTGTGCAATTTTTGACCGCGATGGGCACTCAACTGACAAATGCCATTGGAATATCAACAACCCAGACAGCAAACTACGCCTCAAATTCGAGAAGAACAGGAATAAGGACAAGGGTTGGGACAATGGAAAAGTAAATGGAGGTTTTAGTAAGATGAAAGAAAAGCAGAAGCGTGTCTGCATCACAAAAGCAAGTGATGCATAAGTGAAAAAATCATCAAACATGATGCTCAACTCTGGTTCAACAGCACATATGGTGAACAAACAAAGCAGGATGACAGATAAGAAACGCTGCAACATAGAGATCGCACTTGGTGATGACTCAATTTTTCACGCAACACAAAAGGGAACATCCAATTTCACCTGGTCCACGTCAAATAATGAAAAGAGGTTTCTTTGAGTGATACGCTCTATTCCAAATATCTTGCTATGAACTTGTTATCAATTCCAGCACTGGTACGTAAAAGTGTATGTACAGTGTTTTTGCCGAGTTGTAAACTATTGTTGGATATGGATAAGGATTATGAACTGATCGGACGTGCTCAAGTTGACGCCGATGGCCTCTATTATATATCCCATCACCATAACTACAATCGAAAGAAAGAAGCGACTGCTATGCGTGTCGTTATTCGAGCAATGAAATCGTTCTGTATGAATGATCAAAACAATTCATCGGACGGTGAAACAGAAATTAATTTTGATGATCACTCTGAGTCTGACCAAGAGGTCACAACTGACTATTCAACCACCGACTCTGAAGTCAGTGCATCATTAAACACCTCTGAAGAAATTCCTGAGCTTCGCAGTTCCTCCGAAGATGATGACTTATCAAACGATGGACTTCATAACGGCATCGAGACCTCGGTAAACGACAACGAAATCTCGAGTCAAGAATAAAACAACGACATCAGACTTTGTCATCGACGCCTTGGTCACCAGGGTTCAGACTCAGTGCTAAGGAAAATGCTGAAAGACGGGTCTCTCCAATGTCCTTCAGCAACACAGGATAATTGTGAACCATGCACCGCTGGGAAGTTTCGAATATCTTATAAGGCAGTATCACTAAGGCAACGAAACCAGGTCATCTACATGTAGATGTGCGAAAAATCAAACAACCATCTATCAGGGAAGACAAGTACCTGGTTACAGTTGTTTATGAAGCAACAAGGTATGTGTCATCAAAAACCGTGCAGAAAAAAGGAGATACGTCTGCAGAGCTGATTCGTTTCCAAAAATGGTTTGAGCGACAAGCTGAGTGTACTGTAAATCAGTACATTCGGATGGTGGAAAATAGTTTCACCACAGACAGTGTGTACTTGCTCAGGATGGTTTTGAGATTACCCTAGTTCTGCATACACCCTGCTCCAATGGACTTGTCGAAAGGACACAAGGTGTCATCAATGCCGCAAGAACTTCTCTCCATGAATCTAACCTGCCCTCGTTATTGCCATATGCTGTCAAACATGCAACCGATGGAAAGAATGGCATACCTTATGCAACGACTGGTATATCTTCCTATGAAGCCTTGTTCGGAATAACGTCGCCATTTCTGAAGCATATGAGGGTATTCGGATGCAAGGTATTATATCTACGTGATCCAGGTAAGAAAGTGAAGTCAGACAATTTTTCTGCTCTCATGGAAATAGGTATCAATTTGGGTCGCGAGAAAGGCGGCATTTACACCATTTTGACTAAGAAGGGCATTGTACGGACAAAACACGTCAGGTTTTTTGAACAAGACTTCCCCACGATGTTAAAATTTCAGGATGTCGCAGAACTGAGAGTACTTAGGAAACAATCTAGAGAAACCTGTGGAATCTGGTCTCTTCTGAGGATGATGAACCGGATTCGCATTCGGAATGCGCTGATGAAAGAAGTCTTTCAGACAATGAACAATGCTTACAGGATCAATTGAACAGGGCAAGTCAGGATGAGATTATGAAAATGCTAGAACATGTACCTGATGATGATTTTGGACAAGATAAACAAGCAAATTCTATCTTTCCTAGAAAAAATTACAACTAGAGATGACCCTACGCTCCGGGATGCTTTGAAAAGCGATGAAAGCACGCAATGGAAGTAAGCAATAATGGAAGAATTAGACACATTACGCCAAAATACAACCTGGATAGATGAAACGACCTCCAAACGAACTGAGCGACCTATTCCGTCTGCCTTTTTTCTAAAATTGAAAAGGGATGCAGAAGGAAATCTGGCTCGGTTCAAAGCCGGACTTGTGGCAAGGGGTAATTTACAGCCCACCCATCGTTCTGGAGCCTCGGATTTCTATGCACCTATGGTCAGCATTGAGATTTTCAGACTACTTCTGATGCTATCAGCTGCATTTGGCTGGAGAATGAAACAGCTTGATGTAAAGGGGGCGTTCCTCTGTGCAGAACTCCCAAAAAAAACCCGGTTTCGATTAGGATCCCTCGAATCCCTGGGATTGGAGGTGCGAACGGACAAACCGTAAAGTTGCGCAAGAGATTGTATGGGAGTCGACAGGCTGCAAAACTTTGGTATAGAAAGCTGGTCGACAAACTGAAGTCAACCGGTTTCAAACAGCTTGGCATGCAAAAATGTGCCTTTAAGCTTCAAATGGGAAAGAAGATGGCGATTCTTGTGTGCTATGTCGACGATATGGGTTTATTCGGAGATTAGAACTTGATTAAGTTTGTAACAACCAAAATTGGCGAGAGTTTTGAGGTAACAGACTTGGGCAAGCTGTCCTTTTTTGTTGCTCTGAAGATCGAGGATCACGACTCTTTCATGTCTCTTTTACAACCCGCCTACATTAATCATATCATCAACACTGGAATGATTTCTGCAAACCCACAAAATCCACGCTGCCGATGGGTTATGTATTGTGCGAAAGAAACAGCTTTAGATGCAAAAAAGACAGATGAAATGCGAGATGTACCATATCGCGAAGTGCTAGGTTCTTTTTTGCATATGGCCACACGAACAAGATCTGATATAGCAACAGCGGTTTCCCTTATCGGAAAATTCTCTGAATCCCCAGCACAAAGCCACTGGAATGCAATGAAGTATTTGATACTTCATTGCCTTCCAGTGATTGATTGGGACGAAGAACTTTGGCCTAAACATTGCCAAAGGAGTGAACACGGTATCATTCGAGGCTTATCCAGACGCAGATTGGGCCCGCGATGAAGAGAACCGTAATTCGCGGTCTGGCGTAGTACTTCCTTGAATGGCACTCCGTTCTTGTGGACATCTAAGAAGCAATCCAGTGTTGCTCTATCGACGTCTGAGGCATAATTTATCGCCCTTTCAGCATCCGTCAGGGATTTATATTGGGCTCGGGAGTTCCTAAAGGAACTGTGATTTGATACTGGTTGTCCGACTAAGACTTACAAGGACAACCTCGGTGCTATTAACTGAACTACCAATGTACCAGGGCTTCGTCATGCCAAACTCATAGCTATCAAATACTACCACGTTCGAGAGTCAGTTTAATCTCAGGAATGCGAGATCTTCTACGTTCCATCCGAAAACAACAAAGCAGATTCGCTCAAAAAGTCTCCATCTCCTGTTTCAACAACTCACCACCGAGATCTTCTCCAAGTTGTCAACGTGACCTCGAGGGGACGTGTCCGGTAATCAATAGTCACCCGTATACTGCGAGGTAATACTTGACAAAAACCGGACTCATCTTTCTCTCGTCAATTCATGCTTGTAGTAACTACCACGTAATGTACAGTATGTCTTACGTGGACTTAAGCCGGTATTCGAGCATTACGTTTTAATGGCTAGTCATACTGAATCCAGTAGAGTTTATTGCATCACACTTGAACAGTCATATGTTGTTTGGAGGATGCTCTAACAGTATATAGTCATCCCACACCGTAGTAATCTCGGCGACCTGGCAAGAGCCAAGGAGTCCTCACACACATAACCTTGATCAACTTTTATACACCCTTAAAGCATCAATTTCGTTGTTGTAAAGTATCAAAGGCTGTTAGAGAGGGTTTAATTTAGCCTCTGAGTGGTACTTTTTTTCCAAATCTTCTTTTTTTGCTAATTCACGGCATTATTTGTCGGGGTTAGGTCATTGTGTGTCTCGCAGGCTGCTTATCATATTTAGCTCGCTCCGGATTTGCAGAGTTTTCTTGGAGTCGGACTTGAATATTTGTGACTTAATTACTTTTGGAGCTTTATGAAGGACCTGATTCCATTTTTTGTCTTCAACACCTTAATCCAAACTTTCATCTACGCATTTCGATAGGTCTGGAGTCGTAAATGCGAGTTATGGTAGTCTACTGTAGTGCTTGCAATGAGATTTTCTATTTTTTATCTCTGAGTGGTAATTCCATTGCTTCTGCTGTATAAGGGAAGTTCAACTCCGGAAAGATCGTTTCAGATCTCCACTATGATTCTATAGGTAATTTATTTGAGCTCTCTATACTCGAAGGTGGTATAAATTTAAGCGTAGATCTTGCAATCGACAGTGAATAGTTCCTCGTTGTCTTCGAGTTATAAGAATGTAGAAACACAAGTAATGCATAAATTCTTTGCACTAAGCCCCGGGTATCACAATGAAAGTAGGGTATTTGGCAGTTTATTGCAACAAAAAATGTCCAGTTTCCTGTCCTGAATAGGCTATCCTCTTGGTACTTTCACTACGTGTATAAGCATATATGCATAATGAAAATTATTCAATTACCATACGACTTGATTAGAACGCCATATTTTATATCGAATGATCTAGATTTTTTCTATTTGCGCTTTATAGTTGATGGGGATTGAGAATACCAACTTGGTAATGGCAGTGACTTTGATTTTGCTTGGATGTATCAAGAAAAGGTAGGTGTGTGCTTGCAAAATGAGTCCGAGAGCCATTTAAATATTGCTCAGAGGATGGCATACAATCAGTTACTGTTCGCATAATTGATTTAGCCAGTAAACACTATAAGACCAACTAGCCTTATCCTATCTAGCATTCACCATGCCTTTGACGTAGTAGCGGGTACTGAAGTTCTGTTGAGGACAATTGGGAAATGCTTGGAGCGGATGGAAGAGAATTGGAATGGATGTAACACCATGGAAAGGACGTTTTCTTACGCGCTACGCAAGTTTCTGCAAACGTTTTGGAAATGAAAATGTCTTAGCGATTTATTGGCAAAGGGCTGAAGCGAACGGGGAATGTTCTAACTCCGACTGCAGACTGAGACAAATTCTCTGATACTTACCATTATGTTTACCTCAATTATCCATGTAATTTGGACCAATACTTCGCGTTCCTACATTTCCATCTTCATTCCACCTATTCTGTCAAACAAAAACTCATCCTCCCTCTCTTCAACGATCATGTTACTTAAAATAAATCATTCTCCAACAACAAATTGATTATCCTATTCCTACCACGACCTGACAGGAACATCTAATATTTTGAATTGCGTACACAAAACTCAAAACAAGCATTCCAAACATTTTATGACTCTCTGTTGTTGTGCAATAAATGTTTTTATGTGCTTATCTTCCAAATTATTTGGAGATGAATTAAAAAATTTACATTAGTTATATCTATCTGCCAAAAACGTTTCCCCAACAGAACCTCTGAGAGCCAATGTTGTAGCTTGGAATGATTTTGAGGTATACGTAATTCATAACTTTTCTGAACTACAGACCATCCGGATCTATATTCGGAAATCCTAGAAAAGTGCCATACACCATGCTTCATATCACTGAAAACTTCCATGCGGAGATTGGGTCCAGAATCTTCCCTTTCAATAATTCCATGCATTGATACAGAATACTTTTCCCAATCCTCTTCATAACAGTAAAAAATCCCATACATCCGAGGAATTGAACGGAACTAAAATGAGGCCCAACTTCTTTGCGCTCCGTCATCGGAGGGTGACGCAAATAGTTTTCTTTGAAGTATAGTTCAGCACGCCCGCAAACTCCCTTTCATCATAATGCGCCAGTATATTCCCCAATTTCGCACGTGTCGCCCCCGAAATGAGAAGAATTATGTGACACACATGCCCTAGAGCGAATAACACCTCGGCCAGTTGGTATGCGCTTTTTCTTCCAGAAGCGTTGGAACGCAAGGCAGCCCAAAATAACTGACTAATCGAACATATAGCTTCTAGTGCATGGTTGGAGAGGTATTTTGGAATCCTAAATCCCCTTTCCAACTTAGCCAACGTAAAATGGGGACGAACATAAAAGATCTATCTCGTTTCATTTCATTATTGGCACAAAATACTGCATCATGAACTTTTTGTGTGCATTCGGAACCATTCGCAAAATATTTAGCCGTCTTTCATTTCTCTAGTACCGTCAGAAGTTTTTTATGACACTTGCTCATTGACCAAGTCGGATAATATTAAGATTATTAGGTATTACTCATCATCATGTAGTAGCTCGTTTACACGGCAATCTGCTGTTTATTCCGTCTCACTTTCACTCTCTGCTATATAGTTATCCAAAATTTCGGTATTTGATAAAATAATTGCTTTGAGTTGCAGATTAATATTAGTTTGTCAATTAAAACAAGTCCTGACAGCTGTCAGGAGGAATCTGGGCGTAATAGAGGATAGTCCGCCAAAACGTAAGTCAAATATTGCTTTGGGGAGGTGGCTGGATTCGATACGGGAGAAAATACCGCCATGAATGCTGCTTAGATGATATACCTACATGCTGTGGTTTTCGTAGGTCAACTAATGTAAGAGTAGAGTATAACAGCGTTAGAGTGACTGGCACAGGAGATTCACGTTCCTGGAAGTACGAGAAAATAATTCTTAAAAAATTCGATGTAGCAGATGCTTTATTTTACCGTGGTCGGATAGAATGAAAAATATACAAATTCGGTGAACATTTTGGGCTACAGTTGTCTATAGCACCAGTGAAAGAAATAGGGAGGTTTGTGATGAAAATTTTGAGAAGTTAAAACAGAAGTAGAGACGGCAGAAATTGTGACCTAGTTCTCACCTATTGGGGGGAGAAAACTCCATATTTGAGGCTATTACATCAGTAAGCGTATTGCTTGTTGGTGTAGACTGTTCAGCTTTTAGATACAAGTAATTTTTATGTGTTCAATGACTTGCCTAAAAGACTGTTGATTTTTTAGCAGTATTTTTCCCCAATGAGAATGTGAGTGTTGAACGCCGTGGCTCGAAACTTTGCCAATCTATAGGGGAATACTAAGGAAAACAAGACCCACAAAAGATGATTCACAATGATTGCGTCACGTCCAACATTGATCCAATTATATAAATAAAAGTCAATTAATGTATCTAATTGATAACGCCAGTATATATTAATACCTAAATTGACTAGATGTTTATCGCAAATTAGAGCCATTTTAATTTTTTTCCAAATTTGAGGTGCTCGGTCCAAAATTTAGCTTTTCTTTGAACCTGTAATAATAGAATCGAAAGTTGTGAACTTGTATAATTAATCCTTACTACATGATCGAAACATAAAATGAAACTTCTATTCCAAAAATATTTGAAAACAATTGTAATTTTGTTTTGAGGTACTTTTTTCTTCTCTGCTCTATTGAGATTTACATAGGGAAATCTAAAATATTTTTTGAGCTATTTCTTCTTCCGACAACCCAGTAAGTCTACGAATGCGTTCAATGTATCATTAAAAGCATCAGCTTTATACCCTTTACATTAATATTTTGTAGCAATTTTTCCCCAGAAATTCTCAATGATAATAAGATCGATTGATACGAAAAAGAAAGATGTAAAATTTTAGCAACACTTTTCTATATTTCTGACTTTTGCAGGAAATAATGATCATATTAGGATACCGCGTACATCCCATATCATTTGTCGATATTCCAAAGAATAGTTATCGAATAAACACTTACGGAGAACTAATTCCACAGAACCGTTCTTGATTTTAAAAGGGATTTATAATGAAGGAAAACGTGCATAAATCTTTTTGGTATTTCCTTTGGTCGCAATTTGCAGGAATTTTTTCTGTATTTACTGCTCCGCATACTGATAGGGAGAAAAGAAAGTCAAAAGTTTCGAAGGCTGTTTTTTCTGGGAGCACATAGAGACTTCATGCCAGAATTTCCAATCTGTAATACGGACAATAGATTTATTACATGATTTTTCGATATGAGTCTGAGCCATACAAACAATTCAGAAATATTTCATTCATACAATTATAGTATCAAAAATTCATGTAAAACTGTACGTATTTATGATAGGATTCATGCAATTTAAAATTCCGGTGACGAAAATGTCCATTTTGAGGTTAGTCAATTAGTTTTCTTAAACTATTATTTCACAGTGTTTTGAATTTTCGATTGCAAGAATGTAATAACATGCTTCCTAATTTCTCTCTAACCAGTCAATTTCGACAATAATTTGGCAAATTATTTGAAATATATATAATATTAACAAGCCTATTCCAAAAAAGTTTTGCACATTTTTGACCTTTGACCCTTTACTACAGTTTTAACTTAAATTTTCTGACTAATTTATGAATCTAAATATCAAATTGATATTTAAAGTAATTAAAATAAACTTCAGTAATCAACTTTTTACAAATATTCCCCTTTTCCGTAAATAAGTACCCCAATTTTTGCTTTCTTAATTATTTTTCATTAATTCCGGATTCAAATCAGATTTTTTTGTAATTGATTTTCCTTTATTTTCATAAAATATACTCGAATTCAAAGCTCCCTCTTACCGATAATGTAAACACATCAACTGGAAACCTTCATTAAATGCCAAGCACATCATTTAACTGCGGTTTCCACAAAAAAATCTTCAGCTTTTTTGTTTACAAAAATAGTAAAGAGGAACTAAAAACTTTAGAACTGAAAAAAATTAATTCATTACGAAATAAAGCATGTTTGATTTCTGTTATTACCAACGCAGCTCATTTCGATTGCTCTCAAAGTTCCAACCTGGTCCATTATTACCGAAGATGATAACCCAAAAGAAAGGAGAAACAAAGCAGCTCGAAAACTGGAGTGAAACTACTGCAGAACAGCATTTACATCAACACTAATATCTTTAATTTTTCCCTCAATTTATATTGACTGTTTCAGTCCAAAATAAATGTCCAATCCACGCAATAGTCGGCTTTTTATTCAAAATAAGATAATTTTTGTTTAAAGTTTTATTAACTGCATATAATCTGTGATTGTTTCAACTTTTTCGTAGAAAAATGAAATTTTTAGGTATTTCTTATTCAAATTACAAGATCAAACCAAATATTTAATCACTGGGAGGACGGAAAGATTTTTTTATTTGGAAATTTCAGCGCGAAAATTTAATTTAACTTGGATATCTATATCGCAATTATTGCTCTGATTGTATTCGCTAGCACGGGGAAATTATTTCTCAGCTAAATTGAAACGAGAAAACGAAATTCAATTTGATTCTTGTATTAGCTTCTGATCTTACTCAGTGGTCTCAGTACAACAAAGACCGAAAGTAACGGTATAAATCTTTTAATCAAGTTCCAACTAGTCTTATCTTCTCTTCACGGCTTCTGGTAGATAAATCTTGATATTTAAATTTGACTACTCCAATTTGCACCAAAAAAGCATTGAAATGCAGGGTAGACAGGGTTTATTCTAATTCATCTTGTTAAATCTAATATTTTAAATGAAAATTTTGAAAGAATTAAGGAGATCGAAATGTAAAGCAGCCTGTATATTTCGATAATGTTCCATTTTATTTCTTTTATTGTAACCATTATGGAACAGAAACGGCCATGTGTTAATATCAGCCTAAGTTATCCGTACATGCATTTTGGTTATCCTTGCGTGCTCTTTGAATTAAATAATTCAATAATTAAAAGAACCAACGTGGTTAAACTAAGAAAGCCTGAAGTATAATTTAATGCCAGATTTAAAAGTCCTATGCGCATGCGCATCAAGCGGTGCACGGTACTGTTAATATTATGCGCTTTAGAACAAATTATTGTATGTGCTATCATAAAAAATTCACCCTCGTCCTGCATAAGGAATTAAAAAATAGCGAGTTTACGCCACCAATTTTCAGAACTAGATATGCCTAAAATCATAACCAAATTATGGGCCAAAAATCAATTGCATAATTCTGCAATTTTCTGGCGATTAGTCTTTCGACACAACACGAGAGCACCTCCCTTAAAAGACCAATACAGATTCATAGCCTCTCTAACATTTTCATCTAGAACTCCTTTTGGAATTGTCACCTCATCTTCAATCAATCCTTCAGTGCAGGAATTATCACTCCAACCTCTTCAGCCTGGTCTTTTCCTGTCGTAATTGTGACAAAGAAGGACGTAAAGTCCCACTTTTGTGTGTAGTAGCAAGCGCTGAACCAACGAATGAAGGCTGACCGCTGCCCGCTGCCCAAGATCGAAAAAATATTGGATGGTGTGAAGGGAAGCTCCATCTTTACAACCCTGGACCTCTTCGCAGGGTATTAGCAGATCCTCATAAGCGAAGAATGCAAAGAGATGACTAATATCGTATGCCGCTTTGGTACATTCAAGTTCGAGGGGATGCCCTTTGGCCTGATGAACGCGCCGTCTACATTCTAGCGAATGATGGATTACATCTAGAAAGTTATAAACTTCGCTCTAGTATATCTGAGAGACGCCGAGCGGAACTACTCCGTGTGCGAAACGGAAGCTCTTACAGTCATATTCGCACTTTGGAAGTTGCGAGTGTTTTTGCTTTCAACCGAGAACTTCAAACTCATAATTTAAACTCAGGCCCTTCAGTACGCCTTTCAGAAGAGCGACGTTCACGGAAGATTGGCACGATGGCTATAATTTTTATCTGAATACGAGTTCGAAGTGGAATATCGTCCGGGCACAAGGAATGGAGGTGCCGACTATCTTTCACGCGTAGTGCACGAAGGGCCAGAGGCGCCCCAAATGTCGAAGAAGGAGACTTTGTTGGTGTGGTGAACCCTGTGTGCTCATCCAAGACTCCCGCTATAGAACCATATTTGGTTGATGTCACTCGCTACATCAAACGGCAAAATAATTAAGAACAAGATATCTCTAAGCGCTGCTCGATAAAACGCGCCGCTAATCACTTCATGATGTGGGAAGTAAAGCTGCTGAGGCGTACGAAGAATGTCCTCCACACGAACCCGAAAACAAAGGACAGGTCCGGGATTCTGAAAATATTCCACAAAGAAGTGGGGCACTGGAATAGGGAACAACAAAACAGTTCTTTTATCGACCAACATTAGTGGCCTCAAGTCCATCGGGACATTCATGAATACGTGAAGAGCTGTGAGGGATGTCAAAAAGCCAAGCCCTTGATCCCTTATCGAACTACGCTGAGCATTCCGCTCAAGAATATCTTCGAAACCTACTCTATAGACTTCGCCGGACCCTTCCCAAGGACAGAAGTGGGAAACAAATTCCTTCTTATCGCCATCGAGCATCTGACGGGCTGGAAAATTGCCACCGCAAGTGAGACCGCATCCGCAGAAGTCGTGAGCTCATTTATGGAAAAGAAGATCATTTCCCTTTTTGGCCCCCCGAAGACCGTTGTATCTGAAAATGATGGATGTTTTACCGCTTCTACACTCGTTTACTTCATAAATAGGAATAGAATTGATTGGAGCACCGTTATGACTTGTGCTCCGATTTTAAACGACCGAGCTGAGAGGATGTTTCCCACTATAAAGAACGCATTAAAGAAAGGGTGATTGAACGAGTATCTGACTGGTAACAGTAGCTCCCCCAAGTTCTTTATGGCTACCGCCGCCGACGATTTGGAAGAGGTGGCTCCCCGTTCCAACTCATGTTCGGATTGGTACTGCGCATAGATCCGTCTGACCTCGCTTCGTTGATACGAAAACCTTCAGAAGAGCATCGCTGGCTAGAGCTGCTGGATACCTTAGCGCTTCGTGCGATGAGGGTCTATATGCAGATGCAGCGGCTTGGTAGGGAAGTCGCAACTGTACAACCCCGAATGTTTAATACTATAGGTTTCGGTCGCATACGGAAAGGCCTTAACGTCCACGGCCAAACAGCCGGCTTTCAAGTCCAGTTTCTTCGGACAGAATCGCATTTGTAAAGCAGCTCACTCTGGTTACTGGCTAACCTCTTACGGGGGTAGGCGTTCACGACGAGCTATTCATGTGACACACCTGGTGATTACTCTTTGCGCCCATTTTTCCTACAGAGTAAATTCCTGAAGCCGTCCTATAGACGACGGCCCGTAGTTTTCTTATGTTGTTCCATTTATTCTCGTCTGCTGTTTCTGTCATTTATTCATCGTATGAGTAAAATTCGAATTCATCATCATATTTTATCAAACTCAATGAAACTCTTGCTGCAATATAAAAGGATTCGTGAAAGAAGAAGAAAAGGTTTTCAATCAACTGAGAAGGTCAAAAAATGGAATGAACTGCCCTCTAACGCTGATCTGCAGAAGAAGAAGCTACCGGGGCCCTTAAACGACGACGCTGACGTTCCTTCTTTTTGGGATCCTGCGAAGACTACAGAATCGTTATATTACGAGGCGGGATATCCTGACCACTCAATGGAACTAGATAGCGCACATCGACGATTTTCAATTAATCGTCTTGGTTCTCCTCGCTGGAGCAAATCTTTAGGAATGATTCGGAGAATCGCATAGCGTACTTCTCGGAGCAGTCGTAGATAAGAATTGGGTCTTCCCTGGCGTCAATACATATTGAATGCTATGATCCTAGCCGTCCGGTAACCGAATCGCCGTAAATTCCGCGAACAGATAATCCAGGAGAGCTGCGCTCCCATGTGCGTCGATCGAGGATTTCACTGTTTGGCGAAGGCTACTTTTGGTTATTCTGGCTGACCCCCATTCCGGTCTAATGTGGCAAGGGACCAAGTTCGGAGTAGACCTCATACATACCCTTCTGAACGTGAGCGAACGAGACAATAACGTCGATTGCCAAGTTGTTCTCAGGAATCCTGATCTCGAGCGTAGTCTGTTTTCCAATAGCTGCTTGCGGAACCGGACCCAAAGACTAGGTATATCACGTTGGCCACCACAGCTTGCGTACAGAACCCTCCCAAAATCTCGGAAATGGACGAGATGGCCCTTGAGAAGATGCAGGAAGACGGAGAAGATTGCACTCAAGATATAGGGAAAAGAACGCAGAAATGTTGATTCGGGTGCTTTTGATACGACTAGTCGATCTGCAAGATAGCTCCCACTCTCGAACTGGGATGCTTACCGAGGAATCATTAACGACGAGAATATTTTCCCTCTGCTCTCTCAAGTTGCGCTTTGACGATTATGGTCAGCGTATCCGGGAGTGATTTCGTTGAATGAGAAAATCTAGAGATCGATAGGATGTTCTTGCTTGGTCTCTTCACCAACTCCGTAGTATTTCCCCGCGGAACTGTCAGGGACACCACGCGGGGGTCTCCACACCACCTCGGAGATTATCCAAGAGGGAAACTCCGGAAGTTTCATATATAATCATCCTGTTCGGAAAAGGACTCCGTTAAGCTTGGTTGAATAGCCAGGTTCCTGTCGATGCCCTCGTCACATTCCTCTGAGGCCGCAAAATTTTTGATTCTCTGGTCATACAAGACAACAAGCCCCCAATACAATACCTCTACCGACGTGAGATCTCCTCCTTGGTGCCCTCCAAACGACATGCGAAAAAGGATGTCGTGGAGGGACTCGCCCTGCAGTTTCGACTTCTGCATCTTGATTTTGGCGAGTCTATTCGAAATAGTAACCAAATTCCGTATACTCACTTTCGCATGGAGCTTATCAATGACGAAATGTTCGGGAGTCCGGTACGGTTGGGATGGAGAAGCACTTCTGGCCTGGATGACTGGATTTTCTGCAGGGACAATTCCTCTAAAGACACCACACAGACGCTGCCTCCTACGCATCAGGTTTTCACAACGCGCATTCCCGCTATGGCACATGTACCCACAAAGTTCCGAGGGTGCCTGCCGAAAGCCTACTCTGTAGCCATGAACGACGCCGTGCAAGCTTGCCACGCCTCAGATCCATCCGCTACAAACGTGTTCTTAAAAAATGTTCCTGTTTCCAAACTTTATGCTCACGAAGATCTCTCACTCCGACTTCTGCTCCGCGTAAAGGCGTTTGCATGCCGTTTCCGAGAATTGACAGACAGGCTGGAATTGTGGAGCACAGGTTAATACAAGACTTTACGAGAACGGGCATCGCGTCAGTCAACCGCCTCCATGATGCCGGCGTCGTCCCACCCAGTACGGCGACAACGCAGTATCACACGAGCGACAAAGTTAGCCTAGATCGAGTCGTATGGAAAGGCAGCACCGCCACTGTGCTCCCTGGGAATCCTACTAGACACCCCCCAGCGTCATCGAAACACTGTTTCTAAAACACCAGCAACAACCCGTGAAAGCGAAGACCCCATCCAGCGAAACACTCAATGGTCTGTGCCATTAGATGAATCAGCAAATACGAAGGTCTCGCAGCAGTGAGAGGCTTCAAACCAGGCTCCTCTGCAGGAGGATCAGCCTTCGGCCACGTCACCTGGGAGGTCTATTCCGAGCCCATCCTCTTCAAGTCACTCCGGTTTCTTGGCAGCGCGAATCGGAGTCGCAAACATCGTCGCAGTAGGCAAGCCACAGTCGCAATATCTTCATGGATCGCTGGTGACCCCTCATCCAAATTGGCTAAAACGGATAATACCCCAAGACAAATCGCTGAGGGTGAAACTCTCTGTCGACTGACGGGTAGATGCCTGATGAAGCGAGTCTCCATGTAGGCCGCCCAGTTACCCCAATCATTGCAAGCAGGGTTCGCTACCTGGTCAGGTGCAGATACAGTCGTTCATGGTATCAGGCGAACCGTCCGAGAGAATGGCAGTGACCCGGAACACGGAGTGCAGGCCGTAGACTTAAAAAATGCTATCAGTCTTTTCAGTCGCTCTTCCTCAATACTGATGGAAAACACCCCCTTCCGGAGCTCCTGCCCCAGGTTTTATTCTGTTTACACAAATGAGCCCGCGTTCTTATGGATTCATAACCAATCATTCGAACTGTCCGAGGGACGCCGCAAGGGGATAAACCTCGGGCGGCTCCTAATTCGACCTCGTGCTACACCCGGTTGTTCTTCAAATGCAGGAACCCTCGGTCACGGGACGAAAGAAAGACGGAACAGTGTCCAACTTGTTGCTCCGGCTCTGGTACCACATGACGGGTACATCATTGCGCGTCACGAGCACCTCGCTAAAGCTGCTGACGTTCTCTCCACGGTTGACACCAAAAGCCAAGTGCTGCACCTGTCACCGGCTAAATGCTCTGTATGGTGGTCAACTGCCCCACCGCAGTCCTGGCAAGACTCATACCCAAGAGATTTCAGGAAGGAATAAGCGAGGGGACCTACGTGTTGAACGCGCCCGTAGGATCCGAGGAATTGACGAAACAGGCATTTTCGAGACATATTGACACCATTCAGCCGATCTTGGATTCAGTAGCAGACCCCGAGGACAAGCACATTGCACAGCAGCTGCTAAGATCATGCTTCAAGTCGCAAAATGGGTTATCTTGCAGGTCCGCCCCCATCCTACCCACAGAACGCACGGCGGAGTTTGACCGTAAGATAGAGCGCTGCTTTCGGTCATTAACAGGGGGCGTTTTGGACTCATAGGTTTTCGAGAGCAACAGCTGCCAGTCAACACCAAGGACGCCAAAAAGCCATCCCTAGGAATAGGACTCACCTCCGCGGAAACTATCGCCCCTGCAGCCTTCCTACATCCAGTTCAGCGACGGACAAGTTGCGCAAAAACTTCCGCCGCCGCCAATCAAGGGTCTAGAATCGTACGCTGCCACCATGGACGCTCACCAAAAACGGCTTCGGCCTGCCCACCGTCTAAAGTAATCCCGATCAGAATTTATTGCTCCCACCACATCGCAAAAAGTCCCCCGAAATTACTCAAGAGGCACTGCACGATGCATATCCAACCGGAGACGCTAGGCGAGACGCGTTTTGCGCGTGGATAAGGTTTTGAGCTCTAAGGAATGGGTGAACTGCGCTCTATGCCCTGGACCGTACACATATCGAAGCACGGGAATCCTCGCAGTGGCTCCGGATTTCTGCCAAGTCCTGCTATTTGCCTCGCCACGCCATGTCCATGACGTCATTGCCAGAAACATTGAATCTGTATGGCGGCCACCTCCTACATGCTTGCACGAGTTCAAGGGACCCATCGCCACGATCGCCATGTAACCGTCCTCGCTACGGATGTGCCAAAAGCCGCTCGCTACCACGTTGTTGAGCGCCGCGCGGGACTTCACCGCTCACGGCCGGATATACGGGAGATGGGAGGCCGTGGCGGGACTGACTTCTTTGGCGTCACCTTTGTCACCCATCTTGCACGTTGTATAGGAGGGTGAGAGCATTTAACCCACTGACATTCTTGATAGCAGCTCGGGCTGCTATCAAGACTGCTATCAAAGAGATCGATTGCGGATTTGGGCAGAAATAGGGTCGTCCTGTGCCAATATCCACGTTGAGAAGCGGGCTCCCTGATGCTTGTGTGATAACTGAGATCGCGAGGGCGTATTCGTTGCCGTGAGAGCTATGAAAATTACGGAAAGTGCGGGTGGATATTGAATCAAAGATATGTTTTGCTGCGGCCGCTGTCACGTCTGAACCAGTCTTCTTGGCCGGCTTGAGCCAGCCCTCGAATGAATATTGTGCGTACTGTGCCACGTATTTCGCGTCGGCCAATCCGCGACTGCTTGATATAGCACTGGATATTATTGCCAGGTACCGTTCTCGCCCCGACACCCCGTGCCCCAGGAGCAACTGCGCGGAAACCCTGGACATCTTCGGCGACCACCTCATGCACTGGTTGCATGGCCGAGAGCGAATTTAGCGTCACGACCGCCAGGTTACGGTCCTCACGTCGGACTTAGCAAAGGCCGCGCGACACGCGGTCATGGAGCACCGTCCCAATGGCCAACATCGCACAAGGCCAGACATCAAGGCTATAAGGAGCACAGGAGGGACAGACTTTTCCGACGTTACATTCGTCAATCCACATGCTCCTCCAACACACGGGCCCGTTGCTTCAACCCCTTGACATCTGTGAACGCCGCGAAAGCGTCAAAATTCAAGAGGTATCAAGACTTCATCACCACGCATGCCAGGTGCTGACTGATCCCAGTGCCGATATCCAATCTTGGCGGGTGGCACACGGACGCATTCGCGGTGCTCACGGACGTGGCTGGGCACGTCGCCGTACAAGCCATGCAGACCTTCGGGCGGGTGCGATCTGTCTTATGCAAAGACACGCTGCGGCGACGGTTTCGTCCAACGCAGCATGCCTTACGGCTGGCCTGACTCCAGCCGTGTGAGGAAGTACTTCATGACTCGGCTCACTTTCAGACTCTTCATTACACAGACCTGTCCCCTTAGTCTTCGGAAAATAGCCGTCCAGCATCCCTAACCAGTAAAGCACCCAATTTGCCCCCCTGTAAAAAGCTGCTCATCTCTTTCAAACACCAAGACACCCCAATTTTCCCCATTGCACTGTAATGATCACAGCTATTTGCGGGAGTTTTTCTCAATATGGCACTGTAAAGGTATTGCAGTACTATACGTATTTGGGAAATAGCGGGTGTGTTTACTATATTTCGGGAGCTCGTAAGGCTGAGACCGGAAGGGTTTGTCAGGATACAGTGTTGTAACATGTGACTGTACTGAATGTTCTGTTAGTAAATTACACAGTTTAAACTAAAGGTGCTACAGTATAGTGTGTGCTGTACTGTACAGCTCTGCATGTGGCTCAGATCCCGACTCTTGTTACCGGCGAATGCAGTACTGTACAATATCCGGATGCTTATTGTACTGTACAGACTGTACTGCACATGGCCACCAATTTGAAGAATCCATGGTACATCACTACAGTATACTTTTTAGAGTAATTTTAGAGTATCACTCGGCACCCTGTAGGATGTTCCGGGCCACAACCGACCATATTTTTCAAATATTAAATCACCCACATTCACCCCTACAGTATACTAAGTGTGCTTTGTAAACAGACTACTGGAAATGGAGACTTAATTTGATTTTTAGTGGGCCTGCTACGTACTGTACTGTAGAACTGTGTAAAGAGCAGCTAGTGGTTGTTTCATTTGTTGTCAAAGCTGCAAAAAGCGCCAATAAATACAGCTCCTTTAAAAGTTATTGACGAAATCAATCCTAACCTCGCGACAAGCATGTCTTCTATTAAGCGGTTGACAATACGATTCTGTTGTAAAGTGTAGTTGAAGCGGCTTGCCTAAAAGAGCAACCGAAAGATGTGGGGCCGGAAGTTCAACATGTTAGCAATGGAATAATTCGTGCCACTCTGGTAAAATTCAATCTCACCCTACAATCTATTATCGTCTCATCTATTCAAAGCTGGATACAACTTTGCTCATTTAATCTTGTTCGCTGTATGATGCATGAATGTGTCCATAAATCACGTGATAACCTGCTCTTTTATATTTATTCCGAACATAATGTCGGAAATATGCATCGCCAAAATCCCTCTCCACTGGAATCATTAGTAACCAGCACTTGATTCCAAACCCAGCTTCCTTTTCCACTTTTTCTTAGGCAATTCCAAACTCCTTGCTATCAGCAGCCTACGCCGCGAAGGCTTTCCACTACATCGCATGTCCAAAACTGTCCAAATTTTATCACAGCTCGCAGACAAGTTAAAGAAAGTTCTGTATGACAAATGCTTGTCAACCTCTGAACTTTAACGAGAACGCACCAAACACAAGTCCAACCAAGATGTCATTGAAGCCCCCTTGCAAAACGGTTTCCGCAGCCTTTCACCTCATTGCCAGTCACCCAAGTCAAATTACTACAAATATCAAACGATATCTATCAAACATACCTCCCTTTCACCGTCCCGATAAATATCTCCCACCTACTTACCAACGATAAAATTATGCCAAATGCCATTACCCATATCACGCCAAATCTTACACCCTTCCACCTCCCTCACCTTTGCATTCAAACTCCGACTATTCCTCCCAATCTTTTTTAACCTCGACGATTGACAAGTGGCCGCCGTATGTGCACCCACGTTCGGCTGATTCCTGATCGCACGTGACATTCACTAATACCCGTGCTCCTCAAACAAGCTCTCTATCCACTTTCCATCCGTCGCGTCATCTACTCCAGCATTCTTCATCATGCACATGTATGTCACCATGTAACCAAGCCTCCATTTACTATCAGTAACTTGCTACTACTGTAGCCTCTGAAATGAGTGGTTGTTGCGACCAACGTGATCTCCTCGCGATGCCATGCTTCCTGATAGTCATTCTTTCGGCCAACTCAGAATTATTGGCAAACACCATGGGCAAGCCGTAGTTTGCTTGTGGTCTCGCTCAACTGCCATGGGTGCACCCGAGAGATTTCATCGCTCGATGTAAATGATGTTTGCTGAGCAACTAAACCATCTTTCTGTTACGCATCTACTCTGACCTGATTCAATTGCATCAGGGTATCCGCATGTGACCCCACTTGCCTCAGACGTAAACAGTTGCTTAATGTTTCCCATTCGTTATCGAGTTTATATTCACTACTATCCCGTACAAGATCCAACCAACAAGCTCCTCACAGCAAATCTGGGCAACCCTTTCGCCTATCAAAGGACCCACTACCGCGACCAGATGATTCAGTGCCTTCCGCTGTTACGTCTGAGTGTAGGCTTTTGATAGAATCTGACCTCCGCAGCGGCCATTCGCTCTACTCGCATCTTCATCCTTCCTAGCCTGGCGACTTGCTGCCGCGGCAAGCTTTGTCGAACATATCGTTTTCAACTTCCGGCAGATCTTGAGGAACACCCCGCTCTCCCCATCAGACAAACGAACTTCTATAAAAGGTTGAAAGCCCGATTCACAGGCGCTGTCCACTGCGCCAGTGCCACCACATCACTTCTCCCATCTGCTTTCAGCCCATCACCAGGTCCGGTTCCACCTCCAGCTCCGCAAAAGACGACGTGAGGGTCAATTCCTCGACAGCGTCTGCCAAATCAACCGGACCGCTACGCATAATATGGGAAGATTGCGGAGATACAGCTTTTGAAGGGTGCCGTGAGAGCTTCTGAGCAATGTCGTTCCCTCGTGCACCACCAAGTGCCAGGGATCGTTCCACAAAGTCAGCATTGTACGACGACACTGCCTGTAGAGTGACACTACGATGAAAGCGGTGCAAATTCGATGAGTCCCGCTCGGCGGAATGATCATCAGCTACTTCCCTTCCCTGAGTTCACCGTCCCCACCGGCACCGGGCATGTCGAAGTTCAAGTTTCTCACACTCTCCGGCATTTCACGCTGAGGGTACACTTTTTGATACGGGAACGCGTCCACTGTCGCAGCGCGACTTATGCGCATGAACGCCGGGTCATCTAAGACTGAGATCGTGAATGTTTTTTTCCGAATTTTCCGCCCCTCGCTAGGCGAGGTACTCTTTCGCTGCGACGAAGCTTGTGCAAGCATTGCTTCACGGTCACCTGTTGCTGAGAAGTCATTGCTGCTCGTATCAGACTCCAGATCATAGAGGGCGTTGTACAGCAGAGTCTCATTCGCACCCTTGGCTATGCCTCTCGTAGCTGCGCAGCAATGGTCAGAGGGTTAGCTTCATCATTCTTCTCTGCATGCGAGGTCTCGCGGACATTCGGCGTGGCTTCTCTCAGGGACTTGCCCAGCTATTTCTGGTTCACTGCCATCCCCGGCGTTTTTGTGAGTCTTCCCGCTTCAAGACCACTTGAGGTCGCTGTCGCTGCCCAAAAGCTCTAGATCCAGTGGATTCGGCTCGCTGAAAAGCACGACCAGGTTCCGCGTCGAACGTTTCTGGCAGGGACGAGTAATAGATGTCGTCGGTAACTGATGCGAACTCGTGCTTGATTGGGAATGGGCTCATCAGTGAATAAAGGATATCGTGAACTTGATATCATTCTTCGGACACAAGCATTTCAGCGTCCACTCTTGCCCACGGTGATCTTCCGGAGCTGACCTAGGATTCTGCACATCACCAAGATGAAAGTGGAGATTGTGTTGATAGATCGTGATGGCCATCACCATTTCCGCAATGTCCGGTCTTTTGCAGAAAAATCGATCTACGGGAATTACCACGACGTTCATAGCGGGGCCACACTCTGGACCATCATAGAACCATGGGTGGTGCAGCATCTGTTGGATAGTGATGCGTTCCTCCGGAACTGCTCTGATCATGCAGTGGATAAGGTCACTTGCCTTGGAAGACAAAAGTCTGGAGTCTCAAGTCGCATGCAGTAATCCTCTCCAGAAGGGGTGTCACTCTGGCTCAAAAAATGGGGGACGACCAACAAGCAGGCAGTAAACTGCAACACCGCAGACCAGATATCTATCTTCTCTCCGCTGTACAAATTCCCGAGTACTTGTTCAGGAGAGAGATTGTATACAGAGCCGCAGGGACGTAGAGAATATATCCCAACCTGGGGTGTAGATGCCGCTATGCCCAAAGTCGGTAATTTTCACGTTTATTGTGTCCAACATCAAGTTGTCCAAGCGGATATCCCGATGGCATATACCATTACGATGGCAAAAGGCAAGAGCTTCGAACAGCTGACGCATGAAAAATCTCGCTGTCTCCTCAGGCATCCTTTCCTCGGGATACAGACGTACAATATCCACCAGTGACCTCCACCACACAGTTCCATGACTATGAAACAGATTGTTTTGGACTCGAGTACTTCTCTAACGCAACAATGTGTGTGTGCCTAGCGGCCATGAGGATTGGATCTCCCGGTCAAGGCGGCTAAGGTCCAGAGCATTTGCCCTTCTTAATGATTTTGATGGCGACCTTCTCCCTCGTCTCAACATGCATCGCTAGTCTCACAACTCCACTGCTCCCGCGACCTATTGTGCGACCAAGTTCGTAGTCACCAATACGCTCTAAATGCCGGTTCTCCCAAAACTCATACTCCCTCGTGACAAGGTCGGCCAAAACCATGAACTCATCCCTGCTCAACAAGCCAGCATGAGTCGTGTCAAACTCATTGATGACGCACTCCTCCAGTGGCACCCCAACCTCCTTGTAGAACACCAGTTCATCCAGATCGATGCCGTCGTCACTTAGAGCCGCCAAAAACACCCGCAATTCCTCTAGGGTTACCACGCCACTCCCGTTGAAATTTGCAAGATTCCAGAGCCACGCCATGAACGACTCTCTAGACCCCTCCTCATGAAGCAAGTCTGCCAGCTTGTGAATATTTGCGTGCATGATATTCTCCAGCACCGCGGCATCCAGGGCAGTGCGATTCTTTGGATCCCTCCAATCCGGTTCGTTAGATTCATCATCGGACACGTCCTGTCCCCCTTCAAACTCACTTTGCGCCGAAAACATGGACACAGTCCTCGTGCGGACAGTTTCGTCATCGCTTGGCATTCGCGGTGCATCCGGATCACTGGAGACTGGAGACTCGACACCATGCGGATTCCCCGCTGCACCAGCTTCCCCTCGTCCACGTGCTGCGGATACGTTGGTGGTAATGGGGCGCCCGCAGCACTTGATGGTGTGACGAGGCATGGGGTTGACGCGAACTGGTGGCGGGTGGTTCCGACGGGTGACGTCGGTTGGAAAAGACGGAGCGTACCTTGGAATACGACGAGAAGCGTCGAAAAGAGGTGCGACCATGGACCGAGCAATCCTTGACTCCCGCCTTGGAGGCGCGAAGGATGAGGTCGCGGAACTGGGTATCGTGCGAGAGGGCGGCCTCGACCTTTCGTTTTTCGGAGTGACAAAAGTGAACGAGGGAGACGAATTCTGATTTGGTTAGGGTGCCTTGCTTTCCGGTATCGAAAAAGTAAAGGGCTGGAAGGGAATGGGGCATCATGAGGCCAGCGGCGGTTGCGGTCATCAAGTCTTTGAGGGTGAGTATTGCTTTGTTCGACATCGAGGGCGTGAAACATTGCGCAGACATCGTTGGTCTTAGTGGTACGACTCCACGGAAGGGAGGATGTGTTGCCCATGGTGAGCAGAGTGAGGTTTGGGGTTGCAGGGATGGGAGAAGCAAGGGGTAGCTGTCAGCAAAGAGAGTGCGGTGGGTGCGGTGGAGAGGTCACGTGTGGATGTATAGGGTAGCGGGAGAGGAGAGGGGAAGCGAGATAGATGCGGTGTAATAGTATACGTCAGTGGAGGGAGGAAGTATGAGGACGGTAAAGAGGAGATTGAGAGGAGTATAGTCAGTCGTCCGGTTCCGACTCGGGTTCTTCAGGGAATAGGAGAGCCATTCGATACGAGGGAGACAAGGGATAAAGTGTATGAATGGGGAAGGTGAAAGGGATACAGGGGGTGTATCAAAGAATGGTGTAAAGATGAAAGGTGCAAGTGATAGCGTGTTTTCCGCAATGTAGATGCGGGAGTGAAAGATTATAGATGGGTTAATAGGGAGGGATAAGTTTGTTCAACGGAGGGCGAAAGTATGTAAGAGACAGGTTGAGAGGAAAAGGGATAACGTTTGTATACGGAAAAGGAGGGCAGAAGATGGTCGGGGAGGATGGGAGTGGTTGGGGTGTATGTGGAATTTGCGAGACCAAAACGCCGGGAAAAGAAGGGCGGAAGAGTAGGTGTGTGGTTGACAAAGCAACTGCCGGGCCTAAAAGAGGATGGGCAGGGGAGGCGAAGGAGCAAGGGCAATGTGGGTGCTGAAAGGTGGTCGGGTAGGATGATAGGGGGGTTGCGGAGGGTAGATTATGGGGCGGCCGAAATGGTCTTGGGTTGGAGGGGGGGTACCGGAATCGAGGCAAGCAAGCAAACCTAGGCAACTTGCGGTATAGTTGTAAAAAAAAAAATTATTAGGATATTGAAGAATATTGAATCAATCGCAAGCAGCGTGCTGGAGCGATTCGACGGTTTGTTTGTTTTTGACCAAAGACCACCATGCTTTGCAGGGATGTGACGAAAAGGCCATAAAGGCTTCATTGCATGGCGACAGGTGGCCTCCCTTACAGGAAGCTGATCAAAAAAAACCCAGAAACATTATCCTTTTTACTGTACAGTATTGCCCGAAACCGCCCAATTTGTTGGTATAATTTTTTAATTGGTATAATGAACAGCTCTGTTGTATCGAAACTTTTTGCAACAGCTCAGAACAAAGTGCCGTAATACTCTACTGCCTTGTCCAGTAAATAACAGTTTGGACTGTTAACAGTCAAAATGGTGTTCATTGTACTGTGTGTTACGTTATACCTTGCTGTATATCTGGTTGGTGTGTCGTATTTAACGTTACTGTAATGTTAATTTGTCAACAATTGTCTAAAAACTGAAACCGTATCGCCCTCACTGTATGAAACCCTCGTTCCTTTCTTTTCTATTTCAATTTCAATATTTTCTACAATCCGTTACACGTGGAAAGAGTGTACATGGCAAACACTCACATACTGCACTTTCCTCGCTGCTTTGAAATTGTTGGCATTAATTGTCTAGTTTGCGTCTGCTCGAGGGAGAGAAAAAGAGAAAAGGCCGCTTGTGCATTTCAAGTCTTGCACTTTCATAATTCCAAGCACCGTAACTTATCATGCAGGCTTACAGATTGGCAGTGCTACAGCAATTGTTACACTTTTACCACACCCTATGATGGCAATTGTCTAGCTGCAATAGAGTAGTTGTAGACGGCAAATTTCTCAAATTCCGAGCTGCGAATGCATTTAAAGGGCTGAGATCAATTGGCGTAGATGTTCAGTTTTTGTAAGGTGTACAAAACTGTATACAGCAAAGTGCAGTTTTGTGCATATTTCATGCGCGAATGCAGTATATCCAAATATAACCAGGATGGGCGTTGACTTGAGCACCAGTGCCAACTGGGACCCGAAAGCACCACACGCCCTTCTCGAAAGGGCTACTGTACAAGTGGGCTACTTGCATGGGAATCACCACACTCAATCTCATCCACTACTTCCGCCACACCAATGATAGGAGCCACCTGCCGACCAGATTTTTTTGTCCTACTCACCAAAAAAGACACCGCAAATGAAACGCTCAAATCCCCATTTGTCCCCATCAAATCTCCATCACTAAATATCACCAACCATCAATCCCCAAACCACCACAAGAAAAAAAAAATTTTCCCCTGTGCTTATCATACCGCAAAATACCCCACCAATCCTGCAAGTGGAACTACCAACGGAAAAGGTCCAACACTGTCCAGCCCCAACAACCCTCATCGACACCCATTCACCGCACGTTCCACACGCGTCTTTACCTACAATCCTCCAACAACCCACCCCACAATACCAATTTCCGCAAACTTCTTTCCACGTACTCCCAAGATTCCAATCTCCAAACTAATCCCTTTCCTTCCCCGCTAAAGAGTCCCGTATTCAAATTGCTTCCCAACAACCACTCATCCACCCACATATGGCCTCACTCCATTCCCACCTTTCCTTGTAATCCAAACCGCACCACAACCCCCAATTCCCCACCTTCTTTTCTTCTCTTGCAACCCACACTACCATCCAGTGCCCGTCGTTCGCTTCATCCACACGTTCCCTACCCCAACCTATCCTAACATCAACGTCACCCCGTACCACCCAACCCACCCTACACCTCGCGTTACACTTGCCCATACTCTACACGTCACGCACATCTGCACTTGTCAACTCCAGCACATGTCCCAGTGCCAAACCTAATCATTCAACCTCAAGCATTCTCGCCCCGCATACGCTCCCTCCCGCTTGAAACAAGCACATGGGCCCTACGCATCCCACTCGCCTGAAATAGAATAAACTGTTGCGAATCACGCGCAGTTGCACAATCCCGTTTGGTATGCTATTGCACAGGTTTGTATATCACGTTAGCAACGGTGTTGTACTGTCGTCATACACACCATGTCCAACAGCCTGCGAAATCACTCTATATATACTGCACCGTTGTGCGTCTTCTGCAAGTAGACGTTGTGATCACCAGGCAGGTACTTATTATCGGAAACAGGGGCAAAGTGTGTTTCGGATGAAAAGCAGTGCCGTACAGGGGAGTAGACTTGTGACGGATTTAGCTTGCCCAGCAAATAACATTGTGCATTGCTGCGCCGCCTGTTTCGGCAGGGATTGTACCATCTGAGCAGCGTAGAATAACAGTCAAGAGGAGGGTTGCCGACGTTGTTATCGAAACACTGGCACCCAGCACCGGGACCCAATGGATGAATGCTTGTGCCGCATCCTGGGTGTGGTGAACATTTTCTTATTCTAGATGGCGGGAGGTTTTGACCGAAAGCTGTAGTAAGGGTTTCAGTAGAGAGCGGGCGATATCGTTACTCGGGTAGATACCGCAGCTCCCCAGTCGAAAGGTATGTCCTTGGGATTGAACGCTGGGATAACAGCAGGGTGAAAGCCGTTTGCTTCCGGTGTGTCTACGCGTCTCGTGTATCCTGGCCCGAATGGTTTTGGCCGGGCGAGGATCGAAATGGAGGCGCTTGTACCAACTCTGCGATTCCATCGTTTTGGCCTGATCAGCGTCGTCGATCTCGCATAGGACTGGTCTCTACTATGCTGACAGCCACCAGCTGGCTATGCCCTTCACAGAAAGGACATCTTGCTGGGTTTAGGCATAGTGTCACTGAGGTTTGCGAAAGGACTGCCGATGCAAAAAGGCAGTAGAAGGGCTGCATTTCCATGCATGAATACAAAACTGTAACGAAATGTGCATTGTGGTACATGTTTGACTTCTGTTTTTGTCTTCGGAATAGTGCACAGTGCTGTTTTGTACTTACACTGACCCCAGCATTGGTTGTGCTGTACAGTAGTGCAGGAGACGGTGCTTTTCGGAACAACATGGGGGAGATGATGTCGCATACTGTAAGAGGGGGAATTCTGGGTATTTCACTGCCCTACATAGTTGGGATGTGGGGCAGTTGTACAGCACAGTACAGTAGTCGGGTCTGAGCATTGGGGACTAAGTGAGGCAGAGGTACACTGTACTGCGAGGTGAATACTGTACAGTTGTTGAGCATATGCGCAGACACGCAAGTTACACATCGCCAATCCCGATTGCAGAAGCGCGGATCTGGATAAAGCATTGCACCAAAGATCGCATGGAAGGCACGTACAATTCAGTACGCAGGATTGAACACAAGCGACCGATGCAGCACTGTGGGTGAATGCAAACCAACAGCAAACATGAGCAGAAGGCATGAAGGAAAGCTATAGCAAAGCGGAAGGCAAGCAGAGCAATGGGATGCAAGCGAGGAAAGCAACCAAAGCGCACACAGACACGGACTGGACGAAAGAGCAATACAGCGTAAGCGAATGCAGAGCGGAACAGGCAAGGGAATGCAGAAGCACAAAACATAGCGGCAGCAATTAGAACTCTACATAAAGGGTTAGGAATAGCGGCTGAACGAGAAAAGACGGGGTAAGCACGCCGGCAACTTGATGCCGATTAACATTGCCTCCGCTCACCTCTGACGCGACTCTACCCTTTGCTATCCACCAGTACCGCCACTACAGCTATCTCTCTTTCCCCTCCGCAGCCGGCCAATCAACAACAGTACAGTACATGAACTCAGGTTGCTCAGTACAGTACATATTCTGCACTACAGAACACATGTGCCCTATTAAACTGTACAGCACATACAGCACTGCATTCTACAGTACCGCAGTGCAGAACAGTACCCGAGCATTCAAGCCAGACCAATCATGTCCAATACAGTACTGTACTTTTCTAATATTTTTCAAATATTAAATCACGCCACATTTCTCTTGTACGTACTTTCGGGCACCTGCTTGGTTGGGGCAATGGCAATTGTTGCTAGAAATATTGAGCCTAATAATAAATATAGAAACCTTACAATCCAAGGCATAATTGTACAGTACAATACGAAGCGTTAGTGGCAAGCAAAAACCCCTTACCTGCGGAGAGAGCGATAGGACTAAGGAGGCCAGAGAACTAACACCTACTCTCCTATTTCTAAAGGAAAGAAAAAAGTCGCTGGCATAGTGGATAATAGATATAGAGACTATAAACAGAAATACATAAAAAGTAACTAAAAAGAAAACTAGATCACAGACTAGTAGTTCATTTTACCTCCATTGGCCTTAAGAACTGCGATGCACCTTTTGTGTATCGACTCCACTAACCTCTAAAGCACAGTTCCCTCGATTTTGGCCCATTCTTTGTCAATTGCCTTTTTTAAAGCAGAAAATGATTCAAACTGCCTTCCGATACCGTAAAACGGCCACACAAGGACACTCCATACGTTTTCGATTTGGTTTAGTTCTGGGGAACGTGCAGAACAATCCATTACAGTAACGTCCTTCTCAGAAAACCATGCCTTCGTATGTTGGGACACATTGATAGGGGCATTATTCTGCTGGATCACCCAATCAAGTTCATAGTTAATGGACGCAAAATCTAGTAAATTATTCTCCAATGTCGTACAGTAACTTGCAACACCTGCCTTCCATTCAAATAAACAATTGACACTTGTCAAAGTAAGAGAAGCAGCCCAAATCATAACTGAACCACCCATTTTGGCGCTTAGCCAATAGCCTCTTTTTTTACGAATATCATAATAGTAATGCTTAAACCGTCTGGCCCATCCAAATTAAATTTTTTTCATCTAAAGATTACTTTATTCCAATCATTCAGTCCTTTGCTCAACCATCTTGTAGCCAATCAAGTTTGCTTTTTTGTGGGCTGCGGTAAGAGCGGAACCTGTTTATCTTCTTATACGTAAGGTACTCGTTGCACGTAATATATGCTGTACTCTCTTCTTGCCTATTGGCAAATCCAAAGCGGTATAGAGTTGTCCCGCGATTTCTCACCTTGTATGCCTCCTTAGTAGATGCCTTCTTTGGCGAGATATTTTGGCGGGCGTCCGCTGCGTTTCCTTTGCCATACTTATCCGGGGCTTGGATAAATTCCACACCACTTTTTAGAGCGATTGATTTTCAATGCGATAGAATCAATGCTCTCCCCGGCACACCTTATCCTCATAATTTCCCTTTTTCTTGATCCGAGAGAGAATTTTCGCTAGGCATATTTTGATGGTAATTCGTCGTTCTTTGCCGTTTGGATACTAGTTGCAGTCGGTATTGTCCATTTGAAGTATATAGCAGAGTACCCTATAAGTTTTAGGTTGTCTTAAATTCTACTTTTTTAATATTTTTTCTATAGTTTCTATTTTTTATCCGTTTACAAACTGGAATATTACGTTTACGTCGCCTCGATACCATTTCGTTGTTAATATTTCTGGTTTTTCTTTCCCTATCTGACTGGGACGCCTTTCTAGAGTATTTCTTTTAGGGCGGGGGCTGTAGCAAGTGTGCAGAACTCAGAAACCGGGGCCGTTTCTATATTTACTAGGCTCACTATATTGTATTGCGGAGAATGTACAGTACTGCACAGTACAGTACAGTAGTAGTGCTTTAGCCTTCCTAGCCAAAGGCAATACTAGGGGGCGAATGCGGAAATTAGTAGTCACCAGTGCACCCATTACCTCGATAGGGTCCCTGTTACCTTCCCGGTGCAATCTTATTTGAACTTTTGCTAAAATTTAATAAAGATCGAAGACTGGAGGCTTCTCAAATATGCAGCATCTGTGGAGACCTATCTAGAATAAATTGCAATAAAATCAATATATGGTGACGCCATGAGCAGTAGCGCACTGACCTTGGAACTGTCAAACACCTACAACTTGCCAGAAGTAGGCTGGACCCCATCCCCATTTCTACCCTCGGAGGATGGCACCCGTATGCCCACGCGTTTTTAGCCGACTTCGCACGCAAAGTCGCTAAGAGAGCAAGGGAACCCTACGCAAAGGTCAAACAAGTCTTAACACAACTTCATGCCGCAGCGGCAGCGATGTCCAATGCGGCGTGCCTGTTGGCTGGCCTCCAGCCAGTTTCTAGCGTTTTGAGTTTTCTAGCGTTTTGACGGCCATTCGCCAATATTATACATTGTAAGGTCTATCCTACATCACGAAATCCCCCAGAGAACTGACAACAGTTCTCATGGACTAAAAATACCCCAAATTACCTCCTACACTTTTCTAGGGGCCACTGCATCCCTTATATCCGAGAGTGCGTTAAAATCATTTCTTAAAGCTTTGAACAGTTTACGAAGTAAATTTTGAAACCAAACAGCAGCAGTACACTGTGCAGGACAAAAACGATACTCCGCACGGCAGCCTATAAAGTCATTGATCCCGTTTACGCTGAAACCGTTATTCATTTCCAAACATAATTGTACGGTGGGATATCTTGTTTTATTATGGAGCCAGGCTTTGTTTTCTACAGTATCATATGAACAGATACTCCAGAGTCAAGCAGAAATTTCGCTGCTTGTAAGTCACCATGCTTTGTGATGGCTGCAAACTCATCTATGGTAATCTCATCTGTTTTTGGAAACTGTCTTGCCTCCGGCAGCACTACGTCAGATCGCTGCCATTCTGTGCCGAATCTTGATGTACATGCTCTGGTTCACTTTGGTAAAAAGATCAGCATTCATCAAAACCATTAATCGATAATTCCAAAGCCCGGAAATTGCGAGTAACAAACAATTACGTGTGTTAAGTAACCGTGGTATTAGGGGGCATTAGACTGCTTGCTGCATTAATTCTTTGCCAAATGACCAAACTGGTTATATCAATAGCAGCGACGACTCCTTACCTGTGAGCAGCCAATCTGTTTACTATGCTGCGCCCGATTCGAAAGGTTAGGCTTCATTGCTTGCCTATTATCTCAAAAACTTCCAAATACCTGATAGTCATTTTTTCTCGAAACCTGGTCGCCGCGCTCTTGTAACAGTTTAAAAATGACAGTTTCCGAATCTAGAACTGCCTTGCAGTCATGCAAGAAGGCATAATTGGGAGAGATGGTAGCCTTTACTTTTCTCTGAAGGACGCAAGAAACTATGCAAAATTTATATTCTCACCCGAACCCCTCCAAATAGCAGATGGTCTATTAAATATATCCTCGACAGTATCCAAATAGTACTGCCTAGTCTCGCTTCGGTGAACATTCTCGACAATTTTGACTAAAACTTAATCTATGTCGCGGTGCTTGAGACTAAGTCAAGGCCGTGGACTTGGAAAAAATCTTGTAAGGATCCTTTATCCCCTCTAAGCAGAGTCTCTATGGTCTATCTCATCGAGTCAATGGATGATCGTATCTCGGGCAAGTGCAAATTTACTGCTCAGATCCTTATCCAGTTCCGGATCCTCATTTTAATTCCCTTTCAGAAAATCACAGGATATCATCTACATAGTACCATTTTATGCAAGAGGTGCACTTGTTTTCGCAATTCAAAAATGGAAATCTTACCAAATATTTCAACATATTATATAAAATCTCTTGCGTCTCTTATTCTGATCTTGACGCAAATATTAGGCACTTCATGAGAAGCAAAAAGTAAAACACAACAGTAAAAGATGATCGTGAGGGAAACGATATATACAGTATGGGTTGTATAGTACAGCCAGAAATTAAAAATAAAGCAAGGAACAAGGAGGGACAAAATGGAGTCTTCCGGTGTTCAATTAGCTTAAGTTACAATATAGATATCTGCTTTTTATGCTTCGAGCTCAGTATCTTCATAGCAGCCAGTTATTCACTGCGCAAGTCTAAGTTTCTAAACGTTATATTTTGCAGCATCTGAAATCAGCTTTGTTATCGTTTTATGTTACTTATCCGAGATTTAACTCGAAACAGTAAATTATCACATAAAAGGCAGGTTTAAGGCAATAAACGATTAAAAAACATGATGATTACCATTACCCATGTTAATTTAGGGTAACTGTAGAAGAAATAGTACCGACTGTGATTCCTTAAGCATATTTTGGTAATGACATAATGAATGTAATTCCGATAGAGCTTCCTGTAGGATCCTCTGAAGCATAAGCTCTGAAGCATGAGCAGTTGGATACTGCTAAATTGAAGGAAAAACATAATCAGTCTCAGTATCTCGATTCAAAATATCCTATGAAGACCATACTTAATTAAATGACAGAAAAATATTGTATAGGAAATAATAGAGCGCAACAATTCCAAAACTTTGGAGGTGCTTTTTCGTACCCGGGACTTTAGAAGCTTCCGTTAATTTGACCGCATATTGCTTCCCCTCATACGCGCTACCGATATATTTTTTGCCCCGTCTTGCATTTTGCCTCTTAGCCTTCAGAAATAAGGGCGCTTGCCTTCACAGCCATTGTAGTTACCACCTCACTAAACAAATTTCAATTCATTTAATAGTAAATGTGGAAATAGATCTGCTTGAATAATATTTTGTCGCCCCTCCTTCGAAACCTTTTGCTTAACTTTAAATAAATAAAATTCTTCGTAAAGCAACTGCTCACTGGGAATAAAATATTTATTGGATTTTACCCCTCAGCAAGATGGTGCTGAGAACTGAATGAATACTCAAAGTAATGCTGTTCCATTTTTTGTCCATGTAATCCAAGGGATTTCCTGATTTTTATTCCACACAATTCCGCAAAAAGCGATTTGCTGTAAACACTGCCATCCATGAGAAATTGTTTAATATCTCGCTGAGTTGTTGTTGAGCCGATACAGAATCCTTGTTGTAGACACTAGTACTTCTGCAAAGTCAAAAGGGGTTTATAAGAAACCAGAGATGACCCACACCGAAAGTTTTGCCATTATTACGTGTTACAACTAACAACTAAACAACACCGTTTACAACATTAATTTCTGTACTCCGAATGTTCTAAAAAAGTTCAGAGATAGTTGAATCCAGTCATGTCTCCAGTAAGAGGTTCATTCATTTCTTTCCAAGCTCAATCTTCTGATCACCTTCATCAAATATTATACTGCCGCTAGGTTATTAATACCCTAAATTTTACCAAAAAATGCCCTTTACCCACGGAAGCTTTAAATTAAATAAAATTGTGGCCATTTTTATCAGTAAAATTCTCGGCAGAACTGGATAAATCTTGTTTCTATTCCATTTCAGATAATTTATGAGACCATTCGAAGCTTTTTATCTTATCAATTAGATGGTACAGATTTTCGTGTCACCTTAACATGAAAAGACATTTTTCCGACCTAGAGTTTTTCTTTGGGTTGATCTAGTTAGCGATACTTAGGCCTTGGACATGGAAGAGATCACGTTTATTGTAAAAATGGAAATAGTAGGAAAAACTGTAACCCAATGCAAAGCATCAAAAAGGACATATCACCAATTCACGCAATAAATATAGTAGCTGCGTCTCAAATTAATGTACGAAAACTTTTCCCAATGGCTCCAGACTTCCAGTTTTCTGTACACGTATGAAATTCAGGATCTATTTTACTGATCTTCTCCCTGAATCCTTTTCCGCTGAATGAAAATGTTATTTCTCTTGTAGGACCACAAGTCCAGGCCAAATCATGTCGGATTGATATAAATTCTAATCCAACTGCACTCCCTAAATGTACTCTAATCGCAGAACTCTGTCTATTTGCGCCTTGATAAACCTCTCTGCCCGTAAATTTAAATCATTCAAAATACGAAACATATTCAATTCTCAGTCTCCAATTTTTACTACAAATAGAACTGATTAATTGCGAACGAAAGTTTGACGACAAGTAGTTGAAGCTAATTTTGGTGAAAATGGGCTAAATGATTTCAATCAACGCGACCCTTGCACTCATACTTGATAGAAAAACCTTTAGTGTGGATGAAAGTAGAGATGAGCGATTAAAAATTACATGATTATTACTTTACCGCACTATTTTATCGCTAGCTCTTACTTCCTGAGTATCTTCGATAACAGTTAGCATAATTAGGAGAGAATAACTTGTTGCTAGAACAGATAATGTTTTGCTAGGCAAGTATAAGACATAAGAAAGTGCAGTCCGTTCAGCGATATATTGCGGGTCGCTACAAAATTCAAGCCCAGTCGAACGCCTTATGCTAAGGGCCTTGTTGAGTATAAAGATGGATCTTTAAAATAATTTGAGAGTAGGTTGAAAATTTAGCAAGATTTGTATTAACTCCTGAAATATTGATATGGAATATTGACTAGATAGATAACAACCTTGTAATTTCCCGTCACTCTTTGAATTCCTTTTAATCTTAAGCCATCTCTCATCGATAGTTTTATTTTGTCAGCTACGGCTCAATAGCTCTATAAAAGCTTAATTTTCTAATCTTTAAGTACATTGAAATACTTTAATGGACTTCCAGATACTTTCATAGCCCCACTTATTTTTATCAAAAAGGCCAATACTTGACAAATACTATCATCAAACGATGCTTGGATAAGGCTAGAGTATCTAGAGCGAAATGTGAGAACGCTGCTTCTAATTCGTAAATAAATGCAGGTCTCAAGCATTGGAAGGAGAGTGCGTGTACGTAAATTACTTAAACTGTCTTTATTATTTCTTTGATCTAATTTTTGGACCTATGAGCCCATAGCTAACAGCAAGTATCCTAAAATAAATATTTTAGAGTGTCCAAATAACATTGAAATGAATACATTAATCCAACCCGAATGATAAAAATGTTTATAGTTCTGAGCACCCCGTCCCAACTTGAAAATGGTGTTTTGGCAGGTCAAGTTGCCTTTATGGGCCAATTTTCGACCTTAATTGTATCTGGCTTGGAATTTTATTATTTAACTGACACTAATTTTACTCATTATAATGCTCTAGACAGATCTTACCCAGATGATTAATAGTCGTAAATAAATATAAAATAGGGCTCAAGAGCAAACACACACTCCGATGTTGGCTCTGAACTGGACTATCAAATCCTGCCCCTGCAAATACATTTATTACAGATAATTTGGCTACATATGAGTATATCCACCCGGATCCTTCCTGGATCACCTCTCTATCCAATCTGATGTGGCCCCGTTCTTTGATTTTGTTGCGATATTTATTCAAATATGACCCCATACTCCGTCATCTACATTTAATTAGAAACTTCAAGGTTTTCGGAAGTGATGACAGCCCATTATTGGAAAGAAATGCCCAGTGCTGCCGAAACCTCTTCCTTCAAGTGTTGTCTGGTTTCGAACTTCTTATTTCCATCGGTACTTTAGACCTGTTTTTCCCAAGCTTATAGCAGGAAGCGGGTCATGGCCGGTTCTAAACCCCGAAGGACATACATATGGTCCAGTTGTCCAAGATATCTCTCACGCTGTACCAAGACAACTTCTTATCGCCACTAGTGAAATACGCTACTGAATCAAATGGTGCTAAGGGAGAACGAAAGACAATAAACTCCTATTAAGAATTCTTCTGTGTAGGTATCGGTCTTATCATTGTCTGATGAGATCCATAGCTCGATGAGGGAATTGCACTGCAGCTATGTTATCATTGGCTCTTGAAAATATTAGACCCATGCGAACCCGTTTACGATCGAACAGTCTCAAAAAATGTGATCAAATTTCATTCAAGACAGACATAGTTTGGCGTAATAGACGTAAAATTGCGCCTGAAGATTAGAAGTCGTACCTATCTCTCAAAGTCATGAGAGGTATATCGGTTTGAAGCACTCTCATATTCTACCGTTTGCATACCTATGTGCTTTAGTTCTTAGAGGGAAAGTACAATAGTAGGTTGATCAATTGGTTATGCTGCAAAAATACTGTTAAGGTCGGGTTGATATTAAGTTGCATCCAATTTAAGGGGTTTAAAATTCACTAAAGGGTTTCAATCCGGATTTTACCATACTTTGTAGTTATTCCTTTGGTATTTAATACTAACGGCATATGAAGTAAAAACATCTTGAAAATATAGATACGTACTGTACTTGAATTAGTTGATTCACATTTAACCACATCCTTAACCTGAAATATTCAGATATCCTTTGAATAAATCGGCATATTAAATTAATTGAATATTAAATTAAGTATTTAGTAGATAAATTAATATCAAATTAATTTATATCATATATACTCCATATATCTCTTAAAACCATAAAACTATATAAATAGATTTCTTCCTTCGAAAATTTTCTTAAACGTTGAGGTTGAAAATGTTGAGCAGTAATCGCGTAAAAATTTCGAGCTGGTCACATAAGTAAGTAACGTTTTGGCTACGTTCTACCTCTAAACACAAGGAGAGGAATTTATTGGAACTTTTAATATCAAAGGGTCATTTTAATAGCTTAAGTCCCCCAATAAAAGAAAGTTTTATTTCTTTTAGGATTTATAAGTAGGGTGTGAAAACATGATTAGAAGTCATATGGATCAAAGGATCCAATTTATACTTATAATAGCCTTTAAAATCATGAAGTCACCAACTGAACTGTCTTACCGTTTAAAAATAAATATTCTCATTTTTTTAATCCTGTTGGAGGTTTGGTCATCGCACTAGTGGAATAAAATTTATCTTCATCCAAGGATAAGTATAAATAATATAATTTATTTTCAAATTAGACATTTTTCCTATACATATGTGAAAAATTTGAAATTTTTGAGATTTATTTAACAGTATAGCTTATCTTGACATCAGGAATAATTTAGGCCAGATCAAAACAATTAATGCACTTTGAGTAAATAAAAATTGGTGTTCAAATTTCATTGCAGTCTTGATGCTTTCACAATGAATGTGTTTGATTCCTTGAAAATATTTATACCTCTCAACCAACTAAGGAGTCACCTTTTTGTTTTTATTGCCAGAATTGGAAATTATTGAAGATCGGCAAAGAAATTTAAATGTATTATTTTTGTAAGCTATTTTTAGAAATGAGCTAATATTTTTTCCATTGAAATACTTTGCCTTTAGTCAGAATTTGAATGTTATGTATTTTTCGTGGCGAAAAAATCACAGAAAAATTAATTTCTAGAAATAATCATTATTAAGACTTAAGAATTCTGAAATTTTCATTTTCAGAAATATATCCTCCGTTTCGAGAAAATATTCTCAATTTTCCGATGATTCGAAATTTATAACAACTATTTTCTTAAAAAAAATTGAAATAAGAAAATTACTGATTTTTCTGAAGTTTATCGCCTGGTGTACAAATCAATAGTACGTTTTACATTATTGGGCTTACCCACAAGGATTTTGATATATTAGATCGAGAGTATACAGAATGCGGCATATTTTAGGATGTAGAATTCACTAGAAATATAGCTTCAGTAAATTTCTAACCCGTTCAATGGTTTTATTAAATAATATATGCTTCCGTAAATTCCGCATCGGATTCTTATTATGGTATAGTAAATAATAGCAATAATTATTGAGTTTACAGTCAATTACCCTGTTACTGGGACAATGAGGTCTAAAAAAGTTCAAAGCAGCCTTATCTCTCTAAATATTTAAAATTAAGACGATAAGAATATATTAGTTTTGTATTTTTACATGTGAAGGAACGAAGTAGAAAATGTTTGACACTACATCTAAAAGTTGAAGTCCTTAAATAAATGGGATCATTAATATTGCATCGCAAATAAAAACGCCTTTATTCAAAATTTTATTCTTATTGAAGCAATTGAAACAGAAATGTCAGCAGTTGACGCAAAAAAATATTTTTCCATTTACAAGAGGTATATATATCAAACGCGGGGTGATATTTTTACCCTCCGCCAATTTCTTCAAGTGAATGTAGTGATTCTTGAGGATGAATTCTTCAATCTTAAGTTGATTTTGTAAAATCTGCCCATGCGAAAAGAGGCGAGTAAACTTCCGTTGATCATGAAAGAATTATTTTTGTTTACAGTTTATGTAATTTAGCATAGTGCTACGATTCTATTGATTTACAAAAATGGGTACTTCTTGCAACTAGATCAACTGGTTTAAAGTTACAAAAAAAATTAGCTAAAAATTCACCTTCAGTAATTTTAATTGGTTTCTGAACCTTTTTAAAACTCCACTATGCCTTTTTATGAATAAAATTTTGAAATTTAAATAAGCAGAGGAGTCCAAACTTGTTTGATGAGGAGACTAAAACATTTGGTGTGTATCTCCCCATCTAAGAGTTCTTTGCACCAACGCACAGTAAGTTAATATATGGAATGATTATGATTGAATTTTTGTAAGAATAAGTTTATTGGATGGTACGAAAATACATCATATCTACACACTGCTAAAAACAGCACTAACTGGAAATCTAAAAGTGAATAAAATCAATGGAAAAAGAAACTTAGTTTCCTCAATGAGTTAATATTGAGTTTATATATACAATATGGACAGTTGTCCCTTCTAAATTATCTCCCAACCTCAGTTGATATTGACCTTAGAACATTTTTCTATTCAATCTCAAGCATGTACAACTTCATCACATCGAGGTGAGGTTAAATATATGGATTGAACCTAGTTTCGTTAATATAAAACAATCGGATCACTGTCCACCCCACTCAACTTTTGGCTGACATTGGAAAATGAAGAAATATTAATTGATTATTTGCAGACATAAAAATAAACACCTTTGAAATAATAATGAGCACGAACGACGAAAGTATATAGAAATAAAGGTACAAATTAAACTACATTATGATTGATGAAATGTTCTCAATAACCACTGTCATCCAATTTACAGTATTTTTTGTCTCAATGGGGCCCACTTTTCAGAAAATATCTTCCTGCTATAAAAGGAATAAATAAGGCAGGAATAAACGCAAAAATATAGGGGAGTTAACAGAGAAAACCATGTCCTCTCACGCTTCTGCTTCTTCGGGTATTCTACTTCGTGAAGTAGATGATTATTCTACTTCGTGAAGTAGATGAAAATTAGTTAACGCTTCCTCCTCTCTTCTCTTAGAAAGAAAAAATACCCTGTGCTCTCTTTTGTATCGAAGATAGCCTAAAGAAATCCCAAAATTGTTAGAGAACATTAGAGAAAATAGAATTAATGTCTGAGATCCAGGATTAACGGGTTCATTCATTCATACATCTGTGAATATGTAGCCTTCATTTTGAAATTATTTCGTTACATCGATCTCTCTCCTAGAAATTCATAGATCGATTAAAGAGGCGAAATGGTTTTCAATGCTTCGATATTAAAGTCGTGAGAAGCCTAAAGACTTTTCTATTTCGCGATGAGATGCCTTTCGGACAGCCTGAACCTCAGAAAAAAGCGTATTTATTATTATTTGGATCGCAAAGATATCCCTGTGCATAAAATAACCGCATACTAGATAATTTATCTAATAATAACAAGTGAAAGTTGAAAATTGAGTATTTAACGACGAAATTGTTTTAATCATAAAAAAGGAATTCAAATGGATTACCGAAATCAAAGTGGAACTATTTTGATTGCGATATTCGATTTGACAGGCGATGAATAAAGTAATCCTTGGTAATAGCCACATTATTTCATTACAAACCTGATGATGAGGTAGTTTCATACCACATAAATGGTATGTTAAGGTGGAGGAAACTGCTCGGCAACTATGGCAAGTGAAGGTATCTTGCCAGGTATTTGTAAATTTCCCTCTCTGACCACATGTCGGCCACTTTCATCCATATAGCCCGTTTCCACTGTATATAGGTATACTGCAACCACTGTGTTCTAGCTGCACCGATCTCTTCGATATACTTGTCGACAGTACTGCCACTATCGCCCCCGAAGCACTTTGGACGAACCAAAATGGCGCCTAAAGATGGCGTTGCCTTTTAAACGGCGCTCTAAGGCGGCGCTACATGGTTTTCGTCAAGATCGCCCGTACGCGGTGCATCTCGTCACCGTCGCATCCCTTACTAGGTTCGTAATGGCAAGCGAAGGATCCTGTTTTTTACAAGTCGTGAGATTCCTGTTCTGCAGGTTCAAAATAAGTTATTTTAGGTGGAATTTCCTGGCTCTTCCCTGCTCTGTTTTACTTGCCCTTCCCAAGATATAAAGTCACCAAGACTAACAAGTCTGCAGTGAACCCCCCGTGTCTATGGAAACCCTCCCCCACCTCAACAATTGTAATAGCAAGCATTTCCTATTCTCTACGGATGCTGATCCTATTATGTTCAACCCCGAGGATTTCTATGGGCATGCGTCAGCTTTACACGCGGGTGAGACTATTAGGAGCACGTGGATTGCTAGGAATTTGTCTGTACAGGGTCTATACATAACTTACCTTGCTGGTGATGCAGTGTATGTGTATGCACTAATTAAGGACGAGTACTTTTTATTTTGACCAGACCATAGCTACTCTAGGTCAACAATATAACACTCATCAACTCCCTACTATATCAAATGCATCAACTGAGGATTGTGCCTTTCTCCTGAACTCCTGGTGTGACTGCAGAGAACTCAGCGAACAATACTCATGCACTTTTTGCTTAACACATCTTTTTTGTACTTCTGGGTTCAAGTAGCCGCTAAGCATTCGGTGATTGAGGGATGGTTGCTAGTCTAGGAAAGCTGCCGAATTCCTTGGAGAACGACTATTATTGTACCACTACTTCGGCGAGTGGATGTAAGATTACTGTGCAAGCTTACAACCAATTGCCCAAATCCCAAATGGAACATGTGTCCATGTGTCCTCACTTCAGGAAATAGCATCTTCCCCATGCACGCTGCGTGGTGGGCTTCATGATCAACGGACTCAAGCACAACCGGGACACGGCCCCGATTGGCACGCAAATGTGTTCCAACAAACCAGTCGACATGAAGCAATTCGTCCAAAAATTCAACGAGTTACAGGCCTTTTCCAACCTGGGCGCGGCCTTATCATCATATTCGGCACAACCAGGCACCAAAATTGACGCCACTTTCGCCAAGTTGTTAAAATAAGAACGAGCCCTTAGCTCCAGCCCAAATGCAACCCGGAGAAAATTCACGCCTAGCGAGCAGCACCTTGCATTAGACTTCGCCAAATCAAGCCACAAAGACGAGCAATACCATGACCCGGATCACCCGAAACTGAAAAAAGGGAAACCCGCGGCCCAAAACGCTCAAGTGAGTATCGAAGATATTGCTAAAGAAGCCAACAAATTTTCAACGACTGCAGTAAGCCTGATCAAGATAGAGCCAACTCGGACAATTCGTATATTCTCGACTCAGGAACAAACCTTACTCTCCTTACCAACCCCACAACGTCCGTGCCCACTCTCCTCACCCCTATTTCCCCCCTCATCAACGGACTCCACCACCTGCTGTACGCAATTTGACACAACATCACCCAACTGATCCCCATAGCGGTGAGTATGGATGAATCCTTACCAGTTTGAACGTCTAAAAAACTCATCGCCGAACTATTTACTATACTGCAATCCAACCACAACATCATCGACCTCGGCCATCCAACCACGTATCTAAAATGGGAAGCCCACAAAAACCCAAACGGCGACATCTATATAAACCAAACTCACGTTTTCTTAGCCCTATTACAAGAAAAACGGCTCAAAACAGCCGCACTCGCCCAAAAAAGCTTCCAGAAAACAACAACTTGCACGAAACAGCTCAAGCATCCCCACTCAACAAAGACCACAAGAAGAACTACAAACAAGATCTGTGAGATCTCAGATACAACACTGAAAGCACATGTCCCGTCCTTCAACACGCCGACAAACACCTCGCAGATTCAATGCACAGCGAGACCACCCATCACCACAAACTCCTCAAGTAATTGATTCAATACATCGAAGGCACTTCCACCTTGGCATTACGTATCGACGCGGTACCAGCAACGAAGCCCGAGGCCATCCAATTGTGTCATATAGCGACTAGGACTTCGCGAACTGCTACGACAGACATTCCAGAACCGGCATTATCGATACCGCCTTTAGATCACCAATCAGCTGGCCTAGTGCCAAAAAAATTGTGGTCTCCACTCAACTTGTGAGGCTGAATACATATCCAGTTCCGACGCCTTCAAAGAGAAAGCTTGGCTCGGAAGAGTCATCCAAGACTGTAGTATTCTCTCTCACTCCGCGAAAATCCTGTTAAGTATTAAAAATCCTGTATTAAGTTTCAATCAGCCGCTCTCAACAAAAAATGCAAGCTTATCGAAATACTTTTCACCACCTCTGCGACCACGTAAAAAGTAAAAACGTCACAATCCATCACGCAAAATCAGCACAAAAAAAAGCGGACATACTCACGAAAAACCGTGGAAAGATCAACCGCTTCAGTTCCGTTATGGCTGAAGGGACCAATGAACTGTATAACTAATGTACGGTGCATCCTTTAGTGTGGAATATTGAACTTACTCTAAAAAATAGTCATAAAAAGTACCAGAAGCTCATAAAAATCACCTTTTAGCAACTGCTAATAACACAACCCCGCCCTCAAACTGCACCCCGGGTGCAGTATAGGTTGAGTTCGATCAAGTCACCCAAGGATTCGGTCAACCCCTGAAACCCCCTCCAGACAGCAGCACACTCAGTAACACTTACCACCTGCTCTCTTTTAGGCTCTCTCGAAACCAACGCAGACATTTGTCCCACTTTACCCCTCGCAAGAACCCCCATCTCCTCCCGCGCGCAGTTTTCGCCTCGAATCTAGGTGTTAATTCGGGTCAGACAAATCCTCCGGCACTGATCCATCCACTGAGCATACAGAGGCAAATAAATAGGACAGTACCATCATCTCAAAATACTTCCTTGGACCAGCTGGATAACACATGCTAAACAAAAGGCGGTTACGGCAAAGCTGAAAGGCAGATCTAGGCAGAGATCCAGTGCGAGGGAAACCGAGTTTAGAGGTCTCGGACGTGGTTAAGGAGATAGAGAGTGAAACAAGACACCGCATTCACTGCCCGCAAGAATATATCCATGAATCATTGGTTACGACGACAAGATGGCGGTCATGCCGTGAACTCTCGGATAGAACGGCATAAAGGTCCGGGGGGGGGTATAAGGTCAGAAGATATGTGTTTTCTGCTGGTGAAGAAAGCTAGAAAAATATGTTGAGTTGGTAGCTGCGAGGACTCTATTGATGGAACCAATCTTTTTCTCTTCTACGAGGACTCTACGCTTTCCTACAAAGTGACCTAACAGCTTTACGTTTGGAATAGAAAATGTAAATTACGTAATCTTAAGCTAAAGTCCTACTTCCGTGACTGACTTGAGAACGACAATTAGATAATGAGTATGCTTCTATCGAGTTAGAGAAAACAAAGAAATCATCTAGATAGACTCGAGTGAAGGGAATGTATTTGCAGATGTAATCAATCATGCGCTGGAATTTAAACGACGCGATCATGAACCCAACGGCGTCACTTCGAATTTGAAAGTACCAAAGCAGCTGAAGAACGTGGTCATTTATTTGCATTTCCCAGCCTTATTTATTTTGCAACTATTACCCGAAAATCGAGGTTGTTGAACAGAGAGCTACCTTTTAGATCGTCGAGTGCTTTCTTTATTATGGGTATTGGCCAGCGATCTGCCCTCATTTGCTGTTCAGAGTGCGATAATCCACGCAAAAAGGAGATCATTCTACGTTACGATAAAGACGGGAAACGACGGTGCAGACGACGAAGGGGTAATGATTCCGGTGTCTAACATGCTTAAGATTTCTCCACGGGCATTTTCGTCGTGTTGAGGCGACATTCAGCGAGCCCGGGGTAGGATTCTTCATTTGAAAGGACTATTTCGTGGGGATGGCTGCAGGACGTATCTCTTCTACAGTTCGGGCGACAGTCCTGGTGTCTCGAAGCAAGCCATTTATCTCTGCTTACGTTTCCTCCTCCAAGTGAGCGAGTCGAGTCCTCAGAGCTTCACAAACTTTTTCCTTCTTTTATTATTCATTCTTAGTACCTTGTTCACTGGTAGGATTCCCATCTAATCCGGAAGATTTGTCATCGCGGATAGCCAGGACCAGTTTCTTCTCGGTCGGCTTAGTTTTGGGATCGAGCGGAGGCGCAACTTCTTCGGAACCAATGGTTGAGCGAACGCTCTGCGCCCCGAAATCTATGTTTGCACACACATCTGTCAGCGTGGGGAGACCGATTATCGTGTCAAATAGAAACTTCTCGACTACAAGGAAGTCTGATTTGACGACATGATCCCGAACGTCGAGGGGACCTTGACCAATGAGCCGACACAGGAAGAGCTATCACCATTCGAATCAGTGATCCTTCGAAGCGAATAGTTCGGCGACATGTATACACGTCGAGAATAATTAGCTGGCTTGACGTCCGGTATGGCTCCATAGTCTACAAGAGCCCAGACCTCGGTTGCGTAACCCTTGAGCTGAACCAACCGTAATAAGCGACGGCCAGAATTCGAAACGACTCCAACGCGGGAAATAGGCTATTTCCCCAATATTCGGCGCACAACCTTGGTACCTCCGTCAGCACCTCTGTGAAGAAGCTGGCCAGAGAATAAACCGAAACTGGCGTTAGCAAGCTCGGAAACAGCGTCGTGTTTGACGACGCACTCCGTCAGCTTGTTTGAATTCTTCTCCCCGCAATTAAAATTCTTCAACTTCTTTTTACGGATAATTCGAAATTCTTCCGAGGGTAGGGCTGCGAACGGCTTCATGGTGAGAGCTTGGGGTCTGGTTTACGAGGCGAGATATCAGAATGCCTCTATGGTTGTCCTGACGAGGCTGCTTCGGTATTGTATCGCCATCAATATTTATATTTTCAACATTGACGCCTTTCTTCTGAGACGAATCGGTGTCAGACGAGTCTTCTCGGAGGATATTGCTTCGGGCACCTTCTTTCCAGTCTTCTTTCTTCTCAGCGACCTTTTCGCGATCCGCCGCCTTTCATCCACCGGAAGAACAGAACATAGCCTCTGAATGACCCATCGTTCCACAAAGGGAACAGCGGATATTACTGTGCGGGTTCTTTTCGCAGTTCATTGCGATATGGCCGAGCTCATTGCATTAAGAGCATTGGCGAACAGGATTGTTCTTCTTTGGAGCTGAAGATGGCCCAGACCCGTTATCTCCCTTAGTCTTCTTCAGATAAAGTTTCGACCTTGAGAGGTCTTCAGCGATGGCGTCTACCTTGTCTTTGATATTCCTGTACCTCGAAACCGGGCGCAACAGAAGCTTTGCCGGCGGAACTTCAGCAGTACGATCCAAAAAAATGGCTGTCGCCACAAGATTCAAGTGAAAATCTTTCAGCGCCTTGACGATTCCTGAGTTATTTAGGACCCCAGAATGCGAAAAAATTTTGCAGCTCTTTGTGTCGACAGGTAGTGGTGCGAAAAAGTCCAAAACTTTCGACATATTCGAAGTTACCCTTGTCATAGAGATGTTACATCTCCTTCATTTACCCAGGGATGCCTTCGATGTCAATAATGGCTTCAAAAGTTGAATTATCACACCTTGGGGTATTTTTATATGATAAATTCGGAGAAGAAATTCTGCCTAACGGCGACGTAGTTAGTCGCTCATTTTTTCAGTTCCCCATTACAAGCAAAGGTGTCGTACTAGATGTCGAAAGCGTCGGCATCTAGGTGCCCGAGGAGAGAAATATTTTCTCCTCTTCGGCTCGAGAAGCCATGATGAAGTTTTCGTAGAAGAAGAAGAATTTTTGGACATCCCGCATGACGTCGAATACTACCGCTCTAGCGCTGCAAGTGTTGTTCCTGCGCAAGATTATATTGATGGATGTGTAGTGTGGAAGTAGTTGTTGAAAAGGGAATGGCTGGAGGGAGAGGAAGGAGTTTTAGAAGAGGGGGATCCAAGGAAGGGAAGGGGATGCTACCTCCCCACAATAGCCCAGGAGCTTCGGATGCCACAGTACGGTATATACCCGACAATCGAGCGCTCTTAGACAGAGAATTGCCAGTACAGCAGTGTACCTGCTAGTTTTAATGATATTTTATGGTACAGTACAGTACTATACCCCAAGAAATTATTAAAACTAGCAGGTCAAAAAGATATAAAATACAGTGGACTACCCTAAAAATATTCATACATGTATGAAGAATACTATGTGTCCAAAGGACAAGCAAATTTACTCACATGAGTACAAATGTTTGTTCGAAAATAGCTAGAATTTTTTAATTAAATTAAACCTTGGTTTTCTGAATCCCTGAAGACTAGCATCACCTAACTATAAAATAAGTAGTTTCATCCCCATTCGCAACAACCGCCGTGACCTAATGGGCCTCAAGTACAGAATGGAAAAAGAAATAGTGAGTCAGACCGGCTGCGCTCCACAGAGAGAGCAAAAAATTCCTTCAGGAAGGTCGAAATTTCTGAGACAGCTGCTACCTCAGTTTGCTTAGCGTGCCCACTTGAACATCAGAAGAGGGGTTAATTCACTGATAACTCATAAAGGGGAATAACACCATAGGTACGTATACTAATTCCGCAAGTCGAACGACGCGAATTAGAAATGTACACGGGTATATTCAAGAACTCAATATTTTTATTTTTGCTCAGTCAGAATACAAACAATGCAAGCACAGACAAGTAAAATTCACTATAGAGTAGTATAAGGCATCATCTAATTGTGACAGAAGTGGACATTGCGTAAGTGGTTTTGAAAGCAGTTACGTCAAGTCTCTGGATGCATATCCAAACCTCTTGTTCAGTTTCAGGCACTCAGAGCAGAGAATTTGGACTTCTTGTCAGATTTGCAAATTTTGCATCTGCTTTGAAACGCCGCTTTCGTTGGGGCCCCATTGGCTCCTTTGCGCCTTTTCACTGTGGGCACCAAGTGGATTCCAGTACCGCAGGCCAATGAAAATAGAATGCTCTAACGTCAACAGATCTGCGGAGGCCAATAGAATCAAATGAATTGTCAATGAGTTGCTCTGCAAGTTTTGCATAAAAATCTTTTGCGACATGCAATTTCTCACCCATCAAACCCTTGTATAGCAGCCATGAATCAACGATGCAAATTGCAAGCAAAGATGTATTAACCCTTAACGACCAATCATTGACTTCGAATTTTTCTTCTCCAATCCAGATCATCCTGTCTGCATCTGTTATGCCTGTCAATCTGGGAGCAAGTTTCATAGTATGTGCTGACAACCGCTGGGACTGAATTTCCATTTCCGCAAGCACCATTTCATTGCCAGCAGATCTCCAACGAGATCTTCTGATAGGCTCTGAAGGAAGTGTTGTACCGGAAGTACTGACAAAATATCTTCTGTCTATATCCATCCACATAACGGCCATCATAGAAGGGTGGCTTTCCGTCCTCGACTTACCAAGATATGATCCCACGCCTAAAAAGTTCCAGCCCTGACAAAAATGACATAGGAAACTGCCTTGTCGCATTCTTGACGACACCTGTAAACCTCAGTCCATATTCGAAAAAGCATTTGCTGTAGCCACAGAAGCAAATGCAGAGTCTGCACAAACAAGTCGATTTGAATGAAACCAAGGCTCTGTAAGGCGAAGAAAATTAGCAGTACCATGAGGGAAATTCGACTCGGAGTGCCGATTACTGCTGTCAGATGCTGAAAAAACAATCCCCAAATTCAACACAATTTTACTGACACCACAGCAAGCAGTCTTGATTTCACATCAGTTTTCGGGCTTACAGTCCCTAGCGACATAATGCAGAAGTCCTTCTGACGTCCATTTACCCCCTATTCGATACCAAAGCGACATGCTTTCATCCATACAAATTCTCTCCGATAGTGACACACTTGCCCTCCTGTCGTTTTATGGTCACCGCAAATCCACTGACCAGAAACCATCTTCTGTCAGTGCTTTCATTTTACATGTAGCGGCTAAATGTAATACATGAGATCAGTGCTACGAAAAAGGTCCCCGAAATTAATTTTCCAAACATCGCCAATGGAATGTTTTTGGATGTAAACTGTGTACTGCAAAGCAAACTTCTGCTTGTGAACTCTAATCTGCATAAAAAATATGAATAATTCCTAAAACTTTAGAATTTCACCAGCTGTTGCATGCATGTGCCCACCATGATTGAGTTTCTGGTTTGTAAGTTCGGTAATTGTGGAAAGGTGTTCGAGGGGAAACATGGAAAAAAATTGTACAGGTCTTCTCATACTTAATATGACCTTGAAAGTACGTGTCACCTGCTGGACGAATTACCTTTCATGGCCAATGTGTCGTTGATCCATTCAACGGGTAGTAATACCTCCTAAATGGTCCAAAAATTTCCATGCTCTTCTTTGCATACTCCTTCTACCTCGGCCATACCATTGGCTTCTTCTCGGTGGTCTTCTTCTGAAAGTTGACGATTCGATACCTCGATCACAGCAGTAGATGCCTCTGTTTCAATTGATGTTGCTGAGCCATCTTCACATGCTTCCCCTGGTTTGATTTTGACAATTTTTAAGTTAAAACGTTTCGTCCAGTCCTAAGTGCCATGAACGGACCACTCTGCGGTGACTATAGTCTGACGTCTTTCGGTAGATGTTTCAGTTTCAGTGCTGAGCACAGTTCCGTTGACGCGTTCACTTTTCTAAAGAGAACCGAATATTCGCTTACTCTCAGCCGCTGACGTAACAAGGGTTGCTCGAGTGTTGACAAGGTTTCCAGGCTGTTGACTGGGGTCATTTAGATTCGTCATTTTTGGTTAAATTTTCGATGTTGGGAAACTTTTATGTGATCAATTGAACAGTGGAGGTTTGGAATCCGAGGTTTTCTACGGTTGAGTTCCTAATGGTGCTACTAGATATAGTGAAAAATAATGGATTCATTCTGTAATTTTTTATGAAAATTTTCTGTTAGATCTATGGACTCATATGAGTACAGTACATTTAGACTCATATGGGTACAGTTGTCCTCTGGACAAGACACTCAAAAAGATCACCTTCCAGCAACGACTACTGTACCAACTCAGCATCCTGTACACTCTGTACACTCGAGTCCCTCTTAGGGACCCAAGAGAAAAACTTTAATCCTCGAAATTTCCACAGCACCTTTGAACATTACTGACAGTGCTGTACTGTACAATACTCAAAGGTTGATGCTCAAACTAAAAACAAAAACAAACCACGTCAGAATTATCATAACAATTTACAATCCCGTTGCCATTGCTAGCAACAGCAAAATCTCGTAAATTCGACAAAAAAAATCCAGTATTAACTTCGTAGGGTTGCATTATTGATTGCAAAAAATACCAGATTTTCGCCAAAAAGGTTCCGATTTTTTCTGATTCAAATCCACCCTAATAAAATCCACTCCACTGCTCACGAGGTCGGAGTCTTTCGTCGTAAGCACACTTTCTTCTTTCACAGGTCAGCGCAGAGGGTCTGAAGATACCATTAAGGAAGAATACGAGCCCGCATCATCTACTTCACTCGCATGTCCCTCTGGACCACCCTCCTTTCCCTCCTTGAGTCTCTTCTGTCCCCTCTCTTCGCCTGGCGTCATGATCGGATCGAGGAACCATCCGTCCTCACTTCAAAACGACGCGAATTAATAGATACTATTCCTCGCGGGTCTCATGTCCTTGAAATCGGTGCAGGCACTGGCGGTACATTGACCTCAGGAGCATACGAGGGTTCAGCGGGTCGATTTGCACGTTTGGTGTTATCTGAACCGGATAGTAGCATGAGGGCCCGTTTGGAGTCAAAATTGCAAGGAAGGGCCTCCGGAGTATCGGCTGGAGAGTTAAAAGTCATCGATGCTGGTCTACCGAGTTTGCCATTTGTCGATGGAGAATTTGATGTTGTCGTCGTATTTTTGGTTTTGAGTCACGTGGATGGCAGGAGGCAGGGTATTGCCGAGATTGCAAGGGTCTTAAAGATAGGGGGGAAGATGCTTATTATGGATCATGGTGTCCATAAACATCACCATGGTCATACAGATCCATATGGCCAAGACGATGGTCAGGATCATGACTGCGCGTACCGTGAAAATGCCCCTGTGCAGCGGAGGCGGGAGCCCTATTTTATGGAATGGCTACGAAATTGGAGGCACCGGCGTGATCGCGAAGACCTAGATTCTGATCTGTTAGTGGACGAAATAAGGGCAGAACAGAGGCTAGAGGAAGTATTTACTAGAAAAGCCCCTGTTGAAAGGTATTTCTTTAAGGAAGTTTGTACGGTTGTTTCGAACGGAAGCAAGAACCAGATGGATGACTTCCATGGCTTAGCGCGCCTCATCAGGAAGAGAGAATTAGTTTGACCGCAAAGAAAAGTGTCGCGAGTAGTAGGTAGAGCTGTGCGAATACTGAAAAGCATGAAATTCCGACATCAGCGTTAGTCAAGTTAGAATTCAGTCCCTCGTGTCTTCGCGTCTGCCGTCTAACTCCGAAAAACCCGCCAGCAGGATTCATTGAACGATGAACTTACGATAGAATCCTCCCTGCCTCCGCTTCTCCACGCCTTCATAGTACCCGACACAATACCGGTACCGGCCAACCACAAACACAAAGCCCGCAATGCTCGAAAGTACCGGTGTAGCCAGTGCCGACACCAGCAATGTTAGAAAGAACATTGGAGCACCCTCCACTGAGTTCGCGTGGGCTCGTTGATACCGGTTAAAAACAGAATCCGCTTTGTTCTCGTATGCCGCCGGAAGGGGCACATTGAACTTGCGGCGAGCCTTGCCTACTTGAAAACCCATCCACAACATTAACATCCCGTAGAGCGCTGCATCGAGAATGGCGAAGCCGTAGGTGGGTAAGTTTTATGTTCATGTTTGCGATGCGGACGGAACAAGTGCCGGCGTTGGGATCTACACCTGGTGGCAGCCAAAGAATTGAAGAAGGATTTTATACCGCACTGTGTTGTACTGTACTGGTGTAATATCGATTTGGCTCAACTGCAGTCTTCGTGCCAACAAGTACACACATTACAGTACTTGCTGTACTCAGCTGTTTCCAGTCTAGATTCCGGACTCTTGAACACATGTAACGAAAGGTAACAGTTGCCTTCAAAAGCAGCCGACTTTATGTACTGGACAGTATTATACAGAGGGGGCATCACGATATAGTGCCACTTTGAATAGTGCTATGCTCCTTTTAGTGCCTCCAGCAAGGCCATGTACCACCACCATCCTTAGGAAGGCGTAAAAGTCATCCACGAACGCAGAAGCACTAATTCAAGCAAAGGAAGAGCGGACAAGATCAAACACAAGCTCAAGCACTGAATCTCGGACAAGACTACCTAACACTACGAATTCCGCGAAGAAAAGCACTAGACGAGGAGGATCGGCTTCGGGTTCAAGGCCTGTTTTTTCCCTCTGGGTTTTTTGGGCCTGTGCATGGACCCTAAGAATTACCCTCGAATCTCGCACCGAAAAATGAAATTGCCGTCACAGTTTTCCCCGACAACGTAGCCCTAGACGGTTCTTCGTCGGGAGTAAATAAAATGTTCATCCCACCATTAGCGTCTAAAGGTTACGCGCTTTTCAACCGCCTCAGAATCTTGCACCGACTGCAACGTTCTAAAGGCAGGTGTCAGCCTTCGTCGCGCTCTGAACGGCTTCCTTAGCGCCATTCAACAAGCCAACACGAAGAAAAAGGGTCAAGTTCTGATTGAGATGCTCTCGAGAGCTTTACCGAATAGTGCCGATTCCCATTAGTGCCTGTAAAAGCCCCATGTACGGGGAGCACTATATATCGTAAGGGGTACTGTATCGCAAGACGTCACCGTACTGTCAAGTATTGGGAAGCAGTACTACTGCATAGCACCGTATCGGGTTTCAGCTTGGAAACATTTTATTAGTTCAAGAGAGAGAGAGAGGAATGGAGACCTTCAATATGATTTTTAGTGGGCCTGCTAAACAGACTCAACCCAGCACCGACTAGACCGATGCCCACGCCAACAGAAGGGAAAGAAGAAAATTCCACCACCGAAACACCTGCGGGCCAAGGCGGTGGTAGCTTAAGACTCCCTGTGTAAGCGCGATGCTTACAGTGAGCGGCGACGACGTCGACATGTGCTGCCGGTTTGCGGCCTCGGACACAACCGGCAGAACCACGGGACCCAGGACCCCTCGCTTGCTGTCCAAAAGGACAGCCGGATCAAGTGCGGCAGGGTACGCTGAGTGTTGAAGAACTTGATTCAGGTAGAGAGCCCTCCTTACACGCCAATGCTTGCAATTTCTGTACAGTACATCTGTTTTAATGAATGAAAAATAGGTTAGCCTATGTTCCAAAGCGCATCAAAAAATTGGCTTGGCAGCGGTGACGAGGAGTATGGCAAAGGGCGGGAGATCAACATGGGCCAGGCCCCGGACAAGGTTAGCTAGAGACGAGAGGGCTGTAACGGCAGCTTCGGGGGACACCGAGGTGGTGGCCAGCATGCGAAGCAGACGTGAATCCCGTGAGTGATTTTATCAAAGCTACCAAGGATATGTACTGTACAGTGTTGTACCAGTGCTGTACAGTACAATAACATAACTTTTGTTCTTTGCTCTCACTCTCCGCTTCATTTGGCTTTCTTCAACCTTCATCCCGCCACTCTCGGCGCCCTCGCTGCTATGGCGTGGGCACCGGACGCTCGTTCCTTCGTGCATCTTACAGACGGCCCTTCGTTTACTGGGCTTCCGCTGCAATGCCGTTGGCCATGTCCTTTTCAAGAGGATTGTCTTCCCGCGCCCCCAGCGCACTTGGGTCCTCGAACGGGGAATGGCGTGTAAGGAGGGCTCTCTACCTGAATCAAGTTCTTCAACGCTCAGCGTACCATGCCGCACTTAATCCGGCTGTCCTTTTGGACAGCAAGCGAGGGGTCCTGGGTCCTGTGGTTCTGCCGGTTGTGTCCTAGGCCGCAAACCGGCAGCACATGTCGACGTCGTCGCCGCCCACTGTAAGCATCGCGCTTACACCGGGAGTTTTCCGAGCTACCACTGCCCTAGCCGCGCAGGTGTGTCGGTGGCGGAATTTTCTTCCTTCCCTGCTGTTGGCGTGGGCATCGGTCTAGCATAGTGATGGCGGGGAATTATTGGTCATAGAATTTTAAGAAAATAAAAATTAAAAATTTTTCAATTCCCTGTAATAGAATTATTCCAAAATAATTGTCGTTTTGTTTCCTACCTGTGCATATGAAATCAAAAAGGAATTAATGGCCTCCTGAGGTAATAAAAGAATTAATGAATTTCTGAGGTCATTAAAGAATTAATGACTTGATTACCAAATTATTACCAGGGAGCAATAGACTGCACCATGGCAGAATTATTACTATTACCAATTAATTACGTGCCTACAATACAATACAGCGCTGCGACATTAAAAAATAATGACTGTAATACTTTTCTCATTCTACTGGAATAAATATTAACCTTTGACAAACCAAAAATTTCATGACCAGAGAGTAATTAATTACTTGAGTTGACAAACCCTGCTATCCCTACAGTATTGCCTAAAAAGGAACAGTTTTGAACATTAATACAAATAGCCACATCACTCACCAACACTCTGACACTTTACAAACACGTACAGGTGGAGGGGCAGGCAAGAGTACATTACCACGACGAATCCTGGGCAAATTCACCGAACCCGGCCGCCCATAGCGATGCTGACTTTCGACATCGCATCCGTAGCTTACCGTTCCGACGCAGCCCCACTGCGGCGTTTACCTTCGCTCAACCAACGGCAGCACTGGCGGTGAACACCAAAAACTGGCAGAACATGCTCCACCTGCACCTCGGACTACCAGTGTATGATGACTCCATGCCCCTCAACTGCCACCACTGTGACCACCCCTTGGACACCCTCGGGGATCACGCCGCCGACCTCTGCTGCCCTGGTTTCGGCCGTCGTCACCGCCACAACTCGCTATGTAATGCGATTGCGACGCACGTTACCCGCGCCGCGGGTCTGGATACTCGGCTCGAAGCTTCGTTCCTCGTTTCGGGCACTGAGCACCGGCCGGCCGATATCCTTGCACAACCACCCCCAACCCCGGAAGGCACAACGTTGAGCCCCATTGCCTGTGGCATCACTGTCGTCTCACCGTTTAAGGCCGCAGTTCGCACCAACGCGACCCAGGTTGCCGGAGGCGCTGCTAAACTGGCGGCCCGCGACAAGGTCACAACCATGGAGCGCAACATCGCCCAACGCATTCCCGTTCCCTCAGCTGGCCCATTTTCTGCTCCTTACACGCTGAGCTTAATGTTTTGACCTCTGACTTTTTATTCCCTGGGTGCCCCTTGTCCTAGAACAATTGCATTTATCGAGGAGTTAGTTCCACGGATCGCCTCCAAGTGTCATTTGACACTTGTTTATCCGCCGCCGTATCTACCAGCTACTAAGTTGCAATCTCTGTCATCCATTGCTTAAGCTATTCTGTCCCGAGCCCCAATGTGCATGGACGACGAGGTACATCCGATTAGATCTTAGCCATATAGTTAGGACGTGCGCAGTCCCCCAATAGATGCAGAATACATTAAACTTCTTCATCTTCACTGCATGTTGCACCTTTGTCCCAGCCCTTACACAGCAATGTAATGCACTGTACAGTACTTTGTACTGCACAGTGCGGAACTATTCCGTTTGCCATCACTAGCCGAATTAATTTTTTCGGGAATTAATGACCTAGCTGGTCATAATTATGACTAGCTAGGTCATTAAAATATGAATTCATAGAAATAATTATGACTCTGACTTCATAAATTACTTCTGAGTTAATAATTCCTGTTTTGATCTGGGAGGGAATTAAATTACCTGGTAATAGAATATTTTCATTTATGAAGTGCCTGTCATGGAATAATTCTTTTTAATTACGGCCATCAATAGTCTAGCAGGTGCTGGGTTGAGTCAGTTTAGCAGGCCCAGTAAAAATCAAATTAAAGGTTTCCATTTCGTACGGTACAGTAAAGTACTGTGAGCACTGTATAGTTGCAGGTTACAGCGGTCCGAGGGATGAATGACAAGTGTAAGGGTAGCTAGGGGTAGGAGATCAATCAGCGTGCGCTTAGTGGTTGAGGGATCAGTGCAGGCAAGTCGATACGGCACAAGTCGCCGGCTACCTCCCCTCTCCGAGGGTAGGCGCGCATCACTATCCCTTTAATAGACTACCGAACTGCTCGGTTGTGTTCTCCACAACGTCCTCAATGCACTTTGCATTAACAGTTGGCGTCCCTCTATCAGTGATGCAAGAGTGAGTGCGTCATCTTGCATTCACTCCAATCTCTCCCATATATGCTCTCTTCGCACTACGGACTCAGCACACAATGCATTCATCTCTCGTCTACCAGGCGCTCTCCCCTACGCACTGGGACCACAAATGCAACTTCCCCAGTGTGTATCATCTTTGACACGTGAGATATCTGTCCAGCTTGGACAGGTAAAGGTAGCAATCGACAAAAGTACATATCCTTGGTAGCTTTGGTAAAATCACTCACGGGATTCACGTCTGCTTCGCATGCTGGCCACCACCTCGGTGTCCCCCAAGCTGCCGTTACAGTCCTCTCGTCTCTAGCTAACCTTGGCCGGGGCCTGGCCCATGTTGATCTCCCGCCCTTTGCCATACTCCTCGTCGCCGCTACCAAGCCAATTTTTTGATGCGCTTTGGAACATAGGCTAACCTATTTTCATTCATTAAAACACCGCAATTTCACCCCCTGTGCATATCAGCTGAAGGCTTGACAATCGAGGCTTAGCCTAATGTTTTTCATTTCACGGAGTAAGGGGTGGTCGCATTATGGAATCAAGCGACGGATTACTGGTTGCTAATGTTGGCGAAGACCATCATCGTGAGACGGCATGCGAGCGGGAAGGGCAGCGGGGACACTGGAACAGACAGTAAAGCGCAACCGTTGCAACACTTGGACCTTGACGGCAAAGTAAGGACGGGCAGATCGAAACGAGGTCCGTTTGGTGTTGCCATCGAGGACGCGTCGATAGCGCGCAGAGAGCTAACCAAGGGTGTCAAATGCGAGCTGGACGAAATGCCAGTGGACGCGAAGGACGGATCGGAATCCTCGGGTAGGGAGGAGTGCGTCACGCACCCTTGTGAACGTCTTTATTTTAGTTGCATTAGTGGGCTCGGAAGCGCCAACAGCCTTATCAGCGGTGTGTTGGATTGTGGCAGAGGTGTATGCGGAGCGTACCGTAATATCGTATGCTGTGAACTTGTCCGGCGGTGAATCATGGACAGGGGACTGGGTTGAACGAGGATATTGGCGAGATCATTGGCGGTGCCAGCCAACAGGAAGGTACCTTCTTGCTAACATGCGATACCTGCGCACTGGAGCACATGTCTGGTGAAGATATTCCAAATGGTGTTGTGCTGGTGTGCACCACGCCATAGCCTGACTTGCAGATCGAGGCGTGATCACCTAGGGGGTCCATCGAGGCATGGCAATGGTGCCAACGAATCGTGGCTACTGAGTCCTTGAAAATTGGAAAGTCAAGACGTCGACGCAGGATAGCTGACTAGGCATTGTTACGGACCTTGGAGGTGGCCAAGGGATGAACAATGAGGAAAGGGGAGGCGCCGCGGGAGTGAAAAGAGTTGCGTTGAGCGTCTCGGCGGGCAGGTGCGGCGCTGTGGCCTCGGCTTTCAAATCAGCAATGAACTATTCGAATATGCATTTCATGTGGATTAGACAGCTTTTCGAGTTTAATATTGTAGAGGATTTCATGGGATTTCATGGGAACTTGACTTGCGGAAGGTACTGGAAATAAAATAAATACAGAGAAATGAAACGAAATTAGGTTGAAATAGGTCTACAACATCTTTCAGTATAATTTATGACCATAGATATTTGTGGTGGTAAATCTTTACGGGTTGCACAATGTTGTACCGAAGCGTGCCTAGGTTATGCGTAAATTAACTACGGATGCTTGCGGCGGGTAGAAACTTGTCGCACCTGCATTATTTGGAGACTAAACGCAAAATTTTGGCGATTCTTGTCTTTTCATTCAAATTGTTTCCTTCACATCCCATATTTATCATTGCGTAGCTATCACCTTGAAAATTCAAATTGTTTCCTTCACATCCCATAGTTATCATTCCGTAGCTATCAGATTGAAAAATTTTATCGTTCCCGGGAGGTTCTTGCAGGAAACGAGCTAGTCATTTCATGTTTGAGCTCAGTACCTATGTACTTTGGGCTATAAAATGACTGAAGTATACTACAATTGCACTTTAATTATCTATCGATAGTAACTTAATGGCACCCTGGGCCGATTTTGAAATAATGAAAAATAAAAATAGAAGCAAAAAATTTAGCCAAATATTCTCATTCTTTGACTGTTATAGAGCCTCTGTTTCTTTTTCTCTTCATTATTACCAAACTAAATTAAATGGAACTATTTTCCAATGCTTCTCCCGAAATTTTCCAAAGTACTTGAAACATAAATAGTAACCGATGACACAGCGTTTTGGTGACTCGTCATTCCTAAATAATCTTTCCATCAAGAAAAGTATTTTCTCCTGCTTCATAAATCAGTTTAATGCTTTTTATTTTTCGTTTAACTTCAGTGTGTAGTTCTGGAAGGATTCGACCTACTCCTGAGAACGTTTTTTGAAGCGCACATTGTGCTACGTCGAAGCAGGTATTTTTAAGATACTTCCCGCTCGTTTCCAAAAAACCTTTATGAACATACTTTCTAACAAGTCATTTAATTTTTGTTACTTCATAAGCACCAAAATTTTTCCTCTCAACATAAGCAGTCGCATAAAGTTTCCGAGTAATCTTCTCGTGATAATATAAGATACCCGTATCCGACCTTTTTGACGATATCTGTCAACCTTTTCTCACCCCATACTCCTCAAAGGCGTTCTTACTGTAGCATTGAATATGGTTCATTATGGAGTTCAATTATAGGTCAATTTTGTTGAAACTAATACAGTTTAGAGAACTTTTTGCTATATATGGTTCATTAAAACCTTAATAAATTCTATGTTAAGTTACTTTTTCGACTTAAATCCAAACGTTAAGATTTTCTGTTCCTTTCACAGTAGCCCACAATTAGTTCCTAACTTCTTTAGTAATATACTCAGAGAAAAGTTTAGAATTTATCTGTCGTTGTCGTTGTGCTAAGGTACCAATATATCAATGATTATTATTTCCAATCTTTTAAACGGTGATTTAAAATATCATCAAATTTTTACTAATAGTAGCTTTGACTACTCAGTGTATGTATCTTTTTTTAAAATAATTCTGTTGAGACGCACAATACTCATTAATTTCAACATGGAATGAAATGATTTCCCTGTGTTCTTTTCATTGATTTAAGCCTTTGCTGTTTAGCAAATTGTGCAGAGGAGTTATTTTATCATAAAGTGATCGTAGAATTCATAAAATTGACCAAAGAATTTATCAACTACCAATATCATCCATTATGTCCCCTCTGTTATTTCGGATGTTACTAATAAGTGACACTAGGTAAAATGAAGAGGCTTCTATCGTGATAAAGCGCATCAATCCATCTTTCCGCTACGAAAATAATGTTTTAGATGCCCATTTGCACGTACGTGTTACTAGAGATGACTGTGATATATCAGCTTTGGAATTAAACTGAATAGGAGGGTTTTTAATTGGGGTATTTACTGTGCAATCAATCGCATATTTAAGCCCCAACAGCTTTTATATGTGTAATACCGCGTGACACTAATCAATTACGCTCAAAAATAAAGAGTTTATCGTCAGCATCATAACAAATCGCGCAACGTCTGTTTTCTTCTTCGGATCCACAAATAATCTGTAGGATCCTTTTATCCTACGTTATTTTTCATTGTATGGTTTTAGATTAAGAACTGAAAGTATTACGAGACTTCTACGCCGTATAAAATATGTGATCATCAGCGTTCAAGTGATCTTCTTTCCTTAATATAGCAAGGATAGCCTATATACTTCATGGTCACACTGGAAAATATTTTTCCAGTGAAAAATATTCTCAGCAAGATTTTTAGCGGTTTTAGTGTGCCAATCAGGGAGTTTCCTGTAATCTGAATTCTTATAAATACTATATGAATTTGTTATTGACAAGGACAATTCTGCAGAATATTTTTCCGTTATCCGAAAAACCTTCATTACATTGCAATCATTATCCTTCATTCTCACGAGAGCACTGGAATTCAAGTCAAGAAACGTAAAATATTTTCCGCTGGACCCATAACCTGATTGTGTATACAGTTTTTTCGTATATTTTGAGACTTTCCGCTATGTTCACACCTGTTGTTTCCCGAAATTGCATGAAAGTCACGTAAAATCCGAAGCAATTCTTATTTTTCACGAGTTATTTAATAACTGGGGGCAGTTTCGGGTTGTGGGACTCTGGCATCATTCTTACTCAAAAGATCGGTCTATTTTCATGTTAAGATGCTCCTTGATTATTTTTGTTCCCAAAAATTTTTCAGCAGCTCATCTTCAGTGAATTGGAAAGAAGTATCTATCGTTGAAAAAGTTATATTTATATTATTATAGTGCATTAACTTGGCTTGTTTTCATTCATTTCTGTATTTTGACTAAAGCTCTTTTGGTTTCAGTATTGTGCAACATATGATTCGCGATTTATTCTTTAGTGAGTTCTGCTGTACCGAAAAGAGCTTTAGCAAATTTTTACCTAATTTGAATGCAATGTTGATTGCATCCCTTTGGGGTAAAAGTAAAAATAAGTAAATTATATATTTTCAACTTACAAATCAATTTGATTCAATAATAGGGGCATCCACAACACAAAAGTATCAGTATTCTGCTTAGTTAAGACTACTGTTATCGATGACTCGTTCATTTATTGTAGCCCAACGAATTCTATTCGGTTCAAATTTGCACAAATGAATGTTTCTAGAAAAACTCTGAAAGTACATAAAGGCGAGGCATCCCAACTTGATAGTGCCCACCCGCCTTCGATTGTACCAGGGCGGCGAGGGACTGATCACACCAATGCCGGCCCGCCTTTCTGGAGGCCAGTCCTACGAAGCAGATACTGCGACGTGTCCAGTTGGCCACCTGTCCAGTTGTCTCCACTTTTGACTTTCTCTCCAAAACTCGAAAGAGAGAGGCATGGAAGTAGGACGACAAGGTCTACGGGCGGGAGGGCGGGAAAGAGAGAGGCATGGGTTGGCATCCAACGCGGCGGCGGCCACCGCCGCCCTTATGTACCCGCATCACTGTAATCACAGAATTACAGTATCAGTACCAGGGCAATCGTACGCGTCGACAGTACGGCCCCAACCCGCCACGCTCGCTATCATTCTTATCGTTTCATCTGTATAAACGGTAAGTCTACACTAGACGAAACACCAAAGCGTAGTCACGGAGCGTAGCGACGCCTCAATTGGTTGAGGTGGAAACGGGGAAGAAGGATGGAGAGATCCCGACCCGAATATCCAGACTGAAGCTGCGGTAGGCACAATAGTCCTGTCAAAGTACACATTAGCCATATCAGAACTACGAGGCCCCCAGCCAAACCGGGCAAGCCGAACTTCCAAAGGAATCCCGAGAAAAACTTGTTCGGTGTGTGCCCCGATTCGAAGGCTGTGGGAAGAAAATGATCCTCCCACAGGAGCGGAAATTCCGATAGCGCTCAAGCATCGACGAAGGGCGTCAGTCAAGCCACCCGGTGACCACCGTGTCGGTTCGCCAGCCAATGCGAAGAAGCGCACATGGTGGGGACGCATGTTTTTCCACTTCGTCCAGAGTCGCAAAGGAGAGGGCTCGGTGGTGGAGGTGAAGCGCACCAACGGCACACGGCTTGCAGTCCTGCCTTTCACAACGTGAAGCCTACAGGTGAACTCGTGTGAATCAAGAACGCAATCCTCTGAACGGACGGAACAAACAGAGCTCTCTCGAAGCCCATTAAAGCAAAAGGCAAAGAGACACATGGCAGCGTCACGAACCCCCAAAGGGTCATCGACGCGCATGCCATAATCACAGATTTGCTTCACATGTTGGGCACTTAACCCGCATCGAACCGTAGGTTGGGGCTGGACTTGTTCCTCCCACCGTTGATAAGCGCGCAATAGATGGTACAGGAAGGGGAAACTGGGAACCTCCTTTCCAAGTACGGCGAGTTGTCTTTGGCGAACAGCGGACGGATATTGGGGGAGTGAAGAGTGTCCAACAGTCCAGCGACCGGCCTCGCGCTCTTCGGTGAGCCAGCCTCTGAAGGCCACGAAGTGTGCCTCCGTAACAGGAAGCGGATCTCTGTTGTCTGCTGTGCAGAACTCCAAATATGTTCGCTATTGGGAGTCCCTTGTGCGACCTGTACGAGCACTCCGCCCGTAGTCAGCAAGGAGACGGACTGATCGGCGCGTTGACGAAGCTTGAGGGCGCCTTCCTTCCACCCCGTCGCCGGCCAATTGTGCCAGGCTCACATGTTGATCTCGAGGAGTAGAAGACGCCAGTCGGGATTCAGAGTTCGCTGCGCGCTCGAGATCTCTTGGGGTAGATGATTTAACTCGTCCACCTTGTTCGCCATGCGGATCGCTGTCCAATACAAAGGTTGCCGCAGCCAATTCGGAACAAGCAACATCGCTGGGCATCCCGAGTGGCGGAGTTTGATCAGCGTCGGCGTGATCAAGTCCACTGGTTGGCATAGCAATCGAACTTGGTCCTTGTTTCAAACTGCGTCCAGCTTAGCCCAGGCCTGTCGGCGAAGGAATACAGGGTGTTCGCCTAGAGGGCGGAACGGAAAGGAGTCCACTGGAGCTTCCATACCATCTAAGACGGAAGGCCGCCGCCGCCGGATCTGGAGGTCGCCGCGAGGGAACCGTCGCGATAAGGCATCGGCGAACTTTTGGCCACCGAGGGGAGCCATTCTGAGCGGATGTGAAGATTGTGAGCATCCAGCACGCGCTTGAGTCGGCGCAATTATGTCATTATGACGCGGCTGGACGAAACAAAGGCATTGTTTATACCCACTGCCTGGTTGTCCACATGAAGCAAAAGTTCCCGTTTGTTCAGTTTGCAGACATCTCGACCAAGGCGACTCTGTGTAGCATTCGAATCGCTTTCAGTTCGCGAAAGGTGATCGACCTGCACGGTCTCTCCAATCCATATGCCTTGATCCTTGAACTGGCCGTCCTTGCCCGCGTGCATGTTTTCCAGGTTGAGGGTGCCTCCATATCCCACATCGGCTGCGTCGGAATGTATCGCCGCTTGAACAGGCATGAGATGTATTACGCGTCCGTCGAGGTCCTTTCCGGCCATCCGCTTCCACCAGGCGAGATCCCGTCCCTTGGATCAGCTTGCACCTGCCCGGCTGTCCCGTTGACTGTTGGCCCTACGTCCAGTAAAGGGAACGGGTGTAGAACCGCGCCCAAGGTAAAGCCAAAGACAAAGACACAATACCCACAAAAGTGGGTAACAGACCGAGCGCAGACCCACGCCGCCCCATCCGGGCTTGTCGCAGAATCTTTGTGCCAAACTCCTGACTTTGGCAACCTTGTGTGGTGCGACCTTGAATCGCATACACCTGGTATCTACTTCGACACCTAGATGAGTGAGCACTTGCCGTCCTTCCCATTCTCCTTTCTTCGGGTTCCGAGTCAGGCCTAAGCGGCGAAGTAGCCTTTCGATGACAGGCCGTGCCCGTTCGCAATGGGCTTTGCTCGCAACTGTTCCTGCCGATGAAGGGCAATCAAGAAATCGTCCAGGTACGCGAGGACTCGGTACCCAAATATTCGCAATTCCTGCACAAACACCGCCATTAGTCGAGTGAACCAAAGCGTGAACGTCCCCAACCAAAGGGCAGGGCAACACATTGATAAAACCTCCCTGCATAGTGGAAAATGAACCAGTCCCTCATAGACGGTGCCAGGCGGAGATGGCGATAACCTTTGCGGATGTCCAAAGAAAGTAAATGGTCTCCTTGTTGAATGCAGGTAGCGAACTCGAAAGGCTTTCCATACGCAAACTTCCTTTGCGCCAGTGCTTGGATTGCCTGCTGAGGTTGAAATAAACCTTCCTTCTTCCCTCTGGTCCTTCTTGCCAAACTGTAAAAGAAGAAGAGATTACGGCCCATTTGTTTCGCCCGCTCGGCGTGCGCAGACATATCTCGCGTATATGCCTTCTTGCATCCAGCTTCCAGATCCCCTTTGCGAAGGCCAAATCCTCGCTGACTGCGGTATTGGAGGCAAAACCACTCCTTCCCCTTGCCGAAAGGGGTCGCAGGCTGCTCGAAGATACCGAACTTGATAGCCCGGCATAGATAATCCGAGCAGAATTGGCGCCAGCTCTCGACGCGGATTGTGTCCCACGCCAAAGCGACGCCCCATGTTCCATGTGATCAGTGCCCATCGGCGGAGCCTCCCTTATTTCCACCAGTCTTATTCTTCGTGTTGCTGGTCTTCAAGGTAGCTACCGCCTTCATGAGCTGGGTCATCATGTTGAGTCGAGCTTCTCCATCGGCTCGTCCATATTATCCGCCGCAGGCATGTCCATCTGACGTTCCAATCCTGGAACTATCATTTTGGCCGTTACCGGATCTTCTGCCGCCATTTTATAAATTCAGTTCTGAGCCCGAGTACCCGAAGTCCATAGCGGACGGAGAGACACGCCCAGACGTCAAATCTCTCAGCCTTCCCAAAGTTCTTCTGCTGCTCATGTCCAATGCCTCATGTCGCAATTGAATAGAAGCTTCGTGGAAGGAAAGCCAATATCCTGTCGCATTGACATAATTCGCCTCATGCATGGCGATCGGCTTCACTGGATTACCTTTCCAGCGCAGTGCAAATAGGCCACTGGCGATTCTCGTAGAAGCCACCATTAAATGCTGAAACCGTACCGGGCTCGGATAACGTGATAGCCCAAATTCGCGGTTCATCACGACAACGTTGTGCAATCTCAGCGTAAGCCGTCAACCACTCCGGATAGATCCCCGAAGAGGCAAAGGACTCCCCTTTTGCAATCTTCTTAGATTTTTCAATAAGCTCCTCAACCGAGGGCAAACTTTTGTCGAACGAGGTATTCATCACGGGTATTGCAAAATTTTGCTTAGTCGAGTTCGTTGGACTAATATGAAGGTGCCTACCGCCAAAGTCTGGGGACTCTCCAAAGAGAGAAGCATGGGTTGGTATCCTCTGTATAAAAGGTAAGTCTACACTAGACAAAAATCTTGGCTAGTTTTTGTGTAATATTCAGATATATTACAAAATTACAAAAATAAAAATAATCTCCTTGCCGATCAAGTAAAAAGCCGAGGTATTGACGATGGGACAAAGCCACCGAAAGGCTGAAGAGGTGGCGAAAAAAGGAGATAGAAGGTAGATCAATTTTTTTTGCTATCTACTGTTCGTTGAATGAGTGCATAACGTTGCGTGTCTTGCTTTAGTGCAATTCCGTATTCAATAAGAGTATTTTTAATACAATTTGTACCCTGTTACGGTAAAAGTAAAGTGTTGATTAAAACTCTGTAATTTTTTCCTTCCGAGAGGAGACCAGACCAACAAGCTGGAAATGAACACGAGGAAGAGTAATAACAACTATCATTAGCTGAGCGAGTGAACTCAGAACTCAAGTAATGCTAGACCCAACTACAGGCTGACGGCTTCCAACTGATAACGCAACCATTTTCTGCTGATTGGTCTGATATCCATGATTCTGAAATATCATTGAGAGAGAGCACAGGCACTATAGTAGTATAGATGTGACTGCACTTCTTACGGGATAGAAGTTGGAACAGAAAGATGTTCATTATCACCTACGAGAAGAAATAGAAGTTAATATTTTGCACTGTCCTTAAATGGAACTTTCAACAAAGAATTCAATTAACTACGAAGAATATGTTCCTATCAATTTCAAGTTAAAAAATCCTCCTATTTTCTCAAAGATACCAATTGTCCTAATTTTTAAAGTCATACAGGACATGCATGCTTTAATCCTCTACCTAAATTGTGTTACATACGACCCTTACAGAATGATAAAGTAGAGAGTATCATTCTAAAGTTTTATTTTTTCTATTTTGTTACATATTTTACAGGCTACGTTAATATTCTAAGAAAATTCAAAGTTTATAGCAATAAAATCATTTTTTGCCAGAGAATAAAGGGCTGAAGTTGTCACATGGTTGCTTTTTTTGGTACTACAAACATATCATAGAGAATCTTTAGCCATTTATTTAGTTAGGATTGATAAATGATGGTATTTATAGCGGACAAAATAGTTGGATACCGATATCTGTATTTCTATATTTTACTAAGTAAAACAATCGTTTCGTAAAAAGCTTTAAGAATTTAAATACTTTTACATACGCGTAGAGGATAATAAAGCGTAGAAAAACACTGTAAATAAGGGGTTTAAAGCTTCACTTCACCTTTAAAGTGGTTCCACAATACAAATAGAAATTTAGATTCTGTACCCGGACAATTATACAATTGACAAACTTTAACAGTAAGTTCGCAGAGAGATCGCCCCTGGTGGTTTCACAAGTGAGAATCAGACGTTTTTTCATTCTTATGATTTTGAACGACTGTCAGGCCAAAATATTTCATCTTTTGCCTTTTTGTACCTTGTTAGTAGGCAAAAATACGTTATCGGTATTTATAATTCCCTTTTAATCTGAATAAGATTAGCCTTCTAAAATAAAAAATTATATAATAATCCTTGTTTCCGTCCTCCGCTGTTCAAATTGACATAATGTTTACCGTAAACATTTTTATCTCTGAAGTAAAATATTCAGCTAATGTATCAATTACCCCTATTATGACTATAGAGTGTTAATTGAACAGAATGTAACTATTTTATCACACTATGATTTTTTGTATGGTTAAAGAATAAGAAGGTATATATTCAAAAAAGTTGAAGTATTTTGTTAATTACATTCAATTTTACTCTTTCCAGGATCCTGTATTCTATTGGCCCATCGTAATCAAACTAAAACAAATAAGAGCTGTATTCTAATGAAAAAAATAACTCTTGCTCAAGCTCCTAAATATGCCTTCAACTGTAAACCTCGATCATAACAAACTTCAGAAGCATTACTACGCCACTAGGAATCCGAAAAAATTTTCCCACCTAGATATTTTACCCTTTAGTTTCAATTCATCACATGTTGTCCACCTATTTTCTGCTGGTGGATGTTTCCACGGACGTGGCGGAGCGTGGAAAATGTGGAGCACTAAATTAAATTAAATTAAGTTCCTCATCAAAGTAGCCTTGAGCCGCGTGCATATGGTTTTACTCTGACATGTCTGTGTTTTACTATAGAGAACTTCTCTACATTGTATGAAAATTAATATAAAATTATAAATTCGCGCTCAAGATATATGCCTTTCATAAATTTTATCAATATTTAATGAATAGTTCTGGAAGGATTCAGTTAACTGGCCTCATAAAATTTTTTGTGAGTACTTTGGCCTTGGTCCGCTTCATCAATTGCTTGATGTTAGTTTAATATATGATACTGCAGCATGTTTCGAAAGAATATTTTTCCAATATGGCCAATAAATGGTAAACATTACCAAAAACTTATCCTCAATTGTGGAAAATACGGTAGTTCGCCTGCAGTGATCCTGTTTCTCCCTATTAGATCAAATGCCTATTAATACGATTTATAAATGCCATAATGGGGATCCAGTACATATATTAAGGTAGGATTATCATTATCTATTCAAAACTGTAAGACTCTGAATTACTTCCAGGTTCTCGAGAACAAAGATAAGAAATGTTTGAAATGATGAACGTATGATTTCCTGACCGGTTTTGTGTCTATTTTTTTTGTCTGTATACTTGGTTAAGATGATTTTTATCTGATCTGGTGTCTTGCATATAACCATATTACGTATTTTTCTACCAAGTTTCTATATTTTGTATCCGGTAAATTTCTTTTGCATAATTCAATGATAGATACCTTTGAAACGCGGATTACCTTTCAGGTGTGTTAAAAAACTTTTAGAATATATTTGCAAAAACGTAAAGCACACTCTACAGTCGCAAAAAAACATCTTGCTTTCACGGTGAAAATCTTCAAATTAAGCACAAAAATCTGAATTTTTACTTTTTTACTTTTTTCCAGTTTGCGGTTGGTTGTTTTCTTTTATGTAACAGGTCAAGTCAGCATTATCATAATGATTTTTTTGGAAAAATATATTCGCGTTGAAGTGAATGGCGGTGATCAATAGAAGAAGAGTCATGATGTACCAAAAGTTTTAAACAGGGCAGAAGTTTGATTTAGAATTTTGTGGGCTATGTTATCGTAAGGTAGAAATCTTTGAATAATTCAGGCTTTTTAATAAAAAAAAATTATTTTCTATGGCTTGTAATAAATTCTCTGCCTTCCCTTTGAAAAAACTTGGTGCTTAATATACTTAATCTGACAAATACAAGTTTGCACCTTTCAATATTGCGTTCACGAAATTATCACAATATGACGCAAGAATCATATGATATAATTATTTAAGAGTAGGTAGTATAAGTTGTACTGTTGCATTTCGGTGAAATTCAGAGTCGAAAGTGTAAGTCAGAAGTCTACTACCAATGGGCTTCGAAAATTATTCTTAACAGTCATCCTTTCATTTTATCCCTCATTACCTACTACATATGTATTTATGTAAATCATTTTAACCCATTCGTTTTCTACTAGTGAAAGGCAAAGAAGAATTATAGCACACATATATATATGTTCAGTTCTCTAACTGAAGTTTGAAAAATGTTACAACCCTTTTAAAGATTAATTTGAAGTAACGGCTAAGAATTATATTACATTACTCTCTCCGAATGCGCTAGTCAAGATATTTCTCCCACATTCTAATAACTTTTGCATAAACTTAGCGTATTAAGTTCCGTCTGTTGTATCATTTAACGTGAAAGGGGCTGTGAAATAAGTGTATATGGAGAAGATTTCCATGAAAGCCCATAATAGAGTAAATGTACGTTTCAGTAACTGATTTGTGTAATATTTGACATGAAACTTTAGTTCATGCTCCAATTTTAGAAATAGATTAGATGAACATGTATGAAGGATATAACATTTCAACGAAAACTCAATATTTGGATAATTTATATCCAACTTCCACTCATCTTTTTAGAGGTTTCCACGAAATAGATGAGGTTAATGATGCATTAAATGATGGCGAAAAATATTTCTGGCACGAAAACTTCGTTAAAATCTACACTTTTCAAAAACGTTTATAATTGAATTATCGTATTATGTTTCGAATCGGAAACTTACATATCACACTCAAGATTATACACACGTTCAAATTTTAATATTCTATTAAAATTTAGTATTCTATTAAAATTTAGTAGAAGGATGATGGGAGAACCTCAGTGGTTTAGGTATGAACGCCAATCTCAAAAAAAATTAGTTTCTCAATAGTGCTTAACCTAAATAAGTCGCTTTTTTACTCATCATTAAAATCTTTTTATCATTTATCGTAGCCAAATTTTGTCCCTCAGCCGTACATGGCGTCTCGGAAACATTTGCTTCTCCTCCAATTTCCAAACTCCAAATGAATTACGCTAAATTTAGCTTTCTCTTGGAACTGTCTATGAAATAAGGCAAAGATGTAAACTCTGTAAAATGCATCATATGCTTAAGGCCTAAAGCTAGTACATGAAAATTTCTCATAGATATAAAGTAAAGGATAACTTCATGATATAATACTGATCAAGACAAAGGCATAAAGTGAGGTTATCAGGCGGTAAAACTATGATCAGAGGTTGAAAATTGTTAACAAGGCAACATACCCACTGAAATTGGGGACTAACTAGGAGCATATGTATATTCTTGAACTTTTTTTGTGTTCTCTGCCGTAAGAATTAAACTACTGGTCTGAAGCTTCGTCTTTTTAAATAGAGCAGCAACCAACAGTTGAACAATTTACTACCTTTTTGCGCTCAACTCCCCACAAGATTTGACATGAGTATACTCTTATCGCCTTTCATGAGTACCTACACAAAATTTTTCATTCTTCAAGCATAAATAGACTAACAAATCACCCTTCCACTAGAACAACTGAGTTCATAGTGGGTATTTTCTGCTTTGAATACCGCCCAGAAGAATTAGGAAAGTGCGGGCTACATCCATTTCTTTATCAGTCTGTGGCTTTATACGAGAAGATCCTCTTTCTTGACTTTGAATTTCTTGTATTACCTCTTCTTTTATGTCTTAATTTAAGGATTAACAGACAAAGACGAATTATTAACATATTCTACTTTGATCTCGATCAGCCAGTGGTAGGGATCGGGTATGTGACAAGTACTGCAATTTCGTTGCCCAATATCTTCCTGTTAACGGCGTATGTCATACTAAACTGAGTAAAAACGCAATTAAATAGCTTCTGCAATAGCATACAGGATTTATAGTAGCTAACTTGCTTTGATCGAAACAATACTTCACAAATGATCTTTAAAGGTTGTATGTTAACGTTCCTACCATCCCTTCTGCCCTTTAAGTCTCCAGTAGGGGGTTTTGCAGGACTTCCTTTCATTTCCATACCCTTCATAATTTGTAACTAATATAAGATGCCTTAATGGCTGTCGTAATGTCATAGAAGATCTTCTTTGCCAGTCTGAATGAAATGATGACCTACATCTCGACTGACCCCATTACAATGTGACAGTACGCTTTATATGCCCAACGAAATCTTGCAGTCAGTGATTTTTAAATAATTTGTAACATACTTCTATGCAGTCATGAATTTCCTGAAGCAGCCCGCCAAAGTCGATCTAAAACTATTAGAACAATCACATAACTTTTCCGCACCGTTTCTGTGGTATTCTGGAACCAAAGAATGGTGCTAAAAACCTTTACAGGAAGCAAAGTAGTACATTACGTTATCGTAAACTCTGGTATACCAGAATCGATATCTTCATAAATTTTTTTGGGTTACTTGTCGAAATATCACAAAGAATTATGTCCAAATGTCAGACAGAATCATACGAAGAAAGCCAATATACCAGCATGGTCCAAGGGGCTGCGTAACGCGCAGTACATCTAAATATCTTATCTTTCTAAAGATTAAACTTCCTTTCATTCCATCAAATTGACAATTTTCCCTTCATTATCTCCTCATGAAACTTTTCTTCAGAAAAATAGCGGTACATCCGGATGGTGTAGTTTTAACACATATAAATTATAGTATGCCAATTAGACAGATTTTTCGATTCGCTACGTTATATTTTACGCTCTACCTGTTCCATGTATGTCCAATGGTTAGGAGGGAAGTTATTCAGTGAAATTTACGCTAGGAACTTTGTTTACAAACGCAGCACAGAAGGGCTAGTGACTAAAAGACTGAGAGCTGGAGTGATCACGTAAGTGAGGAGAGAATGGGAAAGGAAAGGATAAGACAGGGAAAGAGTGAGCACACCCGCGCGGCTTGACTGCTCGTCTCCTAGTTGCCTTTCCGGTACCAGAAGGCTTTTATATGCGCCCGTTTTCTTTTCGGTTGACAGCCGAAAGAGTGTGACAGAGTGACTGATACTTCAATCGCTACTGCAAATAGAGCTAACAATACCAAATTGAGATATTACTCCTGATGTAATAAATTCAGGCGCATTTGCGAAATTGAATTGTGAAGCATCTGCGCTTACACGTCTCGCAACAATACCATGGCGCTTCGAATTATGCAACACAATCCTTGGGTATCGGCGAACAATGTCACGACTCCATTCGGCGAACATACAATAAGATGAAGTCTCGCTTTCCCAGCTTGACTCCCGAACATGCGCTCTCGCTTGAGGTCAAAGCTTACAACGACACGGCCAATGTCGACGGTCTGGTATCCTCAGCCCTAGTCTAAGGCATCATGCCTCGCTTGAATGCTGGCATATACCCTCTTCCCAGTCAAAATGAAGGCTTTCAAGCTATGTTTGAAGCTCTGCACGAGATAGAGAAGATTATGAAAGAACGTCTCATACAGGCGGCGCTTAAGCGGCGCACGCCGGCTGCTGCCAATCTTACGTACAAACCAGGAGATCAAGTCTTAGTCTACCGGGAGAAGTACAAGGATAAGATAGTCAACACATGGATTGGGCCTTTTCAAGTCATATCTCAGGAAGAGAAGATTATCACGGTAGATGAAAAAGGTAGACACGGATAAAATGTTGATCAAGTCGAACCATACTCACCACCCATGGCTGCACCTGAAAACAATGCACAGAATACTAACATCTCCCAGCAGACGTACTACTTGCGGAAATACTTCCATCCTACCGACATCCACGCACATTATTTTCATCAAAGACGTTCTGGACCGTCTGACAAGCGTAAGATCAATCCCAAGTTTACGGGAGCGAGACTCAAGGAACTTCGAGGAATAATCAACCTTGGGATGTTCAAATTTGTTATCAAACATGAACTTCCGGGCAAACCCAATTTGCAAAATTCTCGCTTCGTGCTTGCTATCAAGAACCCTGGAACCGACGAAAAAATCTTCAAGGCCTCACTATATTCCCAAGGCCACAAGGATCAGGACAAGGATTTCATCATTAATGCTGTCACTACCCTCTACAAGTACAGCTGTAGTGCAATGTGCGGTGCGCAGTTCTACTCGTCTAGGAACGGAACTCCATATGACAACGAGAAAACCAACACACATACACCAAGACCCACAGAGTGTTCGCTGTCCCTCTTTCTCTTTAAGCACCCTGCGATGCAGTATCACAGCTCGCCGACGGCGAGGAGAAGTGGGGCTGGAAGAGCTTGGTAATTCCTTGGGCGTCTGGACGCTATACTTGTCCTCCGGTTTGTAAGGCCGGACCATGGTCCGCAGAATGCTAGAAACTTGGTATGGGTCTATTCCAAAGAACCGTAGACACTAGAGTTGTAATACTGGACAAAGAAGATGTAGTAGTGTCTCAGCAGTGCTGATTATCTCTTTTGGAGATAAGTATGTTGTCACCAACGACAACCTTGAAGTTCCTATTTGTATATAGATGCCGGAGTCCGGGGCGCCAAGTGTGGGTAAATATCACAAAAAAATAACAAAAGGGGTATTATAATATTGGATAGCGAGGGGGGTATATAAAGGGGACCCGGGCGGATAAACGTGTCTATAGCCAAAGTTGCCGTTGGCAAGGTTTCTGCAAAGGCGGAAGTTGGGAGTCAAGTTCAGAGCCAACAACGGGGTGGCTGTTTAATATGGGACCTTACTGTTCAGGTAGATATAAATAATAGTCAGCTAGGTTAGGGTTATCTACGACAGCGGGGTGAGTAAAGTTAAGGTCAGCGAAGAAATGGAGATCCATGTTACAGATAAGTAAAGTCGACACTTGTTCCAATAGGTGCCTTTCACCTGCGAGAATATCAGGTCCAATTTAGAGGCCGAATGGTCCGGACTGCAAGCCCTCAAACCCTCTCGGGTGTTTATACGGTACCATGAGTAATAGTGGGCGACAAGCAAAAGTTTCCCTTACTGCACAGTACAGTACAGTTCCTGCTGGTTAGCAGTGAATCAGATCCAAAAAATATTACCAAAATTAGCTCTGCCGATGGCAGTACAGTGTGAGCGCCAGTGCCATACAACAGCGTACGACTCATTACAAGTCTCGCAGCTATAAAAGGGTTCGAAATCTGGTCACAAGCATACACGCAAGCCACATAAAAACTGCTCCGTGATGTCTTTATAAAGCCGGTGAGGGAGTTTCATGATCTGCTCGACTTCCCTGCTGATACACTGCTGCAACTACTGATTCCGCTGTACGGTACACCGAATGTTGGAGATTATTGCGACATCAGATTCAAAAAAAACCACAAGAAATACATGAAAATGAAAGCTACAACCTCGGATTCAAGTTTGTTCTACCGTCGATACAACAAGAACGGCAAAAAGAACTTCAAGGTTTATCTTGAGCTGTTTTTGATTACCTGCTCCAGTTTGGAGATGAATTATTTAAGAAACTGACGAAAACAACCGAAAAGAAGTTCGAGCCCAACCCAAGAACCTTTCATGTCCTCAAATTCGCAGGCATGCGCATTAGAAAATTGTAAAATGTTCGGGACATCTCAGTACGACTATATAGACGATCTCAATCTACAACCAGCAGAATGCACGTTGAAAGACTTTGGCTCAGGCGGAGGCAAAATATCTTGTATATCTCACACAAGACCAGGTACTTCGTTTCTTCTCTCTCAGATTGCTTAAATTAAAGAGATTGCATTCAATAAGAACACAGTCGATATCGTGAAAAAGATAATAATATACTTGCGGACGACAAAGGACTCGACTCTATACTTCGTTCCCCTTGACAAATATTCAGTTCATGTCGCTGTATACACTGATAGGTCCTTCGCAAACAACCTGGATCTTACTTCTCAGCTTGGATTCATTTTATTGATAGCAGGTGATGCAGGGAACTTCAATGTGATACATTACACCACATAAAAAACCAGAAGAGTTAAAAGATCGGTACTAGGAGCTAAGTTGTATGCATTCGCTGATGGTTTCAACTTCGCTTTTTCGGTCAAGTATGATCTAGAAGCAATTCTCAAGAGACATGTCAAGATCCGAATGTTTACGGGTAGCAAGAGTCTTTTCGACATTATGGTTAGGATGAGACACACCGCTGAGAGGCGACTTATGATTGACGCCGCTGCTGTCCGTAGTGCTTATCAGCGCAACGAGATTTCGGATATTGACTGGATTCGTTCAGAACACAACCCGGCGGATGGACTAACCATACGTACAAAGCGCCCCGCCGTAGACAACTCGATTACGACGAACAAGCTGAAACACCCAGTGGAACAGTGGGTTATCAAGAAAGATATCCAACGTCATGAGTAACGTCTTGACAAGTCAAGCAACTGAAAGTTGGGGAACTGTTCTAGCGTCAGGCAGTCGACTGGACAGCTGTCGTAAGAATACCCTAAATTAACCCGCCGTTGACGCAAGTTGCTCCACAAAGTTTCTGGACAGTATTTAGACCGCCCCGCCACTTGCCACTCCAGTAAGTTCCGTGGGCTAAGTGGGAACATCAGCTGCAATATAATGCTTCAGTCGTCATCGTCTGTGCGCGGTTGGCGGCTTCTCCCCGACTCCCAAGTCCCGTTTTACGGCAATCAACAGTATTTAGAAGGCAACCCTTGTTGCCAGGGATACACTGGTTCTTTCAGAGTATCCCTCATACATGATAGAAGGGATGGAATAGCCGGCACAATGTCGCAGTGAAGGTATTTGGCCGACAAGTGTTCAAATCAGCAGGACTCGGCATGCAATATGAGGATAAATACTTACCTCCCGGGCTAAATGCATGGCCTGCTGACATCCTAGTGCACCAGAGGCCTGACGCCATCAACACCTCGCCGCCTCTCCCGTTGGCGTACGATTTCACAGTAACATCGGCATCCCAACAGGGGTTCATGTCCGTTGGACCGCGACAGGCGCGCGCCGTTGCCAATGCCGCGGACCTCCGAAGGAGTAGGGAGCTTGCAAGCAAAGTAGCAGCCATTCCTTGTAAAGCCCTACCAGGACTACCGAAGTTGGGATCGGAGTATGTGCCATCAGCATTCGTCCCGCTTGGATCGCCGTCTGCGACGACATCGAAGGTAATCGACGAGTACGCGGCCGTTGTTGCAAACCGTAGCGGCTGTTCGACGGGAGGAGTGAAGAATCGGCGTTACCAGCTTAGTCCTGCGATTTGGTCGACGTGAGCCGCGTCGGTAACATGTCGCACCCCATACACGCAGAGTTTAGCCTCCCTATTCAAATCTAAATTTTTAAGGTTGTTACAGCAGGGTATTCAGAGACTTTGCATGTTGCATCTGCATTTTACGTTGGTAAATAAGGAGCCTGATGGAGGGGTCTAGTACAAATGTTCTGGGGAATCCTTACGTTGTTTCAATGATTGAAAAAGAAGCTTGCCTGTTTTCCAAAGTGCATCAAAAAATTGGAAGTTGGCTCGGGGATATAAGTAAGAAAGCGGTGTTAAACGGTTAAAGATTACTGGAAAGCTGGCTTGAGACCAGCTAGCAGGCAGGCCACATTGGAAACGGCAGCCGCCGCAGCGCGCCTTTGCGTGAATATCCTGCAAACCTTGCCGATGCTGTTGGAGCAGACAGCAGGGTTACACGTACGGTATGTGCATTTTATTGCCAGTGAAAAAGAAGCCCATTTGAAAGGAAACAAGCTATTCAGATATTCATCGTGGCGTGCGAAGACTTAGAATATGCGAGACGCAAGGAGGCGGCAAATCGGTTCAGATGTTTCGACGAAGGCGCAAGAAGGCAGCAGTGTGATACGTAGGATGCCTCGCAGGGCCAATTCTTGCCTTTTGTATCGGGTGGAACCATGATGCTCGGGAGCCAAGTTTTCGTTCAGTAAGTCAATTGGATAACGTTGTACGGGCAGAATGGGCTACAGTTTGCAAATGTGCACTGTGAGAGCGCGACCAGAGTTTCTAGCCCAGCAAATTGAGACAAGTTCAGTGTAATGCGTTTTCCAGTTGAGAGGGAAGCTTTACTAACAGGAAACAATCTGTACAGTCATTGCTCGTGGCCTGCACTATGGTGATCATCTTCACGAGTTTTATTTCCACTGTCAGATGCTGCGCTGTGTTGGTCCCAGTCATTACATCTGCGAGGCATGAAAGGACGATGCATGGGTTGCGAAGAAATGAGAAAAGTGCTGGTTGTAGAGGTAACGCAGGTTGTGCAATATAGTTTGGTTAATGCTGTGTAGTCAAGGAGACTTCAATCGGCCATCGTTTATGGAATGGGAGGAGCATTTGAAGTTGAACATCTAATGCTCCAACGGCACAGTTCAACTTTACTTACGCATTTATTTCTTTTGGGGGTGATGCATAGCGCAAGGGCAAAGGGCGCTTTAGTTGCAAACGCTCGACATATCACTCATCACGCGCATGTATTCCATTTGACGCTATCATTTTCATGCATGACGTGTTTGTCAAACATCTTTGCTGCACTGTTATTTGAACCCATTACGGAAATCCTGCGTTGGGCGGCGAAGAAATCGCCAGCGATACCCTCAACATAGTGCGATTATACTGTACTGTATAGTCGGCGAGAGACGACTCGCACAAATGGGCCCGGGGGAGATTCCACCGTGATTTGAGTTTTTGTACATAGAGTTTACATGTGTGATGTTTCTTTGCTTTTAATTTTTTCGGGCGCATTCTCTTGCACCAAAATACAAATAACAGAATACAGAATACAAACTGGCCGGATGACGGTACATTGTCATTTTGAAATGCGAGTGTACAGTACTGTACTGTACAGTAGTTATTCTATGGATACAGTACTAGTCCGTAGAATTCCGTAGTACGTACTTCCCTATTTTTATCGATAAAGCACTATCCAGTATATCCGCAAAGGACCTTTTGTTAATCGGGGCGTCGAGAAGATGGAAACCATTTCATTAGCAGTCAGAGGGAGGGACATCGTTGAGAGGGCAGCACGGTCCGGAGGTTCAGATAGAATGTGGGGCCGGAAAATCTGCGTTTTCCGCGCGTTGACAAGCAACCAACAGGCCAGACCTTCTCGCGCGAGGAGGCGAAGCGCTCGCCGGAGACCATCGAGGGTTCTCATGAGCGTCCCGTTGTCTGCGTTCTATTGGCATGGGGCGACGCCGCTATGCTCAGCTATCGTAGAAATAAGCGGCAGGATCGTGAGCGAGATTAACAGCACACTGCATGGTTGCCCTGGTCGGTACCCTGAGCAATCGGAATAATAACGTCGACTGTGAGCAACCTTAGATCATGTTGAAAAATCGGGCAGGTTAGATGCGAGAGAGAGTAGACGGCTCAGCATGTTAAACGCGTTTTGGGCGTTGAAGAGGTCGATGGCCACATGGGGGGGCGCGGAGACACGGCGTACCATCGTACTGGAGTCGTGAACGGTGCTGTCCATCGCAGCTTTGATACCATTGACCGTTTGGAAGGGGCCAAGGAAGTTGCGAGAATCGTCAATGGCGGTGGGCAGCGGCGTCTTACTGACGATTCCGGGCAGGACCGAGTCTGCAGCGATGTTCCGGCCTTAGGTGAGTTTCAAGCGGCCTTGGTCGGGGCCAAGCAGTCCAGGCGGCTCCATCTGAAGATCAAACAGTGCATTTGGTCCGGCAAATCAGGGCATTTAAACCTACCGTCATGCGCACTGAGCTGGCCGAGAAATTCGACGGGTTTACCGATGCAGGCTGAAATCTGTGATGCATGAAAGGGCGGTGCATGGGTTCAGACGGAACGTACAAGACAGGTCAGGTCACATAATTATTCTTCCGGCTGTTCGGGAAGAATCCCTAAGCTACCCGGCACCTATCAAGATGCCATCCTAACGCCTGGTGACTCGTCGAATGCCAGATAGTCCGAATGACCCTATACCTATTGTGGTTGCTTCAATCATCGTGACAGTAGGCGGGAAAAAAGCCCACATGCCCACCATGCCTACCTCGGCGCGAGTAAGAATGCACTCAAGTTTTTTTATCATGGACTTACCGGCAGGCGTCAAGAAGTCTTGATGACGGGATAGCGGCGTTCCTGCGTTTCTGGTAAACTTCGAGAATTTAACGAGGGATTTAGTAAGAGATTTGGGTACTTTTTGAGGCGTTTCATGTCGATCACGAGCAAGCAGTGCTTGGTTCTCATTCCATCGTTTATTTGCACAATTTGAGCCCGAGATTATCGTGTCAGTGGCTGTTAAGATACGTGTGTGCCCGCCTGCCCTCGAACTCTCACATTGGAGCAAATATTCCGACACTTTTCTCCAACGACGTCGTCAAAGAACTTTAAAAGGCGTTTTTTGAGAAGAGAAGTATGTGCTGTCTTCACTCCCCATTTCTCAAGGCCGGATTGATATCATGGTTAATGGAGGATCAAGGACAGCATGATATCGAAAATCCTATGGTCCCATCTGTCTTCAGATCTGCTCATTGTCCCATTCAGCCTTCCTTTCAAATGTGCAACAAAACGTGGTTGCAAGTGACTCTACAGGACCCGAAACGACCGCATATCCTTTAAGTATATTTTTCTCACCGACTGGTGCCTCTGAATCTTGTAATACACCCTTAGGACTGCAACCGAAGATGCGGATTCAAGTGCACTTTTACTCCTGAAATCTTACCCAGTAGCAACTGACAGCGTATCGTAGCCAATTTGACTATGTAACGACCTTATCCAGCCTGGAAAAAGCGCGAGGATCTGTTCCAGAGTTTTTCTACGGAGCTCTGCGGGACGCAGCCAACCACAAGATGATCCATGTACGCATTACAGTTTCCTTGCATGCTGGGCATCTACCGAGTCCTTGTACCTTATGGCACAAGAACCACAAAACTCCTGATCGAGGCGTACTGAATTATTTGAACTCGCTCTGAAAACCCCAAACCAATAGCTGCCCTCCAAGTTCTTCCGCAAAAATCATCTCTGAAGCTACTCTTTGTCTCCACAATTGGCGTCCGCTGGGAGCAAAAAATGAACACTGGCATTCCAAGAATCGATGAAACTGGCTGCACAGAACCAGCCCCAAATGTTGGCAAGGGGCGATCTTCTCGAAGATACAGCTGACGGAATGAATCCCTTGCACGGGTTTGGACCAGATCGCGTTGCAAAGTTCCTGCTCGTTTTTTTGCATTGCGATCGCTGAGGGCTCAGAGGATTTAAGTTCGATTCGTGAACCGTGTGTCCATAACTTCAGATGGGTTCGCTGTAAGGGTTGAACGCTATTTAGTGTCTGATATTCTTACCTTCGGAACTCCTCCCTAGCCCACCGTTCTAATCTTGTGGACACCGTCGCCGCTTCTGAATTACCTTATCAATCAACTCTGGCTCCACAGCTAATTCCACCCTCCGCAGTGCCTTGGGCCCGTTTCCATTTCTCACCACCAAACCCCTCCACCAACCGCTCCCAACAGTTCTCGGCAACCATTCTGTCCGCTATCGCCTCGCCTTGTTCCCCTCTAACCATACCCTTCTCCCACCCCAAAGTCTCATACTCTTTAATCACATCGGCAAACGTCGCCTTGCCCTTAATCCTTCTGCGCGCTATCAATAACGCAAGCTCCACCTCGGATACACTGGCCACCATCGTAGACAATGTGTCTGCTGGCGAAAGATGCATCTCCAGCGTTTGCAACGCAAAACTTAACCTCTCTTCAATCCCCATGACAGCGCCTTTCTTCCCCGAGCCCTCCACCTCCACAATTTCGGCCTCAAACGCACTGGTCATAGCGGCATCAACCGCTCGGAGAATAGGCTCAATGACTCTATTTCCAAACATATATCTATTGATAACGGCCTTACCCGCTTCCGCATCAATCAGCATCCGCACGACACTGCGATAGTCGTCCATTCCTCTGTCATACTCAGAGCGATCACTGCCGCCATGTCCATTCCCCCTCATTTCATCGCGGTGTCCACCAACACGCTTCCCGTCCATACCGCGCGTACGCGCGGTGCTGCGACGGCGCTTGGTATTTCGGGTCGAAGAGGAGTTGGCTGCGGCTGGAGTATCCGAGCGTTGTCGCTTGGCGACTTGAGGGTCGCCATTTTGCAGAGGATGATGCATGGATTCGGTTTCGGGGGCGAGTGAATGTTGGATGGCGGCGGTGAGAAATTGGCGTACCTGGTTGTCATCCTTCGGTAACGGGATGACTATTTCGCGGGCTGCGAACCTACTTTTAACACGCTTCTCGAGACGACTTGTGGTATCGATCTTGTTTGTCATTGCGACGCAGGCGGCGCGCAGGGTGTGTTGTTGGAGGTAGTTTAAAATGCCGTAGAGAAGGCTTTGAGAGGATGAATCGCATGCAAAAGCGTGAAAGGCGTCTAGTACGAAGAGAAGGGGTTTGTTATGGTTGGCTAGAGTGCGTAAATGATCGTTAATTATAGCGAGACATTCGGCTTGATGTGCGGGCGGGTCAGTTGCGGAGAAGTGAGATGCGATGGTGCGCCAGGCGGTGGAAGGCGAGGAGTGAAGCAGACCATGGAGGGTTACAATTGTTGGTTGGGCTGAATCGGGCAACGTGGCGAGGGCACGGGATAGAATTAGGGTTTTGCCGCTGGATTGGGGTCCCACCAGGAGAATTGAGAGGGGGGGAGACTGTGCCGAGAGAGGGCGGAGGAGGAGGTTGGAAAGACGGGTGATGACGGGTTCAAGGGTTGGAAGAGGGGTGAAGGTTGGGGAAAATAGGTGACGTCGGAAGGATGAGTGACAAGTTTGGACGGCGGCGGAGTAGGAATGGGAATGGGTTGCGTTGGATGGCATGGAGATGACTGGCTTGCGAGTGAGGTGCTGACGTAGCGAGCATTGGATGGGGCGGTGAACGGGAATTTGTAACGTGGTACTTGCTGCAGCGCGAGAGGGTTTGCCCGGCGGTGGATGAAAGCAAACATGAAACGAAATCGCGGATGGAACATGTGGCCTCGGGCTGTGAGGTTTTAGAAAATGACATTACTGTACAGTACTTTCCAAATATTTTAGCCCCGAAATTGAGGCATGCAGAATTATCTTCGCACAACTTGTGCTCCGCCGGCAAGCGCGGCGACCGATGGATACAAGTGTTGATGGGTTTCAACATGGTTTCAACCAATAAGGCAGCGACGAATAGCAATGTGAATATTACGACTTTTCGCTGCTGGACGGTATGATAGTACAGTAGACAGGATACGATAACGAAAACTTGTTTGTCCAACAGTATCAGTGTTTCACGATAGGATGTGTACACTAGTCCAGTTTTTCGAAAATAATATTGGACCTATGGTCCAAGAGTCAACTTGATGCAAACTAGGAAATCTCAATGTTGGCCAGTCATTGTCACAATTAAGTGGATTGGAGGAGGGTCTGATTAGGCGGGCTCTCGCTACAGTAATTTCATCGCCTTTTTTTTGGAAAATACAGGCCCTCTACAGTACAGTGCTACACATCTCTCGTGGACTTGTTGACAGGGCGATGCCAAGTCGCTGGGTCACCTCGTTCAAAATTCGAGCGCTGCAACAGCAGTCAACACTCCCAAAATGTTGACAATACGTAATCGCTGCAAAATAGTGAAAGCACTTCAGGTGCAACTCTTAGTCCATCCGTTCTCTTGATCCTCGTTCTCACAAAACTCTTCCTTATCCTTTTGTCCACACTCCTTTGTACACATACCCTCTCAATGTCCTCCGATCAAACCCCCAACCCTTCTGCCCGCGTTACGCCTCCACTCCCCACAACCTCAACCTATAACCAATTCCCCTCGAAACTCTATCAGACCGTCGACGCTCTCCTCCCCATCCGCAATTCAACCCTTACTAAACACCGTCGTCTTCCCAAACCATCATCACTTGATAACCACTCAGACTATACAAACCGCTCCGCCTCCCCAGACCCTCATGATGTCTCCCGCCCAAAGAAATCAAAACCACGAGGTGATGTTCGCCGCGTTTGGAACCGTCGCGCTTTAGAATCCTCCGGTATTTCTGACACCCTCCTTCATGCCCTTGATGACTTTACCTCATCTGTTCCGCCCATCCCCACCACTATCGACCTTTCTCGAAAAATCCCCATTCGAAACATGCGCAAATGGATCGGCGACCTCGAAAACCCCGCTCACAACACAACTTGGACCAAGTTGGTCGACGCATTGCGCACAGACAACTCTGCCCAACGTGCCTGGGCAAGTGATTGGGATCATGACATATGTCGTTTCATACTAGGCGTTCTCGTCTCTGAGGATCAGACGAAGAATCGCACCGACAAGAGGCAGTCCCGTCAGGCTGTCAATAACGCCATAAAAAGAGAACTTACCTGCCCTACAGAGTCCCGCACCTCCTCGCGCAGTAAGACTTTCCGAGATCTATTCCGCGAAAAATGCACCGCCGCCGGCGTCCCGGTTCCTCAACTCTCCGAAACTCACCAAAACCAACTCGCCCTCCAACAGCTCCAAGAGTTATTCGTCCTGAAATCTCTCCACATGCACCACTCCAGAGATTAATGTCGAGTGGGACCATACTCTCGCTGACCTTTCCGTCACCACCCCACCCCTTCGCACTTTCTTGCCACTTCATCCCAGAGTGCCAGGAAGCATCCAACTTGAATCATATCGCGAAAGATGCAACCCCTTGGATGAATGGGGTCGCACCGCATGGTGGCGCCTTTCTTCGGAGCAAGCTGTGCGTCGGGTTCCAAAATTACTCGCTGAACATTCTGGCGTGGAATTGCGATCAATGCTGCTCGACTTTCGATGGATTATGCGAACCTTTCGCTATGTCGACTTTTCCAAAGGTATGCGTCAAGTACCCACCATGGGATACGACGAACTTCTCCGCGTCATGAGAAGACAAGCTCCGCCGATACCGACCAGTCGAAGTCGAAGGAATTCGCCTTATCCGCAATGCACTCATGTTGATATGCCCATCTTGGCACGTGATGAGATCCGCGACCCCACAGAAAAGGGTTTTCTTTCCCACCTTGCCACGCAGCTCGTGGGGCGACTTCTTAATCTGAAGCGCCGGTTTCCGGTCATAGCAGAGCTCATCCAGAGCATTCAGTTGTATGCCCCAAGACCATGGCTTAGGCCGCTCACCCCTTGTTTTCAGGAACCGAGTACAGATATCAAGATCGCAGTGCCAAGTAACGGCACTTTCACGCCCCATTTGATTGATCTATCGCAAGACGGGAAGCTTCTTGCTATTAGTGGAACGGAAAGAGAGCGAAAATTTGCAACTCCAACAACTGTCAAGACAGAGGAGAATGTTGACACGAACCCAACCCTGGCAGCAACGGTATCGCAAAGAAATACAATTCCATTCGTGTGTGGGACGTGGAAAGCGGGAAACTTGCATGGGTTGTGGACGGAATCTCGAGCTTTGTTCGGTGCCTAGCGCTGGCATGGGATTGCAGCTGTGTAGTCGGCGAGACTGTGGATGGATTATTCTTCTGGCCTTTAGAGAAAGGCGTGTATGATGTAACTCAGAAAAAAATTGATGCCACACCGCGACCAAAATCAGTGACATCCATCACGCCAACTGTCGAGGAGCGTCTTGTTTTGACCACGTCGCGATCCAATGACGAACCTGCTATTTCGCTGTGGGATACAAGACAGGCAGACTGCTGAAGGTTTTCGCAGCTGTACAAAGTAGAGCAACTTGTGTAGATGTATCCTTGGATAAGGAGTACTTTGCCTCTGGGCACAAGAATGGGTTCATACATCTGTGGCATTTGTGGAGCAAAGGAGATGGGGATTACGAGCCAGTGTTGAGTTTCAAGAATGAGGGCAAGGTACCAGAGAATGGCCAACAGCATGTTGACCTACGCAAGACCAACTCCACCGCTGACAACTTGAAGACCGAAACAGTTAGCATTTCGTTCCTGGATACGAGTGGAGACAGTAGTTGGTTGGCAGCGCAGCGGCAGACGAAGTAATTAGGGTTTGGCTGCTGCCTCCTCGAAGCATCACTCGGAAAAGCAAAACGTTTGTGTCGTCCCTTCGCAGAGCAGTAATCCAGTGCCCTCGGGTAAGGGAAGTGCAGTGGTCGCTGAGAGGGGGATTCTTTTCCTCTGGGGACGACGGGATTGTGCGTCTATGGCGAAAGCGAAAGAGTGGCATGTGGGAACCGCATGCGATTGGGAGGGACAAAAAGGAACATCCATCGACCCTGTCTACGGTTTTCGTGTCTAGTGGAAACAGAGTGAACTAGTCTACCTACGTCACGAAATCACCCTACGTAACTGTTTGGGACACATGCGCTTTCAAGGGGGAGGACGACTGCGAGATTCGCAAGAGAGCCAAATTGTACAGGCCGTACTTTTGCGTGGTGAAAGACAGCGTGGACTCGACAGACATTGCACATCTAACGACTCTGAAACGAGTAGGACGCACAGACGCCATGACGACGAGCACAAACGGAAGTAGGTCAGGAGGCACACAACAGGGGCATGAGCGACTACGCGCTAGGTGACGCGTATGATTCGGATGGAGTTGGAATGGTTCTTTAGCACACTAGATTTGAAATACGCGACGCAGGTGTCTGGGGAAATGAACCCAAGACTGCGGACGGTGGCTACGGGGAGAGGGGGTGTGCCGCTGGAAATTTGCTTTGAGCAGCCTGTTATTCACGGGGTGTCTGGAACTTTCAAGACTGCGACGATGGTTTGGGCCAAGGTGAACAGCAAAGTGGCTCAAAAATTTACTAGTGCGTTCATGCTGATGTCACAGGGGACGGGGAGATTGGATTGGAGGAGGAGGAGGAGGAGACGCATGGAACTGTAGTGGCGTTATTGAATGGAGAGATTGGGATATTTGAGCTACATGATGAAGAGGGACATGATGGGGCTATGTCACCAAGCACGTCGATGACGGGACAAGGGAATGGTGTGAGACCACCACGATGATAGCGTAAGCGGAGTATCGGGCGGCGGCATGAGAGTGGAAAGGAGAGAGGAAAGCATGGGCGGCGATGAGCGGCTACGCATAGTGCGGGGAGTGGTCATCCCGAATGATGAGGCGGGTCGTGGACACGGAGGTGGATCTGCGATGAAATTGTTGTGTCCAGTGCCTCGAACGGTAGTGGCAGCTGTAGCGGGGGAGGGAGTTGTGGAAATGGCTAGCCAGTTGCCGTAGTCGTCAGAGAAACAATAGGAAATGTAGGTCAACGTGTATTTGCTGTAATGTAAAAAGGCGAGACGGTGGGCGCCGTCGAATGTAGGAAATTAAAATGCGCAACAAGGAATGGCAATGCTTGGCATTCCTTGGTGACGTTGCAAGAAAACAAATTCAACAGGCAAATGACAAAATCGGGTCATTTGTTGGAGAAGGATGATTGGGTGCATTACAGTGTGGACAAAGCCAAAGTTGCATATGCTAAGCTATTGGTCGTGTTGACCAGTGAGACAAGAGAAGAAGGTTGAAAAGCACTGCTTTGGCTGGGATTTCCGAACCTAATTGTTGAAGAATTATATCCATTGCATTTGTTGCAAATGGTGAGGTAAGGTTCTCGTCGCAAATGCGTTTGCAAATGCAGCGACGCCGAACATCGACTTGTTTGAGTGACACGCGTCGTTGTGATCAGTGAGATTTTAGTTTAAAACTATTTTTTTGATGGATGTATCCCGCCCATTCCTGAATACTGTACAATACTGTACTGCGAGCATTATTTGATGCCGTTTGTTTATTATTTTCACTATAATGCTGTACTGTACACTGCATGAAAAGTACAATAAATAATCCCAAGACAATTTTCCAGTTGCCGAATATAATAATAATAATAATAATAATAATAATCAATTTTTTACTCATAATGTTTCTGCCAACATGCGCCGACATTGAAAATCTGCAATAAATGTAGTTGCGTCGTTTTTTCAACCACAATTTACACTATTAAAATCTTAGTTTGTGCATCATCCCTCACCCAATCCAGTACACTAAAGATCGCCATTTCCTGTTGTCCTTGATTACCGACCCATCCAACCTACCCATATCACCCGAGAACCTGCTTGTAGCAACCACCATCTCGCCACGCGCCGCGTCAATCACCAGCAAACAAACGTTCCTATCCCACTCAACTGTACTCCGTACCTCTCAACTCTCAACTCCCCGCCCCCGATCGCTTTCCCATCATCGCAGTCAACACACTGACATTCTAAACATGCCGCGCCCTTACCGACCCCCCTTCCACTTGTAATTCAACCCCAACCCCACCTCGACAACCACGCTGTCCAAGCCGCCCACCCTCCTCGCTCATCATGACCGATGATCCAATCCCCTCTGAGCCATCCAACTCTGTCACCGCCATCTTCGAACGTGCGGAGCGCGTATTCGAACGACGTGTCGACCAGCTTCTTCACCTCAAGCGCATCAAAGCACGCGCCGCAGGTACCGCCTTCAATGCACGCAAGGCGAAACGAGATGCACGCACTGTGGCAGGACGGAAAAGTTGGATGCCTTGGTGAGACGTTTGGCAGATTTGGCAAGTATGCAGGAGCGCGCTCTGGTGAACATCGGGCGAAAGAGGTTGTCCAGGCTTTGGAATGTGCGGCAAAGGCTGTTGTTGGTGTGGCGGTGCTGGGATTGAGAGGTCAGGATGAGGATACTGTTGAGGACGGGGATACGGTTGAGGACGAGGATAGGGAGGAAGTGGGTAGGGGAGGGGAAGGGGAGGGGAGGGGGAGGGAGGGAAGGATATGTTGGAGACGTCAAGTTGCAGTGATGATTGTTCGGTTGGGGGTTGTTTGATGGGGTTGAGGGAGTTTAGGGATGGGATGATGCGGAGCGGAGAGAGGGGAGAGGAGGAGACCGTGATTTATTTCTGGCTACTGAATCTGTTGTTAACTTTGTATTGGGATCTGAGGATGACAAGGAAGAGGGGGTTAGAACGGAGTCAAAGGCGGCGACTGGAGGTTCGTCGTCTGATGGCAGAGTTGATTTAATGGCTACTAAATGGGCTGGAGATATTGGGCGTGGGCAAGGGGGAAGTGGATGATGTAGGACGATCGGAACGTGACTATGGTGAGATGATTTGTACTGGGAGAGAATCCCGATAGTTGGCAATTACGTTCTGTGCTGTGTGTGTTTAGACATTGAATACTAGGGGAGCAGGGTTACTACAGACTGTGATGATGACGGGAGAACACGAAAATTAATGCTGTTGAAGGAGCTGGATCCGTATATTTTTTTGATGCAGAAATCTTTTCGCGTGAACATCAAAGTGTCTTGAAACTTGGCATGTGCAAGATGCAGATGATGAATACGGTTGCGACACAATGGAGGAGACTTACGATTTCGATGAAGACTCAATTGGACTTGCCATGGTTTGACAAACTACATGAAGCGTTAGATAATTTAATAGTTGTTGCTGCAGTGCTGTATCTCTGAGAAAATTAGCAGTGGCTATGCGTCATTTTCAACATGCCCTACAACCTTCTGGCTAGCTGTGAAATGTCTTTGTTGGAACTGTGCATAGTTCTACAATCACTGGCCGAAAGGGGCAGTATTGTACAGTACTGTACATGTATTACTGTACCTGCACGAAAGTTCATTTCACGTGATAATGCAACAAAGCGCTTACACTCAATTATACCGCCTTAGCCTCTGCCAACATCACGCGCTCCTACATACTGTTGTTTTCTGTGCGATACTGTATCCATTTGCTACATCGGCCTCTTAGAAGATCATGGTCATCTCCAAATCGGGCTTTTGCGATTCCTATCGCATTGCGGCGCGGCCCCGCCTCGTCGACCCCCGTTTCCGACTATCCGCCCGCCCGCCGTCTGATGCCTCCGCCGAGCTTTCAATCGACTCAGCCGCCGGTGCTGCCACTCGAGCCTACAGGGAGAGTGATGCTATGCTTAGCACGCGCATCTCCGCCTCCCGCCGTACAGCTGAGTTGCCCATCCGCCATGCACTCGCCGACGCCCTCCTCGCCGCCTCCGAAAACATCAGAGTGGCCATCAAGACGAGGCGCCGTCCCGCCAACTCTGGCAACACGCTCCGCCCAAACCCCACCAGTCTTCCCCACGCAAGGCGCCCAACAACAACGCTGTCTCACACTCACCCCGCTGCCCACGGTACACCTATACGCGCCCACTGGCCGGACACGGTTCCTGACCTCACCCCTGCCGAGGCGCAGCACATTCCTGCGGCTAAGGAACCGCTCCCGAAGCCCACCCACGCCCCCCAAGGCAAGCCCGCTACAGTGCCCTATGCGAAGGCGCCGCTAACCGCCCTCGGCAGCAGCCGCTGCCTCGCAACCCCTCCCCCCAACCCGCCCGTCCCTACCGCCAGCACCACACGCACCGCAGACCCTAGCTACCCCGCTACACCGCTCCACCTTGCGCGAAAATTAAGAAACCACGCCAGCCTGTCAACCCCGCCACCACGGAAGGCCCTGGAGTGGATACTATGATGCTTTCTACCACCCCGATTTTCTAGACGACCCTCGTCTCATCCCACGGCGCCGTCACCCCACCCCATCGTCCCTCCCGCCATTACGTGTCCATCGGCCTTGTGGACGTCGAGCCTGCACACCTTACTGCCTCGGAAGCCCCGCCCCAGTCGCGGACGCCCCCACTAATATCCGCCGCCATGGATCATCCCGCACCATCTCAGGATGTCACACCGCCGCACTCCCTCCTGTTCCCCCTTGACATTTTCCGCACTCCGTACCGCGAGGCCGACTTCTTCCAAGATATCCCTGCCCCCTGCCTCAAACCGTTCGTCCTCCTATTCATCAAGCCTTCAAGGCCGCCGCTAACGCTCGCACAGCAGACGCCACCTACCGCGTACTTCTTCACCTCCACATGTTCCCTACTGCCGTGCTCCGCCGGACCCTGCGTAGGGAGGAAGGATGGCGGCATCAAAAAGGTCAAACAGCGGCCCTCCGTACACGGATCCGCAGTGCTACCACGGGCTCCTAATGGGGGCCCTCTGGTCCGAAGCACTCTCCGCATCCAAGCCCGGTATTAGTAGTTAACCGACCGCGACACCGCCCCCTCGTCCCCGCCACAACTCGCCGTTCCCGCCGCGCAGAAGCACTCTGCGCCGACGCGCGGTACGGAAAGGCCATGCGGTCCCTCCACAGCGACCCCCTCGCTGACGTCAACGGCCCGCAGCGATCCAGCAGCTAAGTAATAAGTAACCTGCACCCGCTGCCTCCACGTCCACCCAGCCCTGTCCTCGAAGACAGCCTCCCCTCGACCCCCTGCATCTCGGAGACCGCTGGGAAGTGGCGACGCGCGGCACCTTCCAAGATACTAGACGCCATCGAGATGGTTTCATTTCCTCGTCAAAGCCTCGGTCAGCCCCGAAGCCGGTGTCACTGGCCTCTGCGTTCTCACCAGGCGGATCAACCGCATCGCTTGTGGAGATTTCCCAGACTCTGTCCTTCCATTCATCGCTGCAGCGACACTCTTGCCCCTCCAGCCCAAACCAGACAAGATCCCCCCAATAGCCGTCGGCTAGGTTCTTCGCTAGATCGTCACCAGGCTTTGTTCCCTTCCGCGATTGACAATTCCCGGGAATACCTTGCCCCTTCCAAACAGCTAATGGTATCAAGGCCAGTATGGACGCCATAGTCTACGATATGCGGACCGTGCTGCGACGCCTCAACTGGATGCCTCCCGTTGCGAACAACCTCGTCGACGCCCAAAACGCCCTCAACCGAGTTGATCGGCAGTCATTGTTGCATCTCCTCCCCTTTCACGCCCCTTCGTTCGGCCGTTTCATCAGCATGATATACGGGCGAACGCAACCACCTCTACTGGTCCTGAACCGCGCTGCCACGACTATTCTCAACACACAGGACACGCAGCAAGGCGGCCCTGTTAGCATGCTCCTGTTTTCTGTCACTGTACATCCGCTAATCCGGAAAATCGCTGGGGAAATGGTATATTCTGAACTAGTAGTACGCTTACGACGAAACGCTCGTCGGGACCCTCGACGGGCGTCCGCGACGGCCCCTCCGTTAGCCTGTACGTGAATACCCAGAAGACCCGAGTGTTCTGGCCATATACCTCATCCCGACCGAGCGACTTTCCTCTAAGAGTTTCCACTCTCCCGTGCTCGGACCACGGCTTCGAACTGCTCGGCGCCCCAATTGGAAACGAGAAGTTCACAGGCACCTTCCTGAGGACCAAGATCGAGGCCTGCAGCCGCACCATCGCTCTCCACCACAACGTCCGCGATCGTCGAGCCCGCTTCCACATGCGCAGGATTATGCATCCGTTTGCCTACTGACGCATGCCTTCAAGTTCGCCGACCCCCGCCAATCCGCCCCCGCCGCGGATGCCTTCGACAGTCCAGTGAAATGTTCGTACTAGGCGTCGCACGGGATCGCTCTCACCGACGCCGCCGAGAATCAAATATGCCTCCCGTTCCAGCTGGGCGGCCACGGCTTCTCACTAATCCGCCCGTCAATCCACAGCACCGCGGCCGCCATCATCATTGACGCCGCACCGGCCCGCGAACGGTCAGTGTTCTATATGCACTTCCGGTGCTCCGGTCAACTCCGGATCTTCTGCGCTCCTTTCTCGGACAGCTTCGATCATCACTAGCAACCTTCCTGACCGTCATCCCCGGCCACCCTCCCCAGCTCGGCCTCGGTCCCTTCGACCCTGAGCGTGTTGCTGCTTCATCTATCACAACTCAAACCCTGCTTAAAAGGAGCAAGAAGACATGGCTAAGGTTCACTGGCACGAAGACGCTTGGGCGGCCGACCCCAACCATACTATTACAGTGCACCCGACATCAGGTGTCGCATCTGCGGTCTTGCCTTCCGCCATACTTCGCAGCCGGCTTCCTAGCTGCACCCTTCCACGGTCACCGCAGTCTCCAACGCCCACCGGGCAGTCATGCTCCACCGAAACCCGGGACTCCCGGTTTACTCGGACTCGTTACCGCTCCACTGTCAACACTGCACCCATGAGATGGACGAACTCGGCGACCACTCCGCCGACTTTTGCTCATCTGGCTACAGGCGCATCCACAGCCATAGTTCGCTACGCAACGCCCTGGCGTACCACGTCATCATCCTCGCTGGACTGGACTGCCAGTTCGAGGTCCCACCCCCGTCACGGGTACGGAATTCAGCCCCGCGGGCATACTGGTCCAACCTCCGACCCTCCCCGTCACTGACCCGCCCCGCCCCACCGCCTTCGATATCAAAGGTAGTCTCTCCATTCAAGGATACCGCCACAACAAGGGCCACCCAGGCTGCTGGTGGCGCCGCCGGCCTCGCCCACCGGAATAACCTTAGGGACCTGGAATGCAAGCTGACACGTCGCCTGATGCCTCCCTCCGACGGCCCAGACCGCAACCCTGGTGTAGATTTCCGCCCTATTGCCTGCGACTTCTCCGCGCACCCGCTCTCGAGAGCAACCAATTTCTAGACAAATTTATCCCTTGTATGGCTAGTGTTTATTGGACCGTTGTCCTCATATGAGGACAACTTTTAGCCCTTTTTTCAATACAATTCTTTTTTACCTCAGCGCATTTCTTGTCCCTGCATTAGTTCATGAGTGTAGATGGCCGATCAAAACAAACTTTTCAAGATTATTGACCTCGGTTAAGCCTAGAGCAATTTTCCCTCACCAGCTTCTGCTCTTCGCAAGAAGTTGTGAAAACGACTACGTTTTGGAAGGAAAAATAGTTCGTATTATCGTGGGGGGTTTCAGAAACGAGGGCGCACGTACAGTAAAAATTACTGTACTGTAACTTAACATGAAAACCTGTTTTCCAGTAAAAATTTCGGCCTTCCAAAACATTTACTTTTCCAAAATGTAACGGAAACTGTCCTCATATGAGGACAAAGTGTACCTCATATGAGGACAGAGCATGGTCGTATAGACACTAGCCGATATCACACTTCCGACGGCGTGATTCGTCGGCGAATCTACCAGCGCCTCCAGTAGTGTCGGATCCTGCAGCGGACACCCGTTCTACTGATGCCATAAAGTTACCACGTTACATGGTCGTCCATAGCGATGTCCTTTGTCCTGCACCCCAGTGAACGGGGCCGATATGGAACGTCGTTCCCCCACCATATTCTACAATATATGATATGTACAGGGGGAAAAATTGGGGTGTTTTTATGATTGAAAATAGGTTAGCCTATGTTCCAAAGCGCATTAAGTAATTGGTATAAGTGGTCGGCATGGGGAACCAAGAAAATCTAACGTGTTACTCATAATGTTTCTGGAGTGTACACTCACTGACCGACTGTTGAGTTAAGAAACGGAATTAATCCGATTCAAAGTCGCTAGAAGGCTGACTCGAGGCCAGCCAGCAGGCAGGCTGCGTTGGACGTGGCAGTGGCCGCAGCGTGCCTTTGCATGAATATCCCGCGGACCTTCCCCTTTGATTCCATGGCCCTGACTGCAACGCTTCTTGCCTCTTCGGCTATGACGGCGTAAGCGTCTGGATGCCAACCGCCGACAGTGGATATGGGCACGGGGACGAGTCTGCCCCGAGAGGAAGTAGCAATGAAGGGTTGATACTTTCTGTGCTTCGCCGCTCGGGCTGCGTTAACGGAGGTCAACGGGTTGAACGTGTTGACTCTCCTGTTCGATGGTGCGAGAGGATTGAAAAGGGTGATGTCGAAGAAGTCAGTCCCTCCGCGGCTTCCCACTGCCCAAATATCCGGTCTCGCGCGGTGGAGGCCCTCTCGTGGCTCTACGACGGGATGACGGGCGGCCTTGGCCAGGTCCCTAGCCAAAAGATTCACTTGCCGATCGTGACGAATGCTCCTGTGGGGGCCGTGCAGGCAGTGGAGGAGGTGGTCACCATAGGCGTCCGACTTGTGAGGGCAATTTGCCCTCGGGCATGGTGTGCCAGGAGCAAACAGCGGGACTTGGCAGTGATATCGGAGCCACTGGGAAAGTTGCCGGGCCTAGAAGTGCCTTTGTAGTCCGGGGCATGACGCACAGTACTGTTCAGTACAGTTTTCGGGTCGGAGAAACCATATATCTCAGCAGTTGAGACCGCTGCCAACCAGTCCGAGAAACCCCGCCGCAATACTGCCGCATAGTAGGCGGTCGGCTACTGCGCGGCAGGATTGGGGCGAGGTTTGTGTATGTACCCACTCTTTGAAGACCATAAGCCGCATGGATGCGTGGAACGCTTGCCTCCTGTAGTATATACTGTACTATACAGCACAGTGCGCGAAATTCGATTGTAATCGACGACCATGCTGCGGGTGGTGGCTGCCACTGCATATCTCGGCGCCTCTTGGTGATGGTCCTAGATGTCCAGTTGCGTACCTGAACGATTCCCGGTGTCAAAAATTGATTTGCCGTAATGGTTTCTAAGCTATCAAAGAAAGAACAGAAAAATGCGATGTTTGACGGCGAAACTCAAACGCCTGCACATCAAACGGTCCACGACAACCTTCAACCTCAGTACTTTGTGCTCTTCCCCTTTGCGTCCATCACAGCCAGCATACGTATAGGGATGCTGCGTTACAAGCGGAACACCTCACTGGGATCAATGGAGTCCCACACATCACCAATCGTGGCCTCCAGCTCGACCACATTATCGAAAACCTTACTGCGCTTGTATACCTGCCTCGCCATCCATTCCCACACGTTTTCAGTGATATTGAGATCTGGTGAGCGGGCTGGCCATGGTAAAGTGCTGAGTAAGCCAGGAACGGCTAAGGGAGGACCTTTGGATGGGGCATTATCATGTTGAAACACCCAAGTGCTCTGTTCTCCAAATACATCAGCTGCAAATGGCAAAATTCTTTGTTCCAACGTATCTAAATAGGACTTGGAGCCTTGACGGTCGTTAAAAACAATGATTTCTGACACACCATAGAAAGAAAGCGCCCCCAAACCATCAACGGCCCACATCACATCTGATTTGTAGAAAAGCGCTATGGTTTTTACGCAGATTATGTTAGTAGTACCGCAAACCGTCTGGGCTGTCCAAATCAAATTTTTATCATTAGAAAAAATCACTCTGACCCAAAATTGGTCGCTATTGGATACAAAACGATGTGAAAAATTCATTCGGGCTTCAATTTGGCCCTACTTCAGCATTGTTTCCATCAATATATTCTCTTACTTATGTAGGCGATTTAGATGGGCGACTCTGTGGACGATGTGTTGAACGCGGCGAACCCACACCTTCAAATTAAAGTTTTTTGCAACTCAATTGAACTGTACTTTTCCGTAGGGGTGTGACGAAGGAGTCGGTGATGCTAGTGCGTCGTCATATTGAGGTTTTTGTTGCAGTTGATCCTATCTTGCCGCCTCTGTATGTGGATTTTTAACCGAAAGCAAGTAATTTTGAGCGGGAGGACGGTTTCCGCGATCTCTTTCCAGCTCAGGCGCTCACTGCGGAGTGCTATAATTTGCCGTTTTCCTAAGTCGGAGAGGCGAGGAGCAACAGACATATCGGCGTGGTTGTGGCTTTGCAAACGTTTCAAGTGATCTGAAGGATGGTCTCTGTGGTCTGCAGTGTGCTTTTTATCTCTTTTGGAATTCTAGCTGTTTCTTTCTCGCGCCGTAGATTCGTGCGCAATCCGATGTACGCGTTTAAATTTTACGCGAGAAAATCGAGGCTTTCGGTTTTTTACGATAGCTTTGAAACGGTTAGAGTCTTAGTTTTTTTTGACCCTGGGACTCGTTTTGGTGCGCAATTGGCCACCTTAATCCATCATAGAGATGCGTCGCAGCATACCATGGCAGCCATTACATGCGAGATGGTTATCGCTTACAATCGAATTTTCATACACTGTATATACACTATTTACCAGTGGGCGTCATTCCATCACAGCACAAATGATAAAAAATCAGTAAATATCTTAAAGAAAAATAGTTGAAATAAGGTAAGATAAGGTCGGTCCGTAATTACTGTTCAGTAGAATGGGCAGCTGTTGTGACGTAAACAAGGATAGAGCCCGCATCTTTCTGCTTGCTACTGTCTGCATCCTTTTAATTTGTGTAGAAAAAAAGAGGAAATACTCACATTACAAGGTGGCTGTTTTCTGTTCCCACCATACTCGCTGGTACACCACACAACTTCTTCGTCCGGCTGAATCGAATACCGTACGATACGTTTATGAACATGATGGTAAAGCTCGTTTTTGTAGAACATTGATCTTTTCGTTGGAGCTGCCAATTGATAAGACTATCCGCAGCATTGCATGACTTGCTGGTGGCTCATATCTCGACATATCCTTAGCACATTGTCTGTCTGTATCTACAAAGTACTAAAACATCCATGACACTTTAGATACCATTAACAGGGCTATCAAGATAAATTTTGCTTACGATAATGATATAGGTCTGCGACATATTGCTGAGCACTGCTGTTGGGAAGGACGCAGCCAGTTGCGAATGTTTGTTAGCTCTTTGGACTGTATTGCTGTCAAAACTACGGAAACTCATTTCACAGGATTTCCAACACTTCAACGTACTACAAAATGAAAAGGGGTTTCGCGATCAAAACACAGGTAATGTGTGATTAATTTCATCGCTTTGCATTTATATCTTGCTTATCGCCAAGGATCCCCATATGAAAGTACCGATGGTCAATGAGTTATCTCAGCAAGTTTATGTTAAAGAATGCGGGAGGGTTAATAGATGTATTTTGGATCGTGCCAGGCACGCTTGTGTATGTGATTACAAAGTTATTACTCCATCGTCCGGACGGTTGGTTTCTGTGGCCAATAATTTCTTTAACTATTGGAATTAATTAGCCATAATGCATATCTGGCAGAGCTTTGGAATAATTTTTGCGAGATGGGGTGTCCTATGGAGACCGTTTCCAGGCACACTACAACGAAATGCGAAAGTCACTGTTATTTGGTTTCAACTGCACAGCTTTATAATCGACGACTGCAATCTATTTGTATCCCACAACATCCTATCTCCTTCCGTGATACTGGTCATCATGGTGAACCAGAAGATAGGACATTTAATTTACAAGATTAATATGCTTCAGAAGAGGTACGACATAGAAGACGTAGATATATGGAATCAAATGAACTACGATAGTTTTTCAGGGACGAATTGGAAAAAGAAATCGGAGGAGACGAGAAGTTAAATAGAGAGCAGTACGGAGCAATATGGTACGTGTACACAAATAAAATACATTTCACTTCTGCTTGTGGGCGCCAACATCGCTAGAACGGTTAGTATCTCCTAAGCTGCTGTTCGTACCATTGCCTATCTTTTGCGCACCAATTGGAGAAGTCTTTCAAGTAGTTTCTTTGTCTCATAGTTCGATGGCTCGAACTTTCTAAAATGGCTGAGACGAGCACGTCTCAGCAGCATATCGTAATCCAAGAAGCTCGAAGCTCGCTAGACTCAAACATAATTGAGCTATAAAAGGCAACAAATTTAGCATCGTCTGTGTCAAGTTTAATGTAACTAGAGACAAGAATAATGCCGACCATTCAGAGTATTCAAGGGGTGCATTCGACTGACTCTTCCGACTGTACACATAAGATGTAACAAAGTGTGTGATCTTGACTTCAAACAGTGTCTGTGGGTAATTTTTTGTACGGTGTATGGACTATTCCGCAAATATCTAAGTGGCAGATGTAGAACATTATATTTAAACCTAAACGCATACAGCGATAGTGGTGATCTCGCTGATCACCAATTCATCACGAAAGATCCATGTCTAATAGCACCAGTTATGGACTGGCGCCGCGGCCTGACAAAGCGGTGACGATAGGGCTTTGATAGCATTACTGTTTGCTATTTTGTATAAAAAAACTTGCTACACCTTGCAGGCGGTATGAACTCAAAAGATTATTCATTATGAGGTCACCCAAGATGCTCGAGCTCTATTTTAAACTAACTGGAAGAATTTGTAAAAAGGAGAGTGAATTTTACAACGGATATAAGGGTGGAACGGAAGGAGAACTATGCGAAGCAGGATGCAAATACTACTAAGAAAAAAAAAATGTGGTTAGAAAACTTTCTCGGGTTCAATTATTGTTCAGATATCCAGATGAGTCCCTCTGGAAGAATTTTTACGTTGCAGAGAGGCTGTTATTCCGGGCATAAAAGGATGCAATGTTTTTTATATCAGACTATTACAACAGTAATTGGTATTATGATACACATTTACAGCCCTGAGCTGTGCTTTGACGAGATATCAGGGTACTTCGTAAGAACCAAATTAAGGATACATTGCGGGAAGTAATGGTCATCGACAGAATGCAGTACTGCATCAATGGCGATGTAGCTTACATTCTTCTTTCATGGGTTCAAACCCTGTCACCTCTTCTGCCCAAAAAGGCACAAACAAAAAGAGTTTATATACCAAAGATTATTCTTTTTCGTAAAGCTTTTGAATGGTCCTAAAAATATATCAAGCAGATGTGGTCATCACAAGATTATAACCGAATTTTAAATGAGAGAATATGTTACCTATTGACTTCTTCTACACGACTGCGCATTGGTGTACAACCACGAGGTCTGCTTGGGCATAGTCGGCAGGTGAAGTAATATTTTAATTAACTAGCTCCATCATTGGAACGGTGCGTATCGATACCAGAGGATTCTTGACTTCTTGAGTGGCTTGTCTAACGCCTTCGAGCGGCGAGGGCAAAGTCCACAGTGAGAAAGAAGGAGCGAACACACAAAGGTATTTTTCCGCAGCTGCGAGAAGTGCGCGGCAAGCCAGCCGTACGCAAGCGTCAATCCAGTTTGTGGGCAAGGAACGCGAGTATGTACATCATACTGTTTTGTTCACTCAAACCGTTGCGCCTTCTCTCAATCTAAATCTCCGCCCTCCATTAGGCCAGTAAATTTTTGCGCTCCTCTCTATACTAAAGCCTCAAATCCCGTGTATTCTACATCGAACGAGTTTTCTCATTAATTTTTAGGCGTTTTAACTTAGACTCACAATGTTTCCGCATGTCATCCACCAAATTTGCTTGTCATCTTCGTCAGATTTATACGTGAGACGCTTCTCATTTCCCTCAGATGACTTCGTTGAGCACTTTTCTTGAGTCTTTTACGCCTCTGCTCGATCTCATACATCTCCAGATACGTTCTGTTACAGTGTGTTCAAAGCCAGCTCCCGAATCTTGTCCCTGACCTCCACAACACTACAACCGACTTCTAAGAAAACCATTAAATTACCACCGAGTAATAATTTAAATAAAAAAGCTGCAAAACCACCAAGTGTGACTGCCTATTAGCACCTGCTGCAATGCTTTGCGTTAATGATATTGCGATTTCAAATTTTTCATTTTCATTTTAACGGAGCACCTGCACTACCACACTCTGAGGGCATGTAAATTGTACAGTGAGCAACTTATGAGGATGAACTGCGTTTCCTGTCCTACCGCAACAAAACATAAGTCATGACTGGTGCCCACGAATGTTCATGTAAAAAGCCGTCGTCGCCAACTGAGACAATCATAGAAACCTACAAACTACCCCTAAGCACATTCGACATGACGAACTAGTCATGTCACCTACCTCCCTGTTCAATACTTTCTCTCTACCATGTGTCTGAGCAAGGCATGCTAACCTCAAGGAAGCCATGAATGGTACCATCATGGAGGAGCTCTGAAGACCAACATCCCCACACGTCCGTAGCACGCCTCCAATGTATCATGAGGAAGTTAATTATACCGTTACCAGAACACACCTCTGGATCCTGAGAACAATCCTGTTCAACCTTTCCGAGATCAACACCGCTTGCATAACTCCCATCCGTCTCGTCATATTTACTGGCTCTCTCTCTATAACTATACCAGACAAAGCTATCTTACGTTTTCTCCTTAGCATTGCTGGTAACAGCTGTATCGGATGAAGATGGCATGTAGTCTTGATTTGAACTGCTCCAAGAAAAATTACTGACAGTCCGAGTCTTGTTTCCCGTACGAGAACGTCCCTAGGACTTTCATCATTTCTCCCTCAGTTCTACTCCACATTTTCGAAACAAACTCAATCTGTCATTTCTGGAATGTACAGTATGTAGAGACATTTGCAGAGAGCTGTGAACAACGAGAGATTTGCGAAGAATTATGTGCTATCTTCTGAGGGGCACTAAGTCTCTGAAAAACTCTTGTGGAACTGCAAATCTTGTCGGGATTGTATGAGGCCTCTCATAATTCTTGTAACAACAGATATTTATCTAAACTGAACGGAACTCTTGTCTTCAGAGATCCCGGTATGTATGCATCGCAAAATATGGCATTTTCGGACGCAGCATGATTAAAACTTTGGTCAATAGCCCCTTGCTTTACATGTTTCTTGCATATCATCGTGACAGCCCGGTACAGAGACTTTAAGATCTTCCGTGCATCTTCTATCGCTACTATCCCACCGGCGGTCCAAATTCTAACTTTTTTATTCGTTGCTTGTGTTGCGATATTTCATTCAGAATTGATTCCGTTTGAAGGCAATGGATGCGTACGAGTCCCTTATCGTTCGCAATTCTTCTTTTTTACGAGTTAGATCTTTTGGATGTTTCTGCAAGGGTTCTTTTTTCTTATATACTTCCATCAGAGACCACACCCTAATCCAGGTCACAACCCCTCCTATGGCTCTCAGTACTGCACGCTCTCGCTAATACCTACCGAACCGCCATGATAATGATGTATTCTTGTTTTCATTCCCATCATTGTTGTAAGGGTACAGTAGAAGGCGTTGTAGGACATCAACTACGTGAGCCTCTGTTGGAGAACAATATGCTTCTGGATATAGCAGCACACCATACCAAAGGCTGGACTGCGAAGAGTACTCTTCGATGTACCGAAATCGGCAGAACACCAAACCTTGGCCTTCCTAGCCAAATGATCCATTTTCCACAGTACTAGAGTAATATCTCCCTTTTCGGGGACTAAAAATTCTTCGAAGCCCAGATCTCCATATGCTCTCGTCGGTCTCCATGAAGTCCTCTCTTGGGCTAGGAGAGCATTCCTTTGCATAGTGAGGGGCTTCTGTATCTAGAGTACTCTAGAATCATTGACTAAACAGAACAGTCCGTACCTCAGGTGATCGCGGAAGATTGTTCGCTGTGGTAGCTATAAACCTGCATGATCTGTACTATGCAATATATAAAGTTTGATCCGATCATCGTTTCGAAGTAGAACAGTTGTTGGAGTTTTTGGAAGAATATCTTGGTGGTAACAATACTTTCAAACCTAAAACAACAGTAAAACCAGCACAAATGTGTCTATCAAGATTTAATCTGACCCCTGCCTGAAAGTATTGGAAATGCAATTTATACATCAGTTGCGCATGGAAAACGCTAATTTAATGCAAAATAAACGAAAATAACTTCATACATACACCAAATTCTCACCCCTATGATTTCTCTCAGACAGAAGTACGGGAAGGATTACTCCAGCGTACATTGGAATAACCCCATAGATACTTCGTATTACCACTTTTTGTTCGCAGTTCGACATCGTGCATTCTTGTTTTCCGACCTTCATACCCAAAAGTGGGGAATTATTTAGTTGTGCCTATAGCTGATATACCTTACTCCAAGGTGAATGCAGCTTCAGCATGAAGAATAACCGAACTCGTTGCAACTGAACCTCTGTAAATTGAATGGCACCTTACAAGCAAACGCTGTAGAAGATGAATGCCAGGTCTAGAACTCAATAGCAGACCTCCGCATCCCCCGAGTCTCCCAAACAAGGACTTGTCGCCAATATCAGGCAATCCGGAAAATCTGGAATGTGAACCCAACATCATTCTTCTCCGAGAGAGCAGGCACGTTTCGACTTGATGTTTTAGCTACCAAAGAGAGAAAGATAATAGTGATTGGGAGGAGGCGAGTATCTCCAGGAAAGGAAGATGGTGAGTCTGGATGCAGTAGTCAGGAAAACACTTCCAAAAGAAGAAATTCATCACATGTTCTAATCAAACAGTTTCAGATTATGATAAGGATAATGACGATGTAGATGCATGAATAAGGGCGAGTAAGTTCCCAACAAACAAGGTTGTGACAAGTACTTGACTAATAACTCCACTCTCTCCCCGGCTCATATTATTAATGACATAGTTGGAAAATAGTGCATTAATGGAGGGATTGGTAGATATACACGAAGAGAATCACTACTGAATGTTCGTCAGATAGAGCTTCATGATGAAGATGAGTTGGGAAGGTTAAAACGGACGGGAATGGCGTATGACGCGAAGTCACTGCCATTTATTTACAGCCCACTCAATGTCGACAAGTTAAAGAATTACTGAAATCTTTCAGTGAAGAACGTTGCCAGAAGATTCGTAAAGAGGTTGACTGCCTGTGAAAAGTCATCACCGACATTTCTGATCAGAGAACGTTCGTACGGGAGCGTGATAAGAAGATTAAATACAGGGTTGCTCGATACTTGCTCTGAGATAGTGGACCTCCACTTGGTGCAAATAATTTACTCGTGCGATAAAAAAGACTTTATGGCTACCACGTTTCGGAAGATTCAGTTGATTTGACTACTATCACTTCCCATCATCTCATCGAGCGTCAGCTTCAGCTGCCTACAGCACCGGCGGGCCTCATCGCGAATCTCGCTCTGAAGGGAACAGAGTACCCTGTACAGGGGGGCGGAAAAAATGCATCGCACTGCAGCATACCTCCTGACGATTGCAATTTCACGAAAAGTCTCTTTGCAGGGAGGCAACTGCGAAGATTCAATCGCTTCTTCCTCATCGCCACTATCGCCGTCAATGTGCTCGTCTACCATTTGATCAAATTGCGTGTCGAGTGAAACAACTTGAGTGCGGTTCTCTCCCCTGGCATATTCAGGAGCGCGGCTCACAATATTTGCGAATGAACCGGAATTAAAAGCGTCCATTGCGTTCTGTGCATGTTTCTCATCGGCACGTATAACTTGGCATCCGTATTTGTTTCGTAAGATTCCAGTTCTTTGTGCTTGCAATAATTGCTTATGATGGCGGCCTCTAACTCCCTCCACTGCATCTTAACGCTTTCATAGCAGCAGGATGCCCACCTCAGTATATTTCACGAACTTTTTCATCAAGCAGGTCAAGCGCACGGTCCATCTGAAATGCGCGATAGCAAAGGTTCATGGACGGGATGATTACAGCGTCCAATGGATGGATTTTGGATGTAGTGGTCGGAGGTATAAATTACACCTTAACATTGGACAACTCTGGAATGTTGGGAACACTGCCATTGGCGCTACAGCTGTTGATGAGCAGGATTGCTTTGCTGTAGCTGAAATTTGTACACTGAACCGGTGCAGCCAGTTAAAGAACAAATCACACGCCATCCATGCATTCTTATTATGTTGATAATCAAGTCCAAGTTCTCGACCGCCCTTCTTCTTGAATGCACGAGGACTGAAAAAGCAAACAAGAATGGATATCCGCAGCAACCAAAGGTGTAAAACGAGCAAAAGAACTCAGAATGCAAAATAAACAGAGAGGCTAACGGTATACGTTCGGTCAGGTTATGGCATAAGACGCTAAAACACCTACCAACACTTCTTCGACGACCCCGAGCACTCGACACGACCCCATCCAACTACAGGCCGACAAATCCCACCCGGATTTGCCTGTCTCAACACTCAGAAGATCATACCAACCACAGCAAGAAGCAGACGGGGCGCTCGTCGAGAAGCACAAGTCCCATTCACCGAGCCCACCCAAGAGTTACTACGCCTCACCAAGCTTACAGCACAGGACACCCAACCTCCATATCACACTCCGAGCACCTATCTCACAATGGAGAACATAACTACACCCAAAATCGCAAGACTGGACCGCGCAAACTATGCGCCATGGCTCATCTATGTCCGCGGTGCCGTCGCGTCTACTCAAGCGAGGGATCACATCTCACAAGACGTCCACCCTCCCAAGGACCCCAACTCAGCACCTTCAATGACAACGGGATGTCTTGCTGAGCGCTCTTATAGGGTCCATCTCGGCCGAAATTGCCAACCTAGTCATCCGCCCCGACACCTACCCTACACCATGTCAGCTCATCCAGTCGGTCCAATCATACCTCAACACCATACACACCGGCCACCACAAGTAACTCAAGTCCCTCGCTGAGCACATAAGGTTAACAGAAGAGATGTCCATAAACAAATATGCCGCCAGCATGAATCGGTCCATGTCGAGGCGATTACCGCCAAATATACAGACATTAACGACGCAGCTACCACTATGGACTTCATGACCGCTGGACTTCGCTACAACCCCAACACGACACATATCGGAATGCATATGCTCACCAACGAACACTTCGAATCGAAGGACTTCATACACAAATGCAATGAACTCAGCATGTCACGACACCCACACATGCGGGGTCCAGCAGCCAACATCTTCCGCCCCCCAACAACACACAAACGCTACTTGGTTGAACTACCCAAGCAGATCCATGGTATTCGCAAGCAACCACCCCAATCCGCGACGCTTCACACCATGCCAACATCACGTCGCCCTCGGTTTCCGCAAACCCCGCCACATCGATGAGAAGTGTCATGATCTCAACCACCCGCGCCACAAGCAGGGCAAATCGGCAGCCAAAGAAGTGATCATCAACTACAATGATCTCGCTACGGAACTCCACAAACTGCTCCAACAATCCACCCCGAGAATTCACAGACGTCGAAGGCTCCAACATTCGTTCTTCCTTGATTCAGCCGCCCACTCTACTCTCTTCCACTCCTCCACACTCTCATGAAACCATTCGATTATCATCTTCCCACGACCACAGCCACTAATTCTCCCTCCTATTGTATCCACACATGCCGCACATCGTTTGAGACGAATCTTAATAAGTACATCACAGTCCCCGCTCACGCGAACCAATCACTCTCCCACAACCTCCTCTCCGTCCGGCACTAGCCACATCCTATGGCTCTGTCGTCTTCTTCAAACATCAAGCACTTATCACACAAATCGACAAGTACGGAATTCGACTCTTTCTAACAGCACCGTGGAATGATCAAGCTCAAGGATATGTAGTCACAGCTCAACGCAGCCCAAACCACGCATTTAACACGCGCCACAGTCGTCACAAGTAGTGGCAAACCTAGTACCACATCATACAACCAACTCCGCCATCCTTCCTCCAACACCCAACACCAAACCCCCTCCTCCCCAACGACAAAAACGCCTCATATCCTCCCTTCCAAACCACCAGCACGATCTACTCCCAAACATAACCAACGTAACTCCATCCACCAAAAACGCCCTCAGCCACAAATGGCATCTAATCCTTAACCAAACCCACCCAAGAGCCATCCAACAATGGCAAAACAGGGCACTACCTAGATCCTACCCCCAGCCATGAAACGCACTCCCCCGAAATAACATGCTTTCCCTGCCGAAATTCGAAACGCACACCGGCCCCCCACAAACCGAACCGCAAGCACTATGCAGTCGGTAACTACATAAGCTCCGACACATGCGGCCCGAAAACCCGGAGTCTAAACACAAAAATAAGCATTTCCTCACGTTCATATATGCCGAAAGCCGCTTTCTCGCGTGTACTTTCTGAAAACCCGAGATCAGGTTGGGTAATACACCCACGTCCACATGCCATAATCTACATCAACCTCAGCATCCCACCTACACTATCAGGGTGGACAACGCAAAAGAATTCACCTCAACGGATATCTGCAAACTGTACAAGCATCAGGGAACAAACTCAAACCCAGAACCCCTTACTAGCCGCAGGAAAACAGCCGCCCGGAACTAATCAACCTAACGCTCCTCAATGCAACCAGAGCAGCACTTGTCACCGCCGAACTACCACCTGCATTCTGAGAAGACGCACCCGCCGACGCTACATACAAATACAACTTGATGTAACACTACACCACAAACCAGACAACCTCAACAATTGGCAAGCCGCCACATTCCAACTCCACAAACTATTCATCTTCGGAGAATATGGACACATCCCCACCAAAAACCAAAAAAAGGACCTTGCGCGACACTCGTCCGCTACATGTGCCCAATAGACGACACCATCATTCGTGTTTGCCACCCAGATTAGGACACATAAATGCAAGCCCGGGCAGTCGACTTCCGCCAGTGTGATCTCCTACAAGACCTGTCCCGAAAAACGTCCTCCGCACTTCAGATAACGCCACAACGTCTTCCCACCCCACCTTAAACAACATGTAAAGCTCCCTAATAACGCAAAGCGTCACTCTGGGCCGAAGCCTATGACAAAGAGCTGGCAGCCCTCGAACGCGAACACACATTTAATTGTAATCACAACCACAAAGTCACCAAATCGGCAAAATCATCCAATTGAAAATGACGTACAGGTACAACACGACCTATCCCTGAAATAGAACGCAAAACCCGCTGCTCCGTCCGGGGCGACAGGATGCGACCATACCTGGATTAAGACCCCCATCAAACGTCCCTCTTCATCGCAGAACAAACCACAATCCGCATGCTCCTTAATATCGCCGCCCATCAGGACTGGCACATTGGCCATTTCGACATCCGGCTGCCTAACTACACGAACCATACAACCATGACAAACCAGTTTTTGCCAAAGAACAACCTCGATTTGACGGTACCCTTTCTCACCTGGGACACACGGGCATACTCCTTCGAAACTTGTACGGCACAAAAACCGCGGCACAAAACTACTATAATGGCCTTGTCAGCCATTCACAGTAGCATGGATACCAACCCAGCCGGGCAGATCCACGCATGTTCTGCAAACAAGCGAACGGCCACCCTATACTAGTAGCCATAAGTATAGACGTCTTCCTCCCCGCGCCCCCATACAAACAAAGTATAGACGACCTTTTTGCCGCAATCAAGCTCAAACACAACATCTCCAACCTAGCACATCCCACAACTTACCTTAAGTGGCACATCAAAACAACACCAGCCGGCGACATCCACATTTCACAGCCACACGTAATACAGGGTCTCCTGCACAAGACGGGAATGACTAAATGCAGTTCTAGTCATCTCCCCGTACAAGAGAATACCAATTGGACGCAAGACCACCAAGCCCCCCCCCCCCCACTGTCGCAGAGCAATTACAAAGCATACTAGGGGACCTACGCTACCTCAACAACAGTTCCCACCCCGAAATACATTTCGCGGTCAACAAGGTGGCCGAGAGCATGCATCGACCCACACAAGACCATCGACAAATTCTAAAGTGCTTCAGCGATGCGAACTATGCCAATGCCCCTGACTGCAAATCAAGAACCGGAATTATACACATGGCATTGGATCCCCCATAGCGTGGTCAAGTACAAAACAACCTATTGCCTCCAAGTCGACATGTGAAGCTGAGTATGTACCTGCATCGGACGCAGTCCAGCAAAAGCTTTGGCTCCGCCTACTTCAAGATTGTGGAATCAACGACGAACGCCCCTCGCAACTAATCATCGACAACACCAGTGCCATCCAGGTGGAAAACAAGACTTCTCCAACCGAGCGACGCATACTATTCGATATCACTGTCCATCACCTCGCCGATAGTTTTCGCAAAGGTAAAATCAGGGTCACGCATATTCCCACCGCACACACAGTAGCAGATGCGCTCACCAAAGCGCTAGTACGTATCAAAGTCAACCACCACAACGCCCAAATGCAGCTCTACCCCCTCCCCCATCAACGAAGCCCTCGAATGCGCCCACAACCTCAACAAAACGACCCACCAGCATCAGGAACCGGTCACCCCCTGTGTCCGTGATTTCCTGTTTTCACCCGTTATTGACAAACCAACCAAGAACAAACAAAGAAAACGGAAATCAAAGCCACAGTCAACGAAGCAACCAAGACCAGGCTGTCCGCGACAACAAAAGGTATAAAACGAGCAAGCGAACTCAGAATACAAAAAAAAAGAGAGATGCTAGCGGTCTACGTTCCTTCATGGACGAGCAGCAGTGCGATAAACATCGGCTCAATCTTCTCAGGTCCATCCGCATTACAGCAAAAGAGAACTGTTAATCTCTTTTTCACCTTCTTGTGCCCTGGGAGAGAATGACATCAGCATCTCCCGCAGGGCAACAGTTTTGTCCGGTGGCATACTGTAGTTTAAGCCGCATTCATCGGCATGAAATCTGTCTTTCCTCGAATGCGATGAGAGATTCTCTGTTAACGAAGGAGGAGAGAGGGCTGCTTGTTGTCATCGGCGTCTCTATTCGCTCTGTGGGACAGTGCATTGCGAAGATCCCAGGGGCGTTTAAAGTTTGATGTAAATCTATCAGAAAAGTTCAAGTCCACTCGACGATCCCCTGCCACCTGTTCATTGAATTTATACTACAGACGAAGTGTTTTTCGTTTAATCGAGAAATGAGAAATGTTAACCAGGCTCGTGTACAGATCAAAACCCATTGATAAAGAGCTGTTTCAAGTGCGTGACTTCTCCCTTTTTTAGCTCGCACCTTCATGTCAGCTAGTCGCCGTGAATTTAGTGGAGTGGTGAGGGCTTGATTGCGAAGGATGTGTGTGATTTTCGATCGTTTCGGCTTCTGTAGAAGGTTAAAAGTATCCTGTACCTAGTTCGTTAACGCCTCCCAGTCGCAGGCTCATGTGACAAGTGCCATCTCTCAGCCTCGGCAACAATATGGCGCTTCTGGCGATAGTTGAGGGAAACATTACTCATTTTGGAGCATTTAGTGGTTGATGAGGCAGTCGTGGCAGTTGCGGAGATATTTGGAGAATCTGGGGAGTTCCATGGAAGCAATTTCATACTAAAGGCTCAAAAAAAGTTCAACTCAAACTTATAATCGTTGAGCACATTTTTCAAAAAAGACAGCACTCTCATTGGACCTGTTGAATGCTTCCATCCTGTTTCAACAATTCAAATATCGTCCGCTGTCACAAAATATGCTCAAGTGCAAAAGTCTCTGAAAGTAAAATCGTGGTGCAGTTAACCAGATTTGCACCAATCAGGAAAATTTGTTAAATTTTGGGGGTACAAGGACATTGGATCACAACTTGGTGCAATTAGCCCATGTTGCAGTTATCGTAGGGTTTATTTATCGAGAAACCCTTGTAATGTTCTGTTTGTCTCAGCCAGTGGGTCTTCCAGGGCTCAAAAATGTAAATCTAAGACGAGACGAGGTGATTTGCTAGACTAGTATATACCATAACCCTCTATTGTTTTCAGCACTGAAAAGTTCTCGTTTGTAACGTGTCACAAGTTACATTTCCTATTCAATGAAAGGGTGGGGATAAGTGAGACATCTGAGATTGCTACGTCAGTGGTATCTGCAATCCTCACTATGATGTTTAGCTTCTTCACCGATAAGACGAAAGATTTGAACTATTATGGGGTATGGCTAGATCCCTGAGAATTCCGCTCTTCGGTAGTTTCTGGTACAAAATTGAACGTTCAGCACAATCAGTTCGACAAAATTATCGAAAAAGATGGAAATAGAAACGAATTCGTACCGATAATCCAGACCGTAAGCGTGTCGATGATCTCGTAAGCAAGAAAAGAAAACAGATTGCTAACACCAGAATCAAACGACCAACTTGGCTTGAAAAGGGACATTTCTTAAGTACCTACATAACAGAAGCTCGTAAATTAGTTGAGAAGAGACGTTACAGAAGAAGACAGGAGAAGGTTAAGGAGAAACCATCATAAAACGAAATTGCCGTGCATGACGCAAGGGTCGTTTATAGACTGTTTTGTGTTCACCTGTACAAATATCGTTAGAAGGTTAAGACGAGCTTTTTCAATGATTTTGGATTCTTGTTATCCGATTGGAACCGACTAAATGTGACTCATTATCAGAGAAAGGTTAAGATTGGCTCCGTGGTAGAATACTCACGGACCTCTAGAGGTAAAGTAGGTTAAGGCTTCTGTATCACGAAATTGAAAACGCATACGATGGAAAGGCAATAGACAACAACAAGAATATAGATGTAAGTAATAAGAAGAAACTGGAGGATTTGTACACTCGACATGAAGATTTCATCGTTGTTGCGTCTCATGATGTTACAGTGGTACCGGGAGACTCAAAAGCACGCAAGATTGAGAGAGATGATGTACATAGCTTGACGATGTTCATCAATCATTTTGAAGTTGCCGCGAGCTACATCACAGAGTTCATGCAAGCTGCGTTTTTTGAAGTCATGCTTCGTTTGCACAAAAACTATCTCAGTTCCATATATGTAGTTGCTGTTCTATTCCGGGAACGTTTCTCTCACTTTTTAGATGATTGAAGTTCGAAAGTGGAATAATTGTAGATGAAGATTGTATCAGATGCACGAGTGTATAGTCGCGTCTTTTATACCAGCTCCGAGTTCAGCTGCCACCAAACTTGCGATAAAATGCCTCCGATTGAAGGAGAAATAATTCATAGCCCTAAAATCAGCAGGAAGTAGGGTACTCGCGAGAAAGGACAGGAAGTACTGAAGGTCAGCACGAAAATGTACATAAGGGCATTGTTCTGTTTGTGTAACATGGTGTCATTCTGCTTTAAGGTTTGCTAGATACGCTTCGAGTTTATTAAACCCCAATGATGAAGGGACATTAGTAGCACGGTATCGGGTGAGGGCAAGAGTTCCGAGGCTTGAAGGTGGGGATGAAGGACATGAATATTAGAGGCATGTTGGAGTATTCATTGGATAAGCGTCAATAACTGCTTTTCCAATCTGTAACATTGGCACCCCACGTGCCTTGTAATAACCTCGTAATTATAACGGAGATAGCGGTCGTGGTGCCTATTGTTATAGGATCTTCACGTTGCCTGTTGCTGGTACCAACAAATTAATCCTCACGTTGTCTTTTTCAAGCAACACTAGTGAATGAGCCTGCGGATTCCCATGGGATGTATGACACCGGAAAATCCAAAACATTTTATGCAAAAAACGACAGACAGAAACGTTTAAAGAATCCTTACCGTTGTAGCAAAACTGCCTGTATCTCGTCAATGGCGAATAATTTCCCTACCAAACGGAGCCACAGTTAACAGAGAAGTGTTAGCACTAAAAACACTAAAGCAGACGGAAAATCATCATTTATAGTTGAATTTGCGATACTTTAAGGACAGTCTCTGCGGTCTCTTGCTAAAATAGAAAACTGAAATCCCTTGCAATATTAATTATTGATTTTCACGGGTTTAAGAGAAAAAGGTTAAAAAGGCCAAATATGGGATCCCTTGACATGCTAACCCACATCTATTATCGAAATCTGCGACCGGGAATTTGTAAACGATGACCACCAACGTTTATACCGTCAAAAGACAAGAAGAAGTCGCGATTTCAGCCCTTGCAAATGCAAAACTAGCGATTTAACGCGGTTCAAGTATCACAAATGCGCAACTTCCGTAGCAACTGAAGCAAGGACCAAATAATCCCGCTCATCCCGTTACCAATGGCTCCGAAATCCTAGCCCAAGAATTAAGAAAACGAAAAGCGGCTACTACCTCTACACAAGCCCCTTCAAGGTCACTGCGCTTACGTTTTTTGGAAGAGAAGATATTGGCGTAGAAGATATTGGAATTGCTGAAGGAGTAATCTTACGTAGATCCATCAGCGGTCTCGACTCTGGCCCACAACTTCGCCAAAAACATTATACAGAAAGATACGAATCGTGATGTTTTATCCAAATGCAAATTCTCAAGGACTTGGATTTTAGCCGTTATCAACTGCCAAAGTAAACGGCTCTCACGTCTCGCCTCGCGATCTGTGGAAGAAATTTGGAACATATCATTTAACAGCCAGACGTTGTCCACAATCTTTGCACAAGTAAGCAACATGCAGTCGCGGTATATTATTACAGGTCTGGGCAGGATTTTAACTTGGATGACACTGGGTTCACTCCAGGTCGAGATATCCATTGGAAGGAATGCCATAGGGTGATTACGAAGGCTGGAAAATGGGCTGTGCAGTCGAAAGTTGGTTTCCGATACACCAATCGAATATCATTTCTACTGGCTGTGTGTGCTGATAGGAAACTTGTTTGCCCTGAAGTAGTGTTTAAGAGTGGAATTGAACCGAAGATTTCCGATGCAATCTGTTTAGTTCCTGTTTCTAGGGTAGTTCGCCAAAGATGTTTCTTTTGTACCAGCATATGGATCACCATTTCTGTAGTGATTGGGATTGCGCGATCCAGTAATTTATTGACCCGAAGTAGTGACTACGTAATGAGCTCGTATTGTATATTATACGTACCAAAGTACGGATCGTTTGACAAACAAATACAGCCAATGAGGTCGATGGTGGTCGTGGCGGATAAGGCTCACGATCAAGTTATGAATTTGCGCTTTGATTCCGCTGCTGCTATATTCTTCTCTGATGCGAACGATATGCACCTCGTCTGTTATTCACATAATATTACCTGTTCGTCAACTAACGAACACTGCTTCCTTGATCCCACTTGCCGCGTTTGTAGTCACCATACCTACCACTTGAATATCCGCCGCTATCGCAATTATAACTTTCCTTTGCAATCCTGGGTACTGAGGAATGGTTTCTGGTACTGTCCCATCACAGCTTCCTTCCAAGTTCTGCAAACTAGAAATCGAAATGTCAGTTCAGAGCATCCCGCCAAACGCCCCGTGCGGCTGCCTTCCTGTCTCGCATTGCGGTAATAGCATGCTGTCCCAACCTAATTGCCAAAATACCCCTGTTTCATTTCATATAGCTTGGTGATTAGATCTTGCACTTTCATATGACCATCCTCTGATAACAGTTCTGACTCATAGTCAGCGCATGTATTCCTGGGAGCTGATTCCGTTCTTCTTTAGCGTAGTACTTGGAAATTTGTGACATAACACCTCGCCTCCTCGCCCTCCAGTTCCTTTCACCTTCAAACGAAATGCCCCTTGTCATACTTACCGCCTACACTTGTCCTGTCTTTGCGTCATAGGGGACCTCCAATGCGGAGTTGTCCGTACTGGAACAACTCCAGAGTCCTCATATCCGTCATTACTTACTGTTTCGATCAAGAAAGTCACTGGTCCCCACTGATCCTCGAAATAAATCTTGCTCTTGTAAGACTTGTCTCTTAACCCAATATCCTTCATGAACCTCAACACTTCCACTGGCAGATGCTTGGATCTAAAGTCCGCATGCTTACAGAAACTCTCCAGTATCTGTATCGTGGTGTGATCCATAATAGTTGCCCGCCCACCATGTATACATTCACAGTAGCATGACAAACTCATCAAAATTATGTACTTCCTTCGCACTATCAACTTGACTGCATCAACCTCATCTTTCCCCAGTGCTCCATGTCCTCGTAGCGCTTTTGCAAGCAGGCTGATATATCATGAAAGAATCTCATTTCTTGTGGCATGGGAGCGGGAAGTACTGCTGGTTGTTCAATGTCTTTGTCTGGAAACATTGGCCAGTCAATCCACAGATCTTTACTTTGACAACCAGTGACCTCAGGATGGAACTTACGTGATGGCATAAAAATGCCATGTTAGTAACGACATTAATGCTCGTACGAATGATTTCTCCTCACAAAGAAACGATGAAAGGGTCTAGATTGTAAAGAATCAGCCAAGATCTGCATATTCTCAATTAACATCTGTTCACGAGAAATCCTACTATATTCTTGTATTGCGTCAATATAATAGACGTCCCAACGAAAGACGACGAATGCAACTGCCTATATCAGACCTTCGGGTAACCGGTGGCACTTTCTTTCTCGAGTAACGTCCTACGCCTCACGAGTTGCAGGGGATCACAGCAAATAGCTTTGAGAACCGTACCATATACCTCCTAATCCTACCCTCCTTGGCTCGTGCCAATTCAACTTCCAAGGTACCAGGAAATTCGGCTTATATTTCCAGCGAGCAGAGTTCACCTGAATAGGATCGAGATCACCTCCTAGGTTAAAGTCCCCATCCTTGATGCTGGTAACCGCCACAGAAGAGCTGGTTATGGTGTTGGTAGGTGGTGGGGGTGACAGAGCGGTAACAGGAACGGTGTTGTTTGTTGGCAGGGGGCGAAGTGTGCAGAGCCGGAACAATAAGGGAGTGTTTTGTTGTTGGTAGTCGTTGGGGGCGGATCTGGAACATGAGAAATGGTTTCAGTGTTGGTAGTCTGCAGGGGAGATAGAGCGGGAGCAGGGAGGTGATGTTGCTGTTGGTAGGTTGGGGGTATTGGAGCCGGAACAGCAGCGGAAGTGGTTGTGTTTCTGGTAGTCAGCGGGAGGCAAAGAACGAGGAAAGAAGAGTTGGTGGTATTGTTGGTAGTGGCGGGGGACGGAGCGGAATAGCAGCGGAATTGGTTGTGTTTTTGGAAGACAGGGGCGAGGACAGAGACGGAACAAGAGAGGTGGTATTGTTGGTGGTAGTCGGCGGGACGGAGTCCGAACAGGAGAGGTCGCGCTGTTGTTGATAGGTGGCGGGGGACGGAGCCGTAACAGGGGAAGTGTTTTCTTCTTCTGAGATTGTTTCCTTCTTTTAGGTTGGGTGCGCCGACACTGGAGATAAGGTATCGTTGTTCAACAAATTCATTCCAGGGGTTGGAAAATACTACCAGATGGGGCGTTGTGATTTTCTGGTTGCGACGAGGAGGTCTGAGCGGAAGCAGGAGAGACGTTGAGGTTATTGATCGTGGCTCGTGCATCTTGGATGAGAAAAAGAGCAGGCGAGACTGTTTCGGTTGTTAAGGGAGAGGGGGCTATTTAGGTGTGAAGAAAGAGAAGGAGCAGTGTAATGATTACAAGTAAGATGGAGAATGAGGGTTTAACGCAGGTGTTGGGAATTTGTACGGAAATAGAGAAGTAGAGAGCGTAAAATTGCAACATTAATGGAGATCCATTTTGATCTTGACTAGTTACTTCGTCACACTAGTGGTAGTCGCTACACTTGGAGGTGCAACCAATGATAACGTATTTCTATCTGCACTAGGTACACCTTTGAATTCGCATTTATCGCACATTAATACCCACAATGCCCATTTCACCTGATATCAGGAACCAAGTGCTATTAATTGAAAGCATTTAATGAGCTCTGTAGTGTATAATTTTATTAAATCTGTTATTATTTTACTACTTCAAGTAGTTATCGTCCCAACGTATGCCATTTGAATTTGAAATAGATCGGTACCCCGATTTCGACTGAGTTTTGATACCCATAATTATCAAAAACATTACGACTGCATGTTTAGCAGGCAGATTACATTACCATAGTCGGCAGACATAAAGATTTCCATTTGATGGGGTGAAAGTTCTTCTTACTGGTAGCTACATAATTCTAGCTCCGAGAATGCGATCTTGGGTAAATAGTATGGGAGAGTGGGTCATGCAGAATACTCAGCATCAGAGTTATCGCCGCAAGCGTGGATTGATACACTAAGCGGTATTCAAAAGCAATAAATTGAATCAATAGAGTTAATTCTGTTTCTGGTCTATTGACACAGTCCCGCTATAACCATACAGTACTACATCGTTAATGATATGTGAAATGTTAGGGCTTTCTGATATTTTTTGAGTAGGGTACAATTGCCGACAGCAAACTTCCTGTGTCAGGATGATTCGTGTCACATGAACGGACTAACGTGTATCTATGTTTAAATTCTTACTATACTGGCATCTTATTGTCTTCCTTGCGGAGCAGTGCATTCCGGACATTCTTCACACCCTGGCAATAGGTCAAAATTATTCATTTTCCGAAGACTACGTTCTATGTGTTGAATCTATTCTTCATAAAAATACCAAAGAGACGAAGGAAGGTTTTCGATTCAGTTTTTCTGGAAGCTCCCCTGAAATTGAAAAAAAAAGTAGGACTGCAATTTCTGTCAGTATTAATCAGGAGCCAAGTAGAAGTGCATTTACTCCACTTGAATAACCATTACAACAAAAATAATTATCTTGTGCAAGCTCAGGACAATGGTTGAAACAGGAACTGGCAAAATCTGTTCAGTCCTTTTCCGACAGGAGTTGTGACTCTAATGTTGACCAATATCTGCTCGGAAAATAAGATGCAGATGATTATTTGGCACCAATTGCACCGAATGAGGAACGAGTACTCGTTCCAAATATTGACCAAATTGTAAATGATCACACTCGATTTGATTTTGACAAACATACAATCGTAATTGATACTCATAGTCATCAAAAAGAAGATGCTGATGAAGATCTGTGCCGATGAATGACACTTACGTAACATTAAAGTCTTTCGCTCTCTGTTGCGGTATTGGAAAAATAAAATTGGTAATTATTTGCGGTTTCAATGGTATCTGGAAGCTTACGCCTAACTGTCGAGTACTAGAAATATATCAAGGATGTAGCTGATCTTGATTTTTAAAACACAGAAGTAATATCACATACATTTTCGATGCCCTTCCACATTGATCTTGAACATAAGGATCTTTTTGGTTCAAAATATGAAATTAATATGTCAGACAGGACTAAGCTCCCAAGATGTAATGCAGTGACATGATTACGGTCCATGATCATCAATCATTGCTTACCAATCAGTTTGGTCACTAGGGTTGGTAACTCAGATGCATCTCCGGAGTACTCCGGAATGCGAAAGATAGAAGACATGGCGCCTTGTTTAGTGAAGGTGAGAGTGAGTTATAACGAAACAGCAATAAAGATGGTGTCGAGCAATCTCTACCACAAATCTTTGGTACTAGTGATGCAGAGAGTATCGGAGAACAACAGGGAAAAGTTCCTGTTTGTATTGTTCTTCCCACTTCTAGGGCCAAGTATGATTTCTTCAATCCAGTTCTGTTTCAACTCATGTTCGATAGTGTTTCGAGAGTTACGTCAACAGGAGATCCTATCGGTGACACATTTACCTGTGCCCCACCTTGGAATTTACCAGTATCAACAATTGCGAACAGCCCCATTGGCACAAATAGATGGTACATCCTAGATTCTAGTCCTTAAATATGCATTGAAGATAATGGAACTTCTGTCTCTGCCAAACCTAGTACAAGTGTGGAACTTCATGTTCGTAACAATTCCTAGTGTGTCTTAATTCGTCGTACAAAGCACATTTGGTGCCTATAAGTAATGCGAAATTCTTGGGAACACGTGAATGACACATGGTAGTCAAACTCGAACAATATCTGAAACTGCAGAAATAATTATGCAGTCCAACTATATCGTTATTAAGTTCAAAATACTTATCAAATATTTTAAGGTCATTACACATCAGAATATCCATCTCTCAGGGGAAGGGGAGAATGAAAGGAACTCATTCCAAAGGGATATGAATATTGAGCCATTATTCAAACCTGTTGATCTACGTACTATTACATTCCATTCCGTCGTGGTCAACATGTAACTGCTGCAAGCAGGGATCGAACCTGGATATTATCGGTATCGTATGCAGTGAATTCTGAAGAAGTGAGCAGGAATCGCCATCACGAAAACTAACGTCGTTTCTTGTACATGAAACTTCGGAGAAAGAGTCCTCTCTTTGCCTAGACAAGTTAATGACTATTCGTATAATGAGGTTATCACAGAATCACTCATGCGGAAATGTTAATCCAAATTCAGTAACTACTCATCATAATAGAAACCCAAACTATATTTAGAATAAGGCCGGAAGGATGAACTTCGTCATCCTGCAATGTAGAGAGCATTATATTTTCTATCGTATTTTGCTATACTATGACGATTTCAATCCGTTCCCGACAATATACCCGCATGGTTCTGCTGGTGGCGTTTATTTTTTGCCTCTGGGCCTTCCAGCAAAAGTACGTCGAAGTAACAGTTCTGTTCGGATAATATCTCTCACACCACAGGAGTATCCAGTAATCATGTTATATCTTTCATTATTGATGATATAGCTAACAGTACCATTAAAGGTATCGACGGTACCATTCCAAATAGTCCTTCATGCAAAATCTTCTTGGATGTCGATTTCATTGTTGACTACCTTGCGGAGGCACATAAATTGACGTTCTAGGTCATAAGGCCAGATACCCTCGCACATTACGTACGTTTCGGAGGTTAACGAAGAATTTTGCAACTTATTCGCGATACGTGTATACAGCATCCATTTTTTCAAGACATTAATCCTTCCTGCGTTACGCTGCTACACATGTAGTACTTGGAAAAAGCAATATACCATCGCAGGACTGTGATGAATTTGTAGTAAAAATGTATGGATCAGGTATAAGTCTCCAACTGCCCTTTAGTTGAGCTACACAACTGGCTCCATGCGAAGAGGGAAAAGATGGCCATTAGCGAGAAGGAAATTTCGGTTGTCCCAGGAGCATTTGATCCGTATAGATCAAATTTGGTTGCTCCAGATCATCTTTTGTCCGGTAGTGCTCAGAATGGTCTTTCATGTACGTATGGAGTACGCCAAACTGCTGAATTGAGAAGAATGGTAAATGTAGGTGTCGTCAATGCTTTGAGACGAAATAGGCTTGTTTATCAGATAGTATTTTCAACGAAAAGAGAAAGTATTTGGACGTTATGATGCTATCAGGTATATTCTCAGTTCCCACTTTCTCCGTTCCTGTTTTCGAACAGTTAACAGCATCTCATAATGAGATTTATATCATCATAAAATATTTTTCAGCAATTAGTACATTGATACCCCTTGTTTACCTGGGTTTTCCACCTACTGTTGGTCAGAGATAGAAGTGGATGGATATGCTTATTCAGATTTTGTGTCCGGAGCATCAAAATCACAATAAATTTCAGAAGTTAATACTAATTCCAAGATATATGTGCAAGAAGTCAATAGCTTATGCAATGAATAAGAATACGTACGGTCTACGCTGGACAAGTCCAACCTACACCGTATCTCTGAGTTATATGATTTCGAAATTCAAGCTATGGGCCATTGTAAGAGCTAATGGAGCTCCTTTCGAGTCAACACGCCAAGCTCTGAAACGTTGCATCACAAGAAGTAACTATCACCAAGCTCACATCCTGACAGTAGAACAATGCATTTGGTCAGATTAGTGTGTCGGGTTGCAGCACTGTATTATAATATATCCAAGAACACTGAGAAAAGCTCTCATATTGGATACCGTTAAGAAAAATTCTGCTCGGTAATAACATGGACCTGGGAGATATATTTGACCAAAACGATGCGATTGAGAAAGCGTATATAATAGTCGAGAATATTTTCAAGAAATCATTGGTTAAACGGTGGGCGGAAGACATCCGAAGGGAATCATTTAGATTCCTATTACCTAATGTGCGGATTGGAAAAAGGAAATTCAGCATATGCACTAGTATACTACATGCTCATGAAGTATTGTGTGGAACTGTACCTTTCCTGGATATAGTACGATATTTCTTGGAAAGGTACGAAGAAGAATTTCCGAAAATGTCTGTAGGATAGAAATGAATTGTTTACATGGAGGCCAGGCGTTCACGCCAACAAAGGATGACTGAGCTATTGGAAAGCATATGAGTTCAACATCCTATCGAAAGACTGCGCCTTTCAGATTCTTCTCAAAAGAGAGAATATTCAAATTCTTCGTTTGTAAGAACTCTACAAACCATCTGGATACTCAACTATTCACACTATATATTTTTTGGCAAAGAGGGAATGAGGAACTATTTTGTGTATGCATCCAGTGCAATGTTCAGGACAGCGACAAGCTTCAAATACTTGGCAGATTGGTAAGTACTGACCAGATCCAAATGTTGGCTATGTGTGATAGTGTGAGAAGGGTTGGACTTTACCATTGTTGCAAACATGAGAAAATGGAGGGAATATTGACTATTGCTTTCACCCTGAATCAGATTTCTCCGTGAAACACCCAAGCTCTGTGCTTGGAGGCGATTTGGGGTTTGTCCAGGGAAGACCTAATGGATATTCTCAAGAGCAGCGAATATCAAAGCCTTGGGGAAAGTATTTGCCTAGTCTTCACATTGGTTGACGTCGTGGTACCACGCAATCTTCTAAAGACCATGAGTTAATCAAGTAAAACAGACCTTGTCGATAAATGTCGTACACGTTGATCTTAACTCATTACAATTTTATTCTCTTACAGAACACACAATTAATATGCATAAATTACATAAATTAATATTAATATTAATGTACGCTAGAAAACGTAGATTGTTTTGAGCCATTCATACTGAGGAGAATTTTCTTTTTGCAATCGCTTATTAACAGGCATCATTACATATGGAAATTTCTGAGCCATTTTCAGGTCACAGAGGAAAATATAACGAAAATATTGAGTAGAAATGTAAAGGCGGTACTTTTTGAAAATGGCCGAACCTACCTTGCGACGGCAGTTGCTACTAACCATAACGGTACTGATCTACCAATCCCAAACCCTCCCACTGCCCTTATATCCTCAAGCACATTCGTGTTGATGACATAAATCGGGTCTCAACGCACTCGCACACTAATTGTGATGGAATCCCATCCCGTATGGGATAGCTCAATACAAATGCAGCATTCCGTTAGATGCCGAACATTTGTAATAGGTCAGTATCAAGCTTGATGTACTAGTTCTCATCTTCCTTCATTACCGGTACCGACGAACGTTATATTCGGCCGATTACCACTTGTTCACTTTCACGCGACACATGAATCAAGGAAAAAAGCATAATGGAGGCCTGAATGGATATGAAGATGCATTTATATACAGATCTGAACTCTTGTTGATTCCTATGCCGCCTAAGGAAAACTTTATCACATGTTACAATGTCAATCTTGCTCCAGTGGTAATGGAGATGGGTTGGCAAAAAAGCCTTCTAGAATCAGATATTCATACAATATTCATATATTTATGATTTGTTTGACGTGGTCATTGAAGAAGGGTGAACTTCTTGGACTGAAACGGATAATCGAGAAGTTTCCAACTCATATGTGGTGTAGATGCAGGTTTACCCGCTGGTACTTTATCCAGTACGGGATAGGGGGCTACTTCTTTCGAGATTAATTTGGCGTAGAAAGTACTCAAACTGATGTACCCACGGCCAGTGCTGCGACGAGATGCCTACAGGTTTCGCGCGGTATTGTGAAAGATGTTGAAAAACAAACGTGTTCTCTGTTGCACAGATTTGGATATCTCAGCCAAACTGTTCACCACGCCGTGCGGTTTGTGACATCTCTTGATGTAACCGATGACCGTTTTAGAGGGCTGTGAATATTCCTTGGTTGAGACTTTCACAGCGACGCGCCTCCCATCCATTACCGGTTGGGATCAAGTTGGCCGGCCAACACGACAGTGTTAATGATGTGGTAGCGATTACCGTGCAATGAAGATCTTGTGAATATTTGAACCGGTTCAGTCACGGCATTAGGTATGGTATGGAACCCGTTCTAATGTTGAGGTAAGTTACAGTAAGTAACTGGCTTATCATATGTTCTGGATATGAAGCTAAGCCTTTATGGTCTCCATTTTGAAACTCTGACCTTGAAACCTGTTTCCGCGTTTTCAGCGAGTAAGAAAAAATTAATACGTTGATGTAATATGCTTTGTAGTATCTTTATGTACCTTGGTGATTCTATGTACGCGTATTAGCTTGTAGTAAGAGAATGTGCTACTACATATTGTAAATATCTACATCGCTACAGTACTGATCGAAGTAAATAATCCTCACCATTCCGCAATATATACCTTACTCGTAGATAAAATCATCATCGTCAGCAATCCTCAATTAATGACGTCCAGCAACTTCACATAAAATGCCACCACTCATTGCAAACAGCTTGTACGAGCTCAAAAAGGACTGAACAAGTTGCAATAGAAATGGTTATATCCAACTCCACATATGATGTGTTTCAACCACCGAAGTAGTACTACTGAGGCAAGAAACGGTACGTCCAATGCCGAAGTCATTTGATTTTCTTCAATGATTAGTTAATACGTGCACAGAATATGGAGATTCTGTTTGACAGTAATATGTATAGTAAATGTCGCGTGATGATTGCTATGCAACAGATAAATATGTCGATTTGGGCGGGACATTCATATTAGGTTTACAAACTCATATCTTGACACACCCATTGTCATCCCAAAACTTTTTGGCCAAGTGCACGGTACTGTCACGGGCCAATACAAAATAGCGTTTTACAATTGATTGGGCAAATAAAAAGCAATTACTTAATGCATGTAAAAAATATTATTTTTTTTCAAAATGAATTTGTAGTGTAAGAAAAGTTTCGATATATTAGGAATCTTCACTTCCGGGATATTCTTTTTTCGGAAATGAAAAAGATAGCTAAAAATAAGATATGTGGAGGGCTTTAAACAAGCGGAGCTGCACAAAAAATCAGGTTCAGATATGATTATTAAAATATGCTTAAAAGCTGAAATAATCGTCTCTTTCTTTTTTCTAGGCGAGTTCTAAATATTTTTTTGCTCTAAATAGATATGTTCAACTATGATAATATGCTAACGGACGTTCCATTTCTTGAAATTAGCGTCTTTGTGACGCTTAATTGATCATCGTGCATCATCATTAGCTAATTTCTTAGTTTTTTCCTCATCCAGCCCCCACTCCAGCACCGCGTTGCTCAACTCATGAGCCGATCCGACATCTTTGCATCAGTTGCGCACTGCAAGAGTCACTACCACGTCTTCTGGATTTTCTGTACTTATCTTTTTAAACAAAAAGGGCACTGCGCTCGCTTTGCAGTCAATATTGCTGCGAATGACCCGAGCCATGTACTCTTCCCTCCATATTCTGCCAAACTAGCTGATCGTTTACTTTTTTCCTTTCCGCATAATGACTTGGTCTACTAGCGGAATCAAAATCAGCTGAATTGCTTTGTAAAGTTTTCTTTTTTCGCATGCTGCTCTTCCAGTCGTAACTTGAAAATAACCCAATCTCGCTCGATTTGGTTAGGACAAAATCTCGTAAAATATTTGGGGGGATAGCAATTTGGGGACGGAACTACAATGGTAGCAGTTTTGAAAGATTTACGAGGATTAATAAATACTTGTTCTAGTGTTGTCTGAGGGGCAGTACAGGGGACGTGATCGGATCCACACTGAGAAAGGGGAGGATGGGTATGGCTGGGCTCAAGAGCAGATGAGTCTGGTATTTTTGTGCGATGTTATCCTTTTATAAGCATCTTGTTCCCTCATATAATTTTTTCCCTGCTTATCTGTCACAGAAAAATCCTTGGGTACATTGCAATTTAGTATGATTTCAAATTAGCTTTTGTTTCCCCTAATTAAAAATATGAACAACACAAATTCTTTCGTACGGTATTTTTAAGCCAGATTATTTTATCAAGCCAAAATTTCCTTAATTTAGAAGATCTTATGCAGTTAATAATGATATTTTTTATAAAATACAGAACAAAATAGCCCAACTCTCAAATTTTTTAGAATAACCAAGAATCCTTTGATTAAAAACTCCTTGCAGACTTCCACTTACTGACCATTGGATGATCCTTTTCATAAATCGATAAAAACTGTTACTAACGCAAACAGGTCTCGTACATTTTTGTGCGGTATATTGGGTGATGAGCTGAAAATAAAACACAAGATCTGCTAAACTCTCTCATAATTCAAAATATACACAAATTATCTCTTCTACAGGAACAGTGAAAAAGTATGTATACAAATTCTAATTTTTAAGAAAATGATCAAATTCTCAAAAAACACAGTGGCGCATAAGGCTCCCCTTTTTGATGCTCGTAGCTTTTTGACAAGTGCCATGAATTGGATGAAATTTGCAACAAAATATATAAATAAATGAAAATGATTTTTTATCGCATTTTTTGAACTCATGTGTTTTCATCAATTTTTATCTACCTTACCTGGGTTGTTGCTCGGAGCTTTACCACATTCACTTGCTTAAACAAACATTTCCATCTGGCAGTCTCACTCAAATACCCTTTACAATGGTGAAAACTAGTAATGACGTACTTCAATAGAGAGGAGAACTCCATCCAAATCTCGTAGAAGCATTAAAAAGAGCACGATGCCAAATAAAAGCCCAAATCAAATCAAAAAAAGTGGTTCTAGACCCTTAAGAAACGAAAATTGGTATAAGATTGGTCAGTAAAGGTTGCGAATGGACGAAAGTTGACTCGTAAAGAGTCACACTTAAGCATTTGAAAGTTCATGGATCAGTGGATGAGCTTTTTCTCCCCAGTACCCTCCCGAAAGGTACGACAGAGAATCAGTGTTTATATGCATATGTTTCCGATGCATTTATTTTTCACAATTATGTACTCTACGAACTCCTCTTTGGGATTCTATGATATCAATCCTTATACAATAATGAAATACTTTTGGTTTTTATGAGCTTTCGTTCTCATGGACATGTTTCGAAATTTGCTGTTACGGGACCTTTCCGGCTAGTTCTTCACCGACTAAATGGATAAATAATACAAATTCTGGAAACATAATGTAGATTATTTGAGATTCCTCGCTATATCATATTTTTCTCGGAATCCAGATCCTTAATGGACGTAAAAAATGCAGTTATACGAGGCACTGGAGTATAATCAGCTATTCTCCAAGCTATCAATGAGCATTTCCATCCTCATTTCAAGCCTTCATCTTCAGGTTGTGTGGATGATGGTATGCAAGGATACTATCGAATTGGCGGTAGGCGTATTCATAAATCATTTTATCACTACGTCGTTTTGGACCGAGAACTTTTAAATTGGTGTGATACATGTAAGTTCACGTGTGCATAAAGTGAAGTAATGTATATAGCAGACATTTTTAAATCGTTAGAGAGCTTAAAATAAGGTATGTGATTTTTACAGTGATTTATCAAGATTCTAAGTCATGAGTTTCTAATAGCAAATATTTTAAGTCAATGAGTAGCCTTTGAAATTTAGCCCAAGAAACGATATTGACAATAAAGCAGTTGCAATTTTCATGGGTTCATCGATAAATGATACATACATATTTGACGCGCAGGGAACGAAAATGCAGATATTCTAATCTATGCCGAGCGGTATAGATCTACTGATTCACAAAACAGATTTTGGCCCGAAAAGAGGCATTTTAAAGGTCTTCGAGAAGAGTTTACTTACTTTTGTACAAATCACAGCAAAAAGACTGTATTCTGGAATTCTCTGAACCTGGAAAGAAAAATTGAAGGTACCTATTGATCAGATGATTCCAATAGGAAAATAATTGTAGTATTATTTATAAGTGCTTAATATATTTTGAATTGAGGCTGAATATTTAACTAATCAATGTCATCTGATGAAGTTTACTGCAAATCAGTATAGGGAATGAATGAAAACAACTCGCATGAATCGAAAACCGGGGTTACTCAGATTACTGAAGCTGAAATAATAAGAGATTAACATATCACTTGGACTGAAATATATCTTCTGAATGCAAAAAATTTGTCATGGATGTAAAGATAGAGAAATTTGCTCTTCTATCACGATGAAAAGTTTGTTTATAGAAGATTGCTACACATGTACCGTGTGCCTACCTACACTTTAAGAGTAAGTCTTTAGTTTCATGGAGACAGTAAACGGAAATTATTTCAGAAGCAGTATCATTTTGTCTGTAATAGTTAGAATTTCTATCTGAACTTTCTTCAGATAATATACTTATTCTGATTCTAAAATATAAGTGTGCTGAATCATGAAATATCTACTTGTAACGTATTTAAGTGAGAAAAGTATCTTTTCTGAGTTTCGACGGATATATTAATAATATAGGTCCATGAAATGCTTACAATAAGGTGAAAAAACTGAGTTGCTCTCCTATTTACTACTACAAATCTTCTGAAATGCTGTACTCACTTGGTTCTATGGCTTCATAACCCTATCTGGATTTCCAACTATTTTGTTTCATTTTCAAGGGGGCTCCAAAGCTATCTTCAATTTATTTGAACACTCAGGAAGCGAGGTTAAGATTTAGATTCGGTAGTTGAAGTCATAGCACTGGGTGTCCCGGTAACAGCTGATAGTTCCATACTTCAGCTCACTGAGCTTTTTGCGTAAGATTATTACTATAAATATGGGTACTTTCTGGTCAATTTTTGAATTATGAGTTCGTTACACTTGTTCCATTTTTGGTTTCGTATAAAGGCAATGCATCAAATGCAATATATTATTCGGATTGACCGACAATGTCTTCATTTAAATTTGGCCGTGTCACCGTACTAGAAAGGGATGCTGAGAGCGGCAAACTAAGAAACAAGTAGCTGTATATTTATCGAATCTACAAGAAAGTTTGGATTTTCCAGTTACCGGAAGGAACTAAGAGCGAAGTTGAAGCTACAATCGATTCTTTGTAGTAAATTTTATCCTCTAAAATGCACAGGTTATGCCAATGAGGATTACAGTGAATGTTTTCAGCTTTAACAGAACTTCAGGACAGATATTCACCGAATAGTTTTACTCTACTCTACAGGTGAGAGCTAACATAATATGAATACTGCATCATTTTTGAAAAATAAGGTTTTTTTGATCTCCACATCAGCTTAACTAACCAATAACTCACAACTTCTATCCCTTCAAGTACTAATATTTTCTAGAAATAGTTCTGCATTGAAAACCAGAGGGATAAAGATGTCCACGATTGGCTACACCCTTTTATACACTATTTCTCCGAACAGCAAAATGTCCGGAAAGTTTTACTTTCCGTTTATGCCATTAACGCAATTAAATAATTTCAAATGCAAAATATAAAGTTAGAAGAAGTGATCAAGCTACTTAAATTTTAATTGAAAGACTTGAGGCGCACTTTACTACTAAACCTGCTGACTCCTTCCCATATCCAAGCAAAGACTCCTCCACCAAGAATTAAATGCATTCAATTACTTTAGATAAGAAGACCCTTAGACTGTTCTTATCTATATTCTTCTCATTTTATATCAGTTTCGGACCTGATGAACTTTAATTTTCAGACTCGTTAATTTCCCTCCCCAAGTGCGTATCGCTATAGTTGTACACCTAAAACAGTAAAGCGTGATGAATTGTCAGCTCATTTTACCGCAAACTGAGTTATTTACCGAGTAATTTGATCTAAATGCGTAACGAACTTCTCAAGAGGATCCATGTTTTCGAAGTTTCACATCTCAGTACATGTTAGCTGTAGTCTCACATCATGCATTATACAATAGGGATTGTAAAATAATGGATATTATTAGAAAATGGAATAAGAACGCTCATGTCAGGAACCATTATTCCTGTATCAGTGTTACGAAACATCTGTACAAGTCACAGTCTTTAAAAAGGTTACATTTTAGTGATTGTAGTAATCTTTATGTGACGGAGATTTATCTTCGAAGAATTTCACAGCGATTTTTTCGTTTTCAGCTTATATTAAACTCATTATTATGTATTTTTTCCAATTCCTCCCCCTTTACGACTCAACTATCTTTTCTATACTATTTGTTATTTCGAACACAACCTATAGCCACTGAACGAATTCCCTATAGATTTTTTACCATCTTATTAGATTGTGTTGTTCTTTAGATTCACTATATCCTGCTTTGCTTGTTTAGTGTCTGATTTTTGCCGAAAAGGAAGCTTACAATTTTCGAAATTTTCTATTGGCTCTTCGAACACCCCTCACACCTTACTCATATACTCCGTGCAACATTCTTACCTGGTTTCATATGTCTACAATTTTCGTATTTATTGTATGAACTGGGGCTACCTTACGATTAATAAAGAGTCTTTTAAAGCCATCAAAGAGTCTAGAAGGCTTTAAAGTAGATTTAGTTAAGAATTCTGCTAGAATTTGCATTTAAAATTGGGTTCATGATGCCTAAAAAAATAAGTCATCCACCTTAATTTAATGTGAATTGTCATATATAGTTTTATATTCGTGAGAATCCTGTTCCTTTTTTCCCTCTTTTATATGAGCTAGTTGACAAATCAGTTTAAATATATGAATACAGACAAGAAAATCAACATTGAATTAATATGAAATAATGACGTAAGCATTCGTAGCAATCTTTGCGCCGAATAATTGGTCAAATTAATTGAACAGAAGATAATTATTGATATTATATAGCAATGGAACCTTTGCCTGATCGAATGCTTACTTGTATAGTCTCTGAACTTCATATACTAACACTGCATTTCTTTTCTTTCCACTGCAAATGTTTTTACGCTTACCCAATGGCAAAGCGTACAGTAAAACGTATAGCGAAGTACCATTTATTACGAAAAAATTCTGTATTAAAACTTACTTTTCATTTACACTTACGAAACATTATCTTTCTAGCCGGGGACGGTGAGAGCGAGTCCTGCATAAAACTGCGATATAGACTTGAAAATGCGTAATAGACATGACTGCAAATTTCACATTGCTTTGTAAATTTCACATTGCTTTGTAAATTTCAAAGTGTTTTGCAAGAATATAATTGAGAACGGCTATTACTGCGCAGAAAATATATTAATTGTGGTCGCTTACAACTATACCGGTATAAAATGTGCATTACATACATATTGTATGCAAAAAAGTTCACTTTTGGCTATTGAAGGTTTACATAGATATTTTAGAAACTACAGGCCTTTTGATTTGCTTATTCTTGGAGTGATGAAACAGTTCTGGAATTAGATTAGATCACTGAGTTCTGTTTCATATGTTTCGTACATTTTCTTTCGTTAAGTTGTTATTGATTTTCATATCTTTTGTAACTTAATTGTGTGTACCGTAGTGGCATTTGATAAGTCATGAGAATCATATTATAAGGTAATACTTACTCAACTTTCTGGACTGTGTTGAATTTAAAAAGGTGTATTGTAATAGAATTTCTTAAATTACAGAAACCATACTATTTATATCGTGCTATATTTTCATCTAAAGAGTAAATTAAACTATAGTACAGTGATATATAAAATTGGCTTGAAGAAAATAAAATAGAATAATGTGTTTGGTCTACGAAATAATCAGTTCTGTTTCTAGCTTTATTTAAATATGTGTTTTTTAATCAAAAGAATCCCATATAAAATATATGCTGATCTTCCCAAATGAATCTGACTCTTGAAAAAGTCTGTAAGCCATAAATTTCCAATTAGGATCACTGGAACAACTCTCGAAACTCATGTGAATCTTGATAAGGAAGAAGTTTTTAAAACATTCCCGTCATCATCAAGATTCGAACTAAAACAGATTATGGTTGGCGTTATACTAAACTATAATTCACTTATAATCTGGCTCCCTGACGACGCGGAATACTAATGATTCATCATCACTGCTTTATAATATATTTTTACCATTACATGCACAGATCTTCTTCTATATCACCTTTTCAGTGACTCTGTATGACAGCAGAAAGTAGAAAATATATCTTAAGTTGAGACTACAGTAAATACCGTGTTTCTATAATGATTCGAAATGGATTCAGATCATTTATCCAATTCTAATGCACCAAAAACATCATAATCAAGCGGTTAAACTACGTGAAACGCAAAAAATTGACGCTAAGGATCTCCTTAAAGAAAACATATTCAAATTATCCAGTTTTATTTTCAAGCGTTCCGTTACATTTCAGGTAACTTTCTCATATTATTTAATTAAAAATACAGAAAATAGAAATCTATTTTTTAATTTAGCTATCTGAGCCGGTTTATAACAAAATATTAGCCTCCGGAAAAATTAATTAGTGAAAACTCCTTACAATCTGAAAAAGTTTCTTCAAGGGAATATTTAATTGAAAACTAGCAAAAAATCATGTAAAATATTACAGAACTGGCGGACTCTTTAACGATCTTTCGTGCTAGTTAAACCATTATAGCTACTGAGGAAATAATCCATAAATCATTTCCATCACAAATCCACCCTTGTTTTGAGTTGTCCAAACAAGGAAGTTTACGACCTGTACACGGTATCTCTCCTCATATGATTCTGAATACACAAGTGATTATTTTTTCAAAGAATGAACTCTTGAGCAAAAAGTTTTCTCCTGGAATCAACTTATCATTTGAACATGCGCTCACATTCTCTTGCACTCTCCACCTTGATCTATCTCTCTCGCCACGTATTCCTCAGCTCAAACCACAACAAGAGCAATGAAACATGTCCCACATCCATATATATCTCGCTCCCACGTTCTTCCAATTTCCATTAAATAAACAAATAGTGCATAATTTTAAGCTAGTGTGACCTTTCGAATTTTTGAAGAAGCAAGATATTGAAAGTTCCATCCTGATTAGGGCTTTATATGGTATTACGAGACATGAGCTTTAGTTTTCTATCAAATTAACTATATTTTATGGGCAACTCGCGACCACATCATTACTCTATGCCCATTAAAATTTAGATAAAACAACTAATCAGTAGTTTTAAGAGGATTTTGATAGTATTAATCTGTACTCGCATAAATTCAATTTGTTTTCCAGGTGTATTTTTGACATTCCTCCTGTGATCGGAAATTCACTAAACTTCTATATCATATAATAATTATGGCATTTGCTTGGCTATCCTATTTACGCTTAAAGCAGGCGGTAAAATGCTGTGAGAGAATTAGTAGGAGGTGATTGACTATTCGTAGGAGGAAAATGATGGCCTTAGTTTTACGTCTACAGTGCCAAACAAATAGATACAATTATCTTTCAAAGCTGATTTGAAAAATAGAATCGTATAGCAACATAGATATTTGACTTTTTCTGCAATCATGTCAGCAGTATCCTTCAAAAAAGGCACAATAATTTCTTATTAAACGTCTCTAGAATTACATCTCCATCTGGATATGTTGATCGATAATTATTTCCATTGACTGTGGGTGTCTCCATAGCCTTTTTAAATGAACCATAAACAGGCTGATTTCACTTGGAGAAGACTGGATATTTGCGTAAAACAACTGTTCCAATTCTTAAACACATGAATCTACAGATGAAATCTACAGAGTAATGTTGATGGCACTACTGATTCTCTACTCATCAAATAAATAAGTAGAGAATAATTAAGTAGTGAAAAACACGTAGAAAAAAAATCTCGATGCGATGCTTTAATCGATAAAGGTGCGATAAAGTCGGATGCAGTGAATTTCAGTTCTCAAAATGGTCTCAGTGCCAAATATCTGATGAGTTTGGAACACACAGCACTGGGATCTGTGTTATACGAATGTGTATATACGTCATTTGAATTGATTTGGGAGTCATTTTCGTTCATTTTTATACTCATTCTACTTGTAGCGCTCCTTTAATTCGTATGAAATGATTCGATTTTAAGGTGTAACCTTTTGTTGATTCAATACATGAAAAGTAGCTTACTGTTTTCAAAAGGGAATATATTGTCAACAAATCTCATCTCATGGTCATTCTGACAATAAAACTCTCATAGTTGCTACTGAATTACAGATAATTAGAGACCTCCGCTTATAGCTGTAATCCCAAACGTATAAAACTGTCCCTATTACTGATATCTCCGAAACACCCCTTTGATACTAAAATATTATTCGAAAGAAGGTTTTTCTGACCACTATCGGAAGCTAGAGAATTTATATGAAGGAATAAATTTTTTTAGTTATTTAGTTAGTTATTAGCTAGCTTTCAACATAGGCGGAATTGATTCAAACTACATAAAGGAAAAGAACATTCTTTGTATCTTCATACCAATAACGAATAGATCTCCACGATTACAAACTATCTATAGTACAATATTTCACAACAGAAAGTAAGGATCAGTCCTGGAGAACTTTTGAGCAATAGCTTGGTTCTAGAACAATGGCTTACTCTCTAGTTTACAACCCCTCAAATTCCGTATACTCTTTTCTACAACATGAGACCCATGACTTGTGCGCCGTAAAATGCGTCGCATTTTTTAAAATAAAGTTCAGACCGAAAATACAGTGTTTCCTGTAAAAATGACTACTATATTGATAATTCTTCTTGAAAGTTATAAATTACGCGCAGTGAAGAGGAAAAAACCAACTATTCTCCTTTGATGAAGGAAATAGTACTTGTCTGATCCCTTCTAGAAACCGAGAACATCGTAAGCCCTGATTTTTATCACCACGCACGCGTCATTTTTTCGATCAAACAAGATATCGAGAATTAAGGCACTAAAAACGGGTTCAATCATCCGAAATCAATGATAAGCGTCTATTCACGCAAATTTAGTACGTTAAATTTCTCTTTTGCTAACATGATCATATTTTCAGGCCTTTATTCCATTACAAGTAAGTCAATCTCCACAGGCAATTAAAAATTCTAAAGAGTAGCCTCAGTGGGTCTTTCTACTGGACTGTTCTTGTCGATAAATGATACGAAGTAAAAGATCGCCTTAAAATTAAATTCAGTTTTATCTTTTCAAAGACAAAAGAAATCGATAATACCATCATCAAAGCATTGTAAATTTTGAAACTGTGTGAAATATGCGCGAACAGAATAAACTTTCGAAACTCAGTGGTCAAAATTTATCTCAAGTCGTTTTTACTTCAACGATTGCAACCATGAAGATGCACAAAGCCATGGATAGGGCAGTGGAAGATAATTTTAATGGCGATACATGGATGCTTCACATTAAAGTGACTCTTGACAGCCTTTTCCTCAGAATATTCATGAAAATAATTGAAATATCCGACGTTAATGAAAGACCTGAAAATATTGTAGAGATATTAAAAACTCGATTCATTTCCCATACTCTTACGGTGCGACTCAGCAAATCGACTACCTTAAGATCCCTTCAATTATTCCAAGTTATTATCTTGTTTTGATATCCCGATCAAGAGTAATAACCCTCAGCTATCATTAATCTCATTAGTGAAATATGTTACAAATCAATTTAGTTACAAATTTCACTAATGACTTCAAAAAATAACCAACTGGTCAGCAAACTCACTCTTACAATAAACTGGGCGTCCGTCCTGGACAGGAATAGTATGAGACGCTGAATTCGAAACCTTCCTACGCAACATTAGGGAAATCTCAGACTGTTACATTGCCACATAATAGCCGAAGGTTGTAGATATAAAGATTCCGCCACTAACTGCGACTCTCAAGGAAATCTCCGCATTGTAAAACAAAGATACAAATTAAATAACCAAATTGGTTCAAGGCACAGATTCAAACCTGAAGACACTAAATTTTCCTCCCATTACCGCTGCGAAGACGGGAAGCTTCGGTTTATATAAAAATTTATCAGAAGTGAAAAAAATATTATTGAATTAAAGTATTATTCTTCACTTGATAAGAGATTACGAAAATACAAAGGAACTTGTAAACTTCGATTCATTTTAAACTTTATTTTAACTGATGAATTTGACTCGGAACATGGCTTCGAAAAAATCGAAAATCTTATTACTCATAAAATGAATCAGAATATATGTCCTTGAAAAATGATATCCGTCGAGGCCACCCTCCAAACTGCTTTCACAAATCTGAGAAATCCTGAAGTATTAATGTAAATATTTTCCTTTCACAGACTGTAGCAGAGAAACTGAAAATTCTTCGCCTTTCAGGCGTAACAGTAAGATAAATAAAAATAGAACTCGTAGAATGGAAATTCTTATGGCTGATTTTTCAATAGATGGACCTCGGTAGGTGAGAGCATTTAATTACATGACAGGCTCTTTTGTGATGTAATGGCCATAATTAAGTAGTGGGGCGCAAACACATGAACTGTGTTCTCACACAACTGAGCTTCAACCAGTGAAATATCACACACGAAACTAATTTTTTCAAATTAAATATCAGTTTTAACTCGGGACTAGATTCTATATAACTTTGCATGCAACTTAGCAATCTCTCAATTAAGTTGATTATACATAGTATGCTTGATTCAACTTAATTGAAGTGTATAATCAACTTAATTGGATTACACATACTATCTATAATCAAGTTAACTGAGAGGTAGCAGATACGGACAAACAACCTCTTTTGGGTCTTTGATGTGATGAAACGTAAGTTCCTAACACCGTGAGGGTGTCGATCCAGCTCGTCAGAAGTGAAACACGCAACCATCGACTGAATATACACTTTCAGATATCTATTTTGTTCCTCTGTATCATTCTGAAGCCTATACTTAAGCACAGATGAACTTTCCAAACAAAACAGCCTTCAACAAATTGCGCCTTTTTTACCGAATTTTATCATCCTAGATCATCTAAACTGTTCATCAAGAAATTACCACATTTTCAAACTATTTTCTTCAAAATAAATATAAATGTTACTTCAAACACGAGAAAGGGGACGTGAGTCAATTTAATTCCAGCCGAAATTTTAACAGGGGTTTATAAAACCCTGTAATTAGCGAATTTGATATATTTATACAGCAGTAGACAAAGTAATCTAATTTTAGAAGGCCTCAAAAGTAGCAAGCCAGAGAATGTCAATTCTGTAAGAGTTTCCCCTTTTGATTAAGAGGAGAATCTGGGCAAATATCTCTAATTTCTTGCAAAGGTTCCCGAACCGTTTAATTTTGCCGGCTGAAATCACACTTGTTTCCAATTTTTTCAACTTGTTTTTCACCGGTATTTTAATGGTCAGATAGCTCAAATACAGTCAGGGAGATTTACACTCGAAAAATGGTCCAATACTCGGATCATGTCCAAACATGATGTTAAGATACATGCTAATCGGTAATAATAATTGAAATGGCTAATTTAACGCTATAACTCGTATCAATTTCAAGAAGAAAAGTTAAAAACGATGTTAACATATCATTCGGTCGCTTTATCTTCTGTGTACAGTTCTAAATATATATATTTGGATCAAATAAAAGACAGTTAGTAATTACAGGTCACTGGAAGAATTGAGAACATGATATCTTATTTCTCAAACATCACACAGTTTCAGTCGGCCAGATATCTACTCCAAACCTTTAATTTCTTTACTATTCAAGCTTAATTAAAATCAATATATCTACTTTTTGGTGATCTTCTCATTAAGAATAATGTAAAGGATTCAAATTGTACTGAAACATTTTTAAGCTCCTCTGATTATTCCAATGCTTTTTGATAGAGTAGAGGTGTTTTAGGTCACAATACATTACCTTAAAAATAGATGATGTCGGTGTGAGACAGTTCGGCGTCGTTTGGCTTTATACGAATTTATTTGAAAACATTTATCTGAAAAGACTGAGTGGTGGATACACTGGCGAGCTTTTTTGATCTAAAGACCCAAAATTACGTGATAGTTCACAAAAAACAATCAGAACTTCGAGATGAAAGATGAGACTCATATGGACTTATGATTTAACATGATACTTAGTAACGAAAACCTCATGGAATGATGTAATTGGACTGAGATGCAGATCAACTACAGTTACCGAATCTCTTTCACGATCTCGTTCTATTCCAATCAAGCTGGCATGGATAGGCCAATCGCGATCAGACTTTTTGCTCAAAATATCGGAGTTTGCTTAGTTCATAGATTTGTTCTTCAACAATAAACGAACTTTCCTAACCCAACGGCTTCAAAGTACCGGAAACACGCAAAAGGTTGTTTCTTCAATTTTTCCAAGCTCGGGGTAGATATGAAAATATTATTACCTCTTCAGGCGCATAACTTGCAAACAAAGCCAAACTTTCCTCTCAGCCGCTAAAATTGACCTATTCTGCGATAATAACGGCATTGAATTTGCAAACTATTCCCGATAATTCAAAAGTCACCTTATCTTATCAGATCGCTCATGGAAGGGTAAATAATGTTATTTAATGAGTTTTTTGGTGTCTACATCGCACAAAACCTAGAGCTAAAACTAATAAAAAACCACTCACTTCCGTTTCAACCCTTTGTATGGCAAATAGATATACAGTATAATCAGATAATCGGAAAAGGGTACAGAACCTTAGAACTGAGAAGAATGATCCACAACGTTGTTGTAAGGAAAACATTTTGGGGATCGACTTATCTCTAAAAAACATTTGATCATTAATGATATATTTTCGAGAAACTAAAACATTCTGTGAATCAATATTTGATTCCAGAGCTTTTTCAAAGTGGCGTTTTAGTTGTGCAAAAAGCTCAATTGAATTCAACGAAATGGATTCGTTGAATTCACTTGAGTGAAACTTGCTGAACTCTATGGCGGTTGCAACTTCTACTTCCTACTGGGACAAAGTCATGCATTTTTTCCGAAAAGACATTTTATTTCGTTTTCGAGCGTAGTAATTACTCTCTGCTGTCTTCGCGATTATTTCATTAAATGCACCCAGAACTACACATTTATCCTTGATAATTGAACCGATATTGTCAAAACATGCCTAAAGATATTTTATAGACTCTTAACTGCCTTGAAAGCAAATCTTTTCATATCCTATTTCCTATTTTGCATTTTCATGTGTTTAAATCATGTATTAACTTCAACCAGAGGAGAAATAAATAAGATAATCTAACGCTTTAGTATTTCACCGTTGTTCTCATTCAGGAATTTCACACCTATAAATTTGCGTAAAATATCGTAAAAACTAACCGTAAGAGAACTCTGTTCTCGCAATAACAATGGTGGATCATTTCAGAACACCTACTACAGGAAAAAGATGGAAATTTATAACTACTATGAACTGTTTATGAAGCTGTTAAGTTTCAAGGGTAAAACTGATACTCGGAAGAGTTTTTTCCTGCATTAAACACTTCCAGGTAAGTAGCATTGTCAAAAAAATGTATGCGAGACTCACACCCAGTCTTGTGCTTGGTTTACATTATCGGTCGCTTACAATCAACACTAAACTGAATTAACAAGTATCTTTACAATATACCAAACGAAACTCTACTGGAAGCTACACGGAAAGTAAATAGAGGTTGTAGGAAAGAGAAAATCGTGGAATGCGGGCGTTCCATGTTTGTTGGGATATATTCGCAACACTTAGGCGATCTGCATATTTCATTCTTTATGTGTAACTACAAAAATCATTAAAAATCACTGTAACCGATAAATACGGTATTTATAGTTTATCGATAAACGTAATGTAGCCCAGACGTAAAGGAAATACAATAAATCGTGAAAATACCCCTTAGAAAACATAAAATTTACATTCCAGAGACCCCTACGGAAAACATCCCTTTCTCAGACTACTGTGCTGTCATAGTATCAAATGAGAACTTACGTATCCCTACAAACTCTAGATCCTACGTAGCCCTTGTCCCACCAAGTCCATCGTTATTATCGCTGTATGGTGCAATCATGCGTGCACAGCATTCCTTCTACGAAAACATCTCATCTATGGGTTCTATCTTCGCCCGCAACTCAGGATGATTCCGGTTAGACAAATCATCCGTGGATCAGTCCATTCCCGGTAGGTTTCTTCCGACAAATTTGTAGTAAGCTTCATATTGTACAGCTCTAGTGCTGCTCCCGCTGCTGTCGACCATTCCTCCTTAAAAATTGCCGTCAAATCGTGCAATTGGTGTGTCCGAAGATATTTCATGTGTGAATGCGGTATGTTGAAGCCTATTGGCGAAGGAAATGGCAAAGTTCTTACCCCAACTAGTGCTATATGCGAGAAGACATGATTATCAGATCCGTCGTTACCATCTGGTTTTCACTTCTCCTTATGAACGCTTACATCGATTACATGGGCAACAGTTTCCTCAGATACATCAGCAGTTTCCCGGTCATTGTAGTACAGTAGCACCTGGGGTGTACAGTAGAGGCTGTAAGCCGGGAGAGTAGACTGGACCGCCTGGGCCCATGTGGGGACACCAGGTGGACCATTAGGTAGTTGATTAGATATTTTAGAATAGGTAGCTCCTATTGTGGAGAAATGACCCGCTCCAACCAGCAGTCGTTATATTTCTTACCGTCTTCCAGCTGTTTCTTCGAAGTCGGATACCATAACTTTCCCTTTCTATGGTATCCTATACTGGGCCTGCTCTATTACATTTAGAGGGGGCAAAAACTGGAAAGCAACCGTCGGTATTTATTCACTGGCTTGCAACTGTTGTTTTGAAGCAGTACAAAGTCGGGCCTATCCAGTTCATGCACCACTGGGCCGGCTCTACCTATCGTAGACACACAACACTCGATAGGCAACAGTAGTTGCCTATCCTACCGGTTCCTACTGTTGCTCCGAAGGCGAATCATAGCTCGGACCTATTTAGTGTATACTACACTGGGCCGACTTTACCTAACATAGACGCACGACTGCTGATAGCCAACAGTCGTTGCCAATCCTACCGGCTCCCGAATGTTGCGCCGAAGGCCAAATCCATGGTTCGGACCTATCCGCAGTACCGCACAATGGGCCAACCCTGGTTACACATATTTTGCTGCAATATCCGATTGCATATTCCGTAGTCATAGCTTGACTAAGCTTTTGTAGAAGAGTTGTGCACAAATTAGTATTTCAGATAGCTATCTCTGGTAGGCTGGCCATTATCTCTAATCAATCAATCAACGCACCAACCAAACCTCAACTAATCAACAAAAACAACAAGTGTCAGACTTAAATACGTTCTACCCACATTTGCGAATAAGGCTAGACGTCAAAACGTCCTCAAGCTCGTTATTCGGATCTTACCCAAATGGAAGATCAACCTCAGGATCCTTCGAATCCAGCTCGGTTTATCAACTGGGAACGTGTTGAGCCCGACAACACCATACAACAAAATATTGTTGCTTTTTCCGAACCTTCGATGATTTCAATCCTCAAGCTCGTGGAGAAGACCTTCGGGCGCTACTTAAGGAAGAATTCTTTATATGGGATCTCACAAGGGCGGAAATTCTCACCAACAGTAACATCTACAAATGCATAAGAGTGTTTATGAAGACAGCGGCCTTCGTCCCCCAAAACAACATTTAAATTCCAATCTTCTACGCATACGCATTGTCAGCGTGATATGGCCGGAGCGGGAATTCCACAATGACATAAGCGAGGCGTACCACAGGTACCACAACTTGAAACAAGGAAAGCTACAAGTGGAAGTTACTACTCTCCTCCTAGGACTCTGCAAACCCCTCACCGAGAAGGTAGCAATCACCAACCGGTAAATCGCCATCTAATTTCGACCAAGAGAATGGAAACGGGGCAAGCAAAATTTATGCTTTCTATAGTCGAGACTCCTCGAAGTTTGGTGGGACCTCAAGGGAAAACATCATTATGGCTTTGACCCAATTTGACCATCTCTGCAACGTCAACAACATCCAGCAGAGCCAACGCATCTCTCTCATCCACAATATGTTCCGAAATGAAGCATTGCGTTTCTACTACTCCTCTTTGCGTAACATGCAAACTGGAATCAAATAGTACATGCATTGCAGCAACGCTATTGCAGCACAACTCGTATGCAGTCCATAGAAGACGAGGTGTTGCTACTCAACATCAATAACTTCATGATAGATTCTGCTAACGAAGGCGAAGCACTCCAGAAACTCGCAAGAAAAATTGAGGATCTTGTTCCCCAGTGCTCACCTGGTCGTAACTCGGAAGAATACCAAAACACGTGCTCTATCTTTCGGTACGGATGAAACCATGGGCTGCTGCTCCCATTAACAGTATGAATAATCCAGGAAGTGATTTTAAAACGTTTCTCGACGCTTTGGACAGAGCGGAACACAATGCCCGTATCTGTGCAACCTACAACCAGCCCATTGCACTGCCTTCAAACGCTTTGTCTATCACAAATACTCCTTACAGATCACAGGAACTGCCTAGACAGGCACCGCCTCTCAAGTCACCATCGCACCCCAACTGTTCACTCCACATCCCCAATACAGGGCACAACAAGAATCTTTTCAACCAGAATCTGTTGAAGTTGCCTCTTTAAGCCCAGGAAACGGATACTCGCCTCAGCCAAACCAATGGAGCAGTCAACTGGTTTCAATCTCAAGCGCGCTATGGAAGGGATCCACATGCTCGTCACCGCAAGCACATTACATCTTCCTCCGACGCAAAATGCTTCAATTGCGGAAGTACCGACCACATTGAGCGTCGATGCACTCAACCACGTGACGCTGATCGCATCGTCAAGAATCGAATTGCATTTATGTTGCGCAACAAGACAACTAAGCAAAAGGTGATCATTTTGAAAAAGATTTTATCGGAACAATCTGAGCACATTAATTTCCTTTCAAGCATGCTTTTTGATATCGTGAAAGATCCTGATGGTTTACTAAGCCCTCAATGATAATAAGGCAGATGAAAATCGTATCTTGAGGAGTTACTACAAGAAACTGACGATGATGACTCCGTTGGGATTCGGAACAAGTGCCAGATCCCCAGTATATTCTGTTCACTCAAGCTTCCCAACACCATCTTCGCAAACGTCGCCTCACACATCATCACTTGCATTTTCTAAAGATGAATAACTCCAGCATTTGCGAATCTCCGATACTTGAGAACCCACCTTCCACGAAATATGTGATTCGGTCACTAATGAGAAAATACATCAAGTAACGTTCCACGTCACTTCAATTTATCACACATCAGTCACTCAAGTTCTTCTATAACCGCCAATGGGTTCATTTCATCTGCATCTGTCGCTAACGCATTACCGAACGATGATTCATCTTATTCACCTCCGTCTATTTGGATAAGGAATATAACGCAATCGCCGTCACCCGAGCATGCCGCAAAAGGAAATCGAACACGGAATACTTTACGTCCTCATCATGTCGATCACCGCCCTGTGACGATCCTCATTTATCTCAATCCAGTAATAGCCGAAATGTCATTAATATCAAGTACTGCGACACCCATTTCTCTAACACACCTAAACCGTTCATTGGTGCGTGTCTTGATATCGGCGCACAACGCTCATGCATTGGACTGGCACAAGCTAAGGCGCTATACCGTCAGATGAAAAAGAAAATGAAGCTATCTTCGTCCGAGTACAGCTTCAAGTTCGGCGACAGCATCTACGCTAGCCTCGGAACTGTCAATATACGTATACCAACTCCCGACGGCTCCTTCCTTGAATTGGACGTTGATGTTGTCGATTCGGACATCCCGTTTTTACTTGGACTGGACATCATGGACAAACAACGGCTTGTAGCTGACAATGTGGAAAATGTGTTGCATAGCCGACAGTACGGCTGGAAACTCCCAATAATCCGAAAATCCAACCATCTATACGTTGATTGGAACATCAAAATACTTTATTCACCCGGGCGGAACTAAGCAGATTACACAGGCATTACTGGCACCCCTCTGCTTCAAAACTATACAATCTCCTTAAGCGCATACGTCCTGTGGACACATCCCCCGAAACTCTCGCAGTTTTAAAGCAGATAAGCAAGGCTTGCCACACTTGCCAGCGCTATAACAAAGGGCCTCATCGTTTCCGAGTCAGTTTTCCTCCATCTGATTGTGTATTCAATCATGAAATTGCTCTTGACCTCGTCTGGCTACAGGGACGCCCAGCACTTCACGTCGTTGATCTTCACACACACTTTTCTTCTGCTACATTCCTACCCGATAAGACTACTCAAGCAGTCTGGAACGCTTTTATTGTCTGTTGGGCTTCAACATACGTGGGCTACCCGGACAAAATGCGCGTGGATCAAGATAGTATTTTCACTGGCAAGGAATTCGAGACACTCGCGAAGTCCGCTGGCATTCAGTTGAAGATCTCTGGTGTCCACTCTCACAATGCGTTGGGGAACGGTGAGCGCTACCACGAACCCCTGCGAAGGATCTTCAAAAAGATCACTGAAGACGTCCCCGGTGTTGACACCGCAATTGCACTCCAGCTGAGTATCAAGGCCATGAATGATACCACCGGACCCGATGGGCTAGTTCCATCTCTACTGGTATTTGGAACAATTCTAGGTTCGATCCACACTCAACACCTTTACTCAATCATGCTGACCGCATGCGAGCTATGGACTTAGCAAGAATTGAAATGGCGGACATCAGTGCAGAGCTCAGCCTCCAACGGGCATTCCGAGAGCGTGTCCCACCTGCCTCTGACTTTATAGTACACGCTGGAGATCATGTATATGTCTGGCAAGAGAATTCAAGGATTTGGAAGGGACCTTACGAGGGAACAAAGGTGCAAGACAAACAAGTCTGGGTTCAGAGACCGGATAAAGAGGCGAAATATAATATATCAAATATCATGCCAGTTTCCAAGGCAGATGGAAACTCATTATTGCACCAGATCAACTACTCAACATCTTTCTTGGCCAATCCATCATCCCTCCGTGTCTATCTTACGGAAGTCTTAAACCAAATGATACTCGAAAGTATGACCCCCGCTTTGCCGAAGCAAGGGCAAAAGAAATACGTGGTCTCCTCGACCGGAACATATTCGAGGTTGTGCTGCGCGAGGAACTACCGAAAGATGCAAACATATTGGGCGGGCGCTTCGTGCTAAGCATCAAGCATAAGGGCACAAAAGACGAGCTATACAAAGCACGATATGTTGTACAAGGTTTCAAGGACAAGGAATTACACAAACTGGTTCATCCGGCAACAATGCTTCGACACAGCTCTGTTCGTCTGATAATTGCCCTAGCATCTATATTTGGCTTTCGTATTTGGTCGCAAGATGTGACACAAGCGTACCTACAGTCTGCAGGCGAATTATTGCGGGATGTTTATGTCAAACCACCAGATGAACTGCAGCTCGACAAAAACCACTACTAAAACTTCTCAAGCCGCTCTATGGATTGACCGATGCGGGAGACTACTGGGACGCCACAATTACGTCTCATCTTCGCAATGAACTCCAGATGAATCAGTGTTCACTCGACATCCGTTTGTTTTTTAAACTCCTAGACGGCAAACTAGCAGGCCTGTCGGGTACTACGTCGATGATAGCTTCCATGCAGGTACAAAAGACTTTCTGATCCACACGAAGCAGACAGAAGAAAGGTTTGAGTCTAAACCTAGAGAGATGGATAATTTTACATTTGCTGGAATGCAAGTATCGACTACCTCCGACGGTATTTGCCTGTCTCAAACCGAATATCTACGCAGAATCAAGCCGCTACCACTAGACGCTTCACTGATGGAATATCGCTCGCTACGCCAACGACTCCAATGGCTCACGCACACCCGACCTGACATCGCTTGTGCTGTAACAAGGCTTCTCAGATAACCGACAATTCCTTCGGTCCAGCAATCACTTTTATTAACCGCATCATACGGCAAGGATACAAGTATCCATCGTGGAATTCTACAACGACCATTGGATCAATCTTCCCTTTATCTACGAGTCTACAGCGACGGCAGCTTTGCAGATAACACCGACTTATCAACTCAACTTGGCTTTCTTATTTTATTGTGCGACAAACACGACCATTGCAACATCTTACACTTTAGCACACACAAGTCTCGAAGGGTGGTCAGGTCCGTTCTAGGTGGAGAAACTTTTGCTTTTGCAGACGCAATGGATTACACGCTCGCAATCAAAAACGATATCGACAAAATCCTCAACCGGAACATTCCCGTCCGTATGTTTACTGATTCCAAATCGCTCTTCGATTTGATTATCAAAAATACTATCACTACAGAGAAACGGTTGATGGTGGACATTAGCTCAGTCTGAGAAGCCTACGAAGAAATGAAGATCAGTGATGTGGCATGGATTCGAAGCGAGTTCAACCCTGCTGATTCTCTAACAAAGGTGAAGGAGAACTCGTTCTCAATCGGATCATCGATGAAGGCATATGCAAGCACCCTATAGAACAATGGGTTATTCGCCGAGGAGTCTCTTTCGACGGCTAGGGTCGCAGTCCAGTATTTCTTCGAGAGGGGGGACTGTGGAGAAATGACCGCCCAACCAGTAGTCGTTATATTTTTACCGTCTTCCAGCTGTTTCTTCGAAGTCGGATACCATAACTTTCCCTTTCTATGGTATCCTATACTGGGCCTGCTCTATTACATTTAGAGGGGCAAAACTGGAAAGCAACCGTCGGTATTTATCACTGGCTTGCAACTGTTGTTTTGAAGCAGTACAAAGTCGGCCTATCCAGTTCATGCACCACTGGGCCGGCTCTACCTATCGTAGACACACAACACTCGATAGGCAACAGTAGTTGCCTATCCTACCGGTTCCTACTGTTGCTCCGAAGGCGAATCATAGCTCGGACCTATTTAGTGTATACTACACTGGGCCGACTCTACCTAACATAGACGCACGACTGCTGATAGCCAACAGTCGTTGTCCATCCTACCGGCTCCCGACTGTTGCGCCGAAGGCCAAATCCATGGTCGGACCTATCCGCAGTACCGCACAATGGGCCAACCCTGGTTACACATATTTTGCTGCAATATCCGATTGCATATTCCGTAGTCATAGCTTGACTAAGCTTTTGTAGAAGAGTTGTGCACAAATTAGTATTTAAGATAGCTATCTCTGGTAGACTAGCCATCATCTCTAATCAATCAATCAACTCATCAACCAAACCTCAACTAATCAACAAAAACACAAGTGTCAGACGTAAATACATTCTACCCACACCTATTGGTGGATCGAGAGGTAACGGTAGTGGGGCCACTTGTCCTTTAGGAGCAACGTACAGTAGTGCAGATTTACAGTAGTTGTAGTAAGGTAGCTCACCTTATAAGGAAGACGGTAGGAGTGGAGTCGCAAAGTTGTAAAGGAAAGCACCCTTTGGCCCCCAACTACAGGTTTCCAAGCCGTCGACACCTCTAAGGTCCATCCTTTTCCCCTTAAGGTCAAGCGCCCGCCCAGTGATCTTCCTTCTTAACTAGTGCTTCCCTCGAAACCTCCTTTAGGCGAATATCCGTGCTCCTGCGGTACTCGTCTGCGTTCTAGGTACCCTTTTGTAGTGGCTACCGACGCACCCTATTGGTCTTATACCACAAACTGGTCTCCAGACCTAGAAGGCGTTCGTCATCGAAGTCGGTTGAGCTGGAATTCCACCTTTAGGAGAATCGTTTGAGAAGAGTATAGGATAAAATCAACCTGCCGTTCTACTTTGTACCCGTAATTCGTTTCACCATGTCGAATAGAGTGGTCGATCAACTAGGAGTTCGAGGAAGGAGCCCGTCGTTCCGTCGGACGAAGAGCAGAAGATCGATACGCCGTTTGGTGAACCGCCGATCCAGTTGGAGTCTGTTTTGTCAACCGTCACCGCCGCCACACCTCATCCGAGACCGAAGCCTCCTTCGGTCTCGGATGAGGGCCTCAGCTTTCGGATAACCGCCAACATTGGTTGCAGAAGGAGTTGGCTCCTCGTCTCACCACTTGGTTAAACGCCGAATTGGAGAAGAGGATACCTGCCGCTGTCACCCGTCGGGTGGGAACGTACCTGGAGGAGTCTCTTCCGGAGACTCTTCCTGCAATGGTGGGACAGTTGATGGACACCAGAATGGAGACGTGGATCGCCGAAGAGTCGAAGGACCGATTGGTGAAGCATGCCGTCATATCCTCCCTGAAATGGTGACCGCCAATTTGGTGAAAACCATGACGGAGGATCCCCTTTTACCAGTCAGCGTTGGTGGACAAAGGGCAGTCTCCGGAGATACCGCCGTCACCCTCACAGGTGGTATTACCCGAAACACCGAAAGGTACGCCATTAGGAGTCACGGTGACCCTGGTGGTGGCCCGTCAGATTCATCGGATTCGGAATATGGCCGTGATCGCCGCGATGGTGGTCGTCGAGGGAAACAGCACCGCAAGGAGAAGAAGTCCAAGCGGACACGCAAGAAGAAAAAGAAGTCAAGGAGGAGTTCGTCTACCTCCTCGGGAGTTCGGATGATTCGGATTCGGGCTCCTGTTCAGGTGAACAGAGAAGGAGACGCCGATCGAAGGTGAGGATTGAACGTATCATCCCGTTGAATAAGTTGTTCGCCGAGTGTGAACTACAAATCCTATAGGCTGAACGATCGCTCGTCCTCGTATTCGAATAGCGTCTCCAAAAAGGTGTCGTCGTATCACAAGAGGTTGGCTGTGCAGATGCCCACCCAAAGGTTTACCGGAAAGGACCCCATCACGGTTGTTGGGATTCCTAATGGACTTCCGTAACGCCTGTGAGCACAACGACGTCAGTGAAGGTCTCGCCTTGTGGTTGTTCAGTACTTCATGGATGGGACTGCAAGGAGAATTTGCAGTCTCGCCTGAACACCTCTAGGAGCATGGTGATCGATGATGAAGAGGAATGAAGACCTGGTTCGAAGTACCCCGAAGCGGTGAACTATCTCCTGAGGACGTACGCCACCGACGAGGTGATCGCTCAGGCCTATCATCAGGTGATTTCGATGAAGCAAGGAGCGATGATGACTGCATCCACCTTCGCGGAGCTAATTCGAGCCAAAGCACGCCGCTGCGGTTCAGTGTTCTCCGAAAGGCGTTTTGTCGATTTTCGTGGATGGATTGTCGCCGACGATTCAAGCCACCGTTCGGAATCATCTATCGACGAGCAAGAAGGTCACCTTCACGGAGCTCAAGAATATGACCAGGCGTTGGGAGATTCGTACCGTAACTCCCGTCCGGGTGCTGAAGAAGCCAAGAGGTTTTGTATATCACCAGGTGCAAACGAAAGAAGCGAAGAAGACGGGTCCTCGGCGGAGTCTGAGGATCCGCAACCTCGACAGATGACGGAACTACAGCAGGAGATCTATCAGTCCAACAGGAGATCGATCACGCCTTCGCCGCCCACTTCTACAACGTTGTCTACCATGTCTGCAAGGTATGCTGATATACGCCAGCCCGAGCATTTTGCTTGTGACTGTCCTACGGTAGACCATCGGTAAGACGACGTATTTTAGAGAGAGGCGCGCGAACCTGATGAGGATGGATGGATTCGGTCGCCGAACGGTGACGCCTCGCAGGACTAGTATCTCTTATGGAACGTCCGTTGGTGCCCCCCGTACAGGTGTGAACGCTCGCCTCAAGGAAGAAGAAAAGAAGAACGAAGGAAGGTTTGCTTTCGCGGAGCCGAACACCGTAGAGGAGGGACAAGAGGTTTTAAAAGAAACAGGGCGTAGAAAAGTCGCCTACGCCCTATGGTATCAAGCGCACACCTTATCCGAGGTGGTCGAGGGAGAACTGCAACACCATGTAGAGGTCCGGATAATTCCGTTTGGGTGTTACGAAAGAGAAATTACCGAGTGTCTGTAACGCTCGGAATTTCGCAGAGCAGTTACGACACACCAAGGAGTCTTAGATACCGGGGCAGGTCCAAATTGGTGCACGTTAAATGTTACCCCCGTCATGGAGATCACATGCATTGCCTTATTGAGGACCCTTCCCGCATCATTGATGCATCTAAGAACCCCACGAAACCTTTAGGTGTGATCCCCTGGTACCTCCGAATGGGAGAACTCGTGGCGAAAATCCAGTTCGTGGTGGTCGACAACCTAGCGGCTGAGTGCATCCTCGGGACATCGTTCATCGATAGATTTGTAAAGGCCATTCTGCCGGGACGGAAACGCGTTTTGTTCTACGAAAAACCTGCGGTGGGAATATCTCGTCATCCCATGAGGAAGAAAACGAAACCAGAAGTTGGAGCTCCGTCGACAAGATACGCACTGCGAAGGCGCAGAAGGTTCCTCCAATGTCCCAAGCGGTGATGCAAGGGCAAATGGACGCCGTCGGGTTATCGCTGTTACAGAACACCCCAAGGGTGTGGCAAAGAATCATCTCCTAATGGCGAACGGAGTTCGAAACGTGATCTTCACGCAAGCCTTTCCGGTGTTGGTGACTAACTTCAATAAGCGACCAGTGCGTCTACGAAAGATTCAGGTGTTGTGCCATGCGCTCCCCAGTCCAGAATCAATATTCGCTCTTGGGGAGGGGGAGGGATTTCATGGAGGATTTCATGAGCCGCTTTTGAAAGATGGTGAGGTCACCGATTGGAGAAACGAAGTCCATATTGAAGTACAATGTCGCGAAGATCGCTAAAAGGTGATGGAGATATTGGAGGAGTTTAAAGAGATGTGGTCTGCGAAACTGGGCACCATCAAGGCGACGGAGCACAGAATCCAATTGGCGTCCGGAGCACGGCCGATTTACCAACAACCGTATAGAGCAGGGCTGAAAGCTAGAGAAGTAGAACCAAGAAGGGTGACGAACGCAATTCAGGGATCGCCACTAAGGAGGGAGAGACGCGGATTGGAGTTCAGTATACGGTTGTAGTGAGTTCCCCCCCATTGGATGTATTTTTTCGGAGCCGATTGGGGAAAATGGTGGCTGAAGGTTGGGAATGGCGTAACGGGACACCGGAGGAGTTGCCGCACGAGGAGAGGGAAATTTGTCGAAAATTACCCCACCATGTCGGAAATGAGCACTCGTGTGGAGGAAGGAGTCGTGACCATGTAATGGTGGCGTTTTCGGTCAACCCTACGGCTGAGCACGGAGATTTGACAAAGAGACCTTTTGGTAGATTGAAACGCGCCAAGATGGGTGAAACGAAAGCCTCAAGGAGATGGCGAATTCGCGTACTCCATTTTGGGCGATTCGAAGTTGTCCCCGGTCTTGGGAGTTGTTTCCGCCAAACTCCCTTTCGGTGACAAACAACTATCGTTTTGCTACTGGGTCTACTACTTCTTAGTGATCGTCACAATTTTGGGCCGTTTTCGGTTCAAAAGAATGTTGTCGGATCGCCGGTGGAGGCCATTGGTAAAGGCTTGTGGAGGTGAACGTTTGCGAAATCAATATGAGTGGGACGCATCTTGCAAGTGTCCGCCAAGTGAAGGTGGCCACATTCCGTTTGATGTTCGGAATTCTAAGGTTTGCTATGAGCTGTTTCATATTTCGCCATGCTAGGTTAAGTGTGGGGTGACATCTGGTGATGTGGACACGGACGATGGTTTTCGTCAACTCGTGTGATGGTGATTCAGGTTCGCCGCATGGTACTCGCTCAAGGGTGGTCGACCATCATGTGAAGCACATTCGTGATTTTCGAAGCCGCCTGAAGGGGTAGTCGAGTTTCGCGCCGTTTGGGTGTTCGTTGATTTGGGGTGTTTGGCTTGGATTCGGTCGCCAGGGGTGGAGAACGATACGATGGGAAAGACCGCCCTCCTTTTTTTTTAAGGAACAGACTACGCCGTGGTGTGTGCGCAAATGAAAGAGCGATGGCGAAAAGAAGGAGCAAAGAGGACGGAAGGGAGCAAGCACATCTCGTTAAGGCGACGATCACACCAAATGGCGAGCAGAAATACCCAAATTGGGACTTGGTCAGAGGTCACACTAGTTGCGAAGGAAATTAATCTTGTTTTCGTTGCCTCAACGAGGCATCGCTAGGCGCCGAATTTTCAGTGATGGTTTCTGAGGGCAATCGGAGCATTGCTGGTGAGTTCCAATTGGCGGTCGTGATTGGTTGAAATCGATAGGTAACGCTATTTGCGCCACGAGGACGTGTCGCCATTTGAGGAGGGGATTCTGTAGTACAGTAGCACCTGGGGTGTACAGTAGAGGGTGTAAGCCGGGAAGAGTGGACTGGACCGCCTTGGCCCATGTGGGGACACCAGGTGGACCATTAGGTAATTGATTAGATATTTTAGAATAGGTAGCTCCTATTGGTGGATCGAGGAGGTGGCGGTAGTGGGCCACTTGTCCTTTAGGAGCAACGTACAGTAGTGCAGATTTACAGTCGTTATAGTAAGGTAGCTTACCTTATAAGGAAGACGGTAGGAGTGGAGTCGCAAAGTTGTAAAGGCAAGCACCCTTTGGCCCCCAACTACAGGGTTTCCAAGCCGTCGACCTCTAAGGTCCATTCTTTTCCCCTTAAGATCAAGCGCCCGCCCAGTGAACCTCCTCCTTAACTAGTGCTTCCCTCGAAACCTCCTTTAGGCGAATATCCGTGCTCCTGCGGTACTCGTCTGCGTTCTATGTACCCTTTTTGTAGTGGCTACCGACGCACCCTTTTGGTCTTATACCACAGTCATCATCACTTTTTTCTTGTTTCTCAGAAAGAAGTCGGTGGATTTCATCAACACGAGCAATTTCGCTCCCAATTTCTTTGAGCTCTCCCTCCCTGGTATTAATATGACTGCTATTTTATGAATAAGCCATGGATGAGGGGATTTCTCATCGTTCGATAAACATGTTGATATAACAAATACCCCCTTTCTGTTGGAACAGAGGTCATTAGTGGAAAACTAACTTTTTCTGGTTCCGAATATACTTGTCAGTATTGTTCGACATAAACTTGAGAACAAGGCGAAGACAGCGGGGCGAAAAAGTTTGACTTTCGGTGGGCCAGTGACTTCTGCCATGCGCGTATCACTTTTGAGCCTTGTGCGCGCTAAATCGCTGGTTGATGCTCCAAGACCCGCTGCTGACATTCTCTCGAGGAAGGATAGCAGCACGACATCCGTCCTGGAGCATACGCACACCAAGGCGGACTCGGTAGAGAAGACACTGCATAGCGTACATGATGCACCTTCGTGGTGCATGGCGAAAACAGCTCCGACTGTCGTCTCTACTGTCGTGGTAGTGGCTTGCATTTCTTGGAGAGAATCCATATCCTGTGCTCTAGTGTCTATACGACCATGCTCTGACCTCATATGAGGCACACTTTGTCCTCATATGAGAACAGTTTCCGTTACATTTTGGAAAGGTAAATGTTTTGGAAGGCCGAGAGGTTTACTGGAAAAAAGCGTTTTCATGTTAAGTTACAGTACAATAATTTTTGCTGTACGTGCGCCCTCGTTTCTGAAACCCCATACGATAATACGAACTTTTCCTTCCAAAATGTAGTCGTTTTTACAACTTCTTGCGAAGAGCGGCGCTGGAGAGGGAAAATTGCTCTAGGCTTAACCGAGGTCAACAATCTTGAAAAGTTTGTTTTTGATCGGGCATCTACACTCATGAACTAATGCGGAGGGACAAGAAATGCGCTGAGGTAAAAAAGAATTGTATTGAAAAAAAAGGGCTAAACGTTGTCCTCATATGAGGACAACGGTCTAGTAGACACTAGCGGCATGCTGCACGTGAGCACGGTTCCAAATATTATCTCATACTGACACACACACAGCTTCACTGTAAGTCCACGTCTTCCGAGATTTACCCGGATCTGGGGATGGAACAAATGACATATCGGCGAACTTGAGCTCCCGCTCATCCCTAGACTTTTGTACGCAGATCTCACGTTTCGCTGAAGGGCCCTATCAGTTCTAGGCTTACTAGACATCTACCACACGAACCTAACGACCAGAGAAACCGATGTTCAGCACAAAAAGCCATCTCAGACGCTGACATGAAGGCTAAACTGGAACTTGGGTTTCAGGCGACCCAGTTTTTTTTTGGCATGCTACGATCCTGTACCAGACAGCATGGACCGATGCTGGAGTTTGTTTTCACTGACAGTCTGCATTCCTTCAACTCTGGGCGATGATCAGTGAAGTAGTAAAGGAATGGTCTGCAATCCACGTGAAACCGATGCCCAGATGTCGCAGGGTATTGCTCGCAGTCAGTTTTCCTTTACTGTAAATATGAAGTACAGTACAGTACAGTACAGTACTTCATATTTACAGTATTAAACGTATATGTACACACTGTACTGTAATATGTAAGAACTACGGTAAGACTTGAAATTGCGAATGGCCATTTCATATGTGCAGAAAACTGTCAGCACCTCTCTCGGATGTCCATCGCCAGTGATATTGAATTATTTGTTTTACACATAACGGAAGAGAAATTGGGGACGAAGTCTTTGCTCTGTAAAACAACTGAAAGGACGATGCCTGCAAACTATTACATTGTTGTAGTAGAAACTTACTTGGTTCGCAGTGGAATACTCTATGAACAGTACAGTTCAGTACAGTACTGTACAGTATGTGGATAAGAGAAAAATTTTTTAAAATGGAAATGTTTTAAAAATGGCTAAACTTGGACTGTACTAATTGCTGAGCAGAACAGTGCCCTGAATTAGCATCAAGTGAATGCAGTGCGGAAATAGTCTTGGAATCAATCTATTGTACTGTACTGTACAGTTACAGTACAATACTGTACACTGTACTGCTTTTTCTTACAGTCCTGCACAGTGTACGGTACTGCAGTAATATTGCATGGAATTACTCAAGCAGTCGAAAAGGTGTCGAAAGGATGGACAGGTCCATGGTGAATAAAACGTGCTGGTCTTTTAGACAAAGGATGCAATTTTGTACTCCATCAAAAAATAATGCCAGATAACGTTCTGGTCACGTTTGTTGTATGCAACACCACTAACCTCTCATTTCAAGTTTTGGATGATTTGTCGTGATGTCAACTTCACGTTGACTCAGTTTATATCCTGCAGAAAATTGACAGCGGAAGGACCGCCTGGGCATGATCGCCATATTTGACGGTTAACGAAAACGGCCCAGAAATACGTCCCACATTTGGTCGAGCAGCCAATCGGTCCACTCGATGTGATAGGGAGCAAGTGTCAACGAATCAAACCAGTGATTTGATGCTGGCGTATCAAGTATTGGCACAAGGCTGTTATCAAATCGAAAAACAGAAAATTAAAACAAAATCCCATTCTACAGTACAGTACAGTACAGTACAGTACAGTACAATTCCCTCTATGAGAAAAAAACGAATGGACCCTTTGGCCCCACTGTAAAAGGCCCATGGTTGCCCATTTTGACCCCGCTAAGGAACGATCAACTCTCTACCCGTTAACAACGTGTAACCTTGTCCTTACAACATATCCGACGAAAAAACAACCAAAAAAATCTACCACACGCATGTATCACGCGCTGTCTCACTGCCGCACATGCCGCATCCCACTTTTCCTGTCATGTCTCAAAGACAAACCTGCAAAAACCAAACACAACTCCGTCCTCGGCCCATTCCCACACCTCAACCAACCCGGCTCCCCCTTCTCCCGTCCACCGTCTCCTCCTCTACCCCTAACCATCCACCCGCTTAACCCCTCTCCTGCCCCACCCTACCATTCCCCATCAACCTACTTCATCCGCCATTGCACCCGCCCCTGTCCGCGTCTCCTTTCGTTGCATCTTCCGTCCCGATTCTCTTGACCACGTAACATTCCCCATCCCGGTTTAATTCCCCAACCACCTACACCCCCGCAATAATCCCGCTTCCTGCATATATTTCACTCAAACTTGCACCCCCTACGTCCCACGCCCCTGCTCCTCATTTGCACCCCCCCCACCCGTGTCAACCCCTGTCCCGCCGTTGTCGCGAGGTTTACTTGCTCATCTCCCCGTGGTCCCGAAGCTCCGCTTTTTTGCTTCCTTTTGTTGCACTACCTGCCTGCCTTCAGAGCCGTTTTTGCTGTAGATTAGTTTCTGCTTTACATTGTCTGAACGAGGTGTGTGCTTGAGTGTGCATATTGAGGTTGGTAGATAGCACCTATTCGCCCGTTTTACGAGTCCTGTCAAGCCTTTTGGAGTTTGTTTATCGCTTTGCCTTCGTTGGCCTAGGAGCATCTCGTCTAGGACTGCTTTAGAGCTTGCTTTTCGTCGTTCGCGGAGTCTACGCTTTTTTTTCGAGCACAAATGTTTCGTTTTCGGTTTTTCATTCCGGCGTTGGTGGCGACCCTGGTTTTCTCTGCCTTGCTTGTTGATGCTGACATTCGGTGGGACACCTGTGAGGGTACCGCGGATCATCCCTCAATCGGAGAAGGTAATTACTACAATCTCTGCATCGTTGATGAGGAATTCTCGCAAGAGTCTCATGCCTGGACATTTATTAAATCTGGTATCTACAGCTCTGTCTTTAACAACTGCTCATTCATCAACAGGGATGAAAAGACAAACACTTTTACTGAATCCAACTGGAACGATGTTACTTTCAAAGATTGCACATTTGGTGCCTTCAATAAGAAGCCAATGACTTTGACAAGATCGTTATGTCGAACGTCCTTTTCGATGGCTGCGTATTCAAGAATATGGCCAACTTAAACTTCTCCCAGTTTTTGCTGAACAACGTTACCTTCGCAAACGTGCTGTTTGAAGGAGATACCAACTTTGAGCTCGGTCAAATGAATGACATTACCTTCCATAACTGTCAGTTCAAGCATTCAAATGCCGCCACAACGCCATCGGGCGATGACGCTCTCCGCTTCCGCCAAGTAACAGCTCGTGAAGTCACCTTTACTGACAACAACATGGTCAACCCCGTCCGTGTGGAGGGTGTTGCCGCTGCTGACTGGGCTTTTAATGACACTCTAGTCAATGAGTTCTGGTGTCACAGCGAGCCTGGCAATGACGGGAACGTCAAGTTTTTCAGCAGCTTCAATGACACGGCTTTCCATCAAGTGACGTTTAGGGATCACGTTCATTGTGATCTCACGACTTGGAAGGGCCTCCTCATGGCCAACGTAACATTCGAGAGGAATGCGGACTTCAAGAACTCCGATATTCTCGACTTGTATTGGGATGAAATCGAAATGACCCTCCCAGCAAAGAGGCTGTTACACTGGACTTCACGGAAACCCTAATGAGGCGAGATATCCTGTGGAATACTACTATCAACGGGGCTGCACTTTTCACCAAGGCCATCGTTGAACTGTGTTCATTAGCAACTTCTTTGCTTCCAGCCCCAACTTCCAGGATACTGTGTTCACGAACCAGGAGTTCATCGATGGCATCTGCTGCTCCAGGACGTGTGTTACACTTGGTGCAAGTGCAATGTTTCTGAGCCATCCGGGCAGTGCCCTTCAGCGCGCGCGGGTGTGAACACCTCCGTTTTCGCGACCTGCTTCCCGCGGACGCCACAGTATCTCGCCATGATGGCATGATTGTTCGTATGGAGGATCTCGAGCTTGCTGAGAAGATCGCAGTTGGTGGTGGTGAGCATTCAGATGTGTTCTTCTTTGGACACCGCAACTCTGAGGAGATGTCGGACTATGTATCGATCAAGCACACTGGGTCAGATACTCGTTTGAGGATCTCACCAGGGCATTATCTTTATGTGGATGGAAAGCTGCGCACAGCACGAAGTGTGAGGGCGGGTAGCCGGCTTCGTGACGTAGACGGGAAAGACACGTTTTTCGTTACTGAGGTGACGAAAGAGAGGCTTCGCGGTGTGTATGCGCCGACTTCCATGCACGGTGATTTGATAGTAGATGGGGTTGGTATCGAGTTACACCGATGTTATGCACCCTGGTTTGGCACACAAGCTTCTGCATCCATTGAGGCTTCTGTACCGATATGGGTTTGATTCGATTGTGTCGCGGATGACTATGTTCCATGAGAGAAGTTTTGGTCACCTGCCACGGAAGCTAGGAATCTCAAAGGGGCCGGAGGTTATTGAAGACTAGAAACTACTAGGCTAACAATGATGACGTCAATGCTCTCTTAGGAAGGAGACCCGTTCAGCAATACGGTACGATTTTTCCGGTTGGATACAACGGGGTATATGTTTGTAGAGGAAACAGGTACAAAGTTCTGGAGAGAGCTATCTGTCTAGATTTTCGAGACATAGTTTGAGTAAACCGATTCGCTTGTAGATTGTTGCCCACATTATGTTGATGAGATTGTAAGCTCATGAAAGGATGAGATGATATTAACTCATTACCTATGTAGATAGAGCTGAGGCCGAAGAATGGCACGGATGTGGATCTCGGCGTCTTCACTGTCCAGGTTTGCAGATGCTGCAAAGTCGAGACCAGCCTCAACAGTCGCCTGTTTCAGCTGGACCTCAATTTCCCAGCGGTGCTTAACTTTCTTCCTATGTCAGGCTAACTGGAACCATCTCGTTGGAAAAATGTATAGACTGTTCTGAATCCAAACCCTCCCCTCCGGAAGCTGACTGTTCGGTGACTTTGGTTTACGGGGCCTTTTGGGTCAGCAAAGTCCGTGGTGCGTGCGGCAAAGATCCGTACAGTAAATGTTCCGTACAGTAGAGGATAGCACCCTATTGAATTCAAGTCTCTCGATGTTGCCTCGAGTCAGTTAAAGTAAAGGGTGGAATTTCTTCTGGTCCCCCTTTTCCTGAAGTGAGAGCAAGGTGCAGCCGTCGCCTGGAGAAGTCTAGTCTAATCCACATCCTGCATGGTGCAGCTTTTGAGCACATTATTAAATGGTTCTCCCCCTACAGTGGAGAACATGTCCGTTGCCAGGTTTTGGATTTATCATACTCATACAGTGTTGTACAGTACTGTACACGACGCTTGCCTGGCCATTGTGAGTACAGTAATGTGTTCGTACAGTACAGTAATTATATACCTCAAAAGATGCACACACGTGTAAGCCGCCTTGAAAGTTGCTGACAGTGTTTGCTGTCAGCACCTTGAGCAAGTTTTGGCGTTCTTATCTTTTCTCTCTCGTGCCTTTCAGAAAAAGGTAGAAAAAAAAGGAACGACTGCATGAACGATGATAGATTTTGGAGTAACATAGACTTCAGCATAACTTCTGCAATTGCACTGTAAGTTTAATGTAATGATCTCATCAAAACTGCATTCACGTGAGCAATGCATTTCATTGCTGACTTTGTGAGAGACCGGTTGTTTGCGGTGCTAGCTCATAGAGGGAAAGTGGCCCAGGAGGGGCAAGCCGGGTCCGGCTGGAGGGACCGTGAAATAGAGTGACTACAGTATAGTGGTACTGTAGTGAGAGATAAGCCTAGTATCCGGGGGATATGGGACAGCTGTCCTTGAGGGTTGCCGCGGCAGAGTTACTGTACATACTGTACATCGGATGACTACTGCAGAGTTCAGACTGCTGAGGGTCAATAAAAGACGGCCGCCGCAGGGCCGAACGGAGGAGTGCGCAGGAGGCATGACACCAGCCCTTTACACGGTAGCATTGCTCGAGTTTTGGGCACAACGGCAACAACCACTTCACTTTTTCATCTTCCTCCCCACTCTCAAGATCGTCTTTGTTCTTCGTCCAAGTGAAGGCGGGTGAATCTCAGGATCCTCTTGGGAAGATCCCCAAACTGAATGGAACCCAGGACTACATTCCGTGGCAGCCTCTAGTCAAGGCCTATCTACTCCGAGATAACTACGAACTTCTCGGACTCAAGAAGGAACTCGAGTAAGGAACACCGACTCAAGTCACAAGATGGAAGAGGGCGATGATCAGGGCGAAATCATCTATTGTTCTCACACTTGGCATGGGTCCTATGGAACTGAGAAGCAAGATAGTTGATGATAATAATGGCACTGCACTGGAACTTTGGAAGGCTTTGGAAAACCACCACACAACATAAAATGAGTAAAGCGTCATTAATTTGATGCAAGAGCTTGAAAGTCTGCATTTCGAAGACAGTTCCAGCTGGGAAGATCATTTGAATTCATTTTACGAGATCCTCAAGAAGTTGACATCGCTTGGCAAGCAGGTTGAATACAATGAGAAGATTTCCAAGCTTGTGCGAACACTACCAGAGCAGTTTGCCGCTACCGCAACGCTATCGCAATGACGGCTCACAAGATGACGTTCGTTGAGCTGATTAATGCAGTGCAAACTGAACTTTGTCGTCGTCGTTCGAAATAAAGTGATCAGAAAAGTGTGCAAGTACCCAAAGCATCTTTGGTAAATGCTTCTCAAAACTTGAGGTCTACGAAGTATGGCAGAGTTGACAAAGGGAAGCAAGGAATCGGATCTGATGTTTACTGGGTATGTGTTCGCAGAAATCATCGTTCAAAGAGTTGCCACTTTAGCGCGGACAAAATGCAGGCTAATGGCTACAGCACTTTTCGTGGACGTGGAAGGGGTCGCAGTAGATTTCACAGAGGATCCCATCGTGGAGGTCGAAGTGACTATGGGCAATATCATCGCGGCGGGCTATTCAATGGGGCTGGTTCCCAACCACTCTCGTTTCCAAACCAAGCATCCCTGCATTCGAGACCGCAACAGTCGGGAACTCAAGAAAAACCTTCCGCACAACCTGCTCAAATCTTTGGAAACACTGCAACAACGGAGGACCATCTTTCAAGAAATTATCTACCCGGGCCGTCAAATAATCATGGAAACTACGAACTCATGGGTTCGATCAAGTTTCGAAGCACTGTCGTGAAATGCGGAAACCAAAAATTCGTTAACGCGCTCATAGATTCAGGCGGCTCGCATAACTTCTTTCACAGCCGATATTACTTTTCAACCTAGACAGTGATTGAAGCTTGTGAGGTTCAGGCAGCCTCTGAGAAGTCGTGCTCATCGGGAAAGGAACTGTGGTTGTGCCGCTAGATGCAGGTGTTAAAACGGAAGCTTTCCATGCACCCCATTTCCAATCAAACATTGTTTCAGTCGGAAAGCTAACCGCTCACTTCAGCCTTCTTTTTACCATCGATCCCCCTGCGAGGAACTTGACGAGCACTTGCATCATCAAGACCAGGGGTGATGAACAAATAATCAAGGAATTGGAGATTTTAGATGATGGTCTTTACCATCTTCTACTACCATACCAAGAGCGTAGAGCTTCGCTGTCGCCGAATCCCATGTGCAGTTGGAAAGGCACAGAGAAGAGCAATACAGCCCAGCTCAAGACAAACCTTTCCTCCGTTGTAATTGGTCCATTTATATATCACTGGAAAGATGTCAACACCCTCAATTGGTGGTAGCAATTATGCTGTTGGGTTCATCAATGATCGAACTGCGAAGTCCAATGTCTATTTTCTAACCTGAAGGAGTGATTTCTTGGCAGCATTCAAGTACTATAAGGAGAGATCTGAGGGCATTACCAATTCAAAGCTGCTAAATATGCACCTTGACGGTGCCGGAGAGAACAGCTCGGAACTTGTTAAGTAGCTTTGTCTACAGAATGGAATTCAGCTTGAATTTTCCCCACCATACGCACCTCAACGCAATGGTATTGCTGAAAGGTTCATGAGAGAGCTGGTAACTAGGACTAGAGTTCTTCTAATCGAAGCAAACATGGACGACTCTCTCTGGGCCGAAGCAATGAGATACGGAAATTATCTGTGGAACCGTCTTCCCTCGGAAAGAATTGACGGAAAAATAACAATCATGCTTTGGGATACCAGGACAAAAATTAGCTTCAAGAGGCTTCCAATCTTTGAGCAATAATGTTTTGCCTTCCTCTAGAGTTCAGAGACTCTACCAAACAAGGAACTGGCTGCCCGCACAACACAAGGACAGTTCATCGGTGTCGACAGTGACCAAACCTTGTTTCGGATTTATCTTCCGGAATCAAAGAAGTTCATCATCGAAATATCTCAAGATTTCAGAGTTTGCGGCACAGAAAAACTTCCAGCGATTACAACATTGATTGATGGCACTTCAATATTGAATCAGCAGCAGTCTGAGCAAACTCAATTGATTTGTCCAGCTGGGGAATTGTTTCCTCAAGTTTGCTCTCGTTTCCTAGCGTCCCAAGCTTTCGATGCAGTCACAGGTAGCGCGAGGAAATTTAAAGGATCCTCGCCTGCCACGAAACTTTAAGGAAGCAACACACCAGAGAGAATGGTGCGAGGCTATCGACCGGGAATATATAGCACTGAAGAAAAGAGGAACTTGGATATATGTTCCGCGCCATCCAAAAGTGAAGGCGATACCCTTCAGATGGGTCTTTCGGCTAAAGCCACTCGATTCTGTTGAGAAAAGGTTTCTCTACAAGGACCGTTGTTGTGTTAGAGGTGACCTTCAGGATCCATCTGAAGTTTTGACCCAGTTCACTTGTACGCTCCCGTCGCTTCGCATGAATCCATACGAGTTCTTCTTGCGACGGCCGCAATTCATGGCCTCTTGGTCGAAGGAGGGGACGTAAACAGCGCTTACCTTTATGGAAGCATCGATTGCCCCGTTTTTATCGAGCAGCCAACAAACTCCAGTGGTCTTGAGGAGAAGCATGGTTACGTCTGTCAGCTAAAGAAGTCTATGTATGGAATTAAAGAGACAGGCAAGATATGGGGTTCACTGCTTGTTTCGAAGCTACTTGGATGGACATTTTATCAATCGAAGATTGATCCTCGTGTCTCTTCCAAGTCCCATGACAAATATTTTATCATCTTGCTTGCAGTTGTCGACGATATGGTATTCATTTCCAACTCGGAAGTCTTCTATAAAAAAATCAACACGCGAACTATCGGTCAGCAATTAGAGTTTTGTTATACCTCTCAGTCTGCACGAGGCGAGACTTGTCATTTTCAGTGAATGCTCTGGCTAGAAATGGTCATGAGCCTTGCGAAAGACACCTGATACTACTCAGGAGAACCTTGAGATATTTGGCAGGAACAAGAGTTTTGGAATAACCTCCAAAACAGCGTTGAATGTTCAAAACACCAATCAAACAGTGTTCCAGGTATTTGTTGACTCAGACTGGGCGGACGACAAATTCAATAGGAATTCAACGACTGCCTTTGTCGTCTTGATTAACGCATCTCCAATTTCATGGAAAATTCAAAAGCAAAGCGTTGTAGCTTTTTCATCTGCCGAAGCAGAGTATGTAGCACTCTCTACATTTGTAAGGGAAGTGCCGTGGATTCGTAGACTAATATGGGAAATCGAAAACAAAAGGAGTTTTGAAGCTTATGCATACATTACACCAAGAAAAGTTTACACGGACACACAGCTGCATTGTCAATCTCGACTTCGGAGGTAGTATAGAAAAGAAGCAAGCATGTGGATGTGAAATATCATCATGTGCGCGACCTTATCAAGAAAGGAGTAATCACTGTTGAACATGTCTCTAATAAGGATCATATCGCAGACTTACTCAGGAAGCCGGTCACAAGAGAGACAATGAATTCACTACGACTTTGCTTCATGAACTGAGATGGGCGTTCAACCAAGAGGCCGACGGAAAGAAGAAGCGCAAATAATAGCTATGGGACACTGATGAACGGTGCAAATGAGAACTTCTAACCATTGCAACGATGTGCCTACCCTCTATGCTGCGTCTCTTCGCATTGCGGTGGATTATTAGTTGACATCCCTGCTCCTACTGCCCTCTGGCAGATCATGGGCCCTTAATTCGCTTTCGCGGTCAGCAATGCTGGCGGAATTGCGATGTTGCGTCGCTTTTTATACCACATACTTTTGAATCCTGATTTTTGATGGTTGGCGTTATCCGCCGCCGTATCTACCAGCGACTGAGTTGCACTCTCTGGTCATCCATTGCTGAAGCTATCCTGTCGCGAGCCCCGATGCGCATGGACGACGAAGTACATCCGGTTAGATCTTAACCGTATAGTTAGGACGCGCGCAGTCCCCAGTAGATACTGAACGCATTAAACTCCTTCGTTTGATCAAATAGTCGGATCCTGCAGCGGACACCCGTTTTACTGATGCCATAAAGTTACTGTCCTCTTGATTACTTTTGATACACATCGTTTGAATACTTTTGCTACACGTATGCCATAAAGTTACTTTCCCGTTGATTATTTTTGCTACACGTCGTAACTTTATGGCATCAGTAAAACGGGTGTCCGCTGCATTATCCGACTATACTGCTAGGTAAGTGCTAACCGGGTGGTCCACGTTGGCCACGTGCAGCGACATGCGCGACTCAATAGATTGTGCACTCGACGACCAGATCGTGCTACTAATGCGCCTAAAAATCCACACGTGATAACTTTATGGCATCAGTAGAACGGGTGTCCGCTGCTAGCTACTTTACTTCATTGAGTACCGCTGCAGGATCACAGGACTGACTAGTGTTCTTCGTGGGTGATTTTCTGGAAATTATCGTATTAGGAATGCCCATGTGGTTGAATGGGTTTAGTGTTCTATTGACATTGGGGCACTGTAATTTAGTTCAAAATTTTTTTGTGAGGGTCTCAGTTCGATTCTGAGTGAAATTTATTTGTGGAGTTTATTTTTGTTTTCTGAGGAGTCATTGAAATGTGAAGGCTAGCACTGAGGAGGGTGTGAGAGAACGGTTGTTTGTAGTGCTAGCTTACAGAGGAAAATTAGCCCAGGAGGGGCAAGCCGGGTCGGGCTGAAGGGACCGTGAAATCGAGTGACTACAGTATGGTGGTACCGTAATGAGAGATAAGTGTCAATCCTTGTAGTACTTACTGTTGCAATGACGGCGACACTGTAATGTCGCCAGCGCTGATTGCGTACATATTCAGCGCCGCCCCCGCCGACCGCGAGAGAATGGAAAAGTAAGAAAAGAAGTATTATCAATCGAGAGGCAAAGAAGACCGATTGAAACGCCCTGGTGGAATATCACTGCACTTCTTACCGCAGTAAAGCCAGTTTTTTTTTAATTTTATATTGAGCTCACCGCTCGTCAAATTACTACCCGGACCAGATCGTACTAGACCGCTATTTGGCAAGGCATCAAGGGAAATTGTCACGACAATCCGGATTCAAATTTGTCTTTGGTGTATAGTTTACCATGACTTTATCACGACATCAGTTTCAAGTCAAGGTTGACAAGCTTCAGCGCAAGGTTAAGGCTACCAAGATCAACGATGCTGTATCTGTCTCTGTACTAATGTCGTCACATCCACTATAGAAGTGTTCGCGCCAAGATCAGAAGCCTCAGACTCTTCTAGACAGACAGCTGTACCACTCCCCATAGCAGAAGATGTAATAGAGTTTCAAGAACTCAATGCCAGCAAAGAGTACTATTTTTGGTACTTCCTTCTATTCGAATCCTCTTTTTGCTTTTACACCTCTCAAGGATGTATGGGATCTTCTTGGATGTCCAGCAGTAGAATCTTTTTATGTCCAATGTGTGAGGTCGAGTAGAGAAGTGTGGTCGAGTGTGCACAACTTAGCTGCAAAGTTACGGACTCAAGCTGCATAATCCTGAACATCCTGAATATCCAGGACAACTAACCTGAATTTTCAGGTTAGCAATTTCTACATAATTTTTTGATCTGACAATTCAAGGCTCTCAAGGGCCGCCAGGGAACGCCCTCACGTGGCATCATGAAACCATAGTATGCGCCCATGCGCATATGCACGATACTGTTTCTACAGATCAGTATAGATTAGCCTTAGCTTTCTTATCCATCCGATACCCAAGTATCTATGATGGGAATTTCTTACTGGCCGAACGGGAGATTCTGTGAATCACCCTCGGACCAGCCCTAGCTCCGGGAGCTCAAGCTCCTGGGGTCAGATCCTCGGGGAATAAAAAACTTCAACTGCGATTGCAGTTGGGGGACCGCTACAGCGCTATCGCTCGACGTGCTACCCGTTCTTGGTTTTTGCCTTCGCCTTCCATCTCCACAATATTCTACCCTTAATTTACCTTTCTCTACCATATCCTGAATCCCTTTACTGCGATTACGTAATCTACTCCTCTTTCCATCGATACCTCTCCCGAGACACGCCAACAAGAAGACAAGCAGAACAGGCGAATGCTGCTTATTGTTTTGCTATCTAGGCTACTTGACTGTGATGTTGGTTATTGCCAGTCAGTAATTGCTCGCTTCAAGGGTGAAAGAGTGTCATCTGGTTCTACGTCGAGGGAACAACACGCTCCAGAGAACCAAGCCCCTCCAGAAAATGATATTCCAGAAGTTCAGAATATTTTAGAGGGAATCCAGCAGAGCCAACGCGTGCAAGGTAACACTTCCCGAAGTGTTAACGTTACTCCTCAGGTCAACAGTACGCCACTAGTTATTCCTCCTGATCCATCCCGAATGGAATATTCAAATGACATGAAGAAGGCCAGTTACGTGCAGATGATTTTCAAGGACTCTAAGTTCAAAGGAGATATCTCACAAGAAATCTCGGAGTTTTTCAAAATTTATTCCATTTGTTCACGCCAATATGGTCTCAGCCGGTCTCAAAAGGCCTATTTCTTTGTTCATGTGTTTGACGGAGCTGCAAGGAAATTCTTCTTCGAGAACATTGATGAAACCATGCCGTACAACGAAATGGTGGGTGTCATGTTGAAAGAATACATGAGCGATGCTCGGCAAATGCAAGTGAAAGGTGCACTTGAAACTCTACGTCTCAAAGAGCTATATGTCGGAGAGTGGTATCAGTGATGTTTCAGATGATCTGAAGAAGATTGTAGAGCACATCAACGAGCTAAGCCCGCAGTTTCCACCTGCATTCCGTTCGGATTCGAACAAGATTGACTACCTGCGCAAGGCAGTTATCGAGTTCCAGGATTGGTCGAAAATGCCCATCCAAAGTATCACGTCGAATGGATACACATTCAATAAGTTCGTCACAGCTCTTCATGAGGCCATTCAGAACAAGAAGCAAACAGATATCATCATATATGGGAATCATGGAAATGGAGAATATCGTACAAATCTCATGCAGTATGGGAATAGGTCCTATTCGAAGATGCCAAAGCCTTCTAACAGCTACAAGTCCAACCGAAAGAACTCTGCTTCATTTGATGAAGCTAGGCGCAAGAACCATTGCCATAAGTGTGGAGCGCCAAATTGGAGACCAAAGCACAGATGCTCAAAGGGAGCAATTAAGGCCCACGATCGCCAGAGACTTAAGAATGGAGAATATTCTGTTCATTTAGTTGCTGACCTTGTTCAGCAAATGGAGGGAGAACTCTCGGAGAACTTGATGATTTCAGTAATGCCGAAGAGGATTACAGCGACAGCTCTCCTTTAGTCGAAGCTTTCGATTCGATGTTCGCACAGGCGCCTGAGGAAGAGGCAGAGATACACGATGCCGACCCGATTGAGATCGCTGACGAAAGTGTTCTTATCAACCAACCAAGCGCTTCACTCAACAATTCTACAGATTTTCGGACAGGCAACGTGGTAATGTAGATTCACGATTGCGTCGTCGAATCACAAACAGGAAACGGGTGAGATGGAAGTCACCTATCGCAACTACGTTTTCACCGAATGCGAAACGAAAGTGCACTGAGATTTATGTTGCCGACCTGGACACTCGCCCTATCAGGAATAACACATTCAACAAGAGAATTAACGGATTCATTTGTGATCTTGGAACCCCAAAGTCCGTTGTTGGCCGTAAAGAACTCTTTCGCATACTTAACAGTACTGGTAATCACAATCGACGCATATCCCCTTCAGGAATCCGATTTCTATTTGCAGATACTGTGTACCAGTCACGCGGGGAAGTTACCCTTTTTCTGAAGACACCATCTGGTATACCAAGGTAATGATTGAGCTGGATATTGTCGACGCTGATATTCCAGCACTCCTAGGTATGGATGTATTGGACAAAGAATCATTGACGCCGTGTACTATCACAAACCGGTTGATTCACAAAGCAAAAGGTACGACGATGGATGGAAAGGATATTATAATCGACTCATGGTCAGTACCTCTGATTCGATCTCCAAGTAATCATCTCTATGCAGAAATGGAATCTGTTACGCCACTGTTCTTCACCAGGAGTCAGCTTGTGAGGTTGCACAGGCAGTTTTTCCACTCAAGTGCCCAGAAGTTGTTCAATGTGATGAAATAAGCAAGGCCTGAAGAGGCAACACCGCAGACATTGGAAACTCTCAAAGACAGCAGCGCTAGATGTGACCCTTGTCAACGGATCCAACATGCGCCACTAGGTTCAGAGTAACTCTGGGAGCAGACGAATTGAGCTTTAACGAGCGAATTATGATGGACATTATGTTTATCGACGGAGACGCAGTGTTACATATTGTGGACGAAGCGACTCGTTTCAGCGCCGCAAGCTATCTACCGGACAACTCCACCAAGACCGTATGGGAAACGATCTTGAGATGTTGTGCTTCGATATATACAGGATTACCCAACAGAATCCTAACCGACCGTAGCTCACAATTCAAAGACAAATTCATTGACCTCGCACGAAAGTCAGATGTTGATGTTCATCAGACCGGTATCGAAGCGCATGCAAGTCTTGGACTTTATGAGAGATATCATGACCCTCTCCGAACAGCGGTTCGGAAGATCAAGATCTCTCACCCGAACGCGAAGAAGGATGTAGTTTTGGCTTGTGCAGTCAAAGCGATGAATGACTCACTCGGCCCAGAGGGCCTAGTACCATCAGCCCTTGTGTTTGGTGTATTTCCCAGGGTAAGAACCTCATCAGAGCCGACATCAGAGCGGCCGACCCTCTCACAGTGTTCAAAGATCGCTGAACAGGCAAGGAGGGAGATGAACTACATCATGGCTGAACAGAGATTGAAGCGCGCTCTGCACCATTCTGTCCCACCGGCTAGTGACCGATCATATGAGCCCGGAGACGAAGTCTTGGTTGGGAGGGAGAAGCAGATCGCTCAACGCATCGGGGAATGGTTAAGACCTTTCGAGGTAGTAAGCACTGACTACGCGAGGAAGCTAATTTATAGTCGCGATGCAGATGTCGGTCCGGCAAGACCATTCAACGTCACCCAGGTTAAACCGTACCTATCTGCCGAGACGCTATCACGGAGCTTTCTGTGTGATATATCGAGTGGCTTAGACCAACTTAAGAACCCTACCGATGAAAGTTTTTGTTACATGACTGAAGTCATAGACCCTGACGATGAGCGTGCCAGTAACAAGGAAATGACTGACGCGAAGAAGAAAGAGATTAAAAGCCTTTTCGAACGAGGTACATTCAAAATCATTCTTCGGGAAGATATTCCTCCTGATGGTAACGTTTTATCTGGACGTTTCGTCCTTGCAATCAAATCGAACGATAGACGGCAAGACGAAGTATAAGGCTAGGTATGTCATTGGGGCCATCGAGATAGGATGAAGAATTGGATGGTGCATTCGTCAACAACTATTCAACCCCAGTCCGTTCGTTTGCTACTAGCCCTTACCTCTATGTTCGGATTCAGATTATGGACCGCTGACATCCGACAAGCTTATCTTCAAGCGTCGGAACCTCTTCTACGCGAAGTGTACATTGACAAACCGTTCCCAGAGTTTGAGCTAGACCCTGGACAAAGTCTACAATTGTTAAAATCCTTATATGGTCTTTGCGATGCGGATATTTGTGGCATGCGACTCTCTACAAGCATCACCAGCATGACCTGGAGATGACCCCCTTCAGGATTGATCCGGTACTTAAATACCTGCTAGACAACGGAAATTTACGTGGATTATCGGAAAGCTACGTCGACGACCTTATTAGGTCTGGTGATCAGCATTTCAGGAAAATATCAGAGGCTACACGGACAAGTTTGAGATGTCTGAGGACACGAAATTACCTTCAGAATTCACAGGCTTTGTTATTGACCAAGGGAAAGAAGGAGTCTTCATACTGACCAGAATTCCTGCCTACGAAAGCTGGAGTGTCTCCCAAAGACCTGCTCATTTCGACATTTTCGTTCAATGCGTATGAAACTGGCATGGCTCGCCAATTCACGCCCTGACTGCCTTCTGGAGATATCACAGCTATCTCAGGTAACGGAGAGCACGCTTGGAGATGACAGGGAAAAGATCTTGAGTAGACTGAAGAAGGCTGTGAAATACGCTGTGGACAATAGGACACAACTTGTGATCCCAAAGCTTGAGCGAGAATCACTCCGCGTTTTTGGATTCTGTGATAGATCTTTTGCCAAAAATCCTGATATGTCCTCTCAGGTTGGCCACATAGTATTTTTATGTGACAACCACGGGAACGCTGTACCAGTTGTCTTTAAGTCCTACAAAGCAAGGCGCGTGACAAGATCCGCATTATCAGGAGAAGGGATCGCGTTTAGCGATCTGTTCGATGTTTCATCGCTATTTCAAAGAAAATCGCCATTGTAGTTGGAAGGGAAGTGCCTGTACAGCTATTGAAGGACTCTAAAAGTTTGTTTGATGTGATATCAAAGCGTTCTAGGACGGCAGAAAAGAGGACGATGCTGGACATCGCGGCTGCGAGAGAGAGTTTTCGTGACAAAGCCATATCGGATATTGGGTTCGTGCGCAGTTCGTCCAATATTGCAGACGGACTTACCAAGTCCATGTCCCAAGCTGCGCTCCGGGATGTTATCACTACAGGATATTTGGAAGTTGTACCAGAAATGTGGGTTATCCCAAAGGATTAATCATTCTTTGTTTCACTTTGGTATAATTTGAAGCAGTTAGACTACCCGAACGTTCATTCCCAGTGGTCCAACACACAATGCGAGTGTCTTCGCATTGATGTATATGGGAGCACTTTCCTTGGAATCCAGGAAAATTTTTCTTGTTGCATCAAGCGTGATGCAGTGGTCCACGCTGTGTCCCCTTTCTTGTCGGATTCGACAAATCCATATGCCACCTTCTATCTTCGATACTATTTCTCTTCCTTCGACCGCACTTGAATTTCGAAGCACCTTTATGATTTGTTTTGGTTTGTTAAATTTCACCCCTTACCGTGTCGGCAAGATGACTGGGCCAACCTGCCCTAGTTTCCAAAGTGTATTTTGCATGCTGAGAACGTCGTCCGCGCTACGTCGAAAACCAACTCGACCAAACAGAACGCCAAGAACATTGATTGCTGCAGCGGGTACACAGTCATATTCAGACGCGTCAACTATGTTGCATGAGACATCATGCCGATGGAATTTAGCAAGGTCTGGATGCGGATCACGAGCGCCTGGACCGCCACGATGACTGCTATTCCTGGATGTTTGCGGCAGAACTCCTTGATTACTGCAATTTTGAATGCACCAATATCGCCATCTATTGGAACCAAGGAAGCATGTACCATGCACACCTCGGGTGGTCGAACGTTGCTAGCAGTTTTAACTATTAGCTTCGTACGATAGTTGAATATTCGCATACTCTTCATAATGGTTGTGGATGTTAGAATGTCTTCATCAACCTCCCAGTAATGATCAAGACCAGAAGACCCATTCGAAGTTGCATGCCACTTGCGTACCTCTAGCTGGTGAACTCCATTCCAATTTACCCCATACATTACTGCCTCGTATTCCCAATCTCTTTGAAGATGTCGTATTTCCTTCTAGTATTCGTTGAGCAAGCGCAATATTTGGGTGATTGCGTCTCCCTGTGGTGGCCCTTCATGAAAGGATGGTACGTAAGATTGGGAATGTTTCGAATGTTTTGTTGATTGATGTGAAAGATGTGGTTTTTGAACCTACTTTGTAATTAGCGACCCTTTCAATCGCAAGTGCTCCTCCACATGGCTTGGCGACGCTCGTTTAAGTTTAATGAGAAGCCTGCTGCGGTCATGCTTGGGCAGTCATTCGATCGCCCCGAGCGCCGCGCGAGCAAAGTCAAAGAGCTTTGCATATTGTTGCGGGTGTTTGTTACCAGATGGGTTGGATGATATTGCGTATGTAGATATTGATAATGAAGTGCGTGGAATGGTGAGGAGTGAGAATGATGATGATGAAGAGGAGAACGAAAGCGAGAGTCAAGATTTTGTGGGTGATGAAGTAGAAGATGAAAATGAGGGCAGAACAGGTATCAGACATATCGTTCTGGTTTTACACTGGCATCTGTGGTGCTGTTTTTCGAATCTTTCCAAGGTTTCTTTTTTCTAGCTCTAGGATATTCTTGGTTTTCTTGCCTGGCATACTGTATTGCAAGTGTACTTTTGTATGCTCATGGGAATCGCTTTAGTTCATGGAGTTTTGTTTAGCATGTTTTTCCTCCACCCCGACGCAATCTGCTAGTAACTGCAAGGAGGGAGTGTCGATTCTGGTAGGACTTACTGTTGCAATGACGGCGACACTGTAATGTCGCCAGCGCTGATTGCGTATATATTCAGAGCCGCCCCCGCCGATCGCGAAAGAATAGAAAAGTAAGAAAAGAAGTATTATCAATCGAGAGTCAAAGAAGACCGATTGAAACGCCCTGGTGGAATATTACGGCACTTCTTACCGCAGTAAAGCCAGTTTTGTTTATTTTCTATTGAGCTCACCGCTCGTCAAATTACTACCCGGACTAGATCGTACTAGACCGCTATTTGGCAAGGCATCAAGGGCAATTGTCACGAAAATAAGCCTAGTATCTGCGGGATATTGGACAGCTGTCCTTGAGGGTTGCCGTAGCCTTGTTACTGTACATACTGTACATCGGATGGCTACCGTAGATTTCAGACCGCTGAGGGTCAATAGAAGACGGCTGCCGCAGGGCCGAAAGGAGGAGTGCGCAGGAGGCACGACACCAGTCTTTTACAGACTTTTGTTTACGGTAATTGACACATGAGTATATACCAAGAACTACTGTTCGTGGTAATACGCACGGCTCCAGAATTCGGACGTATCACCGACGCCCAGTGATGTTCCGAGGTCGTAAAAGAACTCTCCTCCGGGAGACCAATTCCAGTAATTACAGACGCCTCAAATTCTGGAGAGTAGCGCTCCTTAGCGTCATTCAAAGGGGAAACGACAAATCTACCGCTATCACTCTTCTTCACCGCATTCAACAAGTACAGGGCATTGAAGAAGAATAATGATTTGTACATAGAAAGAAACGCTTTAATCGCGACAACAAAATTTAAACAAGTATTTAATCACATGGGCGATGAGCATTGCCTACTGAACTTCCGATTCTTACGAGCAGAAGTATTCAAAGTGGCCAAAATTGTAACATCTAGAAACGAGTCGTACAAGACAAAACGAAATATTTACATCTGTACTCGATTCCTAGCCACATGTGTTTTACTCAAGCGCCTGTCAACACTGCACCAGTGGAAAGACCTTGAGTTGATGTTTAGAAACTACTCCTCCCACTTATCCGAAATATTTTAGGAGACTTCTGATGACTTTATGGACAAGTTCCAATCGCTAGTCACAAGTCCCATCAGTGAAACTTTTATTCAACAGAATGCAGGGCGATATGAATTCACAATAAAAAAAATCGAGAGCATTACAAAACTGAATTGGATACATTAATGGTACTATCCTGTAAATTGCTAGGCCAGATGATGCTGCACTACAAAACGTTGTGCACAAAGGCCCTAAACGTAAACATGCGTCAAAAATTCAAGCTATAACATCCCCAAAGGGCTTTTTTGTTCACGTTTATGGTCTTTTCGAGGGACGCCAACATGCCTGGACGATTTTCTCTCGATATGGTTTAGATGAGTCTCTGGAAACTGTTTTAAAATTTGGATCTACATGCTACTGTACATACGGAGATAGCGGTTATAAGTGGAGGGCTTATCTAAAGTTCTTTTTCAAGGGTCATCCCTAACACCCAATCAAGCGGCTTTTAACAAAGGAATGCCCTCCCGCCGTATAACAACAATGTGGATGTTTAAAGAAGCGAAAGCATACTGGAGTACTGTGGATTTCCCAAGAAAAATGCGTGCAATGCAGCTTCCTGTTGGAACCATATACATTTGCGCGCTTCTGCTTTGCAATATAACGACATGACTATATAGAAATCAAACTTCACTTTACTTCGGATGCGATTCACCCTCTTTGAGTGAGTATCTACGGACTAGAATTACTGCTTCGGATTAAGCACTTTGCACAAACCATTGCTCCTACTTCAGAACTCCAACTCCACGGCAATGTCATTTTACTTGATTGGTTTAGTACTTTCTATCGTTGTACTTTCTTTAACGAGCTCCGCCATTGTTTCCATTATGAGATTCATCTGTATAAGTTCTAGCTCCGCAGCTGCCTCCTTTTCCTCTTTTCTTTCCTTACGGGTACGCTTTCGCTCTTCGATTTCTTCCTCAAATATAATTTGGTCTAATTCGAATTTCTTTATTTCCATCTCTATACACTGGTTCTCTGTCCTTTCCAATGCTCTCGCAAATAGATTTTCGTCCGTCATATCTGTCTCAATTGCTGCCCGTTTACGCCTCCTTTGTTGTCCCCGGTTGGGGAAAAATCTCGGGAGCTTCTTTCACCACTGTCTAGTTTGTTGACAGAAGATTCTCTGTCCTCATTATATTGCCGTGCAGTTGCGCGAGCTTTAATAATAGCCCCAAGTTTCTCCTTCTCTATTTCCCGTCACTTTTCCATCCCCTTCTCTATTAACGTTCCTCTGTCATACCATCTCTGTCGTCCTTCATAGTAGCGATCAGATCGTCTATTTCGCATCCATGTCCTTCAATTCCGCTCATCAACTTCTCTTGGCGTTCGATGCCGTCAAAACTACGCTGCAACCGCATGTAGCGTTACTGTATAGAATTCCGGGTAACTGCCTTATTCAGCTTCCGAGTTGCGTTTGCATTTGCCGCTGGTATTTAGTAACATTCACATGTAGCTCCATTAGGGGCAAAATGTGCCATACAGGCGGCTACCTCCATAACAATGACAAGATCCTCACCATATGTAAATTTCGATCGCCTACCAGGCCCTTGGGATAGACTTGATACTTTAGCAGAATTATGAGATATTTCGCCTGATAGTTCCGGTACTATCGGTAGTACCTCCAGTAATGGATGGCCAATGATCTCGGTGGTAGTAGTTGTAGTTGGTGTAGGTGGCTGAGATTACAAATGAAGAGGGTGAGGGGTTATGATGGTGAGGGATGGCGGAGGGCAATAGTTGGAGGGAGGTGAAGAGCTGGTAGCCAAGCGTTTTTACTTGGTATGTGATCAATACAGTCTGTGTTTGTCGATGGTTTCTCAACATTACAGTTAAAAATGGTTGGTCTGACTGTCGTAAGGAAGCAGGTGGAGGATATGGAACATTAACTTCAGTAGTTTGGTCCAAGTTATGCATTTCGCAGTGTGCTGAGACGTGGTTCTTGGAAATGAGACGCTAAGAGCGGTGTTATAGAGTGGCGTGCGGCGATCCGGAGTTTTGGGAGGGGGAGGATACTTTCATTTTAGTGCTCGGAGGAGGGTTCGTCTCGTAGGGAATTCCGGATTGCAGTTGAAATACGTCGCAGGAAATTCCTATTCGATATGGCATGATTCCAGTGGAAAAGTGTTGTTCTCTATGAGATATTTCGGCGATAGAACACTGCTCAAAGCAGTAGAGATTTTCTGTGGTGTTTGGCACACTTCGATCCCGCTATGTTGCAGGAAGATTGCGGTATGCGGCACGAATTTTGTGAAATGAAGAGTTTTGGGTCGGATATGCTGCGAGAACTAACCGGCTTCTTTTTTTAAGGAAGGAGGGCCTGGTATCGAGTGTTTGCACAAAATGTTCCGCTCTATGTCACAGAGGTCTCGTAGAAGGATGGATGTTTCATTTGGCGTGTGTGCGGGAGGTAGATGGCTTTTCTAAGCAGCAGGGTTCTCCTGTGTCGCAAACTTTCAGGACTCTCGTGCAGGATTAGGGTTTGATTTGGAATGTGCGTACGGGAGGTTGCTGCATAACACGGCAAAACTAACGTGGGGGTTGAAGTTTAGGGATAGGAGTCTCGCGGAGAGATTAAGGTTTGGGTGCGGATGTTCGGGGGGGAGACGAATGTGAGAAGCGGTAGGATGCTCGATGGGAGCTTGAGTTTTGTGTAGTAATATGGACCCTTAAAGAGACCACACCACCAGGTGGTTGGGGTTTTCGAAGCAAAGCTTCTTTGGGAGACCAGTCTAGGAGTCTAGACAGCTAGGTGGATTAGCAGGGTAGGGCGACTGTAGGTCGCGCTTGGAAAGTAGGAGGATGCCTACGGTCCTCCGGGAATTTCTCCGGGTTTAGAGGGGATGAGAAAAGGGGGTAAAAGAAGGGAAAATGAAAGGGGAAAGGGAAAAAGTGTGGATAAGGGAACGGGTTCTTAATTTTACTCCGGGAGGACCTTGAAGGGTTAGCAAAAATGGTAGCGTGACTACTACGGCAGCGGTTCGTAGGGGGTCTACTCCTGACACCTTAAAAGATTTGCGCCGACTACGCCGGTCGCACGCTAGATAGATTTGGCTACAGTGAGCCTGCGTGCCGCCAGGCTTACCGGTCACTGTTGTCTATCCGCCATGGCACTTTCCTCCCCTCCTATAATACACTCTTTGTCCTTATATGAGGACAAAAAAATGTGAAGTACTGTACTGTGGTAGTCAAATAAACTTTTTTCTTGCCTCAATATTTATTAGTAAAAAGGTTGCACTGTTAAGAGTTAGTTACAGGAGTGTTCGACTGACCACCGTACTGAAGATTCAATAGCCTCCTAATTTATATACCCCAGTCACCTCCTCACATGCATCACTGGGATGGTTGCCTATGGTGCGAATCGTAGGTCGCTGCGCCAGAGATCTTGAGTTCTATTCTCGCTGGGCATCTGTAAGAAGTCCGAAAATTCCAAAGAGAACTCGACTGGTTGTGAAAAATCTGTTGTCTCAGTGCGCCCATTAGAAATCCACTTGAACATGAGACAGAATACAGTGACATCTCATAAAGGGATAATTCAGTGCTCCATAGACAGCTAACTTTGCAAGTCAGATGAAGCAAGTAAACCAGTAGGGGGCTATAGAAATAGAACTCATTGATCATTTTTTCTTTTAAACAAAAGTCACAGTAATTTTATATCAACTTGGAATCCTATTTGAGATCCAGAAGATGTTTCTCGCGCACGTGGTCCATGAAACAACACCTTTTTTTCTCGCGTGACAGATATAAACATCACCAAGGCCGCTTTCACGGAAGTAGAAAAAATGAAATTTTGACTTAATGACCTTACAAACTCGACAGCAACCTTGGTGAGATGCGTTTTTATACTCACCATTACTTAATTTCCACTTCTTGTTGGTTAAATCAAGATTATTTCCAATCCCTGCAAAAGAATCCAACATCTCGTTGTCATCCCATTTTCTAAGCAGTTAGATGCCCTACGTGATATCGAATCAAACTGGTTCTCAATTAGCTCTTCGGCAAGCATACCATAATATTTGGATTGTGATAAGTAGAGTCTTAGACCGAGGAATGCTTCTATAGTAAAAATGAATCTACAATTATGTTCGACAGGAGAGAGGAAATGACCCTGAGCGACCAATCTTTGACTTTTAATTTCTTCTCAATTCCAAGGGTATACTGCCTACATATGTTGTGACAATCGATTTGAGAACACGTGTCGTAGTACCCTCCACAACATCTGGAACTGCAATCTCGGATTCTACTTTCCTTGTCTCACCATCCACGGTTCTACATCTTTCCCTACGAATTGGGTTCCATGATTGGTTGTATGGCAACTGCTGACAAAATCATCGTTCTCTATCCATCCACAACATAGCCGTTAAAGATTTGTTGGTGTCATGATTCTTCAAAGCCATCGAGATATGATCTCCGCGCTCCTTGAGCTCCTGTGACGACAAGTGCTGCATCCGAAATTCCCTAACCGCATTCTTGTCCACACCAATAAATCTCGTTCCATATCTCATCAAGGCTTCCGCAGTTGAAACTGATGCGGAAAATTAATCTCCACATAGGATGCGACTTTTCTGCAGCCAAAATTGAAAAATACGAAGGGTAATTGCGTTGGTGTGTCATAATTGGTCTGTGAATTCACGCCGAGGGCCACCCGTTTTCCCCATCACGAGCTCCAATTTCAACATTATTGCAGACTGAACAAATGCAGAAGCCTTCAATTCACAGCCATTCTCGGCCTTTCTGTCATATAAAACGTACTGTGGGAAAGGACGAGTCCTTTCTTGATGTAATCTCTTCCGAGTCCATACCATCTGCTAATACTTTCATCGAAGCGTGAGAAGATGGCGTGACATATTGTCTGCGGTAGTCATTAATGGCCTTCGAAAATACAATTACCAGAGACAATCTCAAGTCATCCAAGGGCCTTTCCTCCCGTTCAGAAGTGTGACTGAAGTAAATGTTTACCAGAATCAGCGCAAAAGTTCTACGTGACATGATCTTTCCATTTCTCGATGCTGGAATGTACTTCGATCCAGATTCACTGCAGAGGTCGCAGCGGTTTGAAAATAAAACCCTTATCATTAGTTTGAGAATCCCAAAGAACCTCAATATCTCTCCTAACGAGACTGGATGATTTTCAATGGCATCCAATCTATCTTTTGTAAGGTCACGCATAACGTTTAGGTGACGGAGCGGAAACCTGCTCATAAATCATTCAAATGACGATAAATCTAGAGAAGCGTGACCATACGCAAGAGTATTACAAGAGTAGCAAATTATATTGAAGCTTTTTAGGTCAAATTTTAATTAATAGGTTTGAAAACCTCTTTTTTGGTCCATGATAGCCCAAGAGAAAAATCAGGTACATCTGATTGATGCGCCATGGAATCATCTTAATTCCCATCCGATGACGACGAGGACGGTAGAAGAGCGCCCAAACCTTCATGAACCGCTTCGCTTGGCAATTTGGCGGTTACTTCCTCCACTAAAACGCCTGTTGGAGGTAATCCCGCTTTGATGTTGACAATCTTCAACGTGAAAGTTTTGATGCGGGCACGTATCTTTACAGCCTACCTCCACTCATTTCCTAGTTCGACCGCTTACAATGTCTATGTGGACGGCAATGACGGTTCCAGCGACCAATTTCATCTTCCAAGCTGACTCATGCAAGCGCTTACAATCCGCAGCTGACAAAACAAGGGAAGCACGGCAGTAAATCGGATTTCCTGGAAAGGTTCGTCGATCCACATTTGTAAAAATTGAGGGGAATTCGATGGGTATCGCGTCAAGGAAAGTCTTTCCTGCGATGAACAGAGCGTGAATTCTCGAAAATTTTGTTTTAATCGAGTATCTACATGGTTTAAAGAGTACGTGGGAACTAAAAAAGCGGTTAATGTCCTCATATGAGGACAATAGTCCAATAGATACTAGATAGGAATCTTAGTTGTCTTGTAACTTCCGCGGCGGTTATTTCTGGTTTACTGTGGTGCATCAAAGGCCGGCGAACCTAAGTTGTCGAATTGATACCTACTGTGGCACTTTCAGCTAATTAGTCCGACAGTAATTACTAAAATAGAGGGATAATTAAAGAGAAAAAGTAATTGCCAGCACATTTCATCCCGCTCTCATTTCATAATCGGCATGTTCTCTACTCGCTCTGGCCGTGTCTTAGAAGACCACGCTAAACAGATCTTGTTTCGCCCTGCTCCCGCTACTCTGTCATCAAGTTCTAACTTTTGCCACGGGTAGGTTTTGCTTCTTCGTTCAGATTCACCGCCAATCTCTTCGCAATCATACCTTCTCATAGCGAGAGTCTTTACTCAACTAGAGAAATTCGTATCACTTGTATGATTTAGTTATGAAACCAACCCTTTCCTACTCGATGAAATGAGTATACTTTTGGGGATACTGTGCCCTGCATTTGCCTCTCCAGGGACGAGAGAGAAACATCACAAACACAGCATTGACCACTCGTGCAAAACATGAATAGCAATCACTACGGACTATTCACGCCCATGTACGCACTTTGCGTTACATCGGGGTCCTAGATTTGCCTGAACCAATTTTGCTCGTATGTTGCCCTCATAGCTTAGAACTAGAGTGAGCTAAGACGATGTATTCATGAGTAGCACAGCAAAGGTGCTTAGTAGAGTGATTAAGCTGCTAAAATAATGATTGTTTATACAAAGTGCTTTGCTGTGATATCTCAATCTTCTTTCACCATCATTTACCATTATATTGCAATTGCTTCTATGTCATTTAATAGTACAGCACCATCATCAATCTATGGAGATAGTACTTTTAAAAAATCCTCTACTATGGTATGCAAGAAGATTTGGACTACAATCCAATGATGATGGCAATGGTAAGGCATTGTTGCAATTCATTCGCTGTCGACAACGTCAAAATTAATTAACATGATTAATCTTAAGGCAATGGACAAGAAGAGATTTAATACATCATTAGAAAGCCTACAAGCCAGGTCTCTTGGTACATTTCAAAAAATTGAACGATTTATCATTTCCACGTTGAGTTAGTAAGTTTTCGGGGACCTCTGCTTTTTAGAAAATATTTTGTGATTCATCATTTATATCCCGCAGGATGAAGGCAGAAAGTTTATATATTTTATGTTGAATTAGTAGAATCCTTTCGTATTTGGCAGGGGCTCACGGAACTCGCCCTGCATTTCAAGTAATGATCGCCATTTTCCGAAACGGATCACAAGAATAATGTCTCAAATGATGATGGTACATAACAGGGGCCTTCGCTATCGCCGGATGTGAAGAAGAATACCGTTGAGGCTCGTACTATACTTATCAAGGAAATAGGTAAAAATCTTCTGATGATACTTTTTAACCTTGGAAAACAACCATACAAAAATTTCCGAAAGAAATATACGCCGCTGTAAAGATTGCCACAAAGTTTCAATTTTATACAAAGCCTAGTTGCATGTCGTACAAATATCAGTCTCTCTATGACTATTTGTTTTTGTTTTCGTCTCTGTTTGTTCAGCTTGATGTACTGCAGTGAATCGTGGTGAATATATGCGAGTTGCTGCCTTGTTGGCTTCTTTTGAAGATAAGTACAAATCTCCCTTGTGGTATTCAATTATAAAAATAAAAGCAAAATCAGACGGAGAGTTGTGGGACCAACCCACCTCCTCTCTTAGAGGAATATGGCAAGCAGTATTTGGCTCGATGGGGCAATTCTGAGACAAGAATGGTTCATCTGCAAGCCCTCAATACGTACTGTGTTTTAATTGATAATGAAAGTAGCAAAAAGAGATTTCAGCAGGAGAATAATAAGGAGAAATCACACGATGACAATGAAGCCTAGATCCAAAGACGCTGCAAGTCTGATGGCAGTCGAGCAATGTGCTGGACAAGAAGATAAGTTTATCTTCGATTCTGGTGCAACGAACCATATAATGAAGAGTGTTTTGTGGTTGCAAACATATTCGCTGTGTAAGAAAAGCTAAGTCACCATCGAAAACGGCGCAAATGTTCTACTCCCGTCAAGCGATTCAGTGGAGTTTAGACTGAAATAATTAGAGGCGGATGGGGTTCCCCCACAACAGTCAATGCTCGTAGGAGACTTAAGCTTGAACCTGATATATAGCCCTTTACTGTACAAGGATAGATTCAAAATCTTTTTTCTTGAGTCTAGATAGCAATCCCGTAATGAAGATCAGCTCATTCTCTACAGGAATAGAAAATATGGTCAGTAGGTCTTGGATGCCATCTTTGTTACTACTAAAGTCTGTATTACCACAGAAAATGTCGCAGATGATAATGCCTTGTGGCATGAACGCCTTGCATATGTACATCAGAGGTCCATAATGGACTTACAAAGATGAGGCAGTATGTGGAATGGATAGATCCATCATTACGATTGAAGACCAGAAACTGTTAGAACAACGACGTGTGTTTCTACTGAATGGTGTGCAGTGGACTGTTGAATAAACAAATTGAGATACTGTATTTTACGATAGAGAAGGTGAACACATTCAATGCGCTGCCCTCCTCAAACTTTCTACAATCTACAAACTACACGCTTCTTATGTAGACATTTCCTCTTGTAGAGTAATATTGTAGGTGATAGTACATCGATTACAAATCAATCAAACAATACAAATAGCGACCGCTACCAACGGTTATGAAATTCACAAGTAATAAGCCCATTCATTCAAATGTCATGGCACATCCATGTACCTTCGGTCATCCAGAAACAAGCGAGGAACTATTTGCACACGAAAAAGCACAGGACCTAGACCGTCGGGCCTGCCATTCATTCCGATGGATTTGGGAAATTATAAGTCACCAAACACGGTGGCTCCGAGTATTTAGTATCTTTCATCGATGAAGCCTCGACATATGTTGCTTCCGAAAAAACTGTTGTTAAGGATTTTTTCATCAAGTATCACACATTGTTCGAGTGAAAGTTCAGTTGAAAAACTAAATTGTTACATACAGACCAGACGAGGAGAATAAAAAGCTCTTATTACGTATCTTTGGTCAAAGGGAAGCGAAAGACACATGAGCTCTCCGTTAACTCCAGAACTCAACGAAAGTGACGAAGGAACAAATCTGACACTAATGGAATCCCCACTTTCTATTATTTCAATAGATAACATGGGATAATACCTTTTGCGGGAGCCAATACTGCATACTACAGATACAAGGAACCGCATATTGTCACCGAATGAAGAAAGGCTCCGAACGAGATCATGTGCGGCGAAAAATTACGCGAGAATCTCAAAAAAGTCCTATTCAATTAGACTTAGGTTCACATACCGAAACATAACCGACAAAGGTTGAGCAATAAGGGTTTGTTATTCTCCTCTGCTGCTATGAGTCTCTGGTTTGCGAGATATGGATCGACTAACAACAGCGGGCCGTAGAAAGCAAACACGTGAAGTTCAAAGAGAGTTTGTCTTATCAAAGAGAGTGGTACACGGAGAACAATTGAACCATCTAGAGGTAGAAAATTCAGAAGAAAATTGGACGGCTATTTAGAGCGAAGTCGAAACCTCGGCTAGAACTGATCGTCCAATCAAGCTGTCCAAGTCCCCGGAGAACCCGCCAAAAGAAGCGCTTATCTATAATCATTCTAAGAATTATACCAGCAGCGACTCTGAGAAAGGGCCCGAAGCATTCTCAAACTCTGACGACGAAAATGAATGTAGATATCAAAACCGTTCTTGCATCTAGCCGAAATTATTTGACCCCAGTGCTGCATAAGTCGCAGCGACTTTGCATGACTCGATCTCATAAAGGATCAAGATGAGCTTCCCTCACTCAGGGCGTTGTAAGAAGGAAATAAAAATAAGAGATGAACTCCATGCTCAAACATGAATTATTCTTCAAAGTACCATTTATTTACGGACTGCAAGTCCTAACCAAGAAGATAATTTTCAAGCTTAAATGAAGAAGTGATGGTTTCATTGCCAAGTAAAAGTATTTTATCGTCTTCATTAGATTTTTACAAAGGTATTTCATCGATATTTGATCTCATAGGGCCTTCAGTGCATTTATCATTTCCATAACGATTGCACTCCGCAAAGAATGTTTCATACATCAGATGGACTTAAAAAACATTTATGCACGAAGATATAGATAAAACACGTAAATCAGCTTGCCATGTGTTTAAAGTTTTGGAAGAAGTAAGGAAAAACTAAAAATGCTGAACGAGGACCTTTGCAGCCTCAAATATTTCTCCAAACGCAAGAAGCAGAAGTCCTTCATCTCGCTACTTGGTTTCACAGAAGAAATTATGGATGATTGTATGTACGGCAGAGATTTTGTTTAGATATTAATTTTTGTCGATGATATTGTAATGATATGCCCAGATGATAGTCTCAGTAATGGGGTGAAAAATGACAATACGCCATCCCTCGAGCTGATGGATCTTGGAAACCTCACAGATTTTCTTAGAGTCCAGTTGAAAAGGTCCGGCGACTCAATAAACATATCGCAAGTAAATTATACTTAAAACGGTCCTGACGTACTTTCATATGTCATTATAATCCTTTGGCGACGCTTTTGGCGATCTGTAAGAACTTTATGGACACCACTGACGTTCGCCCTGACCGAAGTTTGCTCCAGGAGATTTTCGACTTGTTCATGTACCTATCTACGAGTAAGAGGCCCTAAATCTGTTCAGCTGTCAACATGCTGTGCAGAACATCCAGCAATATATCCTCAGGGGAAATGGTGGCAGCAAAGCTTGTGCTAAGATTTTCGGAGGTACCAAAGGCCTCTACATCACAGGACTTCAGAGCTTGTTGGTCCCCTGGGCCGATTTATACTGGCCAGGCGACACATCTGACAGAAATTGTACTTTCGATATGCTGCTACAGGTCGGACCATCTTTATTAATGTGGGACCCGTTAAAAAAGAGCGGTATTGATTTCTCCTAAACAAAGGTTGAGCATATGTGCATGAGAAAGTGCGCGAAGAACATCATCTGGATTTGTACGCTACTAAGAAATCTATGCGTGTCGAAAACGGTACTACTAAGATGTCCGAGGACAATCGAGGGGCTAAGAGGTGTTTTATGGACGGTTTTCATCGATCGACGCATTTTTGCGATTCATATCAAATTTATTGGTGAGCTCTTGGAGGATGAAGCATTTCTGTGGAATACTGCAAAACAGAGATGAAAATTTTGGATTTATTCACAAAATCTCTTCCTGAAACACGTCACAGTGATCTTTGCGAGAAAATAGGTATAGATCTCATTGGTATACGAGAATCAAGGAGGTGTGTAAGTATAGTGATTCTTTCGTATTACATTGCTTCGCTTTGATCTCTCAATCTTTCTGCGTCATCACATAACCTTCTCTTGTAATCTTGTCGATTTCATTTAATAAGACAGAATCATTTTCATCCTACGTGAGATAGTTCTGTAAAGGAATCCTCTACTTTGGTATGCAAGGGACTCAAACTACAAATTAGGAGATGATGCCAACGAAAAGGCATTATTTCAATGCATTTGCTGTCGAAAACGTCGATATTACTTAATTCTTTCGTCTTTAGTTACTAGAACTTTGAATTATTAGGGAGATGTAAATATGATGACTTTGAAATTCAATATACAAGAAATATTTATACTGCATTAGAAAAACTGAAAATTGTCTCCTAAGTCAAATTTAATCAATTTTGGAACGAGCAAATTGCTCCATACTTGCAGAACTCCAAAAAAAAGAATGATAGGGGGAAAGAACATCTTGACAACATTTTCAACGGCGAGGAAACATATTTGCACAGAACCACTTCTTTTGCCTAAATATTCCAATAGGTGCACTTAATTCCTTTAGTGTTTCGTGAAAGATCTCTTGAATTGCCCTAGTAGCTCTCAAAAATACCTTTACTTCAATCTTGAACACCTTGAATATAAAATAAACCAAAACTTACTGCAAAAAAATAGCTAGAATATCAGAAAAAACCGCCGCTTACTTTTCAGAGAGTATGTTTTAAAGTCCCCTTTTATAAAAAACTTTGCAGGTTCAGATTCATATATGTGTTTATGGTGGGGAATATTACCGAATAAACGAAACAAAAAGAGTAAGTAGGAGAACTATAGTAGCAAAATTCAAAGTGGACTCTTTAAAGTTTCCTCTGCCCTTTGTTATATATGCATGTATCTTTTTTTGATCATTAAGTATTGAAAAGTGCGATGAAAAAGTAGTTTTACCCAGCTATCCAACTTACCCACCCATTCATAGCATAATATTCGGCTCTCCTAGAACCCCCCTTATCCTATTGACAAACCTTGGACGTTAAATGCTCTCGTCTCCTTATTGAAACATACAAAATATTCAGTAGGTATCGCCTCAGACACTTACGAAAATGATACCAAATTTTGTTGAAAGCGCTAAGAGTAGATCGCGTGAACAAAAGTTTTTATTTATCTTTTCACCATATTCTTTCAATTTTTAATAACCAAACATTATGCTTAGTCGATATTTTAGAGGGTGAGAAAGTTGTTCCGCAGGGTTCGAAATATTTTTTGAAGTGGAGGAAAGGGAAGTTTGCAATCATTAGGATACTCATACATTTTCCAGAGAACTTGGAGGAATTATGGAGCCGAAACTAATGAATTAATTAAGGTGAAAGATTTAAAAACATTTTATTACTTTCTATTAGCGCTGAATATTTTACCATGCGTAATTTTCTTTCTATCTCTATTATCTTGCCGCCCGGTGTTTGCTCTAGATTAAAGCTTGCATTAGTCAAAAAGGGGAATATGAGAGAGCTTCGCGTTTCGTGGCAGAACACGATGGTTGCTGTTCTCATTTTACATCTTTCTTGGTGATAGAAGGGAAACGGGCTAGTAAGGACCACGGTAAATTGGGATAATTTGAGTTCTCGCTTCACCATCTACGTGACTCGGCAGTTTTATTCTATATATACTGGAAGAAAATTCGCAGCTTTTTTCAGTGTAGTCGCAAGTTGAACAAGAGTCCCTTTATTGGTTTGTTCTGGTAGCTGCATAATGTATATGGATCTCAAGTCATATTTCGAGCCTTACACGAGATATTTGGGGGCAAAACGCGTTTACGGATATGTCTAGCAGTATTAGTCTCACAGACCCCTCAGTTACTGGCAGTTATGGCTAGGCAGGTACGAATGTACTTCCACCCATGCAAAAATACTTCGTACATAATTTTAAATGTTAATCTAAGTCTCCATTGAGCTTCCACCTTCTGGTTCGTCGAAAAAACCTATCTCTCATCCTAATATCATTGCAGTATTATACTATTATAGTCCGTATGGTTCGTCCAGGTTGAATTTTTCACTCGAAGAAATACTTATCTCGTAAAAAAATATGACATGCATAAAAGTTTCAGGCTCCTTCTCAACTCGGGCAGTTCAGTGTGAGAAGAAGTGATGCGGCCTTATCACTCTTTTTTCAGGCGAGATGAGGCGTGTCGTGCAGCAATCGCTGTATGCGACGGCCACCTGTAGGTATCTGGAGATCTATCTACATTTCGCGTTCCAATAATTATCTCTTTCATTTCTCGCTAACCAACGAACTTTTTTTAGTAGGAGAAATATGGTAGGGACTTCCGAGTTTCTTTTGCTAGCCTCAGATTTTGAAGGCTGATAAATTTCTACACATTCCCTGTGACCGCAATACTTCCTTCGCGATCTCCGGTATAGTTAGAAACCCTCCAAGTTAGGCCGGTATTTATCCTTTCTTGAGATGTCTCAGGCGCTCTGGCGGACCAGGCTTATGTTTTCTTTGGCTGCTTTGCTGAAAATTTCGTTACTGGATTTGCTCAGCTTTTTAAAAAATTTGTTGTTGTCTTTATATAGACCGAATATTGCTGCACAGATACGCATTATTCAGAAATTAAGTCTTTTTGGGTTTCTATCCAATATGTTTCTCCGTTTCTATAAATGATTGCACTTAAATTTAACTTTATGATTTGATACAACAAGTTACTGCATTGAAACAATTTTTATTCTTTTATACAAATTTAAAAGAGGCCTTTAATGATGTGTTTTTGGAAGAAAAGGTCCAAGGGGTCTCCAAGATGAGCAATATTCGGGTAGGGTCCGTAGTTTTATTTCGCACACTGTATAGTTCAGGTCTGGTGAGGACCTTTAGTTAAAAGTCCTCCAGAGACCTGTACTGTTCAATTGAATTAGTCTGCTAATCCGAACCCCCGACAAGAGGCCTAAAGCTTTGTTAGACTCTTTGGTTCATGCGGATGGCTTCTTTTTAAAACAATCCGCCCTATTCGCAGTGCTCTATATTTTCCGAACAGATTTTGGGCCAATGGCCCACAATTATACCTCGCGGATATTCTATGCAGTGTTCATCAACTGTCTTCCTTCGATTTGCTCTTTGCTTCCCTCCCTCAATATCTAAGTGCTCCCATCTATCTCACGTTAAAGTTCATCAATTGCTACCTAGCAGTTGCTGGCACTAATTATCATTTATTCTGGAGGCCACTCAATTAATCCCTACCCTCGGAATAAATGCGCTTGATGCAATCTGAGAGAGTTTTGAATGAAGGCCCAAGAATTTTATTGAAAAAGATGGATTGGACTTACTCAATAGATGTTTCATGAGCCTACTGCAAATGAGACGCAAACTGGACAACGCTTGTAATATACGCATCAACTTTCCGTACTGTACGGGGAATATAATGATCATAATTCTATATAAATCGTAAAGGTTTGATATTCTCTTCGTTACGTGCGGTGGCGGTTAGCATTATTATTGAGCTGGCGAGACAATTACATGACCCCTACATCGATGGCAAGCCTCATTAGAGTCATGACCCGTCCTCCACATGTAAATGAGGACATGTGTGGGTTCGAAGCTGACACTGAAGCAGTAGAGGAGGAACTTCAAAGTTTCTGGGACGAAGGCTCGATTTTGAGGGATCAATTTTTTATGCAAAATTTGCATTTTGCATACATTTTGACAAGTGGAATCTGACTCGTAGTCCTCTAGGATAAGTTTTGCTTCCTGCAATCTCATCGGCTGATAGATCAAATGCTTTAATTCTATTGGCCGATGAAATACACGTGTAATGACTGTAGAGGCGTCAAATTTGATTATGAGCAAGTTTAGAGGCCAGAATGTCGTTTATGGGATGATTTTACGTAGGGTAAGGTACTGTACGGGGTGAAAATTATACTTTACGGCAGCTATGCAGAGTAAGGTATGTACATGTGTGTATGGTTGCATTTGTGATGTACATGTGGTACAGCAAAGCACAGAAACCTTTGGTCCAGTGGTATCCACGGACTGCACTAGTGTCAGGTGTGGAACTGTACTTCGTACTGTACTTAAGTTCATACAGTAGGACTCGTTGATGAGAATCATTGTCATGATTACACTTCTCCGTTCTCTCGAAGTAGTGTACTGTAGATGGCCAGCTGTATCCACTGGCTGCCTTCCACTGCTGCAATCAATGGCTTCATCTGTCCAATCCATTCTTGGCTGCATCCCGGAGCAGATATTTGAATCTATAATGTGTATAAGGATTCTTTTTATGATTATTGTTTGTCCCGCTATATCCTTCGGCTGCATCTCGAAGCAGATATTTGAATCTTTAGTGTATATGAGGATTCTAGTCATGATCGAGGCTTGTCCGGCTGCGTTCTCCAACTGCATTACGGAAGAGACTCTTCATTTTATAATTTGTGCGAGAATTCTAGTTACATCTACATGCCTAGCTGTACACTTCGGCTGCATCCCAGAACCTTCATCATATTTTATAAGTTGTATGACGGGTTTAGGCCATTATTTTGGCACCAGAGAATTCGGTCCGATGGGTTTGCAAAGTAATGTGCTACATTGATGTGTCTATTGGGCTAACTTGTTTTATGCATTTTTGGCAGCCTTGGAAGCACTTCGAAAATGAACCTGATCAACATATTTACTGGGTTAATATATATCCCACTTGCTAGAATGGTTCAGTTTCTGGGATTTTGTAAATAGATGAACTGAAGTAGCGAGTAGTTGTAGGTTGTAACTAAGGTCAAAATTTTATAGTGCTGAGTAAATTCTGGGCAACCAAGCCCGCACATTCATCCGGCCAGAAAAGTTCCCCACCGATCATCTTCCCTCAAGCTCAGCGGTAATTGTAGATGATTATGGAGAGGCAATTGAAGAGGTAGGTGCAGAGCTGTGTGTGGTTATTGTAGCCTCAGGTGCAGCAATGTCTGCAGGGATTTAGATAGTTGTAGCAAACTCTAGTGAATGACTGCTGAGGAGCAATATTTATACCACAGCATAGTGTATATAAGACTCTTGTCTTCATATGAAAATATTTTTTATTCTATTTTTTGACAATGTATGGTAAGAACAGTAGTGAAGCTCTATAAAAACAAAAATTTCGGTAACTTTAACGCTGGTCCGAGTATGGCTCACTTTTGACCACTCGATAAACTTCGATTTTAATGCTATTTTGCCACACTTTACCCTTTCAGTACATATAGGTGGATACTTTAGCGAAAGTGATAGTAAGTATTTACGGTCCTCCAAAAAAATTCGATCGCCCCACTTACTGTATCCCCTAGGGCTAGCTGTTTTTCTTCGGTTGGATTTTCGCCAGAATGAAGTTCATCTGGACCCAGGGAGTTGTAAATCTATCAATGACAAGGTTTTCACCCTACAATATACGAGACTGATCTTATAAAGCACTCCAATTGTACGATTTGTCGTGAGCGTAACTCAGAAAAAATTCTTGTGCATAATTTAAATGAGCCAAGGTTTATATATCCTTCTGAATTTCAGAAGATAAATACTACTGCGAAAGATCCTCTTTTGTCTTAAGAATTTTCCCACCCTTCGCCGACTGAGCGAAAAACCCAAGACTGTTGAAGGTAATTTTTCCACCCTCCCGAGATTTCTAAACCAAACAACTAACCTTGATGCACGTTTAATAGAAATCGTTTTTGGGTGAACTAGGACGCTTCAGGTCCCAGAACAAACATGGCATACAATATCTGACAAATTAGGTCTAAGAGTAATTCAGAACTGCTTGTAGCCCTGAGCTCCCCTCCTTCAATTTCCCTTTTGCTACAAATAACTCATCGTAACTCACTATTTCTGCTATAGCGCGGCTGTGCTACAATAGAAATAAATATTGGAGAGGAATTATTCTGGTAGGACTAGTTTCCGTTACCATCTGCTGCATTCTGTACTTTCATTATTCACTAATTTGGAAACAAAGAAGCTGCAAGAAGAACGGAAAGATGCTCTAAAGTATACAAAAATCATCTCTTTTAATTTCTTAGAAATGGTGGGTCTATATACATAAAATAAACGTGGAGAAAGTGTAGGTCCTGAAAACCAATTATTGGTAGATCCAGTGCAGTCTGCGATGTTGAGGAGTTTCCTTTAAGCTATGGGATCCACCAGAAAATGTGAAAAGACACAAACGCGTAAACAAATTCTAGGAATTTCAGGTAGTTCTGCGCTTTTTTCTCCTTCGGAATCTAGCGAAGCAGTATCCCAGCTCTCAATTTGCGAGGATAATTTGGACTCATCAAAGGGTATAGACCACTTCAACAGCTAGATCGTATACTTTTCTTGCAGGTTGCAAGATCGGAAGTTTATCACCGGAGTTTTAGAACTCTTCGAAGAACCAGATAGAAAGATGTGATGAAATCAGGAGACCAAGATCGAATGAGAATCGAAGAGATGCTTTTGAGCAACTCTGATTATCCCTCCTGGATAATAGAGTGTCCTAAAAACGAGTTAAAGTTCCAATTCTAATTAGTTCGGCCACTTCCGGGGCGATGTAGGTGGGTAACCATCACATAAACAGTATTAGAGGTAGAATTTGATGAGAAAGAAAAAAAATATGATAAGTGGAGCTAATATAGGTTTATATAATCAATTTTAAGCAGAGAAGAATACTGTTGTGGCAAAATTAGATAGCTAAGTTCTGATTCAAGTCTGATTTACTACCTAATCTCAGCATTCAAATAGGTTATAAATACTTTTCACACATGTTTTCACTACCTACGGAGATGCATAGAGTTAATTCAGTGTCTCCAAATTAGTAAATATCAACATTTAAGGCCATTTAGGTCAAAATTTGGAAACAAGAGTGACTTTCACCTGCGAGAGTAAGAATAACATTTAGTTATAGCTACAGAACAATACTGAGATCGATAATGGCTTAAATTCGATAAAGAGACTCATATATTATCTTCCGTTAGAAATAGGCTGAAGCGTCCAAAAATTAAACCAATCAAAGATTACTAAAATCAGCTCTGCCGGTGACAGCGGAGCACTGTTCAAATTACAATACAACGGAGAACATACCGTTACTAGGCATATTAATTTGTAGATAAGTCCATGTGGTGTGTAGAAAGCAGAAAAGAACGGCTTTTTTATCGCATGGATCCATTTAAACCCGTTTCAGAGCTCAGACTGGGGGTTTTAGAAGTGAAAATAAATCACGCTTCCTATCAGTAATAATGCAGATTTAAGTGAAGAGATCGACGTTATATTTATTAGCGGTGCCCAAAAACCGAGATTCTTCAACATGATGAACAGCCATCTGTATTGATTTGAATACTGCAAAAAAAAGACCTGAATGAATTTTCCAATATAGATTCGGTGGACGAGGTCAAGCATGATATAGGCACAGAAAGTAACATAAATGAGTTTCTGATTGCATATTACTACTGCTAGAATGAAGCGGCTGATAATATACCAGATACTTCAGTTCTGAATGTTCATTTCCTGTCCGAGAATGAAATGCAAGGAATTGACCTTTGAACGATAGTATATTTGCGTATCGGAATTATCAGGTTAGAGAGATAAAATATGAGAATTCATTCGATTCATTACTCGATAGAATAAAAATTGTGTGCAGTATGAACAGAAACGAGGCTTGATTAATACTTGCAGAACAGACTAGACCTATACGCTTCAAGGAGTTTTTACATATTTTATGTTTATGATTGACGTTTCTTCTAAAAACATGTTAGTAAGAATTAGTGAGCACCATAAGATTCATCAGCTAAAAAATGCTCCTATGAACTATTTAATGGAAGACACGGCGACTTTTTTGCATTCTGTTATTCTGAATGAAAAAAACTAATGTGTTTGTGATTATTCATGTATTAATTCCCTGGCAGCAGAATTTGAGACGCAAAACATAGAATAAAGTAGTACGTCTGAACAAAAATTAGGAGAAGAAGAAACATATGAGACCATACTCAGAAGAAGAACGAGTCCGAATACTTTCCGACTTCATTAAAAGAATATAAACACAAAGGGAACCGAAATTGACGTTGCATGGCATTTACGAAGCTTAAACAGCAAGCTATCAGTTCCAATTGTACCATTGTATTGGGCGAGGACAATTTTAAATAACAAAATTTTAAAACACTAAAATTTCTAGAATACCTTTTTCGATCTCACTTATTCTTTGAGACATGTAGAAACTCGATCAAAACTAAAAGAACAAGAATTACTTCTTTCCTTATCTTCGAAAATATTTCCTTAACGCTGCAACCTCATACTTTATACTTCAATTTAAGATAATGGATTCAAGCATAACCCCTATAAGTCCCAATCAATACCTTGATTCAAACGGCAATTCAACTGCGGAGTATAAGCGCTTTTATAACTCGGCTTGGAAGAAAGATAGTTCACTTGAGCCGGCATTGTCATCCACGTCTACATTTCAAGTAGGAGAACGAGGAAGTCTGTGAAAGATAGATGTAAAATACGTTTTCATGCTGAATAATACCAGTTACCAACATTTTGACTTTCCTCGAACAGAATTTGCTAAAGAAAAATGACCTACTTATACGCTAAAATAACGTGAAAATGAATATTTTGTTCTTCTTTTTCTCCGACGTTTCCATCAGATGGAAATTCATATAATAAAATAATGTTACAATCATTGGCACCTCAAATTGGACACAGAAAATAGTGGACCAATCATAAGCTACGTATACATATTCTTTTACATTTTTCCTAATAATTTCTAGACCATTTTGCCTATTCTGTTCGTACTCCCGCATATGGGCATGTTTGTCAATAGTTATCGTTATTTGAATTCTTTTTGAGAATTATCCATCCGTGAGCCTCAATTTACTTCTTAACTTTCATAAAGAGCTATTTAATGCCATTTTTTCTGTTACTTATCCCCAGGAGATATATTTAGGTTCTTTGGAATTATTATCCAGTGTAAAGTTTACACTTAAAACCCGACATGTGAACTCTGAATTGGGTTGAGCCGAAGGACATTCAAGCCTAGAGCTTTGGTAAAATAATTTTATGCATAATTGCTCGGCTAACTCTCGTCATTATTTTGCTTCAGACACACTTCTGATCTGGGTAAGCAACCCACCACTCGAATCAAAAGGCATTATTCCACTGCTAGATGTGAACAGTTGACGCAAACTACCTAGAAATGGAAGCTCATGCCTCTTCACTATTGGATCAGGTAGAAAATATTTGAATATAGGTCTATTGTAAATGATCCTAACACTGCGATAATTTCAGTAAAAATTTTAGAGTTAAAAAACATTTGAATGCCGCAGTTCATTGTTGATATTTTTCTTGTCCTTTTATGAAGATATCGAGATGCAGGATAGTAGAAGACTGTAAAGCGGTGTAAAATAGTTATATATACTCAAAGTTTTGAAGCATTTGTGGAATACAAATCAAAGGTTGATTTTTGTAGTCCGAGCGTAATCCTATTTCATAAGCACACATTTACCATATGGAAATCGAGATCGTCCACCACTAATGTGCTTTCAACGACATTTTACTGTATTAGTCCGGTTAACCGTTCTCCTTCTCTTCAATAGCCCCGATTGGGTGCTGAAAACTACTCTACATAGCCTTTAAGACGGCCAAAAAGCGGCAGATGCAGTAGATGATGACTAATACTTTACTAGATGCAATATTTCAAAGTACTTTCCAAGGATTTTCTTACAATCACTAGTGCCTATCCGGTCATGAGGGGTAGGAGAGAGCCACTTCATGCACGATACGAATTGGCTGTAAAGGTACTCTGGGTAAGTATCGTACAATAGACCAATGTACTGATCGTCTTACTGCACTCAAAAAACAACGCACATATATATATGAGACGTACTAATTGAACACATACACTCTTTTATTTTACAGATCCCGCAAACAAATCAGCATTATTACAAGAACAAAAGGAGAGAATACACAAAATTTTTTGAATATGACGATTTACAATTAGTATTTCATCCTGGTGGTCGAATATTGCGAAATTGCTGAGCTCGACTCCTCCTCACTGCCTTACTTCACTTTCTTGGTCCCCTCCTTCTCCTCCTTCCTGTCTTCAGCCATTCCTCTGCACTCAAACACGTTCTCTACCACTTTTCTAAAAAACTAACCCAGCTTTTCCGCGCCTTCCTGGCAGACAATAATTTATCCTTCTCTTTCCTCGTCCTCCCACATTCAAGCATAGTTCCGTACGCTATAAAATTATCAGTTAAAGCGTTTTTTCTCCTTTAAAGCTTTCTTGAATCCGTCCGGCTTGTCATTTGTGGCCACTACTACGTCTTTAGCTTTGATCAATTGACATTCTTTCCCGCTATTACTCCACCGAGAAACCTTGTCCTCTACATCCTCTACTACTAATATCAACTCGTTTTACACCCAAACTGTGTGATGATATTTCGCTGTAGTCCTAATTCCCTTTTTCTCTCTTGATCTACGTCAAGAGTCACTTAGTTTCCCACAGCATAGCCTGGGTACAACCTTTCGGCAACGAGTAATATTACTGTCGCTAATTAATATTTTTAGCAAGTGCGCCCGTTTCGAGGTACTGATGGTCTAACTCTCCAGTCCGATTTACTGTACTCAAATTTGAAAAAATCATACCGAAAATCTCCATCACTACGATAGGAACTGCAAAATAGGTGCTTGAGCATAAAGAAAATGACCCTTCCATGAACAGTGCAACATCCAATTCCCTGTTCATATCCGCATACCAATCTCAGATTCTAAGTTATCGCCCAAATAGAAAACCTTCCCGCAAGATGGACTCCCAGTCTAAACCCCGCCTCCAACCCACAGTGCCCTTATTTTACCAATAGGCGTGAACAACGCCACCCCACATATTCCGGAACCTTGCGGCTGCCCTCATACATATGCATCGTTGCTTAAAACCATAGACACCGCCGCCCAGAGTATTTTTACGGATGTCAGAGGCCATCAACATACATTAAAAATGGGGCCCTACACCGAATGCGATACGTTCCCTCTCAAAATTCACTACAAGCATCTTGGCCTGACAATCCGTTAACGAATGAGTCCCATGGAAACGATGCTGTAATCCGCAGACGTCTGCGGGCAAAATTCATTCTCTTCGAGCCTCGTCCTTTCTCGATAATAAAACCCCATTGCCTCCGTTCCTTGAACATAGAGCCAACTCTACGTATCTCTGCCTTGATTTATATTATCATTGAGAATTAAAATCAGGTCGCCCACATAATTTAAGCCAGTTAATTCATCTGGATAGCTGCCATGTAGCCCAATGTGGTTATATTGCGGCTGTAACAACTGCAATAATTCGTGGCAGCAACAACGGTTAAAATATTTGGAGATCAATGAGTCACTGAGAATCTGTATGGTAATCTATTTTGTTCATCTTGGAGTCTTTCCAAAGTCTAGATTCAGTTTGAAGGTACTATATAATCGCGTGCCTTTGCAGCTGTAAAAATAAAAAGGAATAATCGCACCTTCATTCAATCAGAACTCCCCTGCCCTAAATTTCACCGTACTCTTGATGGAACTCAAAGTACTCAATACGACTCATCCATTTATTTTGTTTTAAGCAACGATTTTTTGGTCTCTTAGGCCACACGTTGCATATTTTACAAGACGCAATCATTTGATAGAATTTCGGGACGATTTTTATCACATTTTCGATACAATCTCACCAAAGGGTACTGGTCTAGCTTTTTGGCCACATATTCCGCGTATCTGCGTAATCAACATTCAAGTTCAGAATCTATGACTTTTTCGCAGATGAAACAATTACTGGCGCGAGCTCAAAGCTCAAATAGACCAGTTATTAATCTACGTTAGGTCTACTCAACCAGCTCAGGAGTAAATACTTACGTAATGTGTTGAAACTGATCAATTAAGGTCAGATATCTGTTTTGGTTTTGCCAAAATAATATCAAGTTATGAGAAAAATTAGGACTCAATCATGAAAGCTTATTTATAGAGAAGGTGAGTTTCGGAGAATTGTGCCATTACAGCTGCTGACTAGAATCTGTAATTACATAACGGAGTAAAGGGGAAATTTCATGCGTGAGTGGTGTAGCATGTAGCTTCTGTATATTTCTTACTCTGAAATTTAGTCGCTCTTACCTTAAAAATATGTTACAGATCAACCTTAAAATTTTCGCGTATCACATCTTTTGATCATTGAAATCTAGTTGAACGCGGATAAGCTTCGAAAATGATTAAAGTCTTGCTCAAGGAAACCTCCAAAGTGATCTCTTAGTTTTTCTAAAGTATGAATAACTTGTCTCAGATGAATTTGAAAAGATTGAATTTGCCCCACAGCTGAAAAAGCATAAGAATTAAAACTGTAGAAATTGAAAGTCCCCTGTTGGCACCAGAGCCACTGGAGGCTCTTTTTCGTTAGAATTAGATAGTTAACGTAGCTTGCATCAACCGACAATGAAAGATAATCTCTGCCTATGGTGGTTAATTTTCGTTACATATACATGGCTCACTTCAATTGTGCGGACATTCATCTCATTTGTTAGTTTTAGGTTATCTTTACAATAATTTATTCTGTCAGTTAGTATACAACCGACAGTACAGTATGTCGGACCTGAACAAAGCAGCTCAGGAAATCCTAAAGTGTAAAGGGGTGATGTTACTGCACTTCCCCGCAACATTAACAACAACCACATCATTAAAACATAATACCCAAACTAAAATCCTCATTTGCATCAATAAGCTGACCAAAAATAACCACAGGAACACTAGAAGTGTCCTCTTCACCTAAGGCATCAGAGAAGTGCTTAAACGGAGGCACATTCGCGTCCCCTCCCCAAACCTCAACTGAGGGATGAAGCTACATTTGCAGCTGATAAAACAGATTAAAATGACTAAAGAAAAAAGGAATAGAGGAAAGAAATCTAAAGGAACACCTACCCCTTGCTTGTTCCCCTCTTGAAAGGAGGAAGGAGAGCATCGGTGGATAAATGACCTTACGAAATCAACGGAGGATTAAAGAGAAAGTTTAGAAGCGGAACCTACATCAGAGAAAGCCCATGATGGAGCGTCTAAATCAACTCGGTGGCAAAAGCCATCTGAAAAAATCTGGACGTGTGAAAACGCTATGGATTTTGTCAGACGTCTTGAGTTTTTATACTAATGTAATATGGATGACTCTTCCTGTGATACGTCAGTTTTTGAAGACATAGCGTATAACTGAACAAATTGACCGATCTGACAACAGCAACAATGAAACATATATGTCTAAAACTGTATCGAGGCATCACGTTTCACAATAAATTAGAAATTTCACATCGTCTCACCTGTTTATCTGAAAGTTGACTTTAGGCGGAGATTGCAACTGTGTACAAATTCAAGTGTTCTCTCAACCATTGACACTACTTAGGATTAAAAAGGCGTAAATAAACTTCCTTACCGCTTAGATCGCCTAAAATATGATGACCTTCAAGTTAAGAGTTATTTTACCAAATCCACTCCAGCACATAAACTTCTCAACTAATACCGTGTACGAATTTAATAAGATATTTTTTCCGGACCGAGTACTGTATTATCACAATGAAAAATTTAAACATGAGGAAATACGTTATCCTTTGAACGAAATATGTAACCCTGTACGGAATAATTGTTTACTTCTGTAACATGCTGCCGATATTGAAAACAATCTGCTGCCCCACATTTACGTCTTCCGAACTTAATTTCAGCCCAATTACTCTCCAAAATTACCTCACTTCATATTTTTATGACCCCAGACCCCTGCCCTTTTAATAAGCATTAACGAAGTTATTTTAAGGAACAAATAGAGTTTCTGCTCAACTTTGTACAATCCTTGTTACGTTTGTTATGGTGCGCAGGAATATGTTTCCCTAATGTTAGTTTTTGTCGCTTTTTGTAACCAAACGTAGAGTAAATTTTAACTTTAAAGTGGAACTGCGCCCCATTAAAAAGTTTAGTGTACCACTAAAGGATCTGCGACAGAAAATCAGGAGAAAGTAAAAACTTTCTACGTCTAGGTCCGTCTCATATTTGGATTTTTCGTGTTTAATGGTAGTATGACCTTTATGATGAATCCTAATTTTTCGGTGTTATATTAAAAAGATGGTATTTTACCCGAAACGTGTTATGGACGACGGTGATAACTGAAATTTACCTCCAATTGACTCCCATAACTATTATTACTTCGGCACTCTACGAGCACATTCGTTCATTTTAGATGACCTAGTTCTCCACTATAGTAGAAAACTCCCCGGTGACATTATAAGTGGTCTTATAATGTCACCGCGGAATTTTCACACCTCTGTCTCAAGTGCAACATCAAAATCAATACTATAAAATGGGATTTCGTTAATACAGATGTCAGTTAATGTGGGAGAAATATACATGAAACTGGAATAGTAATGATCACTAAACGTTGAGAGACTCTAATATATGGATATTTCAACAATACGTGCTCTCAAAATGGACGAAACAACTAATTCTTTAATTCTCTGAAATAAACGCTATAATTTAGGAGCTTATAAAGTCAGTCTATTCAAACATAGAAACGCAAAAAGTCAGCAGTTTTTCGCATAGTACCCTCCAAATCAAGACAAAAACAGCACTTAACATCATTTGACAAATGCAAGAAAGCTGTTTTGAAAAATCCGCGTTTCTCCTGGAGACTTCCAGAAATGGCTGTACGTTTATACTGATGAATCATAACCCATTTAATCTGGATTCTTGATACAAATCCACCTGATCACATGAGAATAACGCATAAGTCTCACCGTCAAGACCAATTATATTTTTGCACAAGGTCGTTCTACTTAAACAGCATTGACAGTTCATTTTGGAAAAAGAGGCATTCACTATCGCTGGCATTGAGCAGGCCCTGTAAGGAATTTTACTTAGTGTTACCCATCTGTGAAGATTTATCCCGCACAACGCACTAAAGGCGTAGATAAAATAGACCAAATCTTCAATACATTAAAATAACCCCAAAATTCCCCACCTTTTCTACGCTATAACTAATATATTGGTTAGTGGACAAATCTGAATATTTCGACCTTTACACTGACCAAAACAATCTCCCGCTCTTTTCAACTCTTTTTCTATTGTAGCTGTTATTTCTCAGACTATATCGCGAAAAGTCCCTACATGGGCTTTCTGTTTGATTTTTTACAGCTATACAATTTTTTGTATTCACGTGGAAGCGAGCATATGTAATTCTCAGGTAGGATGATGCTAATCGATCAGCCGCACTGTGTGGCTCCTTTTTCGTATTCCTGGACCGCGTTCGCACTCCCATCATGAATTATAATGGGCTAATCGAACAGATCCAGCGGCTGTACAGGAAGCACGCAAGGATTAATTCCATTGTTGATCCTTGTGCTCTGCAAATTTATAAAATAAGCTTTTTTGTTGCTATCAAATAGTCCTATACGGACTCCTGATGTCTCAAAGCATTTGCTCTTTCTATGCATAATCGCACACACTGGGTCAAGTGCTCAAAATGGAAGTATTTTAATTTTGAATTGGCTTAGGGAAGATTACGTTTAATCTAAAATTTATGAATGTAAAATAAATTTTTCATACTTGCATAGTTTCTTTCTACAGTGGGAAGTCAAAATTTTCGAAACAAAATTTTCCATATATAAATAAATATAGATATATTTAATTTTCCATATATACGTGGCACGAAATCAGACGTTTTGATAAAATTCGACTATATTGATACTTTCCCATCACCACCAAGAGAAAAGTATGTACTAATATTACGAGACAACACTTAATGTTATAATTGTTTATTTAAATTTCCAAAAAACAACCACAGAGAGCGCAGCACACGACCTTATCGATTCTTTTGCCTCCCAAATGCGTTTATTCGGATGTTCCTGCACACATAAACAATGAGCCGCTACAACTCTTGTCCAAGAGGCTAAGCTGTAGTGGTCCATGTAATAACAGAGTAACATTTAAGTGGTACACTAGGGTGAGTAACCACTAAGGGTCCTTCGTGCCTTGATATCTTAGCTTTAAATAATATCAACGAGTGACCAAACATTTCTCCATTGGTACAGATTGCTCTCAACAATCTTCCGTTAGCAAAACGAGGAAACATATAACCTGTGACCTATCCTCCATACTAGAAACTCATCCACCATTTTCTACCCTTTTTCGTTGTCAAGCTACGAAAATGTTCAATCTATACGATTTTAAGAGTAAACTTTGCATGCAAATTGAATCATTGTAGTATATTTGTGCAAATATATACTCAATACTAATGGATTAAATACAAAAGAGAGGTATAAAGCACAAGCTAGCTTTCTGTATTTGAATATATAAATTTGGTGAAGGTAATTTTGATCTTGTTACACATTCTAATGTCGATGAGCGTAAGAAATTAGCCCTGTGCTAGCATTGGCCTCTAAAATTCATCAAGGCCATAAATGCTCTCAACTTTTCCAGGTTGACGATATTTTTATGGTACTTTTGACGACAATCGTAGCAGTGGGACCAAATTAAATTCAGACTATTCATACAATACCCCTTCTTTTATGAATCATGTTTTCACAATTTTTGCCCCTCGAGAGGGTTGAAGAGCCCGGAGGATACACTTGAACTTCTCCTCTCTCTATTAACGAAGATACACCACACACTTTATACTGCCCTTTAGATCGTAGGAGCAACTCCAGTAATTTGACATAGAAATAGGTCTTCCAAAAATGATATTTTAGCCGATACTAGATTTGAATAGCTATCACAGGTTTGTGGTGATTATGTCGGGGCAGTAAATAATATATTAATTCGTGGTAGCAAAAATGTTTAATATATCGGGAGATCAAATACTCACCGATAATCTGTATGTTAATCTAGTTTGTTCGTCCCGTATTCATTTCATAGTCTCGATGCACTATGACGGTAGTATGAAGCCCCTAGCATTTACCGCCGTAATAAAACATGTAAGGAACTATCGCATAATTGTTGGGCAAGAGCACGCACGAGATAAACTGTGCTGTACTCACGCTGGCGTGAACGCAAAGTTCTCTGGCAGCAACCACATCCCAAGAAATCATTCATCATTTTTTGAAATCAATTCTCTGGTAATTTGCTTTCATTATATTCTAATTATATTTTATATTTTCGATGTACTTCTATCCATACTTTATATTTATGGTCACTTATCACTCCCATCTTTCTGCAAGGCCGAAATTTTCATGGAATTTCTACATGGCCCCTTCAATTCTTGGTGGAAAGATCCAGGAAAATATTTAGGGGCTGTAAACGACCATGAGTCTGTCCATGGCTCATTACGTACATCTAGGCTTCAAAAGGTCTTTTCTTACATCAGTAACTATATGGAGAGGCTCTTAAAATTTGATATTTACTTTTTTCTAGGATGTGTTGGGGCTTCACAACTCAACATGGCAACGTTAATGGCGTTCTCCTACTCATCTCCATGTTGATCTATTTTTTTGAACTATAAACTAATTGTTCTTTACTCGTTATCTCTCTGAATTGTACACTGACTGACTGACTATATCCATTACACCAGACTGAATGGTTCAAGTCGATCAAATGAAGTAGAACCCGAGGTATAATAGCCATGGCCACCGATAAACACAGTGCACAATTGAGCAGCTGGTAGATTCTTGTGCGATTCGTAGCAGCGGTGGCGCAGTAGTGGACCACAATGCGCAGTATATAATTTTCTAGGAAAAAAGTGGTCATGGATGGCTCAACAAGAGAATAAAAGGGTATGGGTTAGAAATGGAAGACCGAGTCGTGGCAGGAGCTCGGTGATGGCGGTATCATGCTTCGGGAGAACTTGCGCTCGAGATCCTGGACCTTTTGTCGGTAGCCTGGGCAGCGGCGCATGCAGAGGCTTTCGTCGCTGCTGTAACAGAGGCAGATGCATACGGCGAAACGATGGTGAAATCAAAGGCAATAGGCCGCTCTCAGGGTCCAATGGGAGAGAGGAAGGAGTGAAAAAGGAGTTCTGCTGGACGCAGATCGGTGTCAGGTATCCGGAGCGAAGTATTCAATTGATAGTCCAAACCTGCAGTGCGAAATACATGATATGTGAGGATGTTGCGGATGTAGTTGCGGTTGTGGATGAGGCCAAACGCCAAGGGACAGATGTCAGCAGCGCAGTCGCCCTAGGTATCAAGTAGTTGGTCACAATCTTGACAATGCAGAGTCATCGAGGCCGTGTAAACGGGAAGACAGAGGTGTCGACTTAGCATTATGCTCCAATGTGCGCCGGAAACTTTCGTTGCCGTGTTCGTATGCTCTTGGAGTAAAGCACCGGCGGCAGTGTTTCGGAAAACGAGCCCGCGGATCCGGGGGCGAGTAAGTTGATGATTTTGAACAGGTTAGGTGTGTAAATCCTTCTATGTATAATGTAACAAGACAAGAGCGGGTGTTATATACATAATACAACACGATAGCGGAAGTTTCGTCTCTATCAAAGTGCGCCCTGTAACGATTATACAGGGAATCAACAACATTTGACTCCAGAAAAATTGGCGAAGGCATAGAAAAACTAGCTCCCCATGAGAGCATCCACGAATTTTTTACCAAGTGCATTTAATGAGTTGTGTGTGCGGATTATAAAATGTAGGTATAATCCAATTGTTTTTCTTTTCTCACTCTAAATAGCGCCATTTACATATTCCCAGAACGAAGGGTCTTTGATAGACTAAGGAAAGTCATCCAGAGTTCCATTCCGAACGAGTAGAATTCGAGAGCCCTAGTCCACGAAATTTATTTTGCCCCACCCCCAGAGGGCTCGGCCCATGTTTACACTTTGATTCCTGTATACATACGCCGAAAGCCCGTACTACTTTGCAAATGGTCAAACTAAGTTCTAATATGCAGTCAAATTATTATATTAATAGACAGGTACAACGTTCAAAGTGAAATTGTGCTACCGGACGCCACAAGGGGCAAAATTAATTAGACCCCAGTACATTTGAATAGAACCAAGGCGTTCAATTCAAAATTAAAGCCCATCGAAATTATACAGGTCACAAAAACGGTAGTTTTCTCTTAAAATGCATCAACTTACAGCCGACGAAACCATTAAACTACATCAACAAAGGTAACGAAAAAGCACTCACAAATTATGAAAATGGACACGGAAATGCCTAATTCAACCATTTGATATCATATCGAGAGATTTTGCGTATCATTTGACAAGATCGTAAGACACTGGGATTTTCCTCAGAAAGATGGCGAAAGGAGAGGCTGACAAGAAAGTCTCGAAAGCCCGCAAAATTTCGGAGTCATCAAAAAGAAGATTGATAAGAGAGGCATCGAAGGCCCTTCTAAATGCAAACGAGTCTAGAAAAGCTCTAAATTTGACGATAATTGCGTGGCGGCTGCAGCAAATTTTATCAGGCTGCGAGCACCTGAAATATCGCAAGATGTACAGTGCTTCAGTAATAACTATCGATTACCGGGACGCTTGACTGACATCGGTGCGAAGGAACATCAGCAAGGGTGACCACTCTGTACAAAAGTGACTTTCTCGGATGACAAAAGGTTTTATCTGGATGGACCCGATGGATTCAGTCATTACTGGCATAATTTCAGAAAAACCCAAAACGCTTTCCTACTCGCCAACACGACGGGGATTCTTTGATGCTCTGGGGTGCTATGTATTTTTATGGAGCCTCTGATTTGATTTATGCCATGGTAAGATAAATTTTGCGAAGTATTATGAGATCCTGAGCACTAGTAATTTAGTAAACTAGTGCTCAGGATCTCATAATCTATTAAAGTAATTAGTAAACTAGTGCTCAGCACTAGTAATTTAGTAAACTAGTGCTCAGGATCTCATAATACTTCGCTGTCTTCAAACAATAAAGCGTCATTCTTCCTCTTCTAGTTTACTACCGACTGCAGCCGACGTGTTTGGTGAGCAAAAAATTTAGGTGTTTCAGCAGAACAGTGCACCTACTCACATTTCGCTTGAGACTCGTGCGTGGTTGCATAATAAGTCTATCCCTGTTCTCCCTTGGCATGCGAGATCCCTCGATGCAAATATTCTAGAAACGCCCGGGGCTATCTTGCGAGGAAGGTTTATAGTCGAGGTAAGCAAAATGATCTCGTTGAGGATTTGAAAGTGGCTGTGAGTAAAGCCTGGAGTACTATAACACCTCACTACATCTTTAGTCTATACCGTAGTATACCCATGAGGATGTTGGCGATGATTGGTACGAAAGGAGAGGGAAACAAGTATAGTGTTGGCGTTCCATGACTTTCAAAGTTTAGGGGTTTAATCGTTTTCGCACCCGGACAGTCCATGTTTAAAATTTTTCTCGTTCGCTGCGTTCCATAGTATAATTTTTAGAATTTAGCTGTGTATACGGATTCAGCATAACATTTTACTGAACTTCTGAACCACCCCATGTTTCCCTTAGAAATACGCTCGCGGCAGTAGATACAGTATTGCTGAGTACCAGAGGAAATGTGACGCATCTGGGGGGTAGGGCTGACGCTTTTTCGCGGACTGTATTGGGTCTGGCACTATCGCGAGATGTACAAAACAAATACGGTACCCCTCAAGGTTTGCACAGGCGAATGGTCCACCACAAGAGTCGAGTACAACTTTTGGTGCCGCATGTTGCCGTCGTTGAGTCACCTCACTTGACAATCCGGCCCTAATTCCAGGCCCTATCCGCAAGCCCATCATGCGTTATGATACGAGGACCAACGCCCTGCTCGACGTGAAAAACCTTGGCGCGAGTATGGGAACCACAGTTGATACGAACGTGACATCGCAACTGGAGGGGCATGGCGTTAAGCCGCTGCAATTAGCGCAGGCGCGGGTGGAGATTGCTTGGAGCCCGAGTTTGCCGCATGTGGTTAGGAACACGGTCTCGATCTGACGGCCGCGGCTGTCGTCGAGCATGGAGTGAGAATGCCTGAGAAATCGTGTGAGGTTTTGGTGGGGAAGGAGGTGCGGGAGTTTGTGGCGTGGTTTCTGAGGGGATGTGATGTCTTGTTGCAATGTTGGCGTAGCAGTAGTTGTATTGGTGGTAAAGGTCGGGGGTACGTGAGTTGGTTGTAACGTGTTCGTCCGGTTGGCAGTGCGCAATGTGGGGCTTTCGCTGGTGAGCGGCTGGGAGTAAGGGTGCAAATGTACGGCTGCATGCTTGGTCGAGGGTTCGTTGCCAGTTTTGGCCGCTGGCGTGATGGTCGGGGTGGCTGGTGATTTCCTGCCTATCGCCATCTGGGTCCTAGCTGTGGAGCTTTTCTGCAACTGGCTTGGGAGTGTTGGAGTGCTGAGGGGTGCGGCAGGTGGGACGATGGGATCAAGGAGGCCTCGACTGGCGGAGGAGTGATGGTTGGTGACGCTGGGTGAGAAAGCCCAGATTGACGAGCTGACTCGTCAAATTACGGTTAGACGTGATCCCCAGGCGGGTTCATGCTTGCGGCAGTAGAAGCTTGGGCGTTGGTGGCATTCAGCGAGTCGAAAGGGGTTTGGGATAGAGGCTGCAGCATTGCTCCTACACATGGTACTGTAACTGTAATTGCCGGAAAATGAAAGAATGCTGTGCAAATTGGCAACGGTCGTACAGTACTGTGCTCAAAGGCCAAAAGAATTTAGTCGAATCCAATGCCTCTTTTCCGCTGTCAAGACGGAGAAATTCTGCATTGCATGTACTGCGCCTACCGCATCTCTTTCGCGCGGACAAAACGTTTTGTGCTTTACAACCCTTATGACTACGTATCCCCTCCTCTCAAAACTCTCAGCGCCCTCCAGTCTCACACCGCAATTCCGCACGATTCTCCTAGCGGCCGGTCATGTAGCGGCTGGTGATTCGGCATCGGCCGTGTGTGCCTTTCAACACCTGGATGCTCTGCACGTAGACAAAGCGTATCACTTGTGTCTCCTCCAATCCGCGCCTCTCATTGGCATCCCTCGGGTTCTTCACACAGCAGCAGCACTGCAAATCGCCGACATAACGCCGACCAACGCATCGCGATTAAGCGCCGTCCCAGTTGCGTCTACAGCCCGAGAATTGGGGAGGAGACGTTTCGAAAGGTGTATGGACGATACGCAGGGCGTGTATTGCAACGATTAGAGACGTTTCATCCCGGGTTGGAAGAATGGGTGATTGAGCATGCGTACGGGGGAATGTTGGGACGGGCGGTGCAAGGGGTGAGTATGAGGGAGAGAGAGTTGTGCGTGGTGGCCACACTGGCAGTGGATCCGGTAGCAGGTGTGCAATTGGCGAGTCATTTACGCGGGGCGCTGGAGGTGGGCGCCAGTCGAGAGGAGGTGGAGGCGGTTGTGAGACAGACGGAAGTAGTGAAGGAGGAGGCAGCGGAGGGTGCTAAGCGGTGTGGGATAGTTTTGAGAGGGCGCGGTATGCCTTGTGAGACGTGAGGAAGTTGCTTCGAGCTGTTGCAGGCGGCGTTCTAACAGTTGGCGTTGGTTGATTGTTTCGGAGAGTTGCGTTTCGAGCTGCGGGACGGTTTCTTGCAGTTGGGCTTTGTGGATGTCGCGTACTTTGGGTTGAAGGTAAAAGCCGAGGAAGCCGCCCGCAAACGTGAAGAACATAAAGTTGATGCGGCGAGAAAGAGGCCAGGGGGGACGGAGGTTGGGCGGGGGATGGACATGTTGGGTCGACGTTTCGGTGGGAGTGGGCTTTCTGAAGAGCTAAGTGATTGTTGGATTGAATATGTCGTGGGGAAGATCTTGACGAAATGGAGTATCGTGCATTACACGTGTAAATGTGCTTAATGCTATTGACAATGCTGTTGTTGCAATCCGGTTGGCGCGCATGAAGAGAACGACGGGTTACCGGACGGTAATGTCATGTGCGGCTTACAGTATTTTTTTCCATAACAAATGTTTCTTTCGTAGCCGGATGCTGCAGATCATGGCAAAAATTGAATGATAGCTTTACAGTACGTTTGCTGTCAAAATAGGCTGCTTTGGATTATTTCACTCCCAGCCCAGCAACAAACTGGCCTGCCTCCCAAGCTAAACGCAATTTCCTCGAACACCACTTCCATTCAATCTGTACCGCTGCGTCATCCGCTACGGCATTACTTGCTCAGCATTCCCCACGCCTACCCCGCCCACTGCGTTTTCGCCATCCCCTCACCCTTCACCATGGCCTCCCGTTATCCAAACCCCTACCCCCGCGATCAAGCGGCAAACTACCCTCCTCCTCCCAATTCTCAACAACCGCAAACTCACCTTCCACAACAGCAGTATCAAACTGCACCTCCTCGTTACTCACCTCTTCCTCAACATCCAAACCCCACCAAGCACCCTATCCCCATCCTCCAAATGGCTCAATCCCTCCCCAACCCCAAAACGGCCACCCACCCCCCTCCGCCCGTCCGATCCACCCAACTCACCTTCCCAATGCATCCTCACGCCCTCACTTCCAACCCCCCCCGCCGCGTCCCCCGCACGCCCATCCTCCGCCCTTTCTCCTCAAACGCGCCACCCCCACCCCTCTCAACATCCTCCGCAACCCCACCATCCTCTCCCTCCCCGTCCCCTAGCCTCCAACGAACCTCCCACCCACGCCCTCGCCTCCATGTCTCTCTCTACTCCTTACCCTTCTCAAACCGCCGCTCCTCCCGGAATGCGCTCCGCTCCGATATCCGATGCCCGCGTGCTGCCACGCCCAAACCTCTCCCCCTCTGCCATCGCCACTCGAATCCAGGAGGCTGACCCCTTGTTATGGACAATCCGTCCGACCCCTCGCTGTCCTATTCTGAACCCGCCGCATGCTCCCCCGAACTCTTCATCCCCGTCAGCAAGAAGGTCGTCCGTCTCAGCACCCGCGCCTTTCCCATGACTCAAACGTTGGCCAAGAAGTATTCCATGCCGCTTGGCGCTATTATCCAACCTCTCGCACGTCCCGGTAAGGGCGAATCTGAGGTCCCGGTCGTGAACTTTGGCTCTAGTGGTATTGTCAGGTGTCGTCGTTGTCGCAGCTATATTAATTTTTTCCTGCTCATTCCGTGATGGTGGCCGACGTTGGGTGTGCAGTATGTGTGGGTTTAGCAACGATTGTCCGAGCGATTATTTCGCCCCCTGGATCAGTATGGAAAACGACGCGATGCGGCGGAAAGGCCAGAGTTGAGGTGTGGCAGTGTCGAGTTTGTTGCCCCGGCTGAGTACATGGTGAGGCCTCCGATGCCACCCGTGTATATGTTTGTGTTGGAGACTACGCCAGCAGCGTGGCGAGTGGCGCGTTGCAAGCGGCCTTGTCGGGAATCAAGCGCTCAATCGGCGCCATGCCAAAGAATGAGGGGAGGACAAGAGTTGGGATCATGACTTTGATTCCAGTGTGAGCTTTTATGCGTTACGAGGCGGAAGCGATGCGGAACCAAGTGTCTATGTCGTCTCAGATATAGACGACATTTTCTTGCCCACACCGGAGAACATCTTGGTGCAGCTAAGCGAATGTCGCCCGTGCTTCGAAAGGGCATTGGATTTGATTTCAGAGACGTATGGTAGGGCTCAGGACAAATGGCCAGTGGTGCGAGCTGTTTTGGTGCGGCGATAAAGGGAGCGCTCAAGGCGATGGAGTTCTTGGGAGGAAAGATGGTTGTATTGGCCGCGTCGAGGCCGACTGCGGGGCCTGGGAAGTTGCGAGAGAGAGGTGATCTCTCAATGTTAGGAACCGATAGGGAGAGATCTGTGCTGAGGGTCGGTGATGGAACTTATCGCAAATTGCTGTCGGATGAGTAAGAGCCAGGTCAGCTGTGACATGTTCCTGTGTCCTCCGTCACCGGGGCATTATATGGATGTCGCAACACTTGGGCAGCTGGCGAAGATAACCGGTGGCGAGCTCTTCCATTGTCCAAACTTTGACGCGCCAAAGGATTTACCACGATTGCAATTGGCCATGAACCGTGTTGGCGAGGGAAACTGGATTGGAGGCAGTAATGCGGATTCGGGCCACGAAAAGCGTCCGGTGCTCGCATTTCAGTGGTCGATTTTTCGTCAGATCCAGTGACCTGTTAGCTATGCCTAGCGTGGATTCTGACAAGGCTTATGCAGTGCAGTTTAGCTTTGATGAGAGCAGTCTGAACGACGGGCCCTTCTGCTTACAGGTGGCGTTGTTGTATACAACAACTAGTGGAGAGCGACGGATTCGTGTGCATACGTTGGCAGTGCCTGTTACCAACTCATTGGCAGATTTCATGCGGGTTGATGCCCCTACCACGGCAAATCTATTCGTACGTCAAGCTGCGGAATCAATGAAAGATCGCAATCTCGAGGAACTGAAGAGAAATCTTACCGAGAAGGTCATTCAAGCCCTAGCGAAGTATAGGGAGGTTTGTCTCAGCCAGTATCCAGCTGGAAGGAATAGCACCGAGCTCTTACTGCCAGATGCCATGATACTACTTCCTATACATGCATGGTCTTGCTAAGTCTCCTATTCTAAGTCGAGATGCTTGCGGGGCCTTTCTGTACAAGTTTGATGACAAAGCTGCGCTAGCCCTCTCTGTTGAAACCATGAATGTAGCCGAAACGACTGCGATGGTGTATCCAAACATCCTTGAAGTTTATCCTGGTCAGGCTGAGAGTGATAAACAGTGGAAACATCCGAATGGCTTACCAGCGACAGTCGCGTCTTTGAAGTCCGACGTGGGAGTACTCATCGATGATGGTCGCTGTCTGATTTTATGGTTGGGGAGTAACGCTCACAAGAAGTTTACGTTGAGTTGCTTGGAAGTTCAGTCACAGGACCCGTTGATCCACGGATCCTTGCAGTCGAACTAATGCGGCGAGGAAGCAGCGCGAAGGGCGGCATCGGGCGTGTTTACGCTGCAGTAAACTCTTTCATGACTGCAAGAAACGCTGGTATCCCGTTTCACGTTGTCCCGTCTGGAGATCAACGAATGCAGCCAAGGGTAGAAGCCTTGATGACGGAGGACCGGACGGCAGCATCTGTAATTATCGTGAATTTTTGCTTGAAGTGCAGAGGCGAGTATCGCACGTAGCTGCAAGAAAGTGAGCTACAATTGGCAATTGCTCATGTTATCATCAAAGAGAAGGTAGTGGATTTGGAACCGGTTGGAGATAGATAGTGACGGAGGTAAAACCATGTACGATGTTGGCATTATTACAGAGGATTCTTGTATCGACGAACTTGAGCACGGTTGGAACCGAGATGGTGTTTGGCAAGGACATTTTCGACAATGGCGCTCACTAACTATGTATAGTTCGCTTGGGCAGAAAATCTACCAGTAAAGTGGATGTGCGTCGGCGTAGTACAGGTTGTCTAAACTATGACTAGCACTTTGAATCGCTTCAGATCGAACCAAATAGGGGTCGAACTGCCTCGGCATTTCGCAGTTTCGGGTTACTGATCCTTCTTTGACTCCGCGATCATCTCAGAACCTCAGTCACTGTGGCAAAGGTCTCAGTGCCTATGGTAGCATTTGTAGGTCTGAGACAAGGTTACCGACAATCGGGTACTTGGACGCGTACTTTGCGTACCACTGCATATGTGTGTCTTGTTCAGCAGCGGTAAGCAGCGACAAGTCACCTGTGGTCTGTTCCGGATCTGTGGAGCTTTTGGCCAGCCCGAAGGTAGCATTCTTACCCGCGAAAACATGATACGGGCCCCAGGTCCGTAGAAGTCCGAACCGGTGCTAACATCAAAGACGGTGATGTTGTCACTAAATGGATCCTTGACGGCGACATAGAGCGCGTCCCTCACCGCCAGTTGCTTGACAAGCTCAGACTCGGTCACCGGGTACTCGGGGGTGCTTCCGATTCCGTGACTGCCACGCTCTCTTCTGTAGTAGGTGGAGGGCGTTTATTGACAGACCGATAGACCTCGCGGAACACGGCGATAGCTAGGACACTGACGGCTGCAATCACGAAAATCATGTTTCTGTTGGAAATATAACGCGCAGGAAATGAATGCAATGATTTTCGAGTCAGGAGAACAATGTCGAATAGTTGAATGATTCGTTGTCGCGAAAAAGAAAGTGAGGGCGCTATAGAATCTTCACTAGGCTAGGAATCCCAGTTCTTGGAAGGGTTCGGGAACACCAATCGGCAGTTCGGAATCAGATACTTGGAAACTTACCCAGAACTCGAAGTGGTACCTTGCTCGGTAGAGGTGGACTCAAACTGCTCGGAGATTGCCTCGACTTGATCGGCCACGGCTTCAATGTTATCAGATACCATGGTGTTTACGTTGGTGTTAGAGTTATCTCCTTTCAAAGCTTTCTGAAGGTTGCTTGCACAAGGGGTGTGCAGTCCGTTCGGGAAGAAGAGGTTATCAAGCGCTGGTCGCGGATCAAATCCGATGCAGACTACAACAAGCTGATATCAAAACATCAGAGTACCGCACGGGCTTACTCCTGCTCAAAAGAACTGTAAGATTCGCTATGTCCGAATCTTCCATTGCACATGGCATGTACTGTACAGTATTCGAGCCTAGTTTAAGATCATTGTTTCAAATCCGATTCCTATTTAGTTCGGGGGCCTTTTCCAACAGGGGCAGTGTTTGTCTTTTATTTTAGCTGAATACAGCACTGCACAGTACAATGCAGGGCAGGGCTTTACGCCAATGACGAGTTTCTTCGTTTGAGTTGGCAGATCGGTTCCGTGGCTTCCGCTGCCTCGTTGCTGGTTGTAGAAAAATTTGGACACATCGCCCTTTGGAAAGTACAGTGGCTTCTGCAGGGAAGTTTTGATTGTAAATGAAAAGGGCGTGAGAATAGCCACTGCCAAATAGCGCTCATGCCTTTGGAAAATAAATCTGTGATTTTGTCTGAAACCGGCGGACTCTTCGAGCCATCTGACGGTTAACCATGCGTCAAGTTACAAGCCCTCCTCCGGTGACCCCTCTAACCGGTTCAAAGGATTCAATTCGACCGTGTTTTCCGCCGCCGATCGGGATGCAGTGCCTGAACGGCGGAAGGCAGGGGTTGCGCGCTCTGTGACGACCCCATTGAACAAGTTTCAACTCGGATTTTCCACACATGCAATTTCCCGAGCAGAATTTGGCGTACTCAGCCGTACTTTGACTTTGGCGGCACCCCAGCAATGAGAGACGTTCCAACCGTGAACAATGGTTGATGCGAAGGCCCTCGAGGAGTTCATTGGACATACAAAAGTCGGATAGTTACTCAGCCTTTTTTGTCTTTCGGAATTCCCATTTGGGTTTCTCAACCATTACAAGGATCCTTGCCAGGACGTCACCGCCGCTTCCTTTACGAGGTCATCTAAGCTACTCGCCTTTCAAAATACAGTGCAGCTAGATGTCACCGATTGGGTAATGATCGGATCTCTAATATTGAGTATTGAGGATGTCTAATTCAGGACAGGGGTCAGTCACAATCTCATGGATTGCGTCCTTTGTGCATCTCCATTACGCTCGATTTCACGAGAGTTTGCAGAGTGAGCTGAGAAGTTTCTTCATTCCCAAGTCCGAGTTAAGATTGTTAAATACTTCTACGATGCTGCAATAGAAGGCGCAAATGTCACAACAACAGGCCAATCCTAAGTAAAAACGTTCTGCTTGAAGCATGAGTCAACCTCCTCTGCCAACAACATGATGCGCTCTTATCCACTCCGAATAAGACGATCACGCATGGTGATAAAGGACAAATAACCTCACTCGAGCCTCGTCAATTCGCAACAACGATGAATGTCGTTTCCACAGAGTTTGGTGCCACCTCTGGTACAGTGGAGGCATCCCGACGAGTGAAAACACCGTTAGCGCTGCGACTGGTATGGCAACGTGCTAGCAGAAGGTAGAAGAATTGGGCGTCGCCGCATAATTTCAAAAAAAAAATCGGATCAACAGGATCCGGTGTATGGCACTTGGCATTCAGATCACGGAGGCAATGACACGGCCGCAGGTGAATTGAAACTAAAACCAAGGAAAGATTATTTTATTTTTACTTGCCCGTCATTACAAGTGTATTTGGTCGAGCGAAGTATCTATAAGATATAATTTTTTTTTTTAAGAACACTTCCGCAACAGTCATTCGTGTAAAACTTTAACAAATCAAAAAATTGACCATCAAGTCGTACGCACGCCGGGACTCGAACCCGGAATCTCCTCCTGGCACCGCTCACCGGAGAGAGGCGCCGTATCCATTGGGCCACGAGCGCTAGACGAGTTCTACGTTTCACCACAAAGCAACATGTAATATTTATACTATACAAAAACAGACAAAATTACACGTGGCAAACGTGGCCTTTCGGTGTGCGCGCCAGCTCAATCAAGCATGGATATGGCCAAATATTGATTAGAAACGTTACTGGATTATTATCGAGGGTCCATTGAGGAAGACTGTAGTACAGTTTGTTGGTAGCCAAGTGCAAACGGGTTAGTCGACGCGGCCACGTGCGCAAGTGTCCTGGACACGATAGCGTTCGCCAGAGACGACCAGATCATGTAACTTATGCGTCGATATATTCGACCTAGCTCCAAGAACTCCTAATAAAGTCTGAAAATTTCCGCGATGCGCGGGAGGAAGAGGATAGTGCGGTAGCGGGGAAGGCGAAACTAGGGAATCGAGAGCTAGCAGTTGGAAATCTAAGTTAGGGGCCTGTGTGGGGTTGTCGGAAGGGGGCGGGAGTCGACGCGATAGTTTGCGTTCCAGGTTAGTGACCTTGTTGCGGTGCGCAACTGCAGCAGCACCTCGCACTTCTCGGGTAGCCCTTGATTGTACTTCTGCCGTGAACAGTGATACGACGGTGACGTCGCAGGCGATGGGGCGCTTCGCAGTGCCGTCGGTAGCTGGCGGTGGGTGGACGAGGATGTCAGCGGGTCTTAGCTCGGTGCCTGGCACCAGAAGCGGAACCTCAAACTGGCAGTGCAGACCGGCTGCACGGGCGATGAGGCCGGCAATGACGTTACGTAGCGATTCATGCCGGTGTTTGCGACCGAAACCAGAAGGATACAGGTCTGCTGCGTGGTCTCTCTAGCCTGCCCCTGTCCAGGGGTCGTTTGCAATGCTCACAGTTCAGAAAGAGAGAGTCATCGTACACAGGCAGTCCAAGGTAGCGACGTACCATGGTCTTCCAGTTTACTGCCGACACTTCCGTGTTGGTGGTGGAATGCGCGAGGAGGAATGCAGCACCGGGGCCTTTGCGGAATGCGAGGCCGCGTATCCGGTTCCTCACTGCGGCGGCGGTGTGATCGTCTGGATTTGGGCAACGAACCCAGACCTCGTCGTTCCAGTGTACCCTGGCCAGCGCCTCCTGTTGCACACCTTGAGGTAGGTTTGCACGTGGGTTTGCTCTGCAGAGAGGGGAAGCGGGTCGAGGGAACCCAGGTCGACGGAGTAGGGACGGCCGGGTATGCGGAGGACAAACTCGCGCATGCAAACGGCAGCTTAGCAGAGGAAGAAAGACTTATCTTAGCGGCATCGAGAGCCAGTGAGGGCGGTGGAGCGTGGTCCGATGTGTGCCCCGGACCTGACACGGGCAGATGCTGTACACGATAGATACTCAATGAAGTAAAGTTTGGCTTCGAGACTTCTGGCAGCAGCACGTGGAGAATGGTTCGATGGAAGCCAAGACCACCAAGTCGGAAGGGCAGCGTGGTCTGCGACCATGCTTCGTCCGACAGCGTGATACCATGAAGCTCCGTAAAGTACGTCCGTTGAAGGCGTCAAAAGCTTCGGCAGCGCCACGGGCGTGTGTCGGGTCGGCAAGTTTGAAAAAATGGTCTAGTAGACACGCAGACGCGCAGACGCGATGCATGTGATAGCGTGCGCGAGGGTTGGCGACCTTGTGGAGCAGCTGGAGAGTGCGCGACAACTTTCAATTTTTGCGCGGAGGAACGAGTCGGTGAACTCCCGGTTGCCGAGCGCCGCTCCCAGAATTTCAAACCAGTCCGAGGAGCACTCCTGCAGGAGGAACTTACGTGAAAGGCTTCGCGCTCTGATCGTCGCACATTTGGACAGAAGATGCGAGTTTTGTCCGTGTTAACGTGCAGGCCGTAGGCAGGATATTGCAACGTGGATTATTGCTACTGCTCTTCTTACTCGCATGCCGTGTCACCAAGGGGGATCTTCCTCAACCTGAGTAACCCGAAATCCCTCGTATGACATTGTTTGACGACCACCTCTCCCAGAAATAAATGCATTACGGACGTAGATCATCCACCGCCACATCACCCTGTGCGCCACCGGCCACCTTGTTACCTTCGACAAATTCCCTGCTTCTCAGCCTTACGAGCTCCCACGTAAACATACTCCTATTCCCCCGCCGGTCGCGCCGCCGACCGCACAGCGCCTGCCGGGAACGCCGATATGGTCGAGGTTTCCGCAGAAACTTCAACTGCCCCCCAATCGCCCCCCGTGAACGAAGAGGTAGTCGCACATCCAGCGCCAATGGGAACGCAGGTGAGCACAGCGTCGCGCCACCAGTCCCCTACCTACTTAACCCCCAACCCTCCCCCTCCCACCCGCCTTCAACATGCAGGCATTCACCAGTTCATCGCCCTTGACAACCCCTGAAGATGTCTCCGCACCCCATACCGCGAAGCCGACATCTTCAGGACATCCCTTCCCATGCCTCAAGCCGTTTTCCTCCTCTTCATCATGCTGGTCATTCCTGCGGAGAACGCCCCGGGCGACGACGCCACGGACCGTGCTTTCCTCCACGTCAACTGCTCCCACGCTGTCTTGCGTCGCACTCTCCGGGGCGAAGACGGATGGCGGCATCCGAAAGGTCAACGAGTAGCGCTGAGTTCTCGCATCCGGCGGGCTCAACCGGTACCGAATAGGTCGCTCTTTGTTCCGAAGCGATACGCGCACACTGCCCGCACCGAGTGGACAGAACAGCACTGCCCCCCGGCCGCCTCGCACTGGGTGTCGGGCTCGCCGCGCGGCAGTGTTATGCACCGATGCCCTCCACGCCGAGGCCATGCGGTTCTGTCACAACGCCCCGTGGAAGGCGTGAACGACCAGCAGACCATCCAATGGCTCCGCCCCTACATCCACAGGCTTGGTCCTATCGCACCGCTGCCAGCTAACAGCCTCCCACCCCCCCGCGTTGTCACAAGGGATGCCGTCGAGTTTGCAGTTCGCCGCATCTCCACAATAGTCTGCTGGCCCTGACCCACGCCGGCGCGTTGCCTTCACCTCCTCGTCCAAACTCAAGTTAGCGCAGAAGCCGGCGTCACGGGAAAGGGGTCCTCATCCAACTCGTCGCTCGATCTCCAGAGGCGACCTGCCACGCTCTGTCCTGCCTCTCGCGGCTCCTGCAACTCTGCTTCCGCTTCGGCCTAAGCCCGAAAAGATCGGCCATCGCTGTCGGGTCGGTCTCCGCCGCTGTTTACGAAGAAGTTGCAACCTGCGGCAAAGATGACAATGGCGACTTTCTAGCCGTATTGTAATTGGCAAGTAGAAACAGAGCTGGAATGGACGCAATCGTCCACGACGCGCGCATGGTACTCCGTCGGTTCTCCCGCCGCTGCGACACTGCCATGTCTTCATTGACGCGCACCACGCTTTCAACTAACCTAATCGCAAGTCAGTGCTGGTCCGCCTGTCCTTGGCCTCGGGCCTTGCCCGGTTTATTTACATGGCTTACGGGCGTACGCAACTTCAGTTGATCATCATGAACCGTCACAACACGACATCGTAAGTGCCCATGGTGCACAGCAGGGCGACCTGCTAGCATGCTCCTGTGTCCTTTGCTATCCGCCGCTCATCCGGCGAATCGCCGAGGAAACATGTCCCGTCATGAACCTGGTATGCTGATGACGACACGCTCATGGGGACCCTCCCGACCTCCACGGGCCCTCCGCCTACTCCGAGACGAGGGACCCGCATACAGCTTGCTCCTCATCGCAGAGAAACTGCATCCACTGGCCAACCGTCCCGAGGCCAGAGCGCGAGGCATTTCTCCGTTAGTTCCGTCTCGCCCAGTGCTCCTCCGACGGGGTCGAAATATTAGGCGCTCCGATCGGTAATCGTCGGTTCACAGAGTCGTTCCTGTAAGGCAAGATCGATGACTGCCGCTGCACTCTTCAATTGCTGCAAAGGTTGACGACCCCGGGCGCGCTACAACATGCACGGCCTGTGGGCGTTGGCCTGCCTAGTCGAGCGTGCCTTCATGCTCACCGATCCGACCGACGCTCGTCCCGCTGCCGAGGTCTTTGACGCCCTGCTAGGGTCGTTCCTCGCAGCCTCACGGTCACGCTGTCGGATAAAGCATGGTTGCAGGCCACCCTGCCTTCCGCTATGTGGTCTTGGCACTTCTTGAACGTTCCTCCACGGTACTGATGTCGCAAGTTTAATCGACGCCGTACAGGCCCATGTCAGGACCGAGGCACATATCAGACCCCGCTCCACTGCCCTCACCGGATCCCGAAGCCCGCAAATCCTCCTCCGCTATGCCGTCAACCCCATGCGCGAGTTTGTGCCCACATCCCGGCCAACCTACTCCGTCGATCTAGGCTCCTAAGACCCGCTTCCCGTCTCTGCAGCGCACGCCCACCTCCGAACATACTAAAGGTGTGCAGCAGGAGGCACGGGCCAGTGCACACTGGGACGCCGAAGCCTAGGTCGTCCCTGAATCTCGACCATCACACCGTTGACGAAGTGAGGCACCGGATACGCACCTCGCATTCCGCAAAGGCCTCGGTGCCGCATTTCTCCTTTCTCATCATCACCGTCACGGAATTGTCTGCGGTGCAATGAAGGGCTATGTTACAGCGCTACCTCGGACCGTCTGCTTACGATGACTCACTGACCCTCAATGCGAGCATTTCAATGCAAGCATTGCAAATGCCCCTTGGACGCGTCGGAGACCACGCGGCGGACATCTACGAAAAAGTTTAGGCCGTTCGCACCGTGACAATCGCTATGCACCGTCACCGCGGTCCATATCGCCCGTGCGGCGTCTATCCAGCCCTGATTCTATTTGCCATTTACAATGCGGCTATAAAGTCGCGAGTATCATCGCTTGCCACAGGTTGCAGCTTCTACGTAATCAAGCAGCGGAGGACCGACCTGACAGCGATGGGCCGGACCCTGTCGGGCCTAGGCCGAAGCGGAAGCAGAATTGCAGCAGCCGCGAGAGTCAGGGCAGAGCGTGGCAGGTCGCCTCTGGAGATTCGAACTATGAGTTGGGTGAGGACCCCATTTCCCGTGACGTGCCGGCTTCTAGGATGACTTGAGTTTGGACGGGGAGGTGAAGGCAACGAACCGGCTTGCTATAGAGGCCAACAGATAATTCTTTGTCAGTCGAAGCCTTCTGTCTGCTTAATATGCGGTGGAGGTTCTTGGGATGACGATGGAGGCGGGCCAGGAAGGATCGGTAAGATCTTAAATGATTTCTCTGGCTGGAACAGGGAATGACTACCTTCCCTGGTATTGGCTATGAAAGCGGGTGGCGACAAAATTGCAGAAAGTTTGAAGGTAGAATGTCTCGATGTCCTTTCTTTCTCCACTTGATTCTTGGGGCGTCTTAGGCTCAACTCCAATCTTTAACGAAGTTAAATCCTGAATTTTCGGTTAAGAACGACTGCAAGTCTTCTGCGTTGTACTTGTCCGACGAAAATGTACGGTCTCTGGGAATCTTTTTTCGGCGCTGAACGCTATTCAAAAAGAATCATATTAAAAATCAAAAATAGTCGCTGCTTTCAATCGAACAGAAAGTAAATCTAATAGAAATTCTAACTTGCTGTCAAAAAGGGAAGAAACTTAGATATAACAAACAATTTGCGATGCTACCAGATGTAGGAAATTGACTGACTAAACCTGAAGCAATAGTCGAACTGTTGGACAATGCTTTTTGGCAAACAAATAGAGTCTTAGACCAGGTTATATTAAAACCGATAGCATATGTATATTGATAGCAAACGATACCGTAGAAAAATGCATTCTATAGAAGAGGCCCGTAAGGTATCACACTACAAGGTTTTGAGGTTCCTACGCAACCGTCAGTGAGAAAGGCAGCACCGAACATCATGGAAAAGTTCAATTGTTACAATTGGTAGGAGACATAAGTTAATTACTGATTACTGAGTGTTAAGAACGAGAACTATGTGGGACCGCGATGGAGACCTCATGCATTCATTTGATACAAAGCGGTATGATCTTTTTTGTACATATGCCTGGGTGCACAAGTTGCACTGCTGTGAGCACTGTATTAAACACCTGGTAATGAATATTTGTAGGATACTGTCAGGGTGTTTTAGGAAACTTACTGGAAAAATCGCTACATTCTACACATATGGCATTTGACCACTCAAGAAAAGGGAAGCGACTCAGAATCGAAATTGTCTTCCACAAAGCTCCATATTCAGTTCAATATGTCAAAATTACCAAATGCAGTATAAAACTGAAATTTGAGCCCAATTGTAGGCGAAATCGGAATAAAGAATTCAATAATTCTTATTTTTGTTGAAGTTGAGAGCTTAAATATGATGCGTACGTTTGTGTTCATGTGTAAACGTTCGGAATATTAGTGTGGAAGGAATTTGGGATTGGGGTTATTACTGATGAACATCAGACTCTGATGGTGACGCAAGCCGATTTCACATAAATCGCAACACAAAGTCGCTCTGATGCATTGCTTGTGGTGGTTGGGGTTCTATGGAAACGGCGAAGGAAGTTGTCTCCACGGCGTTTCCGGCTATTACGTGCTCCTTTACTTGGCGCGCGTATGCAGCTAGATCTAAATGAGAACGACAGTATTTTAAAGTGCAGCAATTGAATATCTCACGCTACATTTATGTGTATTTTTAAGGGGTGGGGTGTGCAGATTTCTAGTTCAACTTTCCCTTTACGAAGCGAGATGTGGAACGGATGGTGGAAAAAGTGGCATGACCGGTGGAGCAGACTCGTACAAGGCGCAATCATTACGGTTTCGCGCCTATTTTGCTACTTGCTTTGTGTTTAGGCCGGGCTTTTCACCTGCAAGGTGGACATATCTATAGTTTATGTTCGTGTACAGAAGGTCGCACTTGTCCGAAATTTATTGGGAAGCGTGGGAACATACTTGGACAAAGGGAGGAGACTTGTTTAGTAATCACTCAAGTACATTTGTTGAACAGCGCGCAGCAAAGTACGCCAATGCGATTCATGATAAGAGACATGCTATCCCAATTGCTTCGTTTTTATGGACGGTTCTGCAGTAGGCATAGCCCGACAACTGGCAATCGACATCAGAGGTTTGTATATAGTGGTCACAAGCGCAGGCTTTTGCTAGAGTACAAAGATATCATCATCCCTGATGGGTCAAATAATCACGTTTTCGGCCCTATAGAGGGTAGGGTCACGACTGGACGCTTAATGTACGGGGTGAAATGGAGTATTCGCTATCATCTGCTATGCAATTAGGAGGGACGAGGTTCTGTATATACGGTGACTAAGGGTAAAACAGGCGATAGTTTCTAGAATTTTAATTGAAAGGGGTTGTTTTCTCAAACCCAGAAAATAATAATACGGCTATGTCGTCTATCCATATTACGATCGAGTGTAAGTTCGAGGACATCAAGATGCAATTACCGTAGTGGACTTTAGAAGAAAGATGAAGCTGCTGAAAAGACCGACAGGGGTCTTTCTTTCTGTTGCATGTTTCTGAGCAACCGCCGCGACTGAATCTACCGGAACCAAATCTTAAAGTATTTTGATTGCCGTCCCCGTTTTCGAAAGAGTACCTTTCCATGCACGGAGATTCTTGAAGACTTGCTGAGTGGAGGATGCGAAGAAACTATCCGTTAATAAGGAATTGCGGAAAGAAAATGCCCGCAGTTTTCAATAATTCCGGGACACCACCAAAGCTTAAGAGCGTCCAGACCAAACGTATTTGATCAATTCCGTTTCTCTCGAAACGCATCCAATAAAGCCTAAGATGTCCTTTTTCCAGCTTTTTGTTCTCTTGTAGTTCGATTCTGCGCTCCATCGGTCTTTGAAACGCTATTTATGATCAAAATCAAATTTGTGACCCTCGAATGTGAGCTGTTCCTGCTCAATTTTTAGTCTTCCGAGGTCTTTTTTTTAGGCCAAATACTGCATATCACAGCCTCTGGAACCTTCTTGCGCTTCTTTGTCCCGTTTTGCTACCTAAAAAAACTGTCTAATTCTTCTTTTCTGCTAATATAATCCGATATCAGCTTTTTTTGCAGCGTTATAGAAGCTGCTATCAAAGTTTACCAATTCGCTCTTCATTTTCTTCATCTTTTGCTAAATTTTCCCTTCTAGCATTCCTCTCCTTCATATCATATCACCCTTTGCTCCCTTCATTTGAGAGAAAAGCTCATTTAGCTCATTTTACTCCCCCCTTCCACATCCCTGTCCGCAGATTTGTCAGCCCATTTTCCTTGTCGTATGCCTCTTGAATTTTCACTTAGCGATACTGGCACTACTTCCAAGCCACGGTTTTGATTATCACGGTATTTGAGTTTCAGATTTATGCTGCTTTTTCGTATATGGGACGCTTCTGTCCATACGCAGCAACATGAGCCTTCACCGCAGCCACCTCTCGCACGATGATAACATGTACTTGGATCTTCTTCCAATTTTCGCGTTGGAGGGACTTTGCCCGGGTGAGGGTGTAGAGGAAAGGGCGTGAATCACGACCACTGCTCCATCCTTTATGGAAGGGGAGAGCGGGAACGGATGTCTCTGGTTGCATCAGGGACTTTGCAGGGGTAGGAGATGAACAATTTGCGTCGCTGACCATGATTTGCAGTGCAAAGGGATGTATATTCCGGAAGAGGTTGAAGTACCTTCTTTTCCTTCCAGATTCGTACCAAAAATAATTTTTCACAGTTTGCATGGTTCCTCACAGACTTGGGACTAAACAGCCAAATTTCAGGCAGTTAAAACACAAAGTTAATTGTAGAAGTCCCTTTCACTGTAATTTTTCTCACATTTTACATTTATGTTGCTCATGTTCCAAAGAGTGCGGTACCTATTATCTTAAAAGATCCAAGAAGGTTCACTGATTCAAGCATGCTACCTCAAATGAAATGAATGCACTCTCACGAGATCTAATAAGCTTACCAAGCCTCTGTAAGAGGTGTTGAGAAATCATATGCTGCCTGTAATATCTTGCATCTTCCGGTTAACCTAACACATGAGGAAAACATCCCTTTCCAACATCTATTCGTCATTAAATGATGAGATCCAAGTGTACTACGCTTGGTGCTACCTTATGGCACGAAATATACCCTGCTGAACATCGTTGAAAAAGGAAGTAAATATGAGGAGCGTATAGTCGCCTTGGACGGACTGTAGATTCGATGAAATTGATGATCGAAAGATACTGCGTATACCAGAATGGGTGCACAGCCTTCCCCAGTTGGTATCCCGAAATCTGTACCCTATAACGCAAAAATTATTAAACTCCCACACATTTCGACTCCCTGCACGACCAGTGCGGTCCTTAAGCGATAATAGCATAGTCGAAAGGGATAATAGGGTTTTAATAATGTACTGGAGAGACTACGGAAGTAGATCTCTGCATAGAATTCTGTGACCTAGTGGCTTGCGCTTTATGTCTCACCAACCTGTTCCCTGAGTGAAATACCCTGAATTCCATTCAAACAGCGCGATCATGTTCTCCTTCTATACTATGAATCCCAAAAAAGCTGTTGCAAGAGCGCTCCTGGACAATCATGTAGAACAGGTTTCCACTGGAGCAATACGGAAAGTACTTCACTGCAATTATTTTCGGACTGTACCATATGACCTGTTGAAACCAGATGCAGAGTTTTTTGTCTTTTACAGCAGCTCAAAACATGCGGATCAAACCAAATGGTTCCCCAATACGGTAATGAAGCTTAGGAACATCATGTGCAATGCAGGCGTTCAGTGAAAGGCCTTTTGATGATTTTGGCTTATGAAAACTCATGATTAGCCCTACAAGGAAGCTAGCATAATGAATCATGGAGCACAGCTAAGAAGAAGAAATATTATGAGTGACAAGCCCCAGAGATCTCCGCAGTAAGTATCCAGGCACAGACTGAGCGGTAAGGATTCGAAAAGAAAAGGATTTAATAACAGAAGCAAAATGAACACAAAAAGAGATAATTCTGCAGAGAAATACCCTCGCCGGTGGTGACAAAACTCCACCTCGCCCATAATTCCTATCAAAATTTTGTTTTTGGTCAACCAGAAAAGGATATAGGAACCAAGATAGTTTCCAGATACCAAACGGACTTTAAACTGAAATAAAGTGTCCGAAAGGTTCGAAAATAAGTACATTATGTAATTGGGGGAAACGTTTGGGTGTTTTACTCTTGGAAGATATATCCGATCTATATATTTGGTGACGTCCAAAGCACTGCTAAAATTCTCTATTTTTCACCGCTGTGGCTCACGAAGGAATTATCTCTTAACATATTCGTTCTAACTGTGCCGATTCCGATGTCTCAGTACGGGAATGGGACCTTCCTCCTTAAGCCAACAAAATCCCTTCAAAAGCGCACTAAATGATAAAGGAAGGTGAAGTATGCACTATAAAACTGAAAGCACGGGTCTTTCCCCAAATAAATAGGGACATTGAAAGCAAATAAATGGTCAAATACTCATCAACAGCGCTGTTTGATTTAATATGGCCCTTTCCCATCCTATCCCCATTTTTGGCAGTACTGCTTGACTGGCAGATATGAAGGGCACCTACCCTCAAAGTGGACCTACTCGGCTTGAAATTAATTTACCTGCACCTCGAAATGGCAAGGCCCAAGATATACACTATGAGAACTAGCTAATCTCTGTACGGGATAGTTGAGACAAGAAGCCAGTGGGCTAAGACTATCGAAAACTGTACGTTAGCTACTTTGAAACTTGAGCTTATCCTAGGTGTCAGCTTAATGTACTTACAATGTAACCACAGAGGAAAGACTACCCTCCTGGTTTCCAAAATCACCGATAAGCTTCTCGTCGCTGGCTCTGTCAAATGTAAAAAACAGCTCCTTTTCAGATGATCATTTATTTCCTGAGAGGTGTTAAAGAGAGAAAAAAGGATAGATTGATAAAGAAAGTAAATCCAAGAGTGAAAGGATACAGCTCGTGTGTGTTCCCCGATGGCTGTGTCCTTAACGAACGGGCTACCTTTATAAAAGCAACGGTTTAGATGGCTCAAGCCCATAGACCAAAGAGGTCACACAATGAGATCCTAATGGCTTCTTTGGCCAATAACAAATAAACAACTAATCGGAGCTTGCCTCCAGCATCGATCAGCGGGGGATCTTTCTGAGCACTTATGCCTCATGCAGTACTGCATCGATAGCCATTATTGCAGGTGTCCAAGTCATCACAAGTCATCAAACAAGTACCTAAAATCCTCCAATGCATTCATAGAACAGCGATTCTCAATCAGAAGGGAAATAAATGACGAACACTTGCATTTCAACGGTTGCTTTATCCACCAGGGTGCAGACAATGACAAAAGCATGTGTATGAAATATTGTCTCTCAGGTATTGACCTTATTCCGATGGTAAGTACTCGGCATAAACAGGAAACAGATCAAGCTCCACATCAAGAGGACACAATCTGTATGGTATTTTCTTATGCTATTCTATGTATTAGATACGGTAACCTACTGCAGGCGAAATATAAAGCCTCATACCTAGAGCAGAAAATTGCGTCCCTAAAAGTGCAGGACTCGACAGAAGCCAATTCAATTATGAAGGAGCTGAAACAGTTGAAACTCACTATCACATTCTGCAGCCCGCCACAAAGCCGATACGGTTCAACTATCGGCACCTCTCCAGATGCATCGTTCTACATCAACTCCTCTCATAAGTATAGGAATTCAGTTATACTCACAGGGGTCATCATAGAGGTGACGGGGAAACTCATATATCACACGATAGGCTTGGCAAACGGCAAACTGCGACGGGTAAGCTATTCGACTTATGACGCGTAAATCTACGGCGCAGAATCTTCTTGTGCGGTCAAGATAATGACAGAAGACAATTCCTTCTCACATCCGAGTCGGAGGTCTGATATTTCTATAACAATATGTAGCAATGAGAAAACAATGATAAAAGCGAGGAGAGGGCTTATTAGGTTTTCAAGTCGATTAATCTCTTAAAAGGAGGAAACGTTTGGGTGTTTTACTCTTGGAAGGTATATCCGATCTATCCCATGGTTTTCCAGACAACCGCAATCGACTCAAAAAGGTATATTTTAAATCTCTTAAAAGTGACTGTTACGCGTAGGTAATTTTGTAACATGCCCCTAGAGTAACGTGTGGTGAAAAAAAAGAAACAAAGGGCATCTTGGAGGAGATTTTCGCGAAAGTTGAGCATTTGGATGCGCTACTGTGCTCATTCTGAAGCTTAGCCCATTTTTGACATTGACATTGAACAGAAGGGCTGCAGCATTAAAAATGAGTAGCTGCGTAAACTTTTGCGGTCTCCCACTTGGATTTTTGTGGCATTAATATTGCTCTCCTTCCATGTCGAAGAAAAGTTGCTCCATTTAACTGTCTGCTTTTATGCTGGCAAGAATTTAATTATCCGCATTCGCGCCTTCTCCTGTTCTTCTCGCAAAAGTCGCAATATTAAACCTTAAATCTCCATCTAGTATACAGTTTAGCAATTTAGAAATCAAGAGTGTCCTCTCGCCTTCTCTCCCGCACCACAACACCAACTTTATCAACTAACAATCAAATTCAAGAACTATATCTCTGTTTTGTGGATCAAGACTTTATTTACCAAGTAAGTTGAAGCTCACTTCATGGGATTGTATTGCTGCAACTCCACGGACCGATTACACGAAGATGTTGACATAAATAAAGAACAATGAGATAGAATGTTGTGTACTGGAACTCTCACTCCGATCAGTTGGACAAGGGGGAAAATGTGGGGTGATTTAATATTTGAAAGATATGGTCGGTTGGACAAGTGAATATGATTTAGGAACTGATTGCTTTTTCATGAAGTATTTTCTCCTCACAGTTTTATTTTCATCTGCGCCGACTGTCTTCAATTAATAACACACCAGCCTGAACACACATCACTCTTTGGTAGGCATTGTTGCTCGAGAACCGAGTGCCAATCAAGACTTAAGTGGGACAGATGGTGTCCGCCGTAGTAATCGCAGCAGGGATTCTAGTGTGTACTTAAGATTGAATAAAGTCGACATTCCAATAAGCAAAGAGGAAAGCACAGCTTCACTACAAACCGCAAGAAAGAGCATCAGGGAAAAGTAGGTGCTCTGATTTACATAGAGGGGCATCGTGGCGTGAGACATTATTACGTAGTTTTTGTCGAATGTATTGTAAAAAGACAGCGGTTTACATTTTACATAGATGCGAGGGCAGACAGAGGCACTTGGAAAAGGACGGAAAGTGGCTTACGCCGTCAAATTGACTCGGAAATCCCAGGACTGTAAAGGCCCCTGTCCGACCCTGGCAGCCATTCTAACTACAATAATTGTGTTGAAAGGGCTTACATGACGTCGAAAGCCATACTGCGTGGGATAGATTTGGATATGCTTGTGAAGGTAAGGTGATAGTACGCATCATGTTTCTTTCAGGCAATGGGAGAGGAATCATCGTGAGCAGTAGTTTTCGGGTTTCTTCAGCTTCCATTAATGCAAGCTGTGGATAAAAGCCCCTCGACTTGCAACGCTCTACCAGGATAGAAGAAGGGAAGAAAAGAGGTCCGGGTTAGATTGCTTCATTTGGATGGGATAGAAGCTGAAGCCCACTGCGCGGCGGCTGGCGCATCACACATGGTTGTCTCCATAATTGCGCGGATGCATGCTGGGCTAAGTGCTCAAAGGGGATAGATTCCATATTCTGATCGTGGATGGTGTGTGCGTAGTGTATGAAACCGTGCGAAGGTAATAATGCATCATGTCGTTTTCTACCTGCCATCTATGTTAGCAATTATGCACTAAACAGATTTATTTTCTTTTACCTGGTCATGAAGATTTTTATGTAACTTGTCTGATTTGTCTGACGTTGCTTTTATCATGTAGGGGCCGTTCTACAAGTCTATCCATGACTTTGGGACAGAAATTTTTTTGTGGAATCCGCTGTGTGTGTAGAGGATGCGTCTAATGCGCTGTCTATGTTGGAGTTTGTGTAAGGTATGAACTGGCGTCTTGCTTCCTTTATTAGGGCGTCATGTCTACAGTTGGAGGGCGTAGCAGGTTAACTTCTAACAGGTTCTACTTTCTGCTTGAGTGAGGATCTAAATCGATATCCTTGAGTTAGCCCGCATCGATCAAAATTAAAACCACACCTCATCTCTGAATCAGTCTCGCACACCAAGCTATCTCACCCAAAATACCTTTCAACAGCAAGTCTTCACCTCCTTTTTCCCTCTTCTGGAGCCCCAGCTTTCAATATTTGAGGGGTCTGCGGAAATAAACCGGGAGGGATCCGATAGTTGGAAAAACTCCAGGGTACGCCGCGGTGCAACTGGAAGGGGCCAATTCTCCCTCGTACGAGGGAACAGAGCCGCAACTCGTGCAGATTGTCGGGATTTTGCGTCTTACGAGTTCTTCGAAGCGCTTGGGCGTTTGCAGGCTAAGTTTCCCAATACGAGGGGTCAGGATGGTCTGTATCGGTAAGGCCGACGACGACCAATATTGCTTCGGGGGAATATGACGACTATGGGATTTTCTTATGCGAGTTGAGCACTTGCTAGGGCCCTTGTCAAGCGCAGATACAATATCAAGGTGGAAGACCTTGTCGGTTTGTTTCACGGTGGTTATTTTTCTGAGGAGGCTATTAGGGCTTTAGTGTTGCGGCGAGGAGAAGGTGAGCGATTGTTAGGCAATGTTGGTGGCCACGATGGAGGGTGCGCAGATTCGCATTCATGACAGGGGTGTAGTACAGAGGTGAGAGGATGGAAATTCCTCCATGACCAAATCATGGCTGCCTTTATCAGTTCGGCCGTTGGCATGGAATGCTGGCCCAAGGTTAGCTTAGACTTTTTATCGGGTGGAACCTAAGGATACACACTATTGCATGTCGCTGGAATTAGCAGCAGTGCCCCAGTTCCGGCAGCGTGAGTTCAGCTTTGCATGTAGGGTGTAGCGCTGCGAAGATCTGTTCCCTTTAGGAGGGCAGGGGATCGAAGGGGGAGTGCGAACCGTACACGGTTGCGCTGCAGGCGAACCCGGGAGGAAGTGGTTAGACTCGGCCTGAAACAAGCTCTTGTAAGGGCACCAGCCCGCCTTTCGGTTTGAAGCTCGCCCTGCGTTTCGCCGGCGGGAGGTATGCATGCCGAGAGACGAAAGCTCCCTTGTAGAGGTAACGCACATTAGTAGCTTAGAAGGGGTGCGAGCTCCAGAAAGGCAACACTACGGCAAAGGAAAAACTGGAAAGGAACTCGGAACCGCGGGGTGTGCTACCAAACAATCTCTTTCTCTCCCCCTTAACAATCCCGCTACTCCTCATCATGACAACCAAGGGCGCTCAACAGCCCGCAGACGCAGCAAAGGCATGACGATCCAACCAGGAGCAAAGGCAATCGCGAAATTCGGTTTGGAAGTTGAAAGTCTTGTTTTGTGTACTGACATAGGCACCTTGAGGAGAGGTTGCCCGGGAGTTGGAGAGCGATCATCTTTGGAGCGGAGCTGAAAGGGATGTGGACGTTTTGGTGACGCAGGCGATTGTAATGGGTATTTATTGATGGACAGCTATAATTCCCCTCTCATTTTAAGGGAATATGCTGCATGGAGGGGAAGAATTCAAACACCCCGCTGCCTGGCTATATTTGGGGGAGCATAGTGGTATCTCAACGAATTTCGTACGAACGATTTCTGTTGGGAGAGATATGAAGGGAGAGTTACGTTCCGAAATTCTTTTCTTGAGGCCATAGTTCGATGTGTGATTCTAATGATTGTAGTCTAGGGCCAGTGGGGATTAGCGCGTTTTGTGTGCTTTGCGGTCGTTTTGTGTCAGAGCGCAGCTGGGTTGGTGAAAGGTGGCGAGGCTAATGCGACTGAGAGGAAAGGTGAGGGGAAATGCTTCATGAAAGAGGAAAGAGAGGGGCCTGAAGGGCAGTAAACGTGCGGTTTCCCGGAAAAATAATGTTCATTAGAGCCATCAAGAGCCTATCTCCAGTAGCTTAACTTTTGACTTCTCTGCACCCCCATTACTCTTCCAAACATGGTCCCTACTTTTAACGTCACATTTACATCGATCTCCGCCTCTTAATTGCGGCCATGACAGGAAACTCCTGATCGAGCACCTGCCCCTCCGACATGCCCGCCCCAATTTCTATGCCGCCCTCTTCTGAATTTCAAAACAAGATAGTTTACAAATTCAACGCTATCTCCTTTTCGCAGTGCTCGGAAACGGCAATATTTCCACAGTTACTTCTACTGTGTAGCGCGTGATCAGGCATCGCCTGAACCATAGCCGACTTGAACTGTAGCAAAGCATTAGAGCGCAAGTTGTCGGTTGCAGGCAACTGCAGCCTCCCCGTTTTATAGAAAACAGTCTACCTACTCCCATATGATGGCCGGACGGGGGCCGCCAGCCAAACTGCCCTCTACACCTCTTCGCTGTCGTTTGCCATCACGGATTAGAAACGCAGATCTGTTCTTGATTGCAAGCACCCGCCTCTTCTTTGAAAATCCCTTTCCAACACGGAATCTGCACTCAATGCCATACAAACGAAGATGAGTTGTCCGCACACAACTCTGTTCCTCTAAAAACTACACGCCTAGGGCTCCTCCACTTTCTCCACAGCACGTTTCTCCTGCTCGATCTCCCTTTTTCCGCCCAAGTGTCGCCGGATTTCATCACCCCAGTAGCGCACAGACGTAGAATTGTGTCCAGTCAAGACACGCTACGCACCCGCTAGCGAAAGAGAGGAGCCATTACAACAAATTTTGGAACCAATGCGGCTTGGATGATGGCCGGCATAGGGCGGAATTCTAGGGAGCGTAGCTTGCTCCCTTTTGCTGTATCGGAATCCTTTGATGGGTTGGGCTTTCTAGAGTACTACAAACTAGAGTAGAATATATCCTCCAAGAGTAGAACACCTAAACCTTTCTCCTGTGCGGAAGTGGACGTACCGATTTCGCCCTCTTCTCATATCTCTCTTTTCAGATGGCCGTCATGAAAACCCTGACTCCATGCGTCATTGCGGGGAGGGTCATTGACGACAATGCGCGAAGGAAAGCCCTCAGTATGTGCCAAGTGCCGATGCAAGACAGTATAACTGTAATTTGGCGGGTGGCACAATAACGACTATACAGCGCTGCTCTGTAAGCGCAAACAGTAATAAATTATTTTTAGTGCTTGGCATGAGTCACAGTTACCTTGTTTACTGTACAATTTTTAGTTTCTATCATTGCTCTTTACAGTACTTTACAGTACAGTGATGTACCGTGCGAGGGCGAAAAACGAGCGTTTGCAGCAACGTGATATTTGCAGTTATGTACAGTAGTACAGTACTTGTTGCACTGCTTTAAATACAGTAGTGCACTTGGGCTTTCGCTGTGATAGGCTGAGCAAAGTGAGAGCAGGAGTTGATTGAGCAAGCATACCCAAAGAACCACGTAGCCCACGTGGCGGAAAAGGCACAGTGCATAAAATACGGTACTGTACTATACTGTACAGAACAGTATTTAATATTTCTCGCTACTTCCAGGAGGCATGGATTAGCGATTTGGCGGAATTGATTGTCGCAGCGATTTTTTTTGCAATTATTTTGCCTGCTGATAAGTTTTTTCGTTTATGATATCTCCAAAGTGGCATACCATAGATCCTCAAACCCCTTTTTTTTGCAGATATGTACAGTACATACAGTATGCAACGGTATATCAAAATCTGCATTTTCCAAATGTTCTTGACAGGACAGCTATAGTATCTGTGCTTTGACCTTCTCGCTGTATACCGACCGAGTGCTGTCCAAACCAACTCAACTAAAACCTTCCTCTCATCCACGCCTGTTTTCACCTGCTCCACCTTCCCCCCCCCCCTCCACCCTCTCTTCCTTCTCTTTTTCGTCAACCTATTCTCACAATGTCAAAACCTTTCGATGCTTCCTCCCTCCCCAGCTGCTCAGCAAATTCTTGTCAGAGCCCGTCGTATTCGGAGGGCTGCATCACCCTATTTGCCCTTCCTTTGTCGTGTTCTTCTAGTGTCTACCTTTATCGAAGATGGAATCCGTATTCTTTTCGAGATGCGCCATCAAGTCGACTTTCTCCGCCATGAATACTCCATCCCCGCTTTCTTTGCTACCATTATGCTTCTCTCCAACATCCTCATATCTTTCGTCGCCGTCGCCGTAATCCTAGCGCGTAAGAAGCTTGAACGAGGCAAATATGAGAACCATGCAGCCTACGCCCTTATCGCATGCGTCATTTACCAGCAAATACTCTACGGTCGTCATTCCCCGATCGCCTCAGGTAACTTTGGCTTCTTTGTTCGAAATCTCTGTTTGTCAGGCAGTTTGTTGCTTATTACTTGTCAAACAAGGATGGCTGCGGGAAGGAGCGCCTTGCCCATGGGCTTGTTGGATGGAGAGACAAATAAGCAGACCACCGTTCTTATCTGCAGCTCGCCTCTCGTATTCTCCTCGTCCTACTTGCCCTCGAGTTTATGGCAACACTAGGGATCGCTGGTACCATTCTTACTCCTCCCAGTCATCATTGCCGTCTGGTCGGCTATCAGTTGGAGATCAGTGGCGGCATCCTGCTTCTCTTGTACTTGCTGCACAACGTCCTCAACTCGGCCTTTTGGTCGGTCTCTGGGTCTTACATTCACAGATTATGCAATACGAGTAAGTGCATTTCTTGCGTCTTTCATAATTGCTGCAACATCTCCTCTCACTACAATCCTGTCCAGCTCTTTGCGCAGCTGGGCCACGGCCTGATCATAATCTCAACCACCGCGTGTCGGTGCATCAAGGTGTCATATTGTTCCCGCAAACGCAATACTAACAATCTTTGCTCTACGTTCCTGTACCGTGCTCGGAAAAGGTTTTTCCAAACTTTGTCAATTATGGGAGGCTTGCTCATGCTAATACTAACTGGCCCCGGAGAGTTTTCTGTCGATGAACTACGGAGCAGGAAAGCTTTTTAGAGTAGCTGCGGTAAACTTGTCATCAAGCTGTAGCAAACTATGCGTGCATTCTAGCGTTTGAAAATCTTGCAGAAGTGCAAGCTAACTCGGGCTGTCTATCGAATCATGCACTATCGGATAATCGTCAATGAGCAGAATTAAAGTGTACATTGCGCGTGCTAAATGTTAGCCTTCAAAGTCAATTCATCTACTACATGTTCTGAGTCTGCACAATCGAACCACCTCCATTTAAAACATCTAAAGCAACTGTGCCTCGGTGGAACGGATTTTCCGCTTTGGTCACGACTCCGTCACATCGTTGTGAACCGTGATTACCTTAAATCAGTCCAAGGTTATCACGACGGTATTGTCGATTGAATCTTCTTTGCGGTGAATCCGGCAGAGCTTCGACCGCAGGATCCAGGCGAGAGCGTTTCGGTTTTGGCTCAGCTGTTTGTTTTTCAACATCACTCACTACAGGCTCTTCCTTGCGGTAAATTCCGTATCCAGTTGGCGTTTGGTGTCCTTCAGAGGGTTCGCAACAAGAACTCCCTTGTACAACCTCCCACGAATGACAACCGAAACAAAATACCCGTAGTCCGAGACGTCCAATATCCGTCCAGACAAAGGTGTTCCTTGTGGAATGCTTGATGGCCCCACCAGCGGTATGTTGCGGCGTCGGCATTTTCGGAATGAAACTCTTCCCCATCTTTCCCGCTGCCCATTTCGCTAGCCAATTCCGTCGGACTCGAGCCTGCAGCAACCCCTGCAGCAACAGGCCCGAAATCAGTCGCATGCAATCCAAATGATCTGAAATCTGGTGATAACTTTGCCATATCCAACCCTTCCATGACCACACCACAACCATCACATCCTCCAAAAGCAATAAGAGTATTGTTGGCCCGCACCAATCCGTGCAATAACCGCCCCATGGTTGGACCTTCACCCTTTGCTTCAAGGAGCGTGGTTTGTTTAGAATCCAAGTCAATCAAGTATGAAACTCTTGGGTGAATCGTCTGCCCGCCGGCCGTACCTCGGATCCCACCCCAGAGCAAAACCTGCGCCTTCGCGGTTGGCAAGGTAACTAACGAAAACCCGGCACATTCAGGCAATTGGTTTTGAGACAAATTCCTTGCCATTCGCAATTCAATCTCTCGCCATCGCCAACAACCGCGATGCCTCGGCGACGGTACCAGCAACCAACAGTCATCCTGCAAAGCAAAGCCACTGTCGCCACCAATAATAACATGCCGTTCAAACCTGGCAACCAAACAGCGCCATGCGACTCTCGTGGGCGCGGAAATCTATTTCCTCCACGCCGTCGTTCTCTTACGCATCAGGATCCTCAGTAAGCAATGTCCTCCCCGCTCCGTTTTTGACACAATCTTCAGACGCTCCCACTGCCAGTCGCCAATCCGTAATCGAAAGGTAACAGCACCGCAAGGACCCTCCCCACCGAACCCTCCAAACACGTACACTGCGGGCACCTGCCCGAACCTCATTGCCAAAGATCGCAGTGTGACAACTTCTCGGATCCGGTCCAGAGCCCGTTAGGTCCGGAACTTCCTTCCAGGATCCATCGCGAATATCAAATACCCAGGTATCCTTGAGTGGGGATGTAATTGGTGGCTCCTTTGCGGACTGGGTGTATGAATCACCAAACATGACGACCATTGCAGTTGAAGAAATTGCAGTGGCCGAATGGAGCAGACGGGGACACGGGACTGGACCGGGCTTGTAGGTGATACGACGCCATTCCAAGCGCTCAACATGGAATGAATACATATCGTTGAGTAATTGCCCAGTGCCCGTCTCTCCTCCAAACACCAGGACCAAAGAAGAATCTAAAGACGCGTCATACTGTGACCTTTGCGAGGAGCGGGTTCGATGCCGCGCGTTTCCTGCCGGCTAAGCCATTCCATTTCGAGACGGTTAATACGAGAAGGACGGAGAAAAGTGGACATTGAAGCAAGTAACGTAGGAATGGATGAGAGGAGAAGAGAAGAAGGGATTGAGAGAAGATCCAGTTGCGTGACAGTTGCCGAGCAAAATATTAATGCTGGTGAGAGTGGGGTTGGGCGTATGGATGGTACGTGAATGGAAAGTGTTGATCACTGACTTCTGGTCGAAGCGTTCGGCGGTAAAGCAGACGACGGCAAGTAAAGAGCCCGGATTCAAAAGTACATGGGCAGTACGTACTGTACTGTAGCGGTACAAATTTTTCTTGATCCTCTCAACCTCTAATGACCTGTGGTCTCTTTGCCCAACTTACTACTGGAACTAAAACTGTACAGTACAGTACAGTACATGTAAAGCTTTTTTTTAGTACAAGAGCTCAAATTTATTGTTAATTTTATAAAAAATCGCCACAATATTGTACGCGCGTACAGAATGCGTACACTTCCGAGATAAATTCGAATCGGTTGCCCATTGGTCAACAAATTTTGTTGTACCTGTACCATACCGTCCAGTAGTGCACAGTACAGTACAGTACGGCACAGTACAGTGCAGTACCGTAGTATGACATCCATTGCGTACTATTGCGCATGCTTTGGTGTTTCGCTTTGGGCTTTACTTCTTAATTGCTGCACTGTGCCGAAATGTTGGCCTTACAGTGGCCTTACAGTGGAATGGCATTCAGTCTTTCTCACACCTTACATCAGCAGGGTCAAACTGCTGGTGCATTTCCTTCGTACAGTACTTTTGCATTGAAAGGTCACCATTGTCCCCTTAGCCTTCGGAAAATAGCCGTCCTGCATCCCTAATCAGTAAAGCACCCAATTCCCCCACCTATTGCTCCACGAGACGCGAAATAAAGCTTTAGTTTAATCGCACATGGCTAACGACATGGCAGTCCATATTGCTCTTCAGTGTCGAAAGTACTCAGCATCCGCGACAACCATTTCACGTAATGAGTGTAATTTAAACACCCATGTTGAAAAAAATTTCATATGTCTTACAATTGACCGAGTAAAGCAGATGTGCGGTAGCTCTTTCACCCAAGCACGGTGAAACAGAGAGGGAGGCTGTGAAAATTGAAAAATATTCATATAATATATTGGAAAACTATTTAATTCGTTTTCCGCATCGAATATAGCGATGAAAAAATATGGAACAATATTTTATCAGATGCCAACATTTTTTATTTACTGTGAATCACCAACGAAATTTTTATCTATTTTCACTGGCCCATGATTTATACTGTATTACACGTGAAGCAACTTTCATTTCTGCCAGTTGGTTTTTAAATTCTGCAGTTATATTTACTTGTACGACATAATTTCAGTGAATTACTGGCATTGTATTGCCCGAAAATTATTTTTTGGATTAATGCTCACGTAGAAAATTATTCTATAACTATAACTGAGCATGAATTTGGTATACAAAAATTATTATGCTGTAGGAATCATCTTTGTAGCTATCTTTGTAGCTTTTTTACTCTGATCTACTGCACAGTATAAATAGTCTTAGACTGGTAGAAAAATTCAGCAAGCCTCGGGCCATCGAACTATCCCAATCGATCAATAAATACTGGGTTTCCTTTTATATTATTTTCAGTCTATTCAAGTAATTTATTATTCATTTATTTGGAATTCTCTATTTTAGATCTACGCATTTCATTTGATTTTTACGGGAGAAACCAGGGCGCTGCTGAAGGAGTAGTGGAGACAATGGAAGGGGGTTTCGGAAAGTTGAGGGCAAAGGGTCAATGGAGTGTAGCTTGATTCCCCAATATTCTAGAAGACCGACCCTTTTGTAGCAAATACTGTAGATCTAGCGCAGTAAATATAGATTCTAGCTCGCTCACTAAGAACTATAGAGTAACTAGAGAGTAGGTACTGGTACAGTGTAACTACTAAACGAACTACCAAAAATACCTGTAGCGCACCGCTACGCCAAATGAATTGGTCACGTATAAATAAAAAGATTAGGTATAAAACCTCGTAGGATTAACACTAATTCATAGAATGAGATACCCATCCAAGTTCTCTGTTACTCCATTGTGTAATATTGAACTAGAATAAAGACAGCGAACAAGTCTCTATTACACAGTGGTTTAGCAAAGACATTGTTACATTATTCCATCCCCCGGAGACTATTGAAATCCTCTTCATTGATAATGGGGCAGTCCATTGTGTTTCCGAATTTACTGCTGTAAATACTCATTTACTAGGAGATGCATCTTCAATAACATCTACAAAGTCTCTAGCCGGTTGCCCCTCTGTATCATGGCGTGGGCCACCCGCATTAAAACCAGGAACTTGTATCACGACCCAAATTATTATGAGCCATAAAAACGCCTAGTCCCGTTCCAGTTGGCAAATGAAGCGGTTAAGGTACAGGAGGAGTAGGTACAGAACTGGCATACGGCTGCTACAAGTGTGGTGTTGGGTGGATGATATGAATGATTGAATGGATCTTGAAGTGAATGAGCAGGGTGATCTAATCGAAAAGCATTCTTTGTAATGAGCCCCCTTCCCACAAATGGTCCACATTCGCGCACCAAGCTTTTTCGACTCCTGCGATCTAGAACATATATATGTAAACATTGAACGATTGATCCATATCTTTGAGCCGACCTAATAATCTGAAACCTTGTATCGCCTCGAAGTGTAAGCAGCTTACCGTGCTTTTCCCACTTTGTAGAAAAATTTCGTATCCTCAGAAGAAACCTTGACCTTGACACTAAAGTCGTTCAAACTCTGAGGAGGAATGCTTCTGCAAGATAAAAAATCTAATGGAGATTTAGTTTTCCATCTCAGGTCCAGCTCAAACAGTGACATACCCAGATCATCGCTCAAGGCCGAGTTGTAGAAAAATTGCATAATCTGTTGGAGTCATCAGAACGAGAATTTACCAACGCATTAGTTACACGATCTGGTCGTCTCGGCGAACGCTATCGTGTCCCTACACCTGTGCACGTGGTCGACGTGGACCACCCGATTAGCAGTTAGCTAGCAACACAGTCGGTTCCTACACTGGACCCCAAATACTAATGCAATAAAGTAAAGTATGCAAATTATGCTTAAGGTAGCAGTCCATACCAGTTATCTTGATGACACGAGCAATAAGAACGGAGATAGTTCTCGATCATCCCATTTATATTTTTGGAAGAACCATCTGTTTGCGGTGGCTTTCAGTAGAAATTCTTCGTTTCATACCATAGAGATTCATTAGTGTCTTCCAAAACTTTCTATCACTGTCTTAGGTCTCATCGTCCGGGAACTCGTGGTTCTTAAAGATGTTCGAAAGAAGTACTTAGAAGTTTCTTCAGCAGTATCCGACGTTACGGACATCAGAAAATGGACTCGACGGGTAAGTCGATCAATCTAAGTCGTAGTCTAATCATGACCGCCCTTCGTCATGGGTAGCCTCACAATGAAATATGTGGCTAGTGTAATGTCTCTGGAGTTGCCTGACCCCATCCGCGGTCAGGCAACTCCAGAGACATTAGTGCTTTTGCGCAAACGTAATATGCATGCAAAGTTACCCAGTCATTTCCATAAATGGCTGTCTGCAATGCTATTACATAAATTCATTGGAAAAACGTTAATTAATTCGAAATAGGTTTCATCTTTATCAAATTTGATAATAAATATTTCAAAGATTGATGAAAATGCATAGTTCTCAGTAAATTTGAAAACCGTTGGTGAATTTTAAAAAATGGCGTTCTTGTATGAAACCACTCGATAATTGTGCAATACCTCAATCTTCAAACCAACGCAGTTACCTTGAACAGAACTACCTGTACCTCACTACCCCTCAGACCTTTCCATTCCACTTCACGTATTATGCTGCCCTAATTATGGCAACTGTCACATCCAGTTAAGCTGCAAGAGCTCTTCTTCTACTTCCCGATACTGCAGTTGAAAGACAAGCCGAAATTCAGGAATATGTTTCCTCTTCTGACGATGCCGATTTTTTTGATGAAGACGCGTGTAGTGACGCCCCTATCTTTGATCAATTCTACAACAATGGTTGCTCTCAGTCGATTGTTCAAACGATCAACTTCGACCCCGATCAGCACACGACTATTTGGCAGACTTTTGAGGAGGACATCCAGGAACGGTACAATAGCGACCGGGGTCCCAAGTGTGCTTAAATGCCTAAATATATTTTATTCATGACTCTAGCTCTTCTAAAGCACGGTGGGCAGTGGGAATTACTTGCCAAGATGTTTGGCATGAAAGGACCCTCCTTGGAGCGCATGATCATGCGGTTCATTGATATCACTTCTGAACCCATGTATAAAAACTTTGTCGAGTATCAGGCAAAGAAGTGGAAAATGACCGAAATTTTAAGGAATAATTCCTGTTTCAAAACTATCAGATGGCTAGCTACGCAACCGATGTGACATTCCAGCCAAGCTTTCGTCCAAGTAGAAGTATGGAAGAAAGAAAAATTTATTTCAGTGGAAAGCAAAAGATCTATGGTTATAAAAACAAGTATCCGTCTTGCCATGTGGCTTTGCAATTGGATGCAGTGCCTATGAGCCGGGGTCCGTTTCAGATATCACTCTTTTCCAATCTATGAACGTGTTTCATTAAGAGCAGTTGAAAAAACAAGATGGAGAGCAGCAGGCCATTGGAGATGACGGACTTTTGCGTGGAGATTACCCCAGTGCATGGGAATTGTTCACAGCAAAGGAATAATATGGCGCCCGAGAATTCTGTAGAGTCATTCATCCCAAGAAGAAGCCGATAAAAAAGAGTTCTAACCCACCCATAAATGGCTGTCAATCGTCACATTTCAAGCAACGGCATTATCGTCGAAAATTTCTTTGGAAGGATGATGGGTTTGTGGACTGTGATTTTGTCTAGGCGGAAGTGGGACGAAATTCATACAACAAGATGTTTCGGCTTTGTGTTGCTGTGACGAACTTTCATATCTTCAACAACCCGCTCCGTGCAGAAGAAAGCAACGTTTTCAAGACATTAAAGAATCGCTGGTACAACATCGGCAATAGTCGAATTGAAAAGGGTCGGCAGATTCAGAAGAAGTACAGGAAGAAGCATTGTCGACGTGTTGAAATGAAATTTCGTCGGTTATCCTTCTCTGAAACAGAAGATTATTAGAAAGTTCTCTGAATTCATCATTTCGTTGTTTCTTTATTGTAGGGACACTTGAATTTAACTTTCCTTGCTTTTGTTTTTACAACAAGAATAGAAGTCCCGCAAGTCATGTAGTTTTTACCTGTACTCTAGTCCGTTACTTTCAACATTACTTAATTTTTTTCTGTAAATAAGGGGCTTTTTATGACTTTTTGAAACGTGAAACATTGAAAATGGTAAAAATGAAAATCCAGTAAGCACAATACAGCTGACCACGTTCTTTTCTTCTTTTCAACACCTAACCAGGAAATTTTGGATTTGTAGGTCACACTTTGAAACGTGAAAAGGAGCTAAATCGCTGGACATCATTGCACTTTCTTCGCATACAATTGTCGTTCCAACTACCAAATCTGCATCCACCTGAACCGGCTTTGAAGCCTTTTTTCAACCGATCGAAACTCCTGCAATCCGTCGTCCTCCTCCCCATCCACTGAATTCGCACGCACGGGCTGCTTTGTTCGGTTCCCCATCCGCAGTCCCACCTACTGGCGACTCAGAGCCAAAGAGTCCTTCCCTTCCCTTATCCAACCTTTTCCCTCCAATTCCCAGCCCTACCCATCTCGCTCCCTTTCAAATCCGTCCCGTCTGCCTCTCATTCCCTACTGTTCCGTCTCTCGCCCTTCTCTGTCCGTTCCATATCACTCAACTTCCCCACCCGTTCCGTCTCCTTCCTATCTTCGAACGACCAGTTTCCCTCTCCTTCCCCAACCAACCTCCTTCCCCATTCCCACCCGGTCTGCATTCACACGAACTGACGGTCCCTTCTCCTTCCACGACTCCTCTCCCTCCGCATCCACAAGAAGTCTCTTTCCGCGACACGCTCTGCATTCTCACGCACTAACGGTTCCTTTCCCTTACCTATCCGACACGCGTCCTTCTCCATTCCCCACCTGTATTCCCAAAAGGTCCCGCATTCTCATCCTGACGGCGGCTCCTTCCCCTTCTCCACCCAAATCGTCTCTTTTCCCTTCCCAAAAACCTGCAATCCTACCTATTTGCGGCCCTTCCGGTTTTTAACACATCATTATTCACACTGAACCGCAAGCTCATTCCTACTTCTCCCCGCGCGCAGTCAAATCACCCACAGGCCGTTCTCCCTCGGTATGGAGCACAAATAGGGGATGCAAGGTTCCGACAGCATTGCTTTGCTGCCTTAAATTGTAATTCAGGAGCGGTTAATCATCGGTTAGCATTCAGGGGACCTCACCTACAATCAGTTGAGCCATGTTCAGCTATTGTGCAAACGCAAGTAGCAAGTAGTGCAGAGGTACTCAGTGATGATGGAAAAGTTAATCCGAGAACAATTGTCACTTCAGATCTGGAATCTGCTAAGTCCGCTATCAAAAGAAAATGCTGAGAAACATGTTAGGCAAAGACATACTAGGGGCACTCAAAATAATGGTGCAAGAAACGCAAACCTTCCAACGAAAATGAACATAATTACTGTGAAACTAACACAAAGACGCTTTTGCATCAGATAGGCTTTTTCGCTAGTGGATTTCAAGAGGTGCGAGGAGACGTTGGAAGAACCAGCAGTCATGAAATATGTCAAGTCGACAATAAGGGGGGTAGTCAAGCTAACTAATGTTAATGAAACTGTATAGTGGGTAAAAGGGGACTGCCCAGTTTTTAAGAATGGCAATGTCTAATGGGTTGGGGAATCTTCATTTTTCAATGGCAATGTATCTTTCTGCGCTCGCGAGCCTGATTTTGAGGCGTCCGAGTACTGTAGATTGCTTCATGTTCTGGCTGATGCACGCATGAACTTGGCCAGAACATAACTGATGGAGCCGCGGAACAGGGAAGAGTTGGAAACTACGTTTATTGACCCGTGGACGGATCAAATTGCACCGCTGTACAATAATAACGCTATTAATCCGGAAACAGTGGATAAAATAAGTGGTGAGATTACTGCAAGCGATATCGATGGGCTGGATCCCAAACCTTTCTCGCATCATAGGAATATTTTTCTTTAAAAGGAAATTCGCAGAATTTAAGAGTCTATATGGCACATGTCTGTGCAAATATGAGGCAAATGGAAATAGGGATAGTGAATCATTTTTGCATTTTAGCGGTGGGAAATCATACATATTATATGCGCATTGCTTCTTAAATCTCTTTCCTCTGCTTGCGACTTTGGATACTCGTGCCATGCAGAGCGATGCACAAAGGGAGGAAAAGGTTGGACACGGAGTGCTTCCCCATAAAGATTTGAGCCCTCCAAGAGGCAAAAGCAAGGGCGTCATGAAATTAACATTGTCGACATGGATGCTCCGTCCTCTGCTCTTAAGCCTATGAACCCCGAAACAGCCAAAACAACCGAAGAAGCTGAACAAGATAAAGCACTTGTTGAGGCTGCCTACTCCAGGGGTAGATCCCTATAGTCTCTACTTTCTAACATTAGTCCAAAAAGGAGATGCTTCAGCTTGCGAACGGGGATGCTGAGAAGCAAAAGTACAACGAAATTTTGTGCAGTCTGTACGAAAGTATTAGGAAAAACGCGTCGTGATAGGTTCTATTACTGAGCTTTTCTATCTACAGGAGGGTTCAGGGCGGATGAATCCAAATTGCTGCAGTCTTGTTACATTATTTAACGTAGGTTAGAATGCTCCCTGGAGCGATTGCGGTTTATTTCGAAAGCTTGATCCATATGCGACATGTTTTGAAAGTGAACGACAGGGCGCCGTTTCAACTGGTTCTGCTCTACCATTTGCGATATAGAATAATACCCCTTAGCAGACTGATCGATGACAAAGTTGTAAAATTTGCGTGCCACAAGAATGATTAAAGTGGGCTTGCCAAACGGACGCGCAAAGGAGACCAAATATTCCGAATCGAGTTACTAGAATTCCAAATGCCCGCCTTACAGCATTACGGAATGACTATAAATAAACTCTAAAAGATTCCAACGCTTGGGTGAGTCCCCTCCCGTTGTACAGGATTAGAATATGCCCTTCATTTTTCTAAGCATCATCGGCGGCGATTGAAGCCCAAACAGGTAATAAGTTGAGAGCAAGAAGTCCATGCAGCTTTTATAGACTGGAACGCAGTAGAGTTATGAATAGATACAACATGTCTTGCTGAAACAAATAAAAACTTGTAGTTTACTCCTACTGCAGCTTGTGCACAAACTGCGAAGAATCCCTTTCTATTGTAGTATTTTATTGGGTCGGGTGTGTCCGACAGTGTAGGTTGCTGAATTGAAATAGACATACATTCCATTACGGCAATGATGCCGCAATATGTGTGATTTGCGACTTAAAAATAACCAACCTTTTAGCGCCAGGTACCAATGCGCTGCCAGGGAGATCGCAGCAGACAAAAGGATGGCTGCCTTGGGGGGAGAGCAGTGATCGGCCCTCTCCACCCCGCCCCACCAGGAATCGGTCTACCGTATGGGCTGTAGCGTATGCTTATATAGACAATTAATTTATAGCGCCATTGATTTTTAAATAAATTAGTTCGTCCAGTGATTTATAACGTGTAAAATGAGTAAATGGTCGGATTGTACTTCTAAAGCCAGTCTTTTTGATGCTCTCTGCTTTCACCCGTATCTGATAAAATCTTGTTTTAGATTAAGTTTGGTGAAAATTTTCGGATCTCTAAGCCGACAGAACGTTTCATCAGAACAAGGTAATGGAGCATTCTTCCTTTTTCTAATGCGATGTAAAGCACAGTAATCGACAAGACCTATAAGCTTTCCATTCTTTTCATTCACAAAGAAAGCGGTGCTCCATATGGTGATTTACTGGATCTTATCTTACCTTTCCTCAAAAGAGATTAGACGTACTCCTTTACTGCTCTGAGTTCAGATGAAGACGACTAGAACAGAGGTCGATGAGGTAATTTTTGCCCCTTCCTCCACTTTCATCTTATGGTCAACTGATCGCATCGGAGGGAGCCCACTTGGCGAAGCTTCACGAAAGACCTCTTTATACTTTTCCAGTAAACTTTTTAGTTTTCCGTTTTACTCAGAATCTTTCATTCCTCTCATGCTCTGAACTTCAAGTAATCAAAGTACTTTGAAGTTACCTCCATGTCTCGGCATTCGTCTTAATTTATTCACTCCCAAATTAGACACATCAATACGATTTTCAGCATCGGGATTAATCACTGGAATAGAAACATATTTGAACATCAAAAATTGTCGTTGGTGATCAACATGGATTGTGAGCATCCCCAACAGAACTTCATACCTATTCTTGGAGATAGCCCAGTTAAAAGTGCAGGTATAATTACCCAATCGTTTAGTTCTGCTGAAAATAATCACCGATTGCTCTTCCGCAATACACTTTTGTGAATGGGAAAAAATGACTCGTTCACTCAAAATCTCAAACAAGTTCCTATTTCGCTTCAAAAACTCAGTTGAAACCACGTCTGTATTGCATCCATCGCCCTTTAGTACTTTTACAGCGTTTCCATGCAGTCTAGTATCAAGCACTAACAAAGGCTCCACTGGTATAGCTCTATCAGTGGGTGATATCATAATGACTAGACGTGATTTAATTAGATTCGGCTTTGGAGATTCTTTACTTTTCGGTGTCATCTGATATTTTATTTCCGTTAATGTACACAGCAGTTTAGCTCTGCTCATTGGTATATCTTTTAACAATCTTTACTGGTATCAACTGAGTTGTCACCAAGTCTAGTGGACCAACTGGTTTTTCAAGTCAAAGCCATTCAAATTATTATCCTGTATTGATTGTGTGTTGTTCCCATCATGCGATTTTCAACCCTGTTACCTTTATTGTCGTTCCTTTTTGTGTATTTACAAGGTCTACGCACATAGCTAAACAGCCAAAAAGTGCTATAGGACTGTAGAGTAATTCTGGCAGGGGCCCCAAATGGGGACTTGGTCAGAAGCACGGCTTTACAAAGGCACCTTAGTTAAGCTCAACTGTCCAGTCTAAGTATTTTGAAAAATATGAAGCAGCTTCGTTAGGCCTGCACGCTACCTGTACAGAATGACCTAAAGAAAAAAGCCATTGCTGCACCCTCAAGTTCCCGGCTACTACGACCTCTAATTAGTAACATCGACCTGTGTGGAACAATTTGGTTTAGGGTACTTTTCAATTATCCCACAGGTATTCTCCTGTACTTGGCACTCCAGCCCATAGGTACAGTATATGAGATTTTGCTTACAGCAAACTGACAACAAAATTTTCCAAAATTCAACGAAGCACAAAAAAAAAATATCAATGCCTAGAAAAACCTCTAACCAGAACAAAAAGAGAGCGAAAGTAGTGGAGCCAGCGAAAGCAATGCTACCAGTGAAGCAGGGAAGGAGGCATCTGGGGCGCTGCTAAAGGAGCAATGGAGACAATGGCAGTGGATTTCAGAAATTTAGGGGCAAAGGGTCACTGGAGTGTAGCTGGATTCCTCAAGAATCCAGAAGACCCGCCTCTTTGATAGCTTGTACTCTAGCTCTAACGTATTGTATGTAGATTCTACCTCGCTCACTAAAAACTACATTAGTAAGTAGAGAATAGGTACTTATAAAGTGGAACTACTAAGCGAACTACCAAAAAGACCTATAGCGTACCGCTACGTCATATAAATTGGTTACGTATAAAAATAGAGTAAGTATAAACCCCGTAGGATTAACATCAGTTCATAGAACGGGATACCTATCCAAGTCCTCTGTTTCACCCGCTGTATAAACTGTAATAAATACAGCGAACAAGTCTCTATTGAACAGTGGTTTAACAAAGACATTGTTACAAATGGAAACTTTCTGCGCCATTCGAATAATAGGGACTTAAATACACACCTTCTAAAATATATTCTCGAAGAAGAAGTCATTAGCACCATTTCTTAAATGAAAACTATAGAGGAAGGTAAATAAAGCAACAACATTGCCCATGCAGAACAGGTTAACCCCATTTCTGGGAACTTCCACAAGCTTCCACATTATGACAAAAGACCAAGATCACGTACATCTTATGGATCCAAAATTACAAATTACGTACCAAAATTTCATCAGTCTTCTACCTCTGTAGAGGGATTCAAGGTGATATTACAGATTACAAAGTGAAAGAAGCATTCATCTAATGGGGAACAAGTGGTGATCATTTCCCGTAACAGATACGCTAGCTGATACCTATTAAACTTGTATAGTAGTGTAAATGTATTTGAAATATTGAGGCGGGCACTGATGCCAGAGATCGAATATATATTTCAAGAGAAAAAACACACAAACCTCCACTCCTCTCCAGAAAGTAGAGGGAGGCCAGCAAGGGAAAAAGCCGCATCGGATTCTACTGCTAATGCTTATCTGACATACAGCGAAAGGAGAGCATTCAGGTAGCATCAATTACCACTGTAACTGGCATTTAACCTGCAAGATGTTCGTGACGCTGAAGGTATGGCGAGAATATAGCTTCTTTCATATGTACTTAACGATCTTTTCCGCACTCAATCGCTTAGAAGGACCCTAGTATGCACTTGAATGTCAGACTACCGTGGGGGTAATTGTTCACCGTGTATGAAATAGTGATCGTTAAAGTCGAACAATGGTCATGAATTATTAACGAAGATCACGGAATTAAACAATGAAACGAATATTTTAGAACAATATACTAAGCTGGAATATCTGGAATAATATATATACAGCGTATCCCTTTTTTCCCGAGAATTGTTAAACTTTTTAGTAAAAATCGTAGAGAGAATTCCCGAAAATCGTTTTAAACCCTTGGCATATACTCCTAAATGTATTGGCAGATGTCTGCTCCCGGTTTGGTCGAAATTAATCATTCAACTACTTACCGACTCATGTAGCCTTAGATCAACAAGGGTGTTCATTAGTGTACTATGGCAAGTCCCGTCCGGTGAGTTTTCGGTACAAATTTTGGTACCGCATTAGGGTTACCCACCGCCACCTAGATCGTCTACCGTATTTACGTAGGACACCCTTCGTGCTGAAATCATTTTTCTGTGTCTCACTGGATCTCAATGCTCCCACGCCAACAGCTCCAACAGCTCACCAGCTCACTTCCATCAACATGTCCACCCCTGCAAACCAGCCTCCGACTCGACAAGCCCCACCAGGGGTGCAAGTCCCTCCCGATACGGAGAAAGAACTGCAGCCCTCGCTCCCCAAACAAACAGCCCCCGTCCCAACTTTCTTCCAAAACTCCCGCGAAGACCCCGGCACCTGCGTCATCTTCGTCTGCCGCACAGACGCCTGCTGGCAATCCAAACCAGTCTTCAGTTCCTACTCGCCATAAATTTACAGCGGACTTATACTTGGCACTTCCAAAGTAATTATAAGCTATGCGGGCGCACGGAGCACCTCATGGACAAACCATGGTGCAGTTCGAAGACGTAGCTAAGAATTTTAATTCATCTAACTTGGTGCTTTGGGGAACGGATGCCAAGCACTTTCAGGATCGTTTCAAGCTTCTGATGACTAAGTTTCGGAAAAATTATGTATAAATAAGGGTCGCGTCTGGCATTGGAGAAGACTACGGTACTACTAGTAGTTGTGTAAAGATTTGGTGACAGAAATCGATCAATTGAATGAAAAAAAGACAAATCTAAGTTGAAAGCACTCGAGAAAGAAGCTGAATCTATTGATGCTGGGGAAAAGGTGAGGGAATTGAACATTGCAAGAGCTTCAAAGCGTGAAAGCCCTGACGGCGAGATTCAGGAAGGTAATAAAACGCCGAAGAAGCAGAAGAATAGCCATATTAAGGCACCAAGGGATTTGACTCAAGCAATCTGCGCCGTGGATAAGCAGAGGCGGAGAGGTTATGATTATTGGGAATGCAGAAAAGTAGAGACTAGAAGAGGTTGGAGTTCGAAGAGAGGCGCATTGCTCTCGAAGATATCAGAATTGAAAAGGATAGAACCGTCGTGGAGCAACGAAATGAATTAGAGAAGAATAGAGTCAACCTGGAGGAACGAAAATTTGAAGAGGAGAAGAAAATATCTGAGGAAGCAGCTGCGGAACTTTGTCTCAGATTAGAAGTGCAGCGATCTATGCTTGTGTTGATTAGGCAGTTACATTCTGAGAAGGATTAAGGTTGTCTCCTTTTTTCAAAGGGAAGAGGGAGCATAAGATTCCGGGGCGGATCATCGCACTTAAGAAACTTTACGAATCGTCTACAGTGCCCATTGAACTAAGATATATTTCAAGACTCGGCGTTGGGCAATTGAAGAATTGCGCTCTTTGAAAGCCGTAAAGGCAAGGTCTGAAGTCCAAAAGTATAGCGGCAACATGGGACCATAGTCCGACAGGAGTGTTTTCGACACATGTCTTTCTCGGTGAGTCCACATGAGTAAAATACTTCTTGATGTACCTGCATGCCCATTTCACTACCACTCTGCAAGCATACATCAACTTGTTAAAAGCTTTTGTTCTTATGTTAGCGATGGCACTACAAAAAGGACCAAAAAAGCCCTTAGAACACAAGAAGGGTCTCCATACAGATAGAAATGTCTTCCATCGATTATCAGGGAGCTTTCTAGATCTTTAGCTATATGTGATACCCTATACATGGTCATGTCATGACCCCTGCCCTCCACAGTTCCATACAAGTTAAAGATGAGACTATGTGGTAGACTTACGGCTTGGAACATGAGTCAGTTTCTGTCAGAAAAGGAGTCGAAGGTCGAGCGAGGGAGACCAAGGGAGAAGGTAGACAGGCAGAGAAAAGAGGAGTGAGGGCAGAGAGAAAGTGAATGACCAAAGAGAGAGTTGAGGGAGAGAAGGTGGTTATCTTTTACTGAGGCCGAGAACGAAGTGAGGGTCGGTCTTATATAGACTTTGAGCCTGGTTGCTCGAAGCTCTAGAGCTGTTCCTGGAATTTTCCAGAAGGACAGGAGACGACGGTGACAGATTAACCCTAAACTATGTGAGCTGATCCAATGCTGATCAGCTCAAAGATCTGTAACGGTCAGATTCTAGGATAAACATAATTGAAGACTGTTCATGGCTGTAAGCTCTGCTGTAGTCTTACAGTAACAGTCAGTACAGCTTTTGAGTAGCTGGGTACTTACACTAACACGCCCCTTAAACTAGAAACTGATTCCTGTTGCGCCCCCTCGAATTAGGAACCTTATGAAAGTACTACTTGCGAAGAATCGCCTTTGAAATTCCCAGAGCATCACGAAATGCAGCAAATTTGACACGAAGTAAAGGTTTCGTTAAAATATCCGAGACTTGCTCCTCAGTGCGACAATAGGATACGAGCACTTGTTTTGCTGCCACAGCTTCGCGACATAATGATAGCGTATGTCAATGTGTTTGTTACGCTCATTAATTGATTGGTTTTTCGCAGAGCTGATGGAGCCGGAGTTATCAACCATAATCGTTATGGAGTTGGTTCTTTCGCACCCATTAGACCGCAAAGAAGATTGGACAACCAAACTGCCTCCTTAGAAGCTGTACAGAGCGAATATACTCTGCCTCACAGGAAGACAAGGCTACACCCTTTTCTTTGAGCGCCATGAAATCGACCTCCAGACATCATGAAGACGAAACTCTGTTGACTTTCTAGTCAGCCTACAACCAGCCCAGTCAGAGTCGCTGTATCTTGAATTTTGGGTGACGAAGAGGGACCGTAGCAAACTCCTAGATCTCTTGTTCCATTGATGTAACGATAGACTCGTTGAGTGCTGTCCAATGGCTGACGAGAGGCATTTCGAGTGTGTGATAGTTTGCCAACAGCGAAAGCAATGTCTGACGGTGCATATCATCAAGTACATGAGACTTCCAATGCAGATCGAAGGGAACATTTGGCTGGAGTTCTTCCTTGAAGTTTTCATTAAGGATTCTGTTGATACCATAGGGATTAACGGGTTTCGACTCAGAATTTGGAATCTGTCCAATATTTTCTCGACATAGACTTTCGTGAAAGATGCATTGTTCGTTTTGCCGGTCACGACTTATTTGGATACCGAGAAACTCCTTCACTTCGCCCAAGTCCTTCATCTTGAAGCGCTTTTTCAATTTGTCTTCATTTCGTCAAGCATGAACCTGTTTTGTTTCCGCAATCAGCAAATCATCGACATATAGAACTATTATGCAGACTAAATATCATTGCGATAGACGTAAAGACAAGTTTCGTGAGGGTTGCTTGAGAACTTAAGTTCCCGAGTAAGAAATTCATGGATCTTGGCATACCACTGACGAGAAGCTTGTTTGAGTCCATAGAGGGCTTTCAGGAGCTTACATACCAAATCTGGTCTTTTTGGGTCGCGAAAACCAGACGGAACTTCCATGTATGTTTCTTCGTCTAAGTCTCCATTGAGAAATGCAGTAACAACGTCCATGTAATCGCATTCCAGATTGAAGAAGTTTGAAAAGCACAGGAACACGCGCACTACCGGCAGAGAGATTACAGGAGCATAGAGGTCTTTTTATCCCAACCCTGGAACTTGTCTGAAACCTTCAGCGACTATTCGGACTTTCGGCCCAACATCAGGCTTAACGCGAAAGAAATAACGGCAAGAAATCACGTGCATTGCCTGCTTTTGCGGAACGAGCTCAAAAGTTCCATTTTCCTGTATGTAATCTTCCTCCTTCCTGATTCCAGGCATCCAAAAGTCAATATTATCGGCAGAAATAACTTTTTTCATATGACTCAGGTACTCTAGTAGAAATAAGTGCTGTTTCTGAAGCAGGGAAGCGCCTCGGCTTCTAGAAATTCTGAATGATCTACGGGAAGCAGGAATTTCGGGCTCATGGTTTGAGCTTGAGCCGTTGAATCAGCAATTTGTTGGCTGTTTGCAATTCTTCTTGCGAGGACTAATCATCAGAATGATCTTCGGAGGTCGTTAATTTTGACATCGTGTTCCGCAAAGTCTTCTAGAGGGTCAATTGTACCCGATTTTGACGTAAAATCACTTTCCTCATTAAACAGCACATCCCGGGAAACAACCATTTTCTTCGAATCAATATCCCAAAGTTTGTACCCTTTACTCTGAGAAGAGTATCCCATCATAAGCGCTTCACGAGACCTGGGATCTAATTTCTTGAGTCGCTTTCTCGGCACGACGTACCAGCACTGAGAACCGAATACTCGCATATGTGATAGATTGGGCGCAATACCATTCCAAAGATGAAACGGAGTTTTGTCGCCAGGCAAGGAGCTCGATATGATTCGGTTAAGGACATAGACAGCTGTTGAAATGCTTCCGCCCAGAAGTGCTTCGAGAGTGACTTGTGGTGTAGCATGGAACGGACAAGGTTGAGAAGAGTGCGGTTCATTCGCTCCGCGGTTCCATTTTGTTGAGGAGTGTGAGCTACGGTGAGCTTGTTTGATACCTTGTTTGATTAAGAAGTCTTTGAAGGCAGTTGAGAGGTACTCGCCACCGTTGTCTGACCGCAGAGCCTTGATGAGGATCTGATCTTCTTCAGGGGTAGAGGTAGATTCGGGAAACTCATGGATGTGAAGAAATTGAAGCGACTGGCTGTTATGCTTCTCTGCAAAGTTTTTGTAGTTTTGAAAGCATTCAAGAACAATCGCACTTCGAGAAATCGTCAATGAATGAGACAAAATACCTTGCACCTCCCAATGAGGGAGTTTCAATTGGCCCTAAAACATCTGAATGGACTAGCTGAAGTGGTTTAGTCGACTGACTCTGCCTTTTCGATGGGAAGGGCACGATGCGATTTTCCAAGTATGCATCCGACGCATGTTCCGTTATTTTTGTCGTCTTTCGCAAGATCGATTCCAGTAACAACTCCTCTGTTGACCATTGATTTGATAGCTGAATTATTCACGTGAGCTAATCGCTGGTGCCATGTTGCAAGAGAGGAGACCAGGGAAATTTGAGTTTTTCTTGTTCACTTTCTCTTGAACTATGTCCAATGTGTACAGGCCATTGATCAGGCTACCGGTTAGGATTGGATGTGAGTCGGATTGACGATTAAGTGCAGCCCCTTCAATGTTGAAGCGAGTCTCAATACCAAGTTTCGACATAGCGGACACCAGAGCAACTGGTATCGAAGCGTTGGAACATGTAGCACGTTACGTATTTTGCATTGAGTGCTTGCCCCGTTGCTGTATATCATCAAGGAGACATCTCCTCGTCCTACGATTAAGGCAGAGAATCAGCTCCCAAGTCCAAAGTTGAAGGGGAGACAAGAGGCTTGTAATTGATAAATGCCGAACGGTCATACGTTACGTGCGATGTACAACCTGAGTCAATTATCTACTGATTAGATAGTGAGGGATACTTCCAATTGACTGTAGCGATATCTCTTGTACAGGAGAGCGTGCTGTGAACAAGCAGACAGCATCGTGAGTGATCTGTTTCCGCCATTTCTGAGGCATTAAGTGCCTTTCCATTACTTTTCCTTGCGTTTGAGATGCGCACGAGCTGGGTGACCTTTCGGAGCGAGGTGCGGGAACTTTTTGTAGCAGCGACTGCTATCTCGATGCTTTCCACAGTGGATACAGACTTCTGAAGAAGTTCCATTGCGATGCTGAAGCGCCCGGCTTCCGACAAGAGCAGCTGTCTCAGCAATCTTGAGAGCTCTCATTACGCTGAGCATGACGTTGCTCTTCCTGATGGCATCTACTCTGGACGAATTCGAATGATAGTTTCTCGTCGTCAATATGAGCCGCGTCAAGTGCTGAAATAAGACTGTCAAAGCGATCAGGGAGTCCGTTAAAAAAGCCATGGCCATCTCGCAGTCCTCTACGTTGACGGACATTGACTTCAAGGTGGCCGCAAGTTGCCGAATACGAGCGGCAAATGGAGCACTTTTTCGTATCCTTCATCTTTGCAGTATAGAAACGGCGCCTGGCAGCGAGCTATTGAGAAGCGTGTGTTTCTCAAATATATCGCAGATGAGAGACCACATCATTTTGGCAGTACTGGCATGTTGGACCTGCTCTAGGTGAGTGTCCGATAGAGTTAGTCCAATCATGGCTTTGCCTTACAGTCAGCCTTCTTCCAAGAGGAGTATGTCGGCGACGATAACTCTGGATCTTCAGTAAGATGTTCATCGACCTCCTTCAATGACAGCAAGAGCTGCATCCTTGATTTCCAGATGTGAAAGTTGTCATCACGTAGCTTTTCAAGAGTGTCGATACGAAGACCGGAAGAGTCCATGACAAAACGCAGGAAGCAAATATCGTGCTTACGGAGATGTGGTGCACGGATAGTCTAGAGAATACTTATTCTTACGAGTAACGTGCCTGTTGCGATCGTGTCTTGTTTGGAAAAGACTTGCAGCAAGCACAGGGAGTGATGGCGAATTCCGTTCAACTCGATTGCGACACTTCTTACCACCTCTATGCTGCTCTAGCTGCTTTGGACCTGAGACTTTTAGCTCACAAAGATCGCACGTGAGTAAAGATGATTTTGGCTTGATCACAACAGCTGGTCCCTGAGCAAGTGGGACCGGAGAGAGCGGTTCGACTGAAAGAGGAGTTGGGACCCTTGGAATGGGAGGAGGGTTACAACCGGAAGGAGAGCAGGCGAAATGGAGAATGAACGGCAACTGGAGTCGGATCTTGAGGTACTGGAGATAGAGATACTAGAGATATCATTCGGCTGGTGTGACTGCTTTCTTTCCCTTTGGCTTTGATATACGGGTAGAGGAGACAGGCAAGGGCTTTGAGCGAAGACAGGTTGAGAGACGAGGCTTTGATAGAAGACGAGAATGCTTCTTTGATGAGTGCCAGCCACCTTTTTCTTCTGCCTAGAGCGAGAATGTGTTGAAGAAAGTCTTTCTTCTTTGGGGAGAAGGACGGACTTCGGCAACCTCGGAGTAGTTGCAGTTGAAGTTATGTCGCCTCCTTCACCGTCGATCGATCGCAGAGTCTCTATAAAGCGGCACTTACGACGAAACGGTTCAGCTTCTTGAGGTTGTCGATGGTTTGAAGGAGAGGGCGGCGGAAAACGTATACGCCGCACGACAGGATCGTTGGGGGAGATTTAAATTCCTCGTTTGAAGACGACCGACAGATAACCACTGAGGATTTGAAGTGTTAGCTCAGGACGGAGGAGATGTGTGTATGTCGCGTAATAAAAGTAGGACAGAGGTCACTTACTGTTGCAAACAGATGCGGGCCGTGAGACAAACCTGGGTATGAAACACAGAGACGAAATCGAATGCAAAGGAAACTGGAGCGACTAGACGCACCGAGCAAATCGTTTGTAGTGAAGAGTGAGAGGCGATGTCGGGCCACAAGACAAACGGAAGGTAGGTAATGTAGAGACGACAGTCGGCAATCACACCACAAGACAAACGATAACATGTGCGAAAAGACGGTGCAGAAAGCTAAGTCCAACGAGTCAAGACAGCAAAATACTCCACTTTTTTGGCGAAGCGCCCCTTCCAACAACTTCAGAGCGATAACGCCTGAACGGTTTCATAATTGGGTTTTCTGGAGTGCGAAAAAGGCTTCTCAAGGGGTCAGAAGCTCAAGAATTGGGGTAATTTGGCAGTTCGTAGACCTGGACCTATAACCGTTCAGAAAAGGAGTCGAAGGTCAAGCGAGGGAGATCAAGGGAGAAGGAAAGCAGAAAGAGAAAAGAGGAGTGAGGGCAGAGAGAAAGTGAATGACCAAAGAGAGAGTTGAGAGGAGAGAAGGTGGTTATCTTTTACGGAGGCTGAGAACGAAGTGAGGGTCGGTCTTATATAGACTTTGAGCCTGGTTGCTCGAAGCTCTAGAGTTGTTCCTGGAATTTTCCAGAACAGGAGACGGCGGTGACAGATTATCCCTAAACTATGTGAGCTGATCCAATGCTGATCAGCTCAAAGATCTGTAACGGCGAGATTCTAGGTTAAACATAATTGAAGACTGTTCATGGCTGTAAGCTCTGCTGTAGTCTTACAGCAACAGTCAGTACAGCTTTTGAGTAGCTGGGTACTTACACTAACAGTTTCAGCGCTTGTGACCACTGTATGTTGCCTTCTGTTGTCTTCCTTTCGGCATTGCGACGTAAAGATTAGTATCGGCTATGAAGCCGACACAGCAATACAAAGGGGCGCCAGTATCTTTCACACAACCTGCATACAACGCAGAATGTTCTTGTACAAATCCCTCTCTGTGTTCGGTTACAAATTTAATAACTCGATTGACCATGAATTCTAACGCTTCATTAAATATCTTGTTTAGCTCTGGAACCATTATAACAAACTCCTCTTCAAGATCCCGTCCAACATCGGCTCACTGTTCCAAGTCTTCTACATAGAAGACATAATGACAGCACAACATTAGTTGTATAACGACTTCTCGTCGTCTAATTACTACTATTAGGCTATGCAGACATGTTCAAGATCTTTTTATGTCAGTTTTGATGAACTGGAAACGCTTGAGGCATGTAGTATCGTCTAGGGCTTCGAGATTGAAGCGATAGAAGCGCACCTGCAACAACTTTTCCGTGTAAAGAGCCTCCTCTATCGCGCAGTGCTGCACTGTACGTATGAAACGGATGTGAGGAGGTTTCTCACATCAGAATTAAGGCAACGAAAGAGGCAAATAATGGCTTTAGTTGTTCGAAGCCCCACCCTCGGGGTTACACCATCCCTGATCCGCATTTTGCAGAAAAAAGTTTCGTTAACCACTTATCTGCCTCCTACCCATTCAATTATACCGAAATATGTAACCAAAAACTTATTTCTTTTTCTTCGGTATGGTGCAAAAAAAATCTACCAGCTTACCTAAATTTAGTACCGAGCTCTCCTTGCAAAAAACTTCTATTGCCCATATTTTCAGTTGTAATGCCTTTCTAAAGTTTAGGATTTGCCCTTCTTGGATTTTTCAGCGGACACTTTTAATACTAATGCCCTAAAGTTCGGTACTTCCTCCAGTTATAATCTACAGGAAACTGTAAAATCTTTCTGAGATTGAAGGCTCAGGGATCATTTAGATCCTAGAGCATGGCTTTAATAACCCCTTGCAGGTCTCACAATGTTATCGTTTTGTTAATAACGTATTTTATAGTTTTATGTGCTCTAATCTATTGCCGGACAAGTTTGCTGGGGCACACTATGTCTGGATGCGTATGAAATCTTGCCTGTTCGCTTCCGCTGCATTGGGAAAAAAAAAGAAAAGGATAAGTAAAATAGACAATTGAGAATGCTTCAAACCCCCGGACTTCTGGATCAAAAACAAAAAAGCCGGCTTTCGGCGTCCGTACATCTACATTCGCGAATTTGGCAGAGGTAAATTGTCTATAAAGAAAATAAAGCAGGCAAAAAAGTCGGACTGATTGTTTCCGTGTGGTGAGAAACCGTCAAATAGTTAAGACTAGGCCGTTAGTTGACAAGGGACTTGAATCGACTTGAAGTAGATTAAGGGATATCCTTAAATACAATACGCAGTGTTTCAACCATGGGAAGTTTGTACTTTTTCGAAACTTGAAAGTAAGTTTGGGGCCTGGTTGCGGACTCAGTTAGATTTTCTGTTCAGTATTACTTTTCTGAAAGCTCTCTTAGGATAAAAAAGTGCCTTTGGATGACCTTTTGGCTCTGATATTCAATAGAGTGGCCTCTGGGATGAGGTATTTCGTGGCAAACTATTCTGTTTCACAACTCAAAACTCACCACAAAATCACGGGCACGATTATTTAAAACCCTCAACGGCTCAAGCTAATTATTCTGCTAAGGAGTAATTGGGGAAATCCAAAATGAAACTACCTCAAAATTATATAGGTCGGCATAAATCAAAAAAGGCAATCATTCTGCCCTGAAAAATATAACCTGTCGACCGTGATTCTCCACTACCTAGCATTTTATTCATATTAGCTGTGTGTCTGACAATGATACGCAACGTTAATGATATTTAATCTGGGGTTATCAGAACCATAAGAGTTTTACAAGAAAATAACACAATGAATGACACAAACCCTGTTAGATCTGTTGCAGACATATTTCTTCCTGCCGTCTTGTCTTGCATTGAGCTTTTTTAGGCCCTGCTCTCGACAAATTGTTGATGAACTTCTTGGACAAGCGCGGAGTCGACTTTTCGCCACAATAATCTTGTATCATAATGATGACTCTTACAGCAAATATTCGCGAAGATGATGAAGACAGAAATTCAGCTGTCAGAATTTTCAGGAACATAACTTCCACAGGACGCCTTACCAAGACTGGAAAGCAGATTAGAGGTCCCTCAATCAGGCAAATTATCAGCAAACGATTTTTGCTGCAGTGAAAACCTGGTACAGACTAGAGCACTATGTCTCCATCGTACTCAAAAAGGATGAAAAGAAGTTCGTGGAGAATATAAGAGAAATTTGACTAGAATAAGTTGATGGATTTAGGCAGATTGCTCGATACTGCAATCTCTCACCATTTCAGAAGCTAGTCTTCGCGCAAAACTTCTTCAGGAAGATACTTAATATTTATTTCTCTAATAGACGGAGGGATACAGGAAATAATTTCAGCAAGTTGGCAATCAATTTGAGTGCGGAGTAAAAATCCGTAGTTCAGCAGAACGAAGTTAGGAATTTGTTGATATAGATGCAAATAAGTAAATTTCCAAAAAAATGGACACTGCTGCATCAATGGTGAATGCTTAAAATTGAAAAACCAAGCTTATAATGCGAGCATCCGTCGCTCATCGTGGTGATGCTCGCAAGGTATAGTTTATTTCTTCCGCTGTTGCAGGATACTGTTAGGCAATTGAACTACTTGCTCTTGTTCATACCTGTAAACTGAGCTTCTAGCAGCTGTACAGTGAGTTTGATGCGCAGCTCTAAGTAAAGAGATATATACGATCCTCCTGAAGAATGAGATAATCTTCAGATCTCGCAGAGAAAACCAGGGATGAAGATGATACAACTGGAATACTAAAGTATTTATACTGGTCAAGAAATATATGCTCATAACTCATCCAAAGCTCAATCTAGTACAAAATGATCAAAATATTCAGGACTAAAGTTTATCATCTCCAAATTTCGGATTTATTCTCATATGGAGACAAAGACCGCCTTATAAAACACGTTGGAAGACCTCAAAATGCAGCTGAACCACAAAACAATAAGCTTTAGTGTTATGCGTAGAATATAAATATGGATAATTGCGACACTCACCATTTTAGGACTAGCTTTTATACCAACTGGATCATGATTCTGAAGAAAATTGTTAGAATATACCGTAATAGGAGAAGTACTATTGCGAAAAGGACATTTTTGAGGGCCTCTGATGAGAAGTACAGGCCAAAAAACACCACTCTCAAGTGTAAGATTCCCTTGGCCTACTTCAAAATATCACAAATAGATAAAGAAATAGTTGGGAACCAAAATCTTCATGATAGTTCTTATAATAACGACTTCAGTTATGATCACAAGCAGCTTTAAGCGGACTATATCCAACCATAGCCGAATATAAGGGTACTAATTATGATACGGTATCCGATATAGAGTCTATTTCGCCTATAATGGATAGAGATTCTAACTTAGACCTTCTTACGTATGAGGTGATTGAGGAGGCGAATTTTCAGGGAGTGTGTGTAGATACGGGGACCCATAAATCAGTTACTTGCAAACAGCAGGACGAAGAGTACCAAAAGCTCTTACTTTCATATTCCTGCTGAAAGACTCCGGCGTTAATTGTTTCTGTAATTTAATAGATAATGAATCTAAAGAACTTGAGAACATCCATATTCTAATTCCTGTTCACGAGAATATGTTTCTATTATTCGACGTGGAAATATTTGATATTGACGTTTCGCTTCTACTTAATCAAAATTACTCGACTCATTTATGGTTCCTATCGACTTGAATGAGGGCAGTATACTTTCCAAAACTGGAAGCTAGTGATTGAACCTGTCAGAAAACTTGGTCAAATACCTATTCAATGGGGTGTATAAGTTTATATTATGTTAAATACTAAAGAGCTTGGGAAGATTTACCGCAATGTGTATCATCCGGGTTCTCAACGCCTGTTTTTCGCTCTACTTCGGAAGAGGCGCGAAGAGAGCGACCAAGGAACACCCAAGCTTTACAGAAAATCAAAAAACTCTGTGATATTTCCAAAAGTTTACGTAAGCGAGCCGTTTACATATGAGTCTACAAGAAACAGGCATAATATTGAATCGTGCAATGAGCTTCGATCTTCCTAAAATTGAGGGAGACTTTATTCTCTACATTGTGGACGAAGATGATAAATTCAATACCACTGAGTTTGTTTAGTGTGAAGGAGCAGATTAAGTATGGAGAAAATATTTATCTGTCTTGCCAAAGAAGAAGTGAGACATCCTGCTACTATCCATGCCTATGCCTGTATTCAAATTACCATTTTTATGCTCAGAAGTTTATTTCAACCACCTTAGATTCACATGAAGCTAGCAGGAATTGAAAGCCATAATTAATTAGGCATCGGCGAATGGTATCAGGCATTAATAAGACTAATTCATAGAAAAAGTGAAGACTAGCATACTTCCCACTGCAAATAAGAGCAGTGAAGGCTGCCGTTAAATATCTCACTGAAACTGCAAGGCCGAGTGGGATGATACCAAATTAGCTGGTTTTTGGAACAATGCTACGTATCCGCTAAAGCAAAAGGATTTAATTGATCAAGTAGAAATTATTATGGTAGTGGACAACGCTATAAGGAAAGACCAGCATAATTTACTACTCAAGAGTTTTTAGGGGCCTTTTAGCAGGAAGTCCGGCCATTTCCATGTCTGTCATTAAGATGAATGGTATTTTTGAAAGTTTTTTCGATGAGTCTCACTATTGCGAAGGTCTATACAGAGTTAAGATCCGTCTCGAAAGCAAATAAGGGTTTAAATAAATATTCGGAATTTCCTAAAATTTTTCGACAGATTTTCGGGTCATCTTTAGGACTATAATCAAGGAGAATATCATCCGGTAGCGCTAAAAAACCAAACAAAAGGTGTTGACGCCAAAGGAAAGCAAAAATGTGTGAAGTGCAAGGCATGAGATATGCCATTCAGGACCTAAAAAAGCCATATTCATGTAAAACTCTTCATAAGAGCGAGTTTCTTTGATACGAGGAATTTAAGAGTGAATTTTTGGACCTCAATGGCCTTAAAATAATTCAGAGGACTTTCCAGAAGCCAAGAGTACGAGATGGGCGATATTCGTTTAGTATTGTGGAGAAATAATCATAGTTTTCCACACAAACAGCCTAGAAGGGCATTTAGTGCTATCTTCAAAGAACATTGGTACTAAAAATGAGATTCAGAACCCCATATTTGGTTTACAGGGACTAATATTATGATATGGAATTCGTAGCCCACAACAGGCCAGTGACTCCACAGATATCAACAAGGATCATAGTTTCCTTTGCATCCGTCAGACTGATTGCAAAGAGAATCATGTTTACAACGAGATGTGTTTCGTTAACCGAAAAAGGAGGATTTCCATTACTTAAAAAATCAGCAATGGTGAGGTACTGAAATTAAATCGCCCATTCTGTGTAAATTGTGATAGCAGAGACCACCGGACTGGTATCATCGATCGATATATTAGAGAAACTTTGAATCTCAAACCATTGGCTGGGGATACATCAGCGTACTGTGGCCCTTATGGTTATTTTCCGGTGCATAATGGATTTTCGGGTCGATTGTTGAGTATATTTATATGGAGCAGGTACATAGCCTTTTGAGGATCTAACAGAGAAAAGGAACCAAGAATTCGATTCAAGGTCCAGCGTTTGGCACGACGTTGACTCCCTCGGAATGGAAATGTCTCGAAAAGATGGCCTATTAATCACAAATGATCAATTTTCACATACACTATTGTTACTAAACCTCCCCAGTGTTGCTACCTTCGAAGAAGATTGAGAAGCAGTAGAGCCTCTATTTCATTGGAATAAAATAATCGCCTTATACAGCCTGATTTGCGAATATAACCTACCAGATAGTAAAATATCGCTTCAATTAGGACGCCATTACTCTGCTGAATAAGAAAGTAAGTTGAAACAGAAAAAATTAAGCTGCGGTACGTTCAACTATATTAAGATTACCTACATTTAAGGGTATTTTTAGATGCTTCTTCCGGAATTAATCATGATTTGAAGTCTTAGTCAGGGTTTGTTGTCCTCTTTTTCTGACTTTATGAATGGGATTTGAATTTCCGACTATCAGAGAAAGAAATCTAAACGTTATGCTGGCCCAATAGTGGGGATGAAATTAAAGACCAATTTAATTCTTGGAAATATGCTGTAAGGTACGGGTTCCATTTGCAGTAATTTGATTGATAGGTCTATTTTTATTTAATAAACCCCGTTATAGAATCTTTAAGCTGGACGAAGAATCCTCATCAGCAGTATTAGGCTGTATGAAAACATTTCAGCAATTGACAATTTTCGAGCACTTTTCCATGTTTTATAAGCATAGTCGATTTGCACCATTGTACTTCAACATATGTTTTTTTCGAATTAACCTATAGAAACGAATTCATATACGAATAGAATCTATGACGGTTTAGTTTGAAAGAAATATTGGTTTGGACTACGCAAATCTGTTTAAAGGCTCGATTATATAATAATAAAGATTTGGATAAAATTATTTTACAAGAACCTAAGTTCAGAAGCCATCGCAGTAATTTACTCTCTTTTCAGAATTCGTGAGTGAATAGAAATAAAGAGCATCTTTCATTTTCCAATCATTATAAACTGAGAGCAGAGGGTAATTATAACGGTATAGTGATTGCCAGGAGTATTTTTCGTATGGATAATTGTTCGTAGAGTTTCATGTAACAATTTGTATCCTTTAAATGTTATAATCGAAACTTTAGTAGCGAAAGAGTATTGAGGATATTGAGTTGCGAGGATGAAAATTGCCTTCTACGGATTCTATTAAGCTTTAAATTACTTGATAAAGGAAATAAACGATATGAAGCGGAAAAATTATTCGTTGTGAGTTTTGACTTGTAAATTTTTCGTATTTCCAGAGTAATTAAAAATAGAAGTTGAGAAAAGTTTGCACAGCGTTAATGATGTTAGGGCCAAGAACTAGTGAGAATCTGGCACTGTTGAGGAATAGAGCGGAGAGCGAATGAATTCATGTTAACTACGGGAAAAAGAGACTTTTTTTGATAACCCATTTTAAACTTAACAGAAGATTGAAATCAAAGTCGTAAAATGTGAATTCAGTCGGGGATTTGGGTATTCTATGTGGATTGAATAGAATAACTTTCACCATATAGAGTACACAGTTTATCCCTGCCAAATTAGGGTGCTTAAGTACTTCTTGATACTTGAACTTAATCGTCGTTGAATTTTCCAGTTTTGCTGTATTGATGAGATTTGGGATATTTGCATATTCTTTACTTACATTAAATTCACTTCCAATTCTGTATGAATGACTGAATTAGTAAGGATCATATGAATCAATATTTCGAATTCGTTTAATTTCAACTCAAATCGTAATTCGTAATTACTTGTTATTTTCTTAAAGTCTAAATATTTAACATGTATATTTCAAATTTTATCAAAAAGATATATTCCTGAAAATATTTGAAACGGTTGTGTAACAAAACATTGTGATGCTGCGCCGTAACTGTTCAAATGGTTCAACACTTGAACTCTCTTTCATACAACTATATTCTACATTATGTGAAATATGTTTTACGAAAGTCCAACATCGATCATTAGGTGTGATAAGGCTCTAAAACTCCCTAATTTTATGGTTTGTTTCTAGAAATTTATAAACTATTTTTTTTGAGAGAACAGTGTAGAGAACCAAAAATGTAGTTCTGAGAAGTGCTATAAGCAGAATATTGGAATCCGGTGGTGCTAATGTATTCATTTTCAGAACTAAAATGGACAATGTCCTTTTATATATTTTAAACGTAGAATTTCATTCATTTCTATATTGTTTAAGAGGTATCTCAAAAAAGCTGAACTATGACGACAAGCAGAATATTTCGCCATTCGCTGATCTTTTTTAGCATGCGCAAAAAACTCTCAAACACAACTTTTTCTGCGAATGACGTCTGTGAAAAGCTCAACGGAGAAAACATATTCTCATTGAGTTTTTGGTCTTCAAAACATAATGTTGCCCAATTTACATGTAGAATTAAGTAATTCGGGAGTAAAACGGCTCAGACTGAGACATTTGGCTTGAAATTAGGGGAAAAATCTGAAAATATATTCGTAATAAACAGAGTCATGAAATAAAATTATTGAAGCTATAAAACAGATCTCGCACATGAAATGCTACCGAGCAAACCAACTTCCATACTGAGTCATTATATCTCATTCCTTGATACGCGTCTATCTGCACTACCATTTTGGAGATCAGTAGTACAGAAAAACACGTAAAATATCAATATGAAAAATTTGCTGTACGTTTTGTGCTTAAATCCTCTACTTTCACTATGCAGAAAGCTACTTGCAATTTTTCGTTTATACATGTGAATCTTTGATTTCAGTAATTTCTCGTTTGACACATTGAAAAAAATCATGAGAATTATTAAAAATCTTACCTTTTTCTTCTCAAAGTGTAATAATACCTTCAGAATTCCTAGTTGAGCCGGTAAAAGAGCTTGCCTCCGTTACAAGTAAGTGTACTATATTTTCCATTCACAGAAAGAACTTCTAATCATTGTTGACTTAACGAGTCAGCTGTAAGTCCTCCTATCATTTTCTTTATTTGCAAACATGAAAACATGTAACTATCTTTAGTTGATCAGTACTTATAGTTTCATTGAAGAGTAAATTGTTTTGACTATGGAATTTATTCTCGTTTGAATAAAAACGAAGATATGGAATAAATGAAAATGGTCACTTTCGGTAAGATCCCATTCGTCTAAAAACATTCACTGAAATTTTCCATTCATCTAAAGGCCTTCAACAAGAAAATCACATTTTCGGGTTCAATATACCTCAATTCCGGTAGATAAGGCATGGTATTTGGATTTTTCGTACAAATTGTGTGGTGATATCTACACTGAAGCGATATTATTGTTCGTAATTCTTTAAAATTAGATAGACTAGATTAATTACTTTTTAAGCGACATTTCTGTTTCAGAATAAGTTTGAAACAGGAAGAAATCTGTAAAAAATGATAAAGTAAACAATATTTTAGAATAAGATTCATTAAATACTTTGACATTGGTATACAATAGTCCTAAAAATTACATTGATAATAGCGTAATAGATTGCATTCGTCACATATTATTTTATCTAAGAACAAATTTAAGAATATCCCAGGAAAAATAAAATTTTATAAGCACATTTTCGCAGTTTAGAAATGCATTTGTAAATCAAAATTCTTTTAATGCGCTGTTTTACATGAGAAAAGTATAAGATTCAATGGTGACACACAAGGTTATTTCAAGGTCAAAATACATATGTAAGGAATTTATGTGCCCATGTAACTAAGTAACTATGAGTGAGGGCTTAAGAAGTCCCTAATCTGATGATATCTGATAGTTACTCTAAATTTTGATAAAATTTATTGAAACGGCGCTAGTTTGCGGCTGCATGTGATGCTTGATGGAGAAAACTCACAAGGCAGTCTTCCTAGATAAGTAATTGTGCGGATATGGAAAATGTAACTAATAAATTTACTGTGCTCAGATAAACTTCATTCAGTTCATTCATTGATTTTTAACGTCATTTGAAAGTAAACTCTAATTTTATGTCAATCATAATCACGTGAGTCTTTTACTTGAATATTTTCGGTATTGGATGGGAGTTACCGTGAAACAACCGGTATTCAACGGTCTCACAATCCTGTATTTGTTATGCCCGATATTTCATAATTTGAGTACAAATATAGGAAGATAATCTTACGCATTTTTTGGCGAAATTTCTTCGCAACAGGTTATAGAACATAAAGAGAATGGAATAAATGATAAATATGTGAGCGACAATTTCAATTATTGCTATTTATATGGAGAGACGCAACAAGAACTTTTATTTGAGAAATATGATGCCATGATGCCCAACGAAACATAAACTCGAATTATTGAGGGTTAAATTAGAAGTAACGTCAGGAATAAAGTCCGAAAATAATCGTTTTTTTGGAATGAGCGCCAAAACAGAATCTCCCTAGTCACCCTAAAAATTAACCATTACCCACAAATACAGTCTAATGTCTCTCGCCAGACTTGATTCTTTCCGAATTTCTTTTATGGTTGCAATTTCATAATGCGGACATCTCTGAATAGTATTGGACAGGCGTTGTTTCATTTCGGAACTCTCGAGGTCCGCAATTACGTCAAGTGTGGCGAGGCTAACATTCTAGGCTCTCACGCGTCTAGGCTCTAGGATTGACGACTTTTTCTTGGCGGACCCTCTGAATGCTCCGCGAAACCTGAAGACAAGCCGAAACTCCGCAACTTCAGATCTCGCTACAAGATTTTGTGTGTGATGATTCGCCCAGAAAAAAATAAGGGTGATAGATATAAATAGGCCACAATAGTGATGCAAATTTTTGTCTGTGCTAAGGAGCAAGCAGGGAATGAGAAGCATTTCAAGGAATTATATGACGGATTGACGCTGGATAGTTCTTGCATTATTGATCGTGGGATTCTGTTGGATATAGAAAACACGTAAGAGGAGAATCTGGTGCATTTTTTACCTGAAAAGAAAGAGTTTGATGCCGACAGAAGAGATGAGATAGAGGCTAAGAATCGGGAAAGAGGCCAAGAGGCCGCAAAATAAAGTATGGACAGCAGACAAAATAAAAGCGAAGAATATATGTGAGAAGAAGCTTAGCGTCTAAGACGTTATGATATATTGAGGTAGCGGGAACATGATTCCTCGAGCTGGTGCAGAACTGAAGGGTGAAGGGGGGAGGTGAATTCCTGATGGAGAGGAAGATAAAGCGAGAAACCATGGTGCTGAAGGAAATGAAGAGGCAAGGAAACGTGGGAGTGAAGGGGAGGGAGTCCAGCATGGCTGCAGGTGCGCAGATAAACTTGCAAAAATCAGGAACCGACAAAAAAAAGCAGAGAAGGAAAGAGCGCAACGGGAGAGATATGATAATCCTAAGTCCCAAGTTGAAAGAAAAAACGCTGAACGTGACCAGTAGAATAGGCGTAAACGCCAAAGTTACGAAAGAGACTGTATACTCAGCCCTAGCTCTTGAACGGAGGACAAAAAATATGTTTACAAAAGGGTTCTTGGTCACCGATTGCCCTATTTAGAAAATGAAATACGGCGAGATGGAGAAATTGAGAAGTTAAAAATCGACCACACTACCATACGACAGATGGTAATGAGGAGTAAGAGTGGCCACGAGTAAGTACCTCAAAATGATATTGGCACTGAAGTGTAAATAGACGCGTTCGAGTTTGGTCAAATGGGCAGTTCAGGTGACAATGTCCGTTTCACAGGTCTTGATGGGGAATCTGAGTACGGTAGGGCGAGTGGGGAAAGAATTCCTTTGTATGTTCATGACCCTGAATCTGAAGAGGGAAGAGTATGATGTTAGAGAGAGGCAAAGGCCGGGAACGTGGACATAGGTATGTTTCCAGAGCAAGACGCTGCAGAAGTCCAGTTTGTGGGAAGACGAGGGTGATTCGATGTTGATAATGATATTATTGGAGAAGGGGTTTCTACAGACGTATAGTTCATTGGAAAGATGAAGGGGGGCGAGAATGGCAAGTATAGGTGCGGGAGATGAAAAAAGCAAGGCTATCAGGGAGAGGGGGATTTGAGTCTGAACAAGGCGGTGGAAAGGATAGCCCAGGGACTGGAATTGTTATTAATTACCAGCATATTGGTGGGTCTCCCCATTTTGAAAGAGGTGGAGGGGGGCCTGAGATTTATCTTGATGCTGTCAGGAAGGGTAACAGCTCCCCTGGCGCCGACGTTTATGCTTCGGAGTACGAGGTGAATCACCGGGAACTGATGACTGTCACCCAAGGAGGACGAAGAATTCCACGGATATTGAAGATTATTATGGGAAGTAGGGAGGGTTTCGGAAGAATGGAGAGACTCCATATATTGATGACGGGAAGATGAAGGGCTCCATAGATATTGAAGACGGCTGTAGTGAGAGGGAAGGGTCTCCGTATATTGATGAAGATACCATGGACAAAATGTGTTCCCCGGACAGTGGTGGCGGAATTGGGAATGGGTAGTCACCGGGCATTGAAGGGGGGAAGGATGAGGGGGATGGAACTGGGAGGATGGGAAGGAGCAAAGAAGTGGAGGTGACGAAGTCAAGGAGAAATTCTCTGACATTGGACATAATTTCATTGCTGACGTTCCCATGTATTGGTCAAACAGTAGAACAAACATATATCTGCCAATTGATAAATAATTGACTGGAGCTACTGGAGGGGCTAACACAGCGGTGTTACCAGGCTAACAAGGGAGGACTTGTCGTGGATTACCTTATCAAAACGAAATATAAGACGAGTAGAACAGAGAAGGTCCTGCAAGAGGGGGGGCCAGGCGATGTTAAACGCTGAAACGGTCGCTGATGTGACAAGAAAACTAAGGAGATGTATATCAGTACATCTGGAAGTGAGTATTACATTTGATATCGATTGGAGATGTGAGCAACTCATTAGAGCCCACACCGCCAATCGGTTAGTCTGGAAGGGAGCGAACATTGAGACGCCATTGAAAAAGGTGCGAATGCGATGTCGCAACAAAGACTGTCCGGCAATTGTGTGTTTCGAATGGCAACTCCTAGATGGTAGTTGGAAGCTGAGCATTGTTGTCAAACATATGAAAAAGTTTCACAGGGATTCCGTCGGGAAACAAAATGAAATATTTGGCAATGAAAATTTCCTCGCCCGCATTCACTGCAAACCAAAATTGCGAGATCAATGTTGAACGATTTCAGTGAGACTCCATACGCGCAGAATAATCAGATAACGGTAATTTTCAAGGCCAAATGCTTCTATAGACGCTTGACTTCGTACTCCCATTATCGTGCTGTACGACTACAGATTAAGAATTATATGTATACATGCAGTGCCTTTGGCTATGATGCCCTCGAAGGCTACGCCCAGCTCCTACGAGATGAAGGCAAACCATGCAGATTTACATTTTGAATGTGATTGAAATGAAAGCATGACGTATAAAGGCTTTCTTAAATTTATCCACCAGCAACAACGAAAGTCTCTAAAGTCTGATGATGCATTTTATGAAGACATTGTGTATGTCTTCGATATTTCCGATACCGAAAAGTACTGTGGGCGTTTCCTTTTTATTCCCAAGGTCGCTGAGGACATAATTTTTACAGTTCGGAAGGCTTTTGCAGAGGATGCAGTCATTTTGAAGGGGTAGAGAGTCAGTTCTACGGGACGATGTCTGAGGTAGTGGTCTACGACGAAAAACCATTTTTGCACATTGCTGTTTGCCCGCTTTGCTAGACCAGATTTTTTTAATTCTTGGCTAGAAGTTTTCGCGGAGTACAAGCTTCTTCCGGACTTCGACACTGAAAGAACGACGACTGTTGTGTATCAATAGAAGCCAGTTGATGTCGCATACAAGAATATTATCAAATTCGCAAAGCTTTTTCTCGATCCTCTGCACGTCAGGAAGAATCTCAATAAGGGCTCAGAAACGAAAAATCAGCGTGAATTGGCCTTTGTGGCAAGGCTCTGCACATTTTTGAGGTCTCTGGTTGAAAAATACAAACAGCGGTACTTTCGTCCGCAGTCAGTTCATTTATGGCTTTTCAAAGATTCTGAGTTGTATCAAGCATATTCATGTCTGCATATCATCATCACCTCAAAGGGAGCGTAAAGTCGCATGTCTCTAGCGCTGAGAAATCAGTTCAGGTGTTTGGAGCCACAATAAATGCTATCAAGATTCTTACTCACACAAGAGCTTCTTTCTAAAAGGACATACAAAAACACTGCACTGCAAGGATCCAGTGCCTAATTGCATTCAAAAACTTGCAGTTCTTATTTAACGATAAAGAGTCTATCATGGTACTATTTGGTGGGTTAAGTGAACTGACCAGACGTAGGTGACAGTTACAAGCGTATTGGACGGAACGGTGCACCGCCATGTTCGCCTCAGCTCGGAAATATCAGACACTATAAATATGTTGCGCTTAGTCTTCGGATTGTTTTGGGTTCCCCTGTTTACAAGACATTGCTATATTGCGCTAAAAGTATAGGTCTACTAGTCTGTACAAGTTTACCGCCTGAAGACATTTGACAAGGCATCGAGAACACACTATTCGAACAAGAATTATCCGATTAACGCCTTGATTTTGCCACTGAAGAAGTCAAAATTGAAGTCAAAAAGACTCGTGGCTTCGAGGAATAATCTAATGGTTCCATAATCACTACTTCCTCCCAGAAGGAGGCCTGTGAAAGATGTCGGCAATCACAAGAAGGACTATCATGAGGAAGTACTGGACACAGAAATGCGCAGGATTCACAGCTGTAAATTCTGTGGTCCAACGGTCGAATCGTTCACAATGCCCTCTGTGGCAGATATATGAAGATGACGATACTATAATTCTTGTACACATTGAGTAACCACAGTAGTCTTTGATACTGTAAAAGTCACCCGTCTGTTTATGCGTTATAAATATTTCAGCCATTGCGTTAGTATTAGCTCTTCACTACAAAATGGCACCTATTTCTCTGTCCCAATTACAAACTAACCAACATTTATATTGTGTCCCAAATGCTGATATCGGAGGCTGCTGTGTCCCCCAAGTTTTCCATTGATTATTGTAAATCTTCGTGTGTCCTGTGAAGTATTGTTACATCGGCGGTCAACAATGTGTGTAAAGGTAGTTTCGTGCCTTACTTTTATCATAAATTCACGGTGTCCTCCACCAAATCGCGAAATCTCCCGAAAAGAATTTTTCCCTCTTGAATTTTCAATAAATCATACACGGTTTAATAGCTCCCCTTCACACCGAAATTCTCATTTTCGTTTCAAAGAAAATTTTCTAAGGAAAATTATTAATTAACTAGTGAAATTAGCAAGTAAAGCTAATTTGTTGTCTGTTCGGACTATTTTTTAAGCTTTTGGTAAAGTATTGCGTTAGAAAAGAGCGAAAGTTCCACAAATACTTGAATTAAGCGAAAAAAATTGAATAAACAATGGTTAAACCATATCTTTTCTACGGATAAGACATTAAAAATGAAGTGTACCAAAACTAAAAACTTTACATTTTCTATCACCGAAAGTAACGAAATTTTCGCTCTACTCAAAACTCAAAACTTTATACTTTCTATCACCGAAAGTAACGAAAATTTCCGCTCTACCCATGCCCGGATTCTTTGTATGTAAAAACTGACCAATTGTATTATATTTAAAGATCTTCAGAAAATCGTGTAGAAAATACTAATGGCGAGAGCAAACAAAGAGAATCAGATATCAACTATCGACAATTACTTTCTTGGCTATGTCATCAAATCAAAATACCTTATTGATCTTCTCCTACTTAATTCTTTTAGTATTCATTGATCGCGATTTTTTTCTCTTTCAAATATTTTTCAATTTCATCACTCTAACCCATATATTAGTACAGTAACATTTTGTACAGAATAGTGAGTTTATGTGAGCACTTTCCTGACTTAAGTGTGACGAAATTCCACATTTCAATTACAGTCTGCAATGAAATAGCGAATTCTGTCGTTGCAATTTTTACAAAGCATGCTTTAATCTAAAGTTTTTTGAACGTCTGCGAGGAATAATTTCGCGGTAATAGAACACCATTACAATTCTTACGCTGCCTACTACAACTCTTCACTCAGCTGTTTAATAATTATCATCCGTAACGACAATATTATTTATTTCTCAAGCATGTATCACCCCAACAAGCATATAAAGGTGCACAAATAATCGTTGAAAATACTTCAATCTCTTTCAATCTTTTTTTGCCGCATACATAACCGCCTTCAGCGGTAAAGCCCCAATTCACAACAACCGCAATACTATCGACATCCTCAGATCTACGAACAACAAACTGTCCCTCATGAAGCGAAGTATTTTCTTATGCGAGAATAAGTCTCGTATATTAATAACAGTTCCATAATTTATGCTCATCATCCTATAGGAATAGATAAATGTAACCCTTTTCAAACGGAAAATCTAACTCCCTCCATGGCAGGAAATCTCAGCATTGTGACACCTGCCATAAAACATACTGGAACGGCTTTTCTAACAATTCAAGCATCCATCATATTGAAAAATTGCAGTCAGTGCCACAAAGCTTTCATTTACGAAAATTGTTCTAAAATTAAATCCAGAAAGGAAAAGGAGTGAGGCCACTCGACTGTTCCCAAATAAGATCTAATATTAGTGAGTAATGTATGAATTAATGAATTTTGCATTGGAAACTCTGCAAAAATGCAAAATTCTTTGAGAGGCGGGAGTCTACGCGAACAAAAACACGCTGATAAAAGAGTCTCCATATGATCTACATAATAAAGGAGACCAGTTTTGTTTGGATATTGATGGAGAGGTCCGTGAAGCTAAAGAGATTTTTATGATTAGTTTTGAGCTTAGAGAGAATTTAAAGGCCAAAAAGGAGTTTAGCAAATATTGATGATAAGAAGCATGAAGTAATGGAAGGGGAAAGAGAACATGAAAAATGCTACAGTATAATACCAAGGGAAATTTGGTTGATACGGTCCCTTCGAGCTTTTAGTCTCATACGCGCAAAGGTCTCAAAGTATACTCGGACGGGTGAATGATTCATCTTTTTGTAAGATTTATGCGACATGGAATTGGACAAAGAAAAGTTGGCTTTCCGAAAAGCAGAAGAATGAATTTGGCTTCGTCCAAATAGAAATGAAATGAAATGAGGGATGCGAGATAATCAAGGCCAATCAAGATTTGCAATTGACCAAGTTTCTCATAATGATAAAATATTTAAAGAATTCGATTTATACTCTACTGAATCAGGTGAAGATCGAATCTACTGCGCACAAATTTCGGTAATCTCGTTTTCAATAGCTTTTTCTGCTAATATAGAGCATCTGGGCGTTGCTCTTCCGTTACTTTCAGACTTTAAACTTTCTCTCTAACTGGTTCCCTGTACAATTAAAGATTATGGATTCAATCTAGCTGACCAAAAGCTTCCTAAAGATTCTTCTACAGAAATGGAAAGTTCAGTCGAACTACTTCGATCTTCGTTGTGGTTGAAGACATTTATGCACCTTTTTTACAATCTTGTGGTAGCAGTCAGGTACGGCTAGTCAACAGGAGACTCGTGCACTTTCATGTAACGCTAAAAGTTAGAACTAAAGATTAATTTCCTCGGAGATCAATTCATTTTGTATACTTTCCTTCGAAATATCGCGATTGATATCATGTTGTTACGGTTTAGATGGATTTTTGGTACCGGATATCTAGAAACAAGTCTTGATGGTAATCAGAATAACCATTACTGATGTAAAACCCGCCATTTCGCTCTACACAGAAGGCAGTATCTCATCAAGGTCGATACGGTCCTATCATTTCTTCTTCGTTCAATAGATTAAAATATTATGCAAAAAATATGCGTGGGGCTGTCGAATTCTAGGCAATGATCATTTTTTGTTTTTATGGTCATATCAAAAACACTTTTGATACTTTTGAACCATAAGGTCCTGAAATACCAGAGAAAGTTCCATCAATAAAACGTAGGCGGTTTGGTAGAAACATTATCTTTTGACCCTATAATTCCTAATTATTATAAAATCAGAGCTTGTAAAAGTGATATTGACACATTACTGCTCATAAAAATCCCCTTTTAGTGAGTAAGCACCCGATTCATTCTAAGGAATTTTCGAATCTTTGTGATTCATGTTTGCCTTTAAAACTTCTGCTTTTATTCATCTTGACTTTTTATTAAGTCACGGCAGAATTACATAACATGCTAGAAGAGAGTCAAAAGCGAGCATGATTTTTTCAGTAGTAAATTTGCCACAAAGGCCATTGAACAACATCCGTTCCCTTGAAATTCTAATTTTGGACTAAACCTTTCAACCATTTCCTACTGATGAGTGAAATAAAATTGGAAATTATTGGGACTGGAATGAGCAATGTCTTCTGTGTAGCATGCCCCTTATGTAATCCCTTAGCTCATAAATGCAACAGAAAACCGTATTCAATAAAGCTTTACGAAATAATTCTTCGCCTCTGTTCATGTAATACCGCCGTTGTCGAAGCAAAATAGCAACGCTTTAGTTTTGGATCCGCCTAGTGCATTTATTGTTGTCATAATATTTCATTCAGCATCGCATGCTGATTTTTATAGATGGTATGTCAACATTTGTCTTCTATGGTATCTATATTCTTCCCCATCTTGACGTTGAGCATTTGAATGCACTATACAGTGACACTTAATGCCAGTAGACTGAAACAATAATTCGATAATTGTTAGCTCATCCTTAATATACTATTTTGCCGCATAATTTATAACCATTTTTCTCTCCGTGACTAATTTCTTTCAATAAATGGTTCCATGTTATTGTTTGCTCCAAAAGCTTGCACTTATTTCAGAAATTCCTCAAATAAGCTTTTTGTATACACGAAGCTGCTCCCGCCTTAACTTACATTCATGAATGAATTTCGTATCGAGTTGGCAAAAAACATTTTTTTGAAAACATATTCTTCTCAGTACTACTCCAATTAGTACTCCAATAATTTTTAGGCACCTTTTTCCCTTTTTTCGCAGGTAATAACCCCCTATTTTGAAAATAGCCCTTATTTTTCAATGATGCGTATATAATTTGCTCCTGCTGAAAAGCGTCACTAATACTCGGGTTTGTGTCAATCGCATCCCCAAATTCCTAAAGTGTTACATGAACTTCGGCCGACTTCTGGTTACATTTTCCAAGACTTTATCAATTTTTCTTCATTAAAAATCGCAGGACTTACTTTCTTACTCGGCATTACGAGAATTAGTGGCCTATTTTTCTCTCGAAAACGTATTAAATCGTATCCGGTACTTACTTTCATGAAAAAGAAAACGAGCACAATCATTATCTAACTTTACAGGATTTCGGAGATATACACCTCATCAAACCGTTATTTGTTTCAATTTTACGCACAAAAATGATTGTTTAGATCGGATATTCGAGGCGTTTATATCATTAAACCAAACTATTTGAGCCAAAGGACCCACACCTGAGCTACTCTACTCCATTTTATATATTTTTCTTTCCTCCGCACCACAGTTATAACAGCCAAATCGGCTGCGACTTTATAATGCTCCAAAGAAGCCTTATTACTCACTTATTTACATCTTTTATGAAGTTTCATACTTCAATATTTGACTTTAATTCTAATGATAATTAAAACCATGCGGAAAGTTTAATGTGAAGCGATTTTCACTTGACAAGGAAAACTTATGCCTCAACTTTACACTGCAGTATGGATTTCCTCAAGCCCATCGAATTCTTTTTTGAGAATATGTTTCAAATTTGGGTAACCAATTGGAATCGTGTGTCTCGACATTACAATTAGGTTCCCCAGACGGACTCATCACTTCCATACATAATCGCCGTAATATGGTATGGCTTTATATAGGCCACGCGTGCGTTGCGTGTAACTGTAGTCACATCCCTTGCCGCCTCAAGCTCAGTCCTATACTCCTTCTTTCTTCTAGACCCACCACTCCTCACCGATGCCCTGCGTGTAGACAATTGACCTGCTCTACTCGACTGCGGCACTCTCTTCTCATATCTCAAAAACGACTCCTCTGTGTCGCTCAAGTCACTGCCGAATATGTTTAACTCGGTCATTAGACTCTCCCTGTCAGCCCTATGTAGCCACCGCGCCATCTCATCGCCTGCGTCGGTACGTTTTCGCTCAATGCATCGTCGCTGCACGCATACAAGGGAAGTATGAAAAGCTTTCTGGACACTATTTTTATAGGTTTGGCAGGTAAAACCGCCGCAGAAGAAGTAGCAAAGCGATAAAAGCACCAGGAAGCGAACGTTTACATGAAAACCTTATCTTGGTTAACTCACCTGCGGCAAGCCACCTTTTCCCTCGCTAAACATTGCGCAACCATAATTTTCAGCTTAAGCTGAAATGTTTCTGCGGCCCAGCAATTTTATCAGTTATACTGTTTTTTAACGCGCAATTTTCAGTCAAGGGGCAGAAAATGGCGATTTTGCTACCAATCTGATAAATGTCAAATTCGCGGAATAGTCCATTCCTGACAATTCTTACACCGTCAAAAAGCTGAAATCAGCCTGAGAAACGTTATGAAAACAGTTCCGTCCAAGACGCAACTTACGAACGGAAATCTATCTCGAAAAAGGGCTCCAATTGGCGTGATTTACATCGATAAAAGTATTCACAGATCATTTCTTTACTCAGTATTAGTGTTGCCGTGGTGAAAAATATTCTACCTAGTTAAACGCCATCACGTTCACAGATTGCATCACTTCCAGTTTGTTTGTTCTGCTGAGTCTTGATAGCAGAAACTTTGTTCTTAATCTGGTTCTCTCCCGGAAAATCGTTCGGCAGATCATCTGCATTCAATTCTAAAGCGGTAAAAAGGCACTGTCTTGCATCACGCGGCATGAGGCGAGGATTGCTTTGCAACAGTTCCTGTAATTTCCTTGCATACTTTGTCGCCATTCCAGCCCTCCCTCGGATATTTCCTTCTCTGGCTGTACTCCACTACACGTTTCCAATTGTATCTCTGCTAGACTTGCTCTTCCTGATCATAGCTGCAATGAAAGCAGTAATACTATCCTCCCCCGGTAAATCGTAACGCTTAGGATATTTCAACTTCAGAAGCTCTCTCATCCTACTTGGACTGATTTTCTTATCCTTATCCTTCGCTCTAATTGTAAATCACTCCTGTATCTCTTTAGAGTACCATTTCACGAAATTAGATCCCATAGTTTCTCCATATGTAGGAAGTCGGGCCCATCCGGGCTTAGGGGTAACAGAAGATTTTGTTTGTTCATCTATCTCAACGTTCAACAGGACAGAATGCTTTTTTTTCGTCGTGTAAATTGGAGCCTCAGATGTTCCAAGCATCTGAAACGCGAACTTATATGCAACACCTAGCAACCCTTTATGTTGCTTTCTCCCGTCAAAGGTCTGAATATGCAGTTCCAAAGCCAACTGTCGTCGATAATGTTCGTTGCAATTGGCACAAGAGAGCATAATGTTATCAACGTCTATATTATGATCTTCGTCCGGCTCTGTTGCCTCCTGAAATTCCTGCTCAGCAGATACTATCTCATTTCCGTCATGTAACTTGCGATGAAGTTTTTAACTTCTTAACCTTTGTCTTGCCCATACTCTTATACCAGTCATATCGCTTTGATAGGCGACCTCTGTAGGATTTACAATATTTAAGTACGGCTCTTGGTCCTGGTCGTCAATATCCTCGTCGTGTGGATTTGGTGGGTTTGTCTGTCCAAAAACACTCCTAGATGTTTCAACAACTTACCTCTAGTAGGCATTCTTAAAGTCATATTCACTATATTCTCTACCAGAAAGTGTGTAGCATTTAACCTTAAACCATTCTTCTTCTTTGGTGATATTCAAACTAGTTGACACGACCTAGCTTGGCAAGCTTTTTTGCTTTTTTGCTTTAACACACTTCCTCATTGAGCTGTGATCACGTCGTAAAAGTAACATTCCCGCTGTGCGATTTGCATCTCTAACATTACTATTCAATGCTTCAACGGTATTTCCAGGTGTAGTGACATCTCTCCTGGTCTGATTACAGTAACGATTAACATGCTTCGTAGCTATTGCGAAGTGAGCATCTTCTAGGCTCTTCCCACGCTGTGTGTCAGAATGAAGAAAGAAATCCAGCCGCAAACTGTGGTAGTTGGCTAGAAAGAGGGCCATGACTAATAGTAAGTCGTTCTGATAACATCGGGCGTTATCTATTAAAAGAGAAATTCTCTTAACTTTGGGTAGCTCTTTCCGCAGCCGTGTCAGTTCAGCATCTAGTATTGAGCAAACAGCAACACGATCTTGTGTCATTTCATTGCTTAGAATGTGGTCAAGAAACAGTGCGTTCACTTTACTCGTAGCATTCAAGTCTGATCGACTGTGCTCCATAAGAGTAGCAGTACCATTTCCGTTTGGTACTGTGCTATCACGATAAATGATAACAAATCCATGCCAAGACATGCACTTTTTTTCGAAGAACTCCGTCGATTTCTCTCCATACTGTATAGCCTCAAAATTCGTATTATAATCAGTTAGAGTCTCGCATCTCTCACTGCTATCTTCAGCTTTCATTTCCTCAAATAACTTCGCAATCCTTTTCTCTTGGTTAAAGAATCTCTGCTGATGATCCATTTATAGAATTTATGTGTTCTTAATCTCTCAGAGTGCCAAGATTATATCCGGTTGAGGGTGTTGAATAGCATTTTTAATGTTTCTCGGGATTTGAAAAGGGGATAAACAAGTATTGCATGACGTTTGCGCTGTTGTAACACCAGCACTGTTTTGTGGCATCTCTTCATTCCTCTAGAGTATTCGGGTTAAAGCATAATCGGGTTTATGAAAGGCATCATTGTCTGACTCTATATGCTTCAGATAAGAGAACTTCAAAAATTCTTCTATTGAACATATTTGCTCAAGTAAATGCGATTAATTATCGCCATCATGCACCTTGATTTCAACAATTTCTCTTGCATTTCTCATGTTATCATAGGCGAGAGAGCCAAAAATATTATCTACTGTGCTTTTCCTCTTCTGTTCTTGACGAGTAAATGTATTTGCTAGAGAAAGAAATGATGACCTTCCCAGCAACTTTTGAGGAACTCTGTCCGACACGGAAGAGGCTTCTTAATAATCTCTAGATGATTGCTCACACTTCTTTTTACGAAACACATTAAGTAAATCAAACCATTTTCTATTCACCTTAATGCGTCCCATCCGCCAAGAGAGCAGCTGAATGTTTTCTGATGTAAAGATATTATTTACTCGTCACAAGTACCGCGCAACGCGTTGCGCTGCCTTGTAAGTGTTGATTGACTAAATTGAATGCATTGTAGAGTATATTACTGGTAAGGAGTGCAATCCGTACTGCACTGTACTATATACTGTACAGTACAGAAGATGACGCAAGCGCAAGCACCTAAATCATCGTGGGCTGTGTTGAGACCATTTGCTGGATGGCGAATTCAATGAGATTTGAGGTTTATTTATGCTGACTTTTTGCTGTTTGCTTCTGTAATTTCTACCTTTTTACCTGCTATTTTTTAATGTATTTTTAAGGTTCAGTACAATATTTTACAATAGCGCTCTATTGTACAGGCGATTGTAGACCACAGAGCGCTCGGGTGTCGGGTATAAGGCTAACACCCGAGGCGTCTGGGCCTTTGGGGTGAGACAGCGTATCTTCCCTAGCTCCTTTTCTCTTCTAAACACAACCAAAAAATGCCTTTCTTTCCATTTTTTCTCTCCCTTCTCCCATCATGGTACTCTTGCGTAGGGCTAATACTCCCAGCGCCAGTGCGGTCGTGTTCGACGGCACGAACGATGTGCGAAAGTTCTTCGTTTTCTTCAAAAATGTTGCGATGGAATCCAACCCCGACAAAGAGAAAGCTTTTAATCTCCTCGCCCACCTAGACGGCGCAGTGTTCAACTTTCAATACGATACATTTGCATCGAATGGTGAGGCTTGTGCAGAGAGCGATAAACTATCCTGACGTCAAGCAGAAGTTTCGAGCATTTCGCGAAGGACGAGTATCCTGAGTAATTCGTCCGCCAAGCTCTAGAAGTCTAGCTTGAAGTAAAAGAAATTCTTGTCTTTGAAGTACAAAAATAGAGCGCCTCTATGAGAATGCGGGGTTCGAGAACATCGCTAAATTCGGACTCCTTCGCACCGCCGCCTATCAACACAAAGAGCTGAAGCATTTCTTGGCGTTCCGGGTACCTAAACATTACTTGAAAGTTGTCAAGACGCTGAAGTAATTTCACTCGAATTTTTTAGCTTTTAATGTTCCTTCGAGTCGTACTGTTCAATTTCCGGAGGCAAGGCTGCTGGTTTACCCGGACTCAAGGTCGAGAAACATCGAAGAAAAGGTGGACCCTCTAGCTGAATACCTCTCAAAGCTGACGCTTTTTCTGAAGAAGAATTAGGAAGATGCCAGAGCTTGACCATCGTCAGCTCCTGAGAAAAATAATTGGGTTCGCCAATGCTCCCACCACAATGAACTTGGACATAACGTAATGAGTTTCTAATAGAAACCACATTGTAATAATTGATTTTCCCTTTGTGGAAAAATTGTTCACTCAGAAGCTACGTGCCGGTCTTCCACCGGAAGAAAGGTTGTGGAGCGCGAAGAAAACGCTGAGAAAAAAGAAGTCGGAGAGAAGGAGGTGGCCGAATGAATGTCCTCCGAGAAGATTCTTCCGACCCCGATTTGTCACAGGGTGAAGGCGTCAATGTCAACGGCAATGTCGCAAAGAGATATGCTGACGGAGAGACACTACCTAAACAGCGCCTCCAGGACAACTATGGAGGCATTCCGATCTCTCGCTTTGTAACTGGACCCAAAGCTCGCTCTTGCAGCCGGGCGCAGCCCAACTCCCGGATTAATTGCTAATTTTTAGCCGTAAAAAGAAGGCGAAGTAATCTAACCGTTGGAAGAATAACTGAAACAAGCTGCAGGAATACGTTGGCAAATACGACGATGTTTACGAGCTTGCAACCGCAAATTGAGGTTTGACATTCGGCCAGCTTCTTCGTAGAGATTCTGAAGGGGCTACCAAAGTTGTGCGCCATTTTTTTGGAAACAGTCTATTTCACGTGTCTCCGTCGTTTCGATTTTCGGTCCTCGTTTATTACAATTGATACAGCTCAAAGATTACGGTACCGACGTCTGGGCTCTTCTAGACTCTGGAGCTGTGCCGTACGTAATAACAGCAGATTTGTCTCGATATCTGTACCTCCCGCCGAACTTTACGTCCTATGCCGGCTCGCTTGTCAAGGACCCGACAACGTTCCGGGACCAAGCTGTCAAATTAGACTTCTTTGTCGTCGAGAAGTCCCCATTCGACATCATAATCGGTCTCCCCACGCTCACAGCTATGCGTGCAAAAATTGATATCCGGTCGCAGAGCGTTCCCTTAAACATTGGTTCCGAAGAATTGGTGCTTCCGCTGGAACCCTACACTAAGTCCTCCGAGAAAAAATGGTCGCGGGCGAGGAGATAGGGAACCGTAATGAATATTTCATATGTGATTCGAACGCAGGCCCTTAGAAGTCGGACTTGTCGGAAAAAGAACTGGTCTTGGCTATCTGCGAGGATAAATTTTCTGGACTAGACGTAGATTCTATCTGCAAAGATGTTATTACGGACGAAGAAAAAAAGGGAGAAAATGCGTGATGCTCTGAGAGCTCGACTCGCTCACTTGAAGGAAGAAACACAGGGAAAGGTAAATGACTTGCCTCGGGACACCGTATCTTCCCCTGGACTATAGACAAGCAACATCCTGCTGCCTTATAGACAAATGATCCCTTTGAAATGAAGAACCCTACCCCTGTCTATATCAGGGTTCGCCAAATGTCGCCTCTACACAAAAAAAATTGCCCATCGATAAATTTACTGCAGGTTAGAAGCTGGTATGACCACCCCTCTGTCGTCTCCGTGGTCGTTTTCACTCGTTATCGTCACGAAAAAAGATGGTGGGCCTCGTTTGAGTGTGGACTACCGCACTCTGAACCGCAAAATGAAGGCGAATCGCTGGCCATTAGCCAAGATAGAAGAGATCTCCGAAGATCTGTAGTGTATCGATATTTTCACTGCCCTTGATTAGTTTGCTGGATACTGGAAAATCCGTATGGCCGAGGAATGTAGGTAAATGACTACTTTCGTCAGCCATTTTGATACCTTCACGTTGATGCAGTTTGGGCTAGTGAACGCACCTTCCATATTCCAGCGCGTGATGGATTACGTATTTCAATACATTCACTTTGCCCGAGTCTATTTAGATAACGTCATAATCTTCTCTAAATCGATGGAGGAGCATATTGATCACCTAACTGTCTTTTTCAAGGTAGTCGGGGACGCAGGACTTAAACTCTAGATTGCGAATGGCGCGTTTGCTATGCCAAGCGTTAAGCTGCTTGCTCACTTCGTAGAAAAACGTGGAGTCCGCGTCTACGAGGAAAAGATTGGTTCTATCAAGGGGGCCCCCGTCCCTACCAACTCAACGGAGTTGCGTAGCTTTCTTGGTCTCGCTGGGCACTATCGTTGTTTCATCAAATATTTTGCCGGAATGTCTGTCGCCCTTCACGCATCAACTTTGGATAACAATAAAGTCGAATAAACTGAAGAAATGACTGCCACCTTCGAAACTCTAAAGGAGACGCTTACTTGTCCGCCGGTGGTAGCCTTCCCGGACTTAAATTCTTCCTTCATCGTGGAGACTATTGCTTCTAATGCCGCCTTTGGGGCATTCCAGGCCCAAAAGAAGGTGTTTGGCAAAATTCATCAAGTGCAGTACGCAAACAGGACGATGAATTCAGCAGAGCGTAACTATTTTGCTTGCGATGTGGAGGCCCTCGCCGTAATTTTCGCTTTAAGGAAATGTAGAGTTTATCTGCTATCAACGGAGCCATTGAAGCTCATTACTGACCATCAGCCCATTCATTAGACCTTCAAGAGAAACTAAGTTCACGTAAGGCTGCCGTGTTGGATGGACTTCCTTGCAGAGTATGGGTTCGAGGTAGAGTACAGGCATTGCGCTGGCAACAGAGCAGCTGACTACCTCTCCCTTGTAGTACCTACTGGCTCCCCCCTTGCCTCTGAATACGATGAAGGAGAACTGGGTTCGGCGCTCGATTCCGCTTCTACCAAAGAGAATCCCACAATAGAGCCTTTCCCGCTTGACGTCGGCCATCATCTGCAATTTTTGAAGATCCGAGTTGATGATGAGAAAAAGCGTTGTTCGATCAATCGTATGGCTAAAAAAATCATGATGTAGAAAGTATTGCTTCTTAGACGCACCAGAAATGGGCTATAGTCTGTACCGTTGATGAAGAAAAGGTTCGCGATATTAAAGACCTTCCACGACAACGTTGAACAGCGGGACAAGGAGATGACAAAAATATTTGTCGTTGACCGTTATTGGTGGCCTCAGATGCACCGAAACATTCACAACTACGTGAAAAGTTGGGAAGGATGCCATTAAACGAGACTTCTTCCACCGTATCGCACTATTTTGAATTTCCCATTGAAGAATGTTTTCGAGATCTATTCGATCGACTTCGCCGGATCTCTACCGACATAATAGCAGGAAGAAGTATTTCCTCATCGGTGTCGAGCATTTGACAGGATGGCCACTCGCAGTGGTCACCAAAAAATCCTCGGTCACAGCCGTCGCCAAGTCCATAGAGAGCGGGTCTATACACTATTTTGGTCCCCAAAGACTCCTATCTCATACAATTCTGGGTGCCTCACGGCTGCCGCCACCGAAGACTTCATGAAGAAACATGGAATTACCTGGACCACGGTTCCCGCGTATGATCCCATGTCCAATGGTAGAGCCGAAACGATAGTACGGAACATCAACACCGCCGTGAGAAAGAAGGTTGTCGGCCAAGGAACAGATTAGGAATAGTTATTGCCCCTTTTCTTGTACGGATACCGCCGCCGTTGCCTTTCCATAGGATCTTCGCCGTTTGAACTGATGTTTGGAGTATTTCCGCGCATTATTATATCTTCCCTGTCGCGTTGATAGTCAACGTTTCCGACACGCACTACAACTTGGAACTTCTGGCCTCCTCGGCCCTTCGAGCTCAGCTTAAAGAAAACGAGATGCGTAAATTTGATTATTAAAGCTCAACAAAGCCTACCAAGTTCCTCAAGGGGGATTGGATTCTGGTTGCGCATTGGCAGGCGTTAACATCAGCCACAAAGTTTCCTTCCCTCTGGTTGCGCGATTGCGGACTTGTCGCGTTTTAAAAATTGCACACGCCCGAAACCATCTCATCTCATACGATGGTCGCCATTCCCGCTGCACAATCCATGAGAGGAGATAAGTTCCCTTAAAATTTCGCCCGAGCCACCTGAAGGCCTAGTGTTGCTGAATTTCGTCCATGTTACTTATCGATTCATCCCTTGTTGTAATTCTTTTCTATTCTTATCTTTTCATGAGCAATAAGAAATATGTACCTTGAATCTGCCTTTTCGTGCGGGAAAATCCGACTTGGGGCTTCCCTTTTCCGGCTTAAACACTTATATTCTGACCTTGTACTCAACCTTGAACCTCCATGCAATTCTATTCAAGTACTCACGGCACGACAATAGTCGTAGCCTATGATTCACGGACAACTATCTGCAGAAAAGGTATTCTACGTGTCGTTTCACTGAATACCTCTTCAACCTCTTCCAAACCTCCCAAGCTCAGTTCCATACGCACTGGATCTTTCCCACTATGTGCCTTTCGGGTTTTCCTAGCGGTGCTTTGTTAGATATGCACCATCCTACTACACACAGAAGGATTTCGGGATGAAGATACCACCATATTCCTTCGCCTCTACCCGCTCTGCGGATTGGCCAGTCCCGAAGGTTTTGCATGGCCTAAAAATTAACACTGAACTTCAGGGCGAAGACGGAGCGCAGTAGGAGATTGACGATATATGAGGAACGAGGCTTAACAGTTGGCTGCTTTGGTTGTGGGAGTGCCCATGAAAGGCCAGGCGCCATAGGGGAACGTGTGTGTTGCGAATCGGAGGGGTTCGCAGGGATTGGCAGACTCCTTGGATTGTCTTACAAAGCTCACCCCATACTGCACCCGGCTGCAGTTTGAGGACGGGGTTTTGTCGAGTTCATTTGCTGAAATATGAACTATATGTAATTTTAGGGGTACCTATGATGAATTTTTGCTGTTTGGTACGGTACTTTTCACCTTCTAGTTTTGAAGGATTCTTATAGAAAACAGTGCAGTAGTCTACAGTTGTACAGTTGCACTCTAACTGTACTGGCGATTCTCGGCCACCGGGCGCTTCTGGGCAACTGTAAACTAATTATTATTTTCATTTCAATTGTTATTATTATTGTTATTATTATTATTACTGTACTGTACTATAAAAATCATTACAAACCTACCAGGTAACGAAGGTAGAAAGTACTGTGGCATTTCCTAATTTAGGGTTGGAATTCCCGGCGTCGGTTAACCGCCAAAAATAATTACAGTATTTATTTTCTGCAGTGCGCGCATGGAGTCCAAATTCTCCAGCCACTGTTCGGTATAAATTGACAAGCAACCGGAGTCGTCCTGACACTCCGGGGGCAAGCGCTTGTTACCCTTTCGACCTCGCCGGCCCTACCCTTTTTCAACCGTCTCGGATCTACCGCTCCCCTATCCCTTACAGCACTGCTTACTGTCGGGTATCCTCACTCTCTCTACCACTCGCGCAACCGAACCGGGTACTAATCGTCTCTTTACCTCTCTCCCCGCACCGGTTCCCCACAAGCACAATAGCAAACAGCAAGAAATCATCATCGATACCCCTTCAAGCACAAATGTAAAATTCATCTTCCAGCAAATGGTCCCAACAGATTTTACCCGGTGCGCAGTTTTCTTTTTCTCCGTTTACGATACAACTGCGTCCTCGTCCCTGTTACATTCGGACAACCACACGCATGTTAGTTAGAAAGTCTCCCCTAGTCTTCGGAAAATGACCGTCCTGCGTCCCTAATCAGCAAAGCACCCCAATTTCTTCCCCCGTTAGAGATGCAGTGTAGACTGAAGTCCACTGCTCGGTTGTGGCGCTCGCCCCAGCTATTCTCCACCAGAAACCTCCTTCCCCCTCCCCCACGAGTGCTCTGACCTCCCGCGCCGATCGCCGCCGCTCAGTACGTTTCGAGTCCAGACACGAGTCTCACGACAGATTGCACATTGGAAACCCAATGCGTACAAAAAAGTTCAGACTTTTAGATATAGCCATGACAATCCTCCTTCCGGAAACAAATCTTAAGTTTCAACTGTCTCATTACTTCCAATCAGATCAATAATCGATTTGGCGTGGCATAATCGATTCCTTGGTTCTACCGCATGTACAGTGCTTTTATGGTTCAGTAAATTTACTCCTCTGGTCCTATACTGTACGTACTTTATCTCACTATGTTGCCAATGCCCTTGATCAACAACCTCTTTACTCATTCTTTATCTGGTGTGTACACTGACTGTCCGACTATTCAGTTAAGACCTAACTGGATGATGCACGTCAGCAACAGTCAGTGAGGCGCGCGAAACAGATGCCACAGCCACCGAGGACCACAGAATATAGCTGAGGCGCTGATAGATTCTTCTGCGAATGACGGATCTGCGGAGTTGTGATTGGTCCCAGTGTGCCGTATATAGTTCTCCAGAATCAATACGGCTGCTGTGGATGACTTACCAAGAGAATCGAGAGCAAAGAGCTGGAAGCTGAAGTCCCGACAGCGACAGGGTTGTCTGCACGACATCCCATAGCCAGGGTTATTTATTTGAACAATCATTCCAAAAAAGGTACGTGGTGGTGGTTCACTACTGTGGTGCAAAGGTCGGGAGGCCTCTTAACTTTTGTTTAAACCATGTTTCAGCCCCTACAGGACGAACAAAAGAGCATTCCTTCCATCTAAAAAGTAGGTGGTATCCCAGTCAAAAAGCAGGCCGCGTTGGAATTGATGACCAACGCGACGTGTATTTGAAGGTAAATGGCACTCAACCGAGAATATTGGTCCAGGCTCGGCTGGGGACCGGTCGTGCCACCTCCTTGATCTAGGAGAAAGTATCGGGGTGTCAAATTCCGGAACGTTGCAAAATCTCGGTACGAACTAAATTCCGCAGCGGGTTTTAAATGGGTTTGCGCTGTACCTACGCAAAAATTCAGGGTCTGAGTAGGTCCAAATGCCAGGCTTAGTGCACACAACCTACTGTCTAATCCTTGAAATGGAAAGAACTTCCCCCGTAATCGTTCCAGGAGCAATTTGCAGTCAGATTTCGTATCCACTCAGAGAAGCACCGAAAAAGGGTCCCCAGTTTGAGGCTTTCCAAAATCGTTAACTGTGCATACTACACCCACAACCTCATGTCCTAGAGCAATAAAAAATCAGTAGGATTTTTCCGGGATTTTTCCGCATTGTCACGCCATTGAAACTGAATGCATTAAACTTCTTTATTTTAAGGTTCTCGATGACTGATGTAAAACGTGGTATAACTCGTTTATATTTGTTTTACTCGTAGATTGTTGGAATATTCCATTTCGTAGTCTCCTTCGAAGAACCGAGACTTCATTCATTTCCACCCTAAAGCAAAAGTTTCACGCTTTTTTAATTGGCGCAGCATTATATGCATGAATCCATTCATTTACTCTACAATGCTGTGTATCAATTCTGTTGGATTTCGCCACTGTTACCTAACACAGGATCTACTGTAGTTGAGACAACCCCCAAACGCATCCTGTAAAGACAGGAGACACCTCAACGAATTGCTTACAGAATATATTGCCGCGGATTTCTGACGCACCAGTAGTTCGAGCTTCCCCTTGAGTACGCACTGGTATGCGCGCAACCGTTGGTCCATAACGAGAGACGACTACCAAGAGAGGACAGCTTGCACTGTAGTGAACCAAACCGAGTAGCGCAGTGCGTCCCAATAGCCATACCCACCAGGATGAAAGTCTTAGCAGAGATGCGCAACGAGACACGTGCAAGGTTACAATCTCATATATCGTTCGCCACAAGGCACCAAGCCTGCCAGAAGCCAAAATGCACATATTCCAGTCAGTATTTACCGTCCAGCTGTGTTGAAATATACGCGTATGCGCTACTACTTGGAAAAGGACTATCTCGGCGCCAGCAGCTTTGTGAGCGGTTGCTGCAGCGCGAGGGCAATTATTGAACGGGTGGCGGACTGTAGCGTCGTAGGTAACGAGTCTTATGCGGGCGGCGTCGGGCTCGGCAGTGGGGGTTAGGCTGGGATTTCGGTTGGGCGAAACCGCTTCATCGGATCCGCATAAGTTGGGGCCCATGGAAACCTTGCGATCTAAAGGCTACAGACTCAAAGAGGTCATTTTGTACTTGGAAGAACACCTGATCTCAAGACTGAATAGATTAAATGACCTACAGAACTGTACAGTTTTGTACAGTTGAGTTTTATTTCAGTACAGTGCATCTTTACACTACCATCTTCAGGTGCTCATAGTGTACTCAATACGGTAGCTAAAGTTACATTCGTCGTGACAATGGAAGCTGGAATTATCGGCAAGTTCTTGACGATATTATTTTTGAAAGTTTATCACGTTAAGTGGGGATGTTCTGTAAAGAATTCGACCGTTTATTTCCACACGACAATGCTTCTTGACTGTAACCCCAGGTTACCGTTACAATCACATGCTAGTCAGCACACGAGCTTCTCTCAACAGGGAGCTTGTTGTTGTCCCAACCGCTACGAAAATGCGTTGGCTTGCAAAGTCTCTAACGACAGACGATTTGACATAGCGACACTCGCACCTCTGAAAAATCCAGGTTCGTTGAAAATGATGAGCTTTACGTCAACTGTCCACGACTGAAATTCATCGAGATACAGTCTTAAGGGGCATGAAGTGAGACTTTTCGCCTACAAAACGAGAATAAACGGATTGTATGGCTCCGGAATCAATTGGATTGCAATGGTTCAGTTATATCCCCTAGGCGGACATCAGCGTCGCCGCCAAGTTCTTTGACTAAAGGACTTCATCCATTACAAAGACATGTTTTGGCCAGTGTGCTGGTATCTCTGCCCTCAACCCAACAATGGACCTCATGCAGTTATGCCTCCAAGTCGTTCCCGCATTATTCAGTTTGTAAGTTACAGTCTTAATCCTCTACATCTACTTTGTTCCACTCACCGCGCCAATACCGCAAAGCATGACTATGGCATGCGCAAAACTATGCCGACCGTTCTGCTTTTGTTCCAAGAGGGAGGGACATAAACATTCCCTATGGTAAATCTACAAGTCTTCACCCTGCAATTAACAAAAGTCTCAACGGAGACGAGTACCATCACATTGAGTATTTCCACAGCTCAAGCGACCACTATCGCAGTCTTCTGTCAATTGTGATTTCTCGCCAACGCCCCTGCACACTTGTCACATCCCTAGTGCCGCTACGGGTCTCCACGCGCCCAATTTCACTCCAGCCCAAACCTCGGTACCCCTATTCAGGCTACACATGTGCAAAGTACCTGTCCTGCGCCTCTTCCTCCATTTTCGCCCTATCTTTTTCTTGTTGCTCTCGCATGAAGCGCGTACCTTTCGGGGAAGAACACCTCATTCCCAGCTTGAAGGGCAAACACAATATGACAAACACCAGGTAGATCGCAAGGAGCACTACCACAAGAGGAAGTAGGCATATAGTTACAATAAGTGCCAGGATCCATCCACATCCCTTGATCCCTAGCAACGCACTCAGCCACTTGGGAAGCTCCACCGGCTGCTGGCGGCTCTCCCATTCCTGATACGTCTGATTCGGATGATCCCCATCAGTCCCAGTTTGTGACAAAAATTGATCGTACAACGTCTTTTCACGACATTCGTCAAGGTGTCGTAAGCCTGTGACACCTTTGTCATCGCGTCCTCTGCTCCATCCAATTGGCACTTGTCCGGATGCAACATTCTCGCCAACGTGTAGTAGTTCTTCTTGAGCTTTCCGTTATCTGCATCCGTCGATACGTGCAAGACGGCGTAATGATTCGGAGCAGTCTTGATGCGCTCAATTTCTTCTTCCGCGGTGCCAGGAAAAGTGTCCTCCCCGACCTCCTTGCGTGGAGTCTCCTCCACTGTTCCTTCTTCTCGGTATTTCGCTGCGACGGCGCATCGGGATCAAATTCTTTCTCTCCAGTGCCCGGCCCCTGCACCGACTCGACAGCTCCAAAAACTTGTTTGCCTTTTCAACCCCGGCAAGTAAGTTTTCATCACCAGGACAGTGCTTCAAACCCTCCTGAAAAGTGGAGCGCGCTGCGCGGTAATCCTTGTCTTCAAACTGGGCCGTTCCCTTTCGCCACCATCCCTACACCATTTCGCACACATCAAGCAACCATCAGTCACATTGTAGCGGCACACAAAGCGACGACAGCACAAAAGGCAATCGCAATGATGCGAACCGGTTTGTACCGAGAAATTGACAGAGGCATTCCGAAAGGCGGGGACAAGGGCAGGAAAGGAATAAACACCAGGACGTGACAAGTTAGTATTGTGAGTCAACAACGCAGCACAGCTATCGACATATCTCCTGTCTCCAAGCACCAAACGACGATGACGTTATCTCTCGCAGTGCCCAAATATAAGCTGTAAAAAGTAGCAACGCACCTTTGACCAAGAGGCATCAAGCTCAATACACATCTCTGCATCACGACGAGCCTTTCCATAAGACTCCATCTTAAGATAAGCGGCTGAGCGATTGGAGAACAAAGCTGCATTATTAGGCTCCTGTTCAATGCCAAGGGTGTAAAATTCGACGGCCTTTTCAAAATTACCAGCTTTGTAAGCGTCGTTGCCCTTTTCTTTAAACTCGGCAGCCATGATGGCGAAAGAGGGGAGGAAGGAATGAAATACGGGTAGTTAAGAGAGCAAGGGAGTGTGCGGTAGGGAAGTCAAGATAGGTATGGAGTGAGTGCGTGGTGTGAGCACGCGGACTCGGAAATAGAGAGGGAAGAAGAGGAGAAGGGGAAGGGATGGAGGTTGAAAGGGGGATTGTGGCAGGAGGGGATAGTGGGAATATTCAAACGGAAAGGTTGGACGGAAACGGGCGGATAGTGGCACAGGTACGCAAGGGATGTTTGTTTGGAGGGACGGGAGAAGGGCGGGAATCGGGGCGAAAGATTGGGGGTGAGGCGGGGTAGTTGGTTAGTGAAAAAGTAGGGCGGTGGGAATAGATAGGGGAGGGGGTAGAGAAAGGAACGGATGTGCCGGATGCTTTGCAGATGAATGCGGGCCGGTAGCGAAACGGGGTTTGACAAGTACAAGAGGGGCAGAAGGGCAGGGACGGTAGCGAATGGACAACTGCGATTCGGGTGCGTTTTGTGGATTTGCTGCTGGGAGTAACAATGGCGGCCTGTGGCTGCGGCCGGTAGAATTAATTGTATTTTATTATTTCCTTTTTTTTGTCAACGCATGCTTGGCCACACTTGTGTACCACAGTACAGTCCCAGTCCAGTACAGTACAGAGCGCGTTTAGAAATTCAGGGACCCCTAAAAATAAAGAAATAATTACCCTAGTACATGACAATCATAGTGCGATGCATCATTGGCGGGGGAATGAGGCCAGCCATGTTTGTGTTTATGTCCACACACTACCAACCAATAGAGCGGCGGATGTACAGTACTCTATTGTACAGGTAATACAGTATGGTACGGTAGGTAGAGCATTACAGTAAACTATCCCTGCAACATTTCCGCTACGTTGGAGGCAAAACTACACTACTGTACAATACAGTACAATACATACAGCATGGCCTTTCCGTTGTAAACATTGCCTTGCCCAGCCCCAACGTGGTTACCCACGCAACAGACATAACATTGTTCATCCAATACCACCGCAATGCCACACCCCGTTACCTCAGCCTACGTTCCGCCCAGCCCTGCCCCTTCGCGTGGTAAAATTCCCGCAACTCCTACACTTCCCACTCTGTACACAGACTTGCACCCGCGACTAATGCAAAAACCCGTTCACAACTCAAGACCAAAGCTTCAGCTTGCATTACCTCACTTGAACCTAATGTATGGAGCCCCCTAAATTTATAGCAGCAATATGCCCAAGCCATTTGTGCACTGTACAAATCTCGCGGGTACTCAACGGCGACATGCCGCAATTTGAAAAATCAAACCAGTCCGACCGGCATGTTATCAACGACGGCCATTGGAATCGCCGTCTGAAAACTTTGGTAATGCACGTATTGCCGTAATATGACCTACTGCCCATCCCCATGTGCCACACTCCCCTCTGCAACGTACTTGATACATGACTACAATTCCGCAAACGCTCGTGTTGTGTCTGTCAAAACCATTCATCTCTGCCTACAACACAGCTGCAGACGCCGCTCAGTGTCACCATCAAGAAACAACCCATGTGACGAAAATAGTGCGCGCGCCGTGTCTCAGCCTGAAACGACGTCAACGGTTGCACGTCAACGGCTTCCCACATTTCCATTCCCTGCATTTATACCACTTGTCAACGCTTGGGTTGTCACAACTTGATGCAAGCGATAGTTTCCACCACGACGAAAAAAAGGCCATCTTTCTCTCCAACTTGCAACGCAAAGCCCGCGTCCAACCGGCCACCCACACCATTTTCCAATACCACAGCCGTCACACCCTGCGTCACCCATTGCCCAACCCAGCATCTGCCACAATCATTCACGTTTTGCACATTTGCCAGCGCGGTCATGCGAATGGCAACGCCAATGCCAACTCAAGGTCTTGGCCGTGCGGGATACACCGACTCGACATGACAAGTGAACCGGCGGCGTCTCGAGTTGGCGGTGCTGACCGTAAGGAGCATGGAAGTGTGGTTGATGCCACCACAGCCGACCAATTGTAGCCCGCCCTTGATGTAACCGTGCGCTGCCAAAGTGCCGCTTGCTGTAACCCCTGTAATCATTGTGGTGGTTGCAACTGGAATGCATCCCGTTATGTCCGAACTGTACAGTACTACTGTCCAGCTTTTAAACGGATCATACATCAGATTTCCAAGTGTAAGTCATTGATTGGTGTTTGCGTCCATTCCAAGTAAATGACACGCGTCAAACCGCTGATCAACTCTTTACTGTACTTACCAAACCATATTCAGTTCCAGCCTGGCCTTTGCACTCTGCCGTATCGTAGCGAAAATAACCATTGCCACATCTTTCAAGAAAAAAAAAAAAAAAAAATGCAAATCTATCTCACCTTCAAGCCCTGCAGTACAGTATCTACAGTACCAGTAGCCGTGCAGTAGAAAAAAAAATTGTTCACCCATTGCAACCTGCCTCTCTACAAACCCCCTCCCCCCATCTCTGCACTGTTCTCTGGACACACATTTCAACTTTTCAACCTGCCCACCCCTACCCATTTCACTTCCTCCTAATCTCCATTCCTTCTTCCACTGCCTTGTTCTTCACCTAACATCCCCCCCCCCCACCCACCCTACATAAAACTTCTCTAACACCTTCCACCATTCCCACACCCCCCCACCCCCTACACCATCTCCCATCCCGCAACTTTATCCTCCTCACACCCCACACCCATGCTCCCGCCCCCGTTCCCATAGCCCAAGTACGCGGCCCACCCCCCGTAACCCCGACTTCCAATACCCCCCCACTTCCACCCCCCACCCCACACATTCTCTGCGACGTCTGTTGCGAGCAAGTTCCCCTCTCCTCTCTCCGAGGATGTGCCTCCTGTCAACATCGCTACTGCGCCCCATGCGTTGACAAATACTGGACCGGTGCCATTTATTCCGGCAATCACGCCCGTCTTCTTTGTATGTATGGTGGCTGTGGCGTCTATGCTACCGACGATGACATTCGCGCCGTCGTGTCGGAACGCACCTTTCGTAAAATGCTCTACTTTCGCTCTCGCGATCGTATGCATGCATACCCGGATGCACGTTGGTGTGCTGTGGATCGTTGTTGGGAGTATTTGGGACGGTTTAGTGGTGTGGGTGGTATGGTCGATCCGGTTGTCGAGTGTCGTCGTTGTCATGGTAGGACGTGTGTGAAATGTGAGCGTGTTGTGAGGGGGTCAGGCATGTTTGTGCGAGTCGGAAGAAGAATAAGACCCATTCTGCGCTGTTTGGTTTGTGGGCCACAGTGCATACAAAGGCGTGTCCAGCGTGTGCCGCGAGGATTCAAAGGAATCATGGATGTTCGCATATGACGTGTACTCGATGCTCGAGTTACTTTTGTTGGCGGTGTAAGGGCTTCTTGAATAATGGGTGCCCATTGCCGGGACGAGCGTGCATTTGTGATCGTGTCATGACTGCGGCCGCGTATAGTGGGTTGGCGGTGGTTGGTGTGTTGGGGAGTCCGTTGATAGTTACGGCGGTGTTGGTGGTGGGGTGCCATATGTGTATATCGAGTGGTTAAGGCGAGGAAGGAGAGGGGGAGGGAAGGGTGGGCGGCATTGGTGAGGGGGGACTGGTGATGGAGAGGAGCGTCAGAGCCCGGGAGGGTATTGCAGCCGGATGAAATAATTGGCGGGGAGGAGGATGAGGATTTTGAGAGTCAGGGTACTAGATTGACAGGATTTTCTGAGGTAGTTATTGAGGCTAGGGGCAGAAGGGGGGTAGGTGAGAATGCAAGGGCGACCGAGACCATAGTAGCAGAGGATCACGGCTTTGCGGTGGAAGAGTGTCGAATGGGCAGGCCTTTTGTCCTGGAAAGAAGACGTGGATCAGTTACGGGAATCGAGTAGCGAGGAGGCGGTTTTGTAAGGGCAAAGGCTGGTCACGAGTGCGGAAAAGGCATTTCCGCCGGGTAGACTTTTTTATTCCTAACGTAGTAGTAGCTGAGTAATAAGTCACCAACGGTTTCGAAATGAATCTGTTGGAACTTGAGTTCAGGTTCTTGTTTTGCTGAGCGCAATGAGTCAAGAACATGTCGTGCGTTTTTAAAGTGCGAAAAGATACTTCAGCAAACTTTACTTTGCAAGAACAAGATAAATACGCATCTTGCACAAGGCGCTTTATTGCACGGTGTGCAGAGACTTACAAGTGGACTGGACAGCTCTACCATGGAGTTGCTCTGGTTTCATGCCCAGTGTGACCTGTGATTTATTCGACTGGTCCTTTTTCGGATACGTGCAGTGACTGAACAGGCAGGGATAGCGCTCTTGACCTGCAGGTTCTCTCAATAATATCTAAAAACTTTGGGCGGTGGTCTAGTCTGAGCTCTGTTGACGGGTCGATGTAGTACGGGATATGGACAGTAGTTCGTTAAAACCCAGCTGCAGAAACCTAGTCTGATCGTAGCCTGGTATAGCATTGATATTTGAAATAGGGCTAACACGCAGCTGAAACTGAAGATGTCAGTTTCAGATTAGGAATACTGTTCCACCGCGGGATTACACATTTGGTACCCAACGTACTGTACTGTATGGCACAGGGCACTGCACAGTGAAATACAGTACTACAGTGCATACTGTACTGTATTGTATTAAGCCGTTACTAAGCCGCACATTGGAACTACTGCAAACTTTGCAAGACTACCGAGGCAGACTGTCCAACAAAAAAGCAGTATAAAACGCAACGTCGCCGTCGACGCAGAGAAATAAAAATCACTACGGTGCTAATGACTATAGGATATTTGCCCTCACATGAGGACTGCCTTTAGCAATTCGTTTTCAATACAACTATTTTTTACCTCAGCGCATTTCTCGTCCCTCCGCATTAGTTCATGAGTGTAGATGGCCGATCGAAACAAACTTTTCAAGGTTGTTGACCTCGGTTGAGACTAGAGCAATTTTCCCTACCTAACTTCCGCTCTTCGCAGGAAGTTGTGAAAACGAGTTAATTTCGGACGGAAATATAGTTCGTATTATCGTGACGGGTTTCAGATACGAGGACACATGTTCAGTAAGAATTATTGTAGTGCAACTTAACATTAAACACCATTTTTGTCGCGAAAATTCAAGTGTTAGATTAGAAAAAGCAGACGGGCGGCGTTAGCGACGAATCTGAAAAAAACCTTTGACCTTTTTGCTAGTGTAGAACAGTTGGTAGGTTGAGAATAAAATTGTTGATGGTGGTTTTTACTTCAGTGCCCAAGGCGGCTAGGCCTTTTATAGGCAGTAGATGCCGTCGACTATCTCTGGCACATCTACTATCTACTTGCTAGATTCCCTAGCGGATAGTCCTGCGGACGGCCCTAGTGATCCTTACACTACAAAACCCTAACAGGCATCGCTAACAGTACATTGGGATAGAGAAAATATAGACTACGTAGGATAAAAAATAGGAGTAAGGATAAAAAATCACACTAAAGGACTGTAAATAGGACATAAATAAATTGCATGTATCCTGTATTTGAACAATTTTGCAGTAGAACTTACGGGCTTTCAAAAATTTACCTTTCCAAAATGTAACGGAAACTGTCCTCATATGAGGGCAAAGAGTGCCTCATATGAGGACAGCGCTGTGAAAGATAGACACTAACATTTGTAAAGGTTAGATGCCTCTTTCTTAGAAGTCGGATATGGCTTGATGGGCCGGAGATCCGGCTTTCCTTTTTTTAGGGTGGTGAGAATCCCTGTAATGTACTTTTATACCTCTAATACCGCCAATGGTCGATATACCGATCATTTGCATTTTTTGGCTTTTCGAGGCGAGACGCCCCTTGATCACGATATCGATCAGCAGGGCCGAAATTGGCAATCTTAGTGGCTCTCCACTGACTTCACAGAAGATTGCATCAATTTTTAATAACGGCAGTGTATTTTAGAGCTCTTTAGGAACATTCTCGATGTTCACCTTTCAAACCCCGACAATCTGATCAGAAGTTGTGACCCTTCGCGCAAAAAGTTCGCACCTATATCGTTTCACCACCTCGAGCGTAACCACGTCGCTAACGATCCGGCGACTTGCCAATTTCCGGCATTGGCACCGCTCACTAGCTCTCCAAAGCTCCATGCATCCCTTTCTCTCTTTTGAACAATTCCACTGCCCCACAGACTCCAAGCACACCGATAAACCAAGACATCCAACAGATTTTTTCAGCGGGCGTGAGTGCTGCCTCAAATCGTCAACATGCTGTTGTACAATCCACAGTACCGTCACAAGGGCCTCTTCAGCGCCAGGGTACTTCTGAATCGCGTGAACTATCAAGACCGTAGTTATTCCTGCTTTTCTCGGTTGGGGAATATACGAGAGAAGAGACCTAATTCAATCTCAAAATATGTTCATATCAGTAGACAATTATAGGAATTTGTTGAACCAAGTGCAAACAACGGCCGAGTTTTTTTGGGTGTATCTCAGGAGCTCCTAAGTCACGCGACAACCCTGGAATCGGCACTAGATAGACATAAGATGGATTAATTCAATGTTTAGAACATACAAATGCAGTCTGAGAGCATCTTGAGGCACGAAAAGCTGCGGCTTGTGCGCTTGGCGCTCAGTAAGAGAAGCAAGAGTCTTTCCTTCTTCAACAGTGGAGATGGCCAAATGCTGCGTCTAGCTATGCAAGAACATGAACCACAGAAGGGTAATGTACTGTACTGTGCGTTATGTGGTCAGAATTTGGAAGCAGTACGAGGACATAGATCCTCTTTTTTCTGCACAATCTGCGGCGCTAACCTTTGTGTCAGGCTCCATAGAAGTCTACGGAAAACGCTTTGGAACGTTTAGCATAATCATAAGGAATTGAATTTCAGAGTGACTCCAAACAATCCATCCTCTTCAAGAGGGAGCACTGAAATTTCTAGAACAGATAGCAGTAAGCAAGCCCCGAGGAGCGCCGCAGGGGAGTCGATCTTGCATGGTTGCGGAATTAGAACTGTTGCGGCGACTACTGCCCAGACTAATGGGCTACAGGTTCTAAAAGACACGTAACTCCGAAGGGTAGTGATAATGGGGTTGGGTCTGAAAATGACCTGCAGACCAGGTTTGTAGGACTGAATGCAGCACGTGCGACTATGCAGTCCAATTCGACGATATCAAACGCAAACAGACCGAATGCGACAAGATCTAATGCATTGCAATTGCGCTCCGCTCCGCAACCTGATACAAATGCGGCACGACAGAACCAGTCTCATGCCACTCGGAGATTGAAGCGAAGGACGCATGCGTCCAAAGTTCAATCAGGAACCCTCGCAAGGAAGAGGCGGCAGACGTAAGAGTAGCGTGTGATGACGATATTTTTGCCATTAGAAGCTGTGCTGGGATTCTTTTTAGGCCGCTGATCATAAATTACACCTTTGTGCTTGGGTTGTCAATATCCGGATACCATCTCGTGAGTATTAGCTTCTGTTGGATGACATCGCCTTGTCCGATGGTTGCTTCCCTGGAATCGACTTTTGTAACGTTTGGTCGCTAATTTGACACTTTTTGAGATTTGTTTGGACTCCTATAATCTGTTGATATGGTGTGAGGTCTTCTCGCGGCTGGATACGAAGATTTTATGTGCCAGTTCGTATGGATTTGATCAATGCACAAATGATAATCTTGCGTTTGCTGAGGAAGGCCTTTAGCTCGTCCTGGTGGGTAGTCTCGCGTAGGTGGTCTGTATATATCTATCTGTGTTAAATCTTTCGTTTATTCAGTTGAAAGGTAGCAGAAATGGTGCATAGTTAGATCGATCAAACCTTGGCATGGCCAGGATCATGTAGCTCAATTTTATTTTTGTCTATTTTCTTGTTGCGACGTGGTAGTGATAAGGGTTTTTGTTTCAGATTGTCGAATAACCCTCGACGTAAGAATCTCGCGGGGAGGCGGATGTGTCCGCAGTCCAATGCGATTTCTTAAACCTCGACCGCCTTCGCCGTCCCTTCGAGAGAGGGCTGTTGGATTCGCGCGGTGCAAGACTTGACCCGCTAGACGTGGCGCGTAGTGACGACTTCTGTTCAGATTCCTTTTTCTCAAATTGATCGATACTCTTTTACTGTGAATGTTGTGTCGAGATACTTATACACTATTCGCCTCTTGTTATTTCGAGTCTGGCATGATTGCGTCCCTCCTTGATTCATTGTGATAAATTACTCTGTCAGATGAGTCCCTCCGTGAGTAAGTGAGATAATTACTCACTCTTACTCTCATTTTCTGGTAATCATTACAATCTTGGAGCATCCGGTATCAAGTCAAATATCCCTGTCACTAATCAGTAATAAGTATATGTTAGTCAAAGACACTCACTGATTTTTCTTTTGAAGTACAAACTTCAAACTAGTAATACCCTTGCTACTTGCCCAACCCTGTGGCTACGTGTCAATAGTGTTAGTCGACATCAGTTTGAGCAAGGGATGAGAGTCCTGTAAGGGTTTTCTTCTTGTTAACCCGTCAGCCGGGTTATCAGTTCCGGGTATCCAGGCGAGGGTGCGACGCTCACCTCGACGGCGTGCTTGACGAATTAAACGTGCATCAATTTGTAAGCGTTTCTCAAGAGTGCCTGCATTCTTTGCAACAGTTTTGAAAACAGTGCGAGAGTCAATATACGCCTCCAACGGGGTTCTTTTCGGCATGCATGAGTCCAATGTGTGCTGCATTACATACGCCAGATCATAACCGTATACTTAAGCTAGCAGTTCAGCGGCTATAATCGATCTTGTAACACGACGACATTTGGCCGAGCCATAATGAAGAACATTAGAGCGGCCTGAGGCATCAGCTATGACCAGTACAAAACCAAGCTGAGAAGATAGGCCCTCAGTATTTGCAAACGCGGCATCTGTGAACAGCATCAGCCTCAATGAGTTCGGGTCCAGTTCGACGAACCTGAGGCCAACATCCTTAGTGCAGCTCATGTAATTTATGACTTTCTCCATGCGGTTGAATGTCTCCGCTGTGGGCTGTTTAACTCACGGGCCATAAGTTGTATAGGGCCTGCAATATCAGGACAAGAGCATCCAGCGATGTATTGAAGTTTAGCACGGAGGCTGGCAGCATCTGCTGAGGTTTTAAGGATACTTAGCGACAGCTTATCAGATTGGGAGATGGTGTAGTCGCCACATGGGAGTCTGGAAATCTCGATACCATTGAATCGTACAGATACTCCAGGCTTCAAAAATGTTCTCGGCTTTGATATAAAGCGCTCAACTGCTTTAGCTTCGTCTTTCAGAAATTTATCATTTCCAGTACCATATGAATCTTCCACTTGTAGGGCTGCTATGTCGGGAAGTTCCAAGGTAGTTACAGTTGATATATTGCCCTTTGAGGCCCTCTTACGATAAAGAAAACATGGGTCTGCTGCTGCGGCCTCCATCTTAACATTGTTGACGTAATGATCATGGTAAATAAATGTTCACGACAGTACGCTTTGTATTGGGACAGGCTCATGACACTAGATCTGTTAGCGCCAGTATCGCACATTACCCCTTTAAATTCGGACTGGTAATCCTCATACGGGACAGTTCTTCGTTCATTCTTTCCATTTCATGTGCCTTCTCATTCCAAACCCATGCATAAACGTACGATTGGCTAACTTCCCTTCCAATTGTGTTAACAAACATCAAATTTATAGTTGACGCTGTCGTGCGCTGTCATCATCGCTGTCCGAGTCACTGTTATCTCCATCTCCATCTGACAAGTAATCACAGACGTTAACTACTTCATCCAGGGACAGGTATACACTTCCATGGCTCTTACGCTTAAGGCGATTTAGGGGCCTTAATTTCATGCGGAGGGTGCTTGTCTCTTGCAAAGTGGTCCTTACCACAGACATAACATCCATCAATAATTGCTTACTCATCTTATTTCCAGGGTGGCGTCTATTGTTCCGGTATTTGCGATTCGCACGGCCACCAAAGCGGCGTTCAGCATGGTAGTTAATTTCATCATTAATAGCATTGTGGTTGTCTGAGTCTATATCAGATTCCAACGACACGTATGTTCTTGCAGAGTTTGGTTCCGAAGACAGCAATGCAGCTATGCGTTGGTTCGCCTCATGCGAATCGGATGGCACTCTTTCCCTGAAGGCTCTGCGCATTTGTGTATTATCAGCGCACCTTACCAACTGGTCTCGGAGGAACATGTCCTTATGGTAGTCTGGATGTAGTTGACGCTGTATGGAGGATAGCTTAGATGTCAGCAATCTAAACACAGCCACCTGTGACTTCTCTGGATTTAGACTCATGTAAGTGGATAGCTTAATATTTTGCCATTCCTGAAGTAATCTGCTGCGTGTTTATCAGAGGTGTACCATGCGATGAGCTTCTGCGCACACTCCTTGTACGAAGTGGATGTTTTCTTGATGTTCGCAGTGAAATAGTCCAATGCGCATCCATCCAACATGGTCGGCATTGCACGCCATTTGTCCGAGTCCGTCAATAAGTGCATCTCACAGAGCGTGTCAAACATATCCAAAGCAGCAACAACATCGTCGTCCCACTCACCTTTGAAGCGCTTGCGATTTCCATACTCTTTGCCAATGGCTTGTATAGCTTGGTGGTTCTCCCTCGCAATTTTCGCCTGGGGAATTGCTTTTTTGTGTGTAAACCAGATTGGCCTGTTGCATCACCAGAAATATCGACATGAATGTTCGTATGCTGTTGTGCATGCATCTTCGTGGGGTCTTCTACTGTAGGGATACCGTATTTTCTCCTCATGATCGGTCTGCGATAAGGTGGAGCTTCCATATCAATTACTTTAGGCTCGGTACAGATCCTTTCTCACTTCTGATCTGACGGTCACCTGTTGGTGCAGATATCTGACGGTGTATATCAGCATCAGCAGCTTCTGCTCCTGGGTTGGTTCTGGCAAGAGGACAAGGTGACGCTCGAAGACAAGCTATTATAGCATCTGCTCTAGTGATTTGTGAGCCCTTCTCCACACGCAGTCCCCTTCTATTAACAATTTTCGTAGTTTGACGAGGAATCCACTACTTATGTTTCCAATTCCTACATCAGTCCATGATCGCGATGCTTCGTACCATAGTTCTTCTCCTGTAATCTCACACTCCTTCAATGCGTCAATGACGTCTTTAGTGTAGCCTCCAAGTTCCCTCTTGTATTTTGCAAGCTCATCTACATTGGCATTTTCCCCAGGGTCCTGGTTCGTCACCATCATACGTAATAGTACCTTCCGTTTCCAACAGTGCGTTCTCCATTCCTCCCTCAACGATTCCTGTTCTTTCTCCCATTTCCGACGTTAGATCTAACAGTTATATAACTGTCGAATAACCCTCGACGTAAGAATCTCGCGGGGAGGCGGATGTGTCCGCAGTCCAATGCGATTTCTTAAACCTCGACCGCCTTCGCCGTCCCTTCGAGAGAGGGGCGGTTGGATTCGCGGTGCAAGACTTGACCCGCTAGATGCGGCGCGTAGTGACGACTTCTGTTCAGATTCCTTTTTTCAAATTGATCGATACTCTTTTACTGTGAATGTTGTGGTCGAGATACTTATACACTATTCGCCTCTTATTTCGAGTCTGGCATGATTGCGTCCCTCCTTGATTCATTGTGATAATTACTCTTCAGATGAGTCCCTCCGTGAGTTAGTGAGATAATTACTCACTCTCACTCTCACTTTCCAGGTAATCATTACAATCTTGGAGCATCCGGTATCAAGTCAAATATCCCTGTCACTAATCAGTAATAAGTATATGTTAGTCAAAGACACAGATGCCGTGAGTTTTACGAGTGTCGTGACCTCGAATGTATGATCTGTGAATGGGTCGTGGCGTTCCCTGTTTGCTGCACTATTGACGCTGCGTATGGCTTCGATAATTTGATTTTTGTTGACGATAGTTGCATTAGAAGAGGTGGATGCTGAGCTTTTCTTCCGCAGTGGCGATACTACCCATAACCATTAGCTTCTTTGAAGTGCTCCAATCAAATACATCATCAATCCCCTCGCTCTGCAAAGGTTCGTACCTCAAATTTCATATTCATCGCAGAACGAACAGTAATATGCACATTTCACAGCTGCTATTCATTTTATCCCTCATATACAACACAAAAAAGACCAAGGTGTATTGCAATGCGCGTTACACAGTTCTTGTCGTCTAGGAACGGAACCCTGTTAGGCAATGAGAATACTAACACACACTCACTAAGACTTACAGGGTGCTCGCTGTCCCTATACCTCTTTCAGCACCCTGCGATGCAGTAGCACAACTCGCCGACGGCTAGGAAAAGTGGGGTTGGAAGAGCAGGGTTGATTACTTGGACGGTTGGATTGTATACTGTTCCTCCTGGTTTTAAGGCCGGACTGTGATCCACAAAATGGTAGACCCTTGATGAGAATAGATTGCAAAGAACCGCAGACACCAGGAGTGTAATATTAGACAAAAAATGTAGTAGTGGGTAAGCAATGCTGAATATTTCCTTTGGAAATAAGGATGTCATCGGCAACGACAACCTTGAAGTTCCAATTTGTATATAGATGCCGGAGTCCGGGGCGCCAAGTGTGAGTAAATATCACAAAGAAAAAACAAAATATGTACTGTAATATTAAAAAGAGAGGGGTAAAAAAAGGGGAACCTGGGCGGATAAACGTGACGCTAACCGAAATCGCTGTTGGTAAGGTTTCTGCAGAGGCGGAAGTTAGGAGTCAAGATCAGAGCAAACAACGTGGTGTCTGTTTAATCTGGGGCCCGTGTGGCCAGGTAGTTATAAATACTAGTTCCCTTGGTTAGGGCTATCTACGTCGGCGGGATGAGTAAAGTTAAGGTCACCCAAGTGATGGAGATTTGAGTTAGAGATAAGGAAAGTCGACACTTGGTCAAATAGGTGCCTTTCACCTGCGAAAAGATCAGGTCCAATTTGGGGGCCGAGTGGTCCGGATTGCAAGCCCTCAAACCCTCTCGGTGTTTATACGATACCCAGAGTAATAGAAGACGACAAGCGAAATTTGCCTTTACTGTACAGTACTGTGCCTGTTGGTTAGCAGTGAATCAGATCAAAAAAAGATCACCGAAATCAACTCTGCCGGTGGCAGTACAGTGTGAGTGCCAATTGCACTTCACAAGCTCAATTCTCGCTTCTCGAAAACCTAAATTGGGAAGAATCCTCTAGAGCCCGATCTTATCAATTCACCGTAAATACGATTATCAACAAATAATTGGTGACATCCGCTACATATCCGATAGCACGCGACCCTACATTTTGTATGTGGTAAATTGAAAATCCGATTAAGTGCAAATCTTAACAAAAAACACGAAAGACTCTTCTTCTGGCTTATCCAAAAAAAATCCTCTGAATCCTATAAAGAACACAATCAGGCACTTCCACTGCGAGAAGGAACCCATTTTCAATTACAGTGGCGCCTATTTCGTCAATGCATCTGTCTGTAAATTATTACTGTCTGTAAATTATGGACTCGGGAATAAATGAAGCCTATAGATTTTCTGATCGGCTGAACTATTAGCAAACAGAATATTTTAACAAAATAAACATTTGAAGCGAAGAAAATAGGCGTGTCTGTAGCCGTTAACTAAACCGCATAGCTGCACTCACTCGTATTCGACTGCATAACTGTATCTGCTTAGCTGGAGAAGTTGCTTATCATGATACTTTAGCCATCCAGGTGGCCACAAGTAGGTCCAGCACGAAGCGCTGTACTTTAATTTAAATGCCATATAATTACAGCGCCGACCACATACGTAAATAGAAAATTAGTATTTATCACTTTGCCTCTGCACGTAAATTCGCCAACACGCTCCCTAATCCGCTTTACCAGACCAAAATATCAAGACACAATTCAGAGCTCAGAATCACCTGCAACCCTATCACCAACCCCTGTCACACCCAACTAACCTCCTTAACCAGTGGCACGCTTCGCCTACCGCGCGATTCCGATTGAATGTTTTCCAGGGGACTGGTGAAGCACCCAAGATATAAAAAAACGTCAAAACGCTGAATGAAATAGCGTCGGATGTAGCACTCAAGGCAGACTGTCCAACAATAAAGCGGTAGACAGCGCAAAACCGCCTTAATTTCGAAGAAAGAAACGGCATTACTAAACTTCGTACGAGATTGCCGTCTGTTTGGCCGGCGGTGCAGAACAAGGGGTACTGATTCCATAAGACGGTACGTACATTTTTACAGAAGCGAGCATTCATGAGCAAAAACTAGTAGCCATTCATTCCTCCCGGCCTAGCAATGAACTCAATCCAGCGATTTTGCATTGATTTGGCCAGTTATAGGACTATATTGTCATCAGCGTGGTTCCAGCAAGCCGTTATACAATCATCAGAGTCAGAAACAGTCTTGAACTGCCTCGCGATTGCATAAACATCTCTCGCTAGTATGACCCATATATATTTTTTCAGTCGATTAAAGTCAAAAGATTGTACGGGCCACTGCAATACACGAACTCCTTGCCCATGAAAGCATTTTGAGCAACCTTTGCAGAATGCGCAGGGGTACTTTTTTGCATAAAAATCCAGTTAACCGGCCAATTCTCATCACCCCATCCAATCATATCTTTCTCCTGCATCTTCACGTACTCCTTTCCACTTAACTTCATATGAGCTTGCACTAGCTTCGTCTTTCTATGAGAGCAAAATGCGGCCCAGAGCATCACTCCATGGCCCTCATGTTGAAAACTTGATAAAACCAGTTTTTCCGTCTCATATCATGCCAGTAGCATTTAGGTCCATCATTCCATCGAAATTAAACCGCGTCTCATCGCTCCAGACCACTCGGCCCACCAACTTCCGTCTTTGATTGAAAATAACCGCGCAATTTTCATGTGGGCGTCTATTGTCGCTGCAATAGCTGAGGCTCTGTTTTTTTAACGCGAGAATGCCGAGCAGCTCAGGTACACTTGTGCTCAGCTCGCAAAGACGGATATATTGAGCTTAATACGCAGCGTTCTAGGGCTCTTTATTGAGTTGCAAACCGCTCGTAGAAGCTTATTCACATCCCCACTGGTGCTTTTTCGCTTGTTAGACCAGAAGTAATTTGTCCTGTATGTGGAAGGATTCTTAAGGAACGTACGAACTACTATTCGCGAGCGCTGTAGCTGTCTGAAAACTGCTGAAATTGAAAGATCGGCCTGTTTCAGACTTTTCACTTTACTGCGCTCCTCAGGCATGAGCTGAGTACCTTTTGGAATATTTTTGTGTTTTCTTCGTTCGAACGAAACCAAGAGCTGCTGGGAAGCGATTGAGCGTTCATTGAATACTCTACAAGTCGATGAATTCGCTGTTTGTCTACCTTTCTTATGGCATCAGTCAACCCCACTTTCTGGATCAATCCACTAATAGTTGCTACCTTCCATGATGGCTTAATTTGGGACATGGGAGAATTTGAGACGATGGCGGGAAAACCGAAACTTGTTTATATCCTATACTGTAACAGGTCATTAATTCCCCGGATCCACAATGGCCCGTATTATGACCCTCGACGGTTCTCATGTCGATGCCTAAGATCTCAACATGACTAAATCAATGCTCCAGCAGGCGCTTAAGTTCAAGAATCGCTAGTCAGCCTCCTCTGAACATGCAAAGAAAACAGCTCAGACACTCAGTTTCCTCGGAGGGAAAACTTGGTCTCCATCTGAAATTTAGACTATGACCAACGTCAGTAACACAATTCAACATCGGGTGAAAGGATTACAGGACTCAACGGAACAAAATAAATTGGAGAAAATGCTGTCTGGGAAGGAACGTAGAGGAATATCGCCTGTCGTTTCAAATTACCTTCAGAAGAAGATAAATGACCGAGAAAAGACTGCTGAAAGAGAGGGGTATGCTGTTGATTTAAACTGTTCTAGTAGTGCTCTCGGCAGAATATCATCTGTTAGGAGAAAGAGTTGGAAGAATTTCGTTCCTTCTTTTGACGCAGTGCGCCATCTCGTCGAAAGATTAGAGATGATTTTCTTTGACAAGGAAACGTAGATACAACCAAGGTTAACTCTAAACTGTTATGTGTGGTGTACGCGTACAAATTTATTTCTGTAGTAGACATAAGAAGCGCAAATGAGGTTACTGGAATATTTCTCTTGATAAATCCTTCCCAGACAAACTCAAGTCACGGAAAGATTCCATACAGCGAAGAGTCAAAGCCTACATACAGCGGGGGGGATTGGGATTACTACTCCTCGCTTTCCGTCTGCATAGATAAACCACATTGATAAAGACAATTGCGATGGGGAAAGGGGACAATGAGCGTGTGAATTATTAACTAAGCTTTAATACAGCAATTTCCTAGCTCATTAGTAGGAAAAACATTGAAAACAACATTATTATAGACTATTTCTCACGAAAAGGCGTAATGAGCTCTTCCATCACGGCATGCACTGCAGTGAGCAGTACTAAACGTTTTAGTGTGGATTTTTATGCTAGTGACCCTGCAGAATGCGTCACGGTGGGAAAAATCATTGAACGCCAACAAGAAGAGCTGCAGTTTGTTGCCACTGAACACGAAACTGCACAACGAGAGCGTCAAAATAGACTTATCCCGCCAGATCAATACGCCAAACAATGTAAGCTTGACATAATTACCTGTAGAGAAGAGTTGAGTGAGCAGAAGTTGGCTAGTTTGTCCACTGCAAAGGGAAAAGCCGAGCAAAAGTTTTGCTAGCGTTATAGATAAGACGTTTTGTCTTTGCGAAAGGCCACATGGTGTCTTCATGCGCAAAACTGTCGACAGCAGGCAATAAATGGCACCGGAACGCAAAATGAGTTCGTTTAAGTTTCTGTTGTTAATGTATTTGAGTCGGCTGATAGTGTTGTCGACGGAACTTGTTCCAAGCTAACCCACTTTTCCGGTATTTGCAAACCTCCATACAACACCAATGGATTTGTGATTTGTTAGCCATTTTTTGTCCCCCGCTGCTTAAATTTTGAGAATAAATTTAAGGGATTACGCAAGGACTTTTCCGTAAATCATATGACTATTTCGAAAATTTAGACTTTCTGAAATTCTATTTCTATATTATTGAAAACTTGTTCCTTTTTTTGTTTAGGCCTTTTTATTTGGATTGCATAGGTGTATTACGTTTCCAAGGGTAGGGTATGAGCATGTAAGTCCCTCTTCCAAACTCAAAATGACTCTCGGACGACAAAAGGATCATACTCGCTCCAAGGCTATCCAGCGCCGCCAACGCTGGCGCAATGCCCTCATCTTACTCCTACATCACAGAGCACCTCATTCCTTTACTAATTCACAACTAGTGGCAGCAGCCGGACGATACCACGACTTCTCCTCAGAGGTGGCTGCCTACAATCTTTGTCGTCGCTATATCTCCCTAAACCATTTCTCCTTCAATATTAATGCTCTAGGCGATTCTTAATGTCTCGGTTTGTTTAGGTCTCGAAAAAGTGACATTACTCGTGTTGTTACAGCTACCAATTGGACTCACGAATGTTCTCGTACGGCCATAAATAGGTATGCATGTGATCCATTAATTGTAACGTGTGTTATATTACATCGTCTCTATAGCCCTGCTCGTTGGAAGGAAAAGTACCTTTTATTTGGAAGGCACGCGTCGCAGTTGTCGGAGATATTTTGGGAAGGGGTAGAACGATTCTTAGCAACAAGAGCAAACCTGTTGACAGGAGATATAAGTGGAACCATTATGGGTGACAACGCGATTCGATACGCGGAGGCAGTTTTCAACAAGTGTGGAGCGCTAAATAACTGCGTCGGATCCATAAATGGGGCCTTTATAGTAATCGCGAGGCCAGGAGATCACGAAGGGCAAAAAGTTGCATACAATGGACACAAGCGTCGACATGCTATGAAGCATCAAGCCGTTACGACTCCAGATGGCCTCATTCTACACGCGTATGGCCCAGTGGAAGGCCGAAGTCATGATTGGCCGTTATATACTAGGAGTGGACTAGAAGAGGCACTTCCAGAAGTACTACTAGTCAACGGCATTCAGTATGTGATCAATGGGGACTCTGGCTACAGTTTTAGGGCCTCTCTGGAGATACCGTTTCAAGTATCCTATCTTATTCCACCATTTCATGCTTTTGACAACGCAATAAGTAAGGTACGCGTAACGGTGGAGTGAATATTCAAGGAGATCAAGCTTTATTGGACAACGAAAGATTACATGCGTAAGATACGCATAGGAGAGTCTCCAGTTGGTGCGTTATACAAAACGGGCATGTTGCTCACGAACATACGTAACTGCATCTACCCGAATACAGTTAGCCAGTACTTCTCCTTTCCGCCCTTCCGCACTAGAGGATTACCTGGCACACAAAAATTAAACGTACCGATACTCCTTCTGCCACTTGTATATACTGACGAGGACAAAGTCCGCGATTGCGACGGACGAGCTTTCAAGCGGACTTACGCAGTCCCGCAGGGGCGGGGATTATTTGGAGGTCTCTGTCCGTCTTAGTACTATAAAAACGTCGGAAACAGCTCGAAGAGGCCCCACGGCGCATGTTTACTGACGTTATGAATTACCTACTTTTGCGTAGAGGCGAACGTTTCCATCATCAGCTTAAACTTGGCCAGATCCTACTTGTCCCTCGCTTCAGGCTTTCCACGACGCAACACCGCTCTTCAGCCTTATCAACCGCCTCTTTCTCTATGCGCTCCCTTTCCAACTGCAGTCGCTCCCTCTCCACTGCAATGCGTTCCATGTCCGTCTCTTTCAGCGCCACAGCCAATGCGTCGATCCCGTCTCCTCCCTCATCCATCACTTTGCGGCGCTTACCACTTCCTCTCCCCAATATCTCATCCCCGTCCTCTTCATGCGTTCTGCGAACTGCCTTCTCCATCAATGCCTCCCCCAATGCCACTTTCCGACTTTCCTTCGCCTCATACGCCTCCCTCTCGACGTCCTTCGCAGCCGCCAGGTCCTGTTGCGCTTCCAGCATCCCTCCAAGCAAGTCATCCAGCTCTCCAATTTCTACCCGCCTCCGACATTACGCGTTCCGTAGCTTCGCGCTTCTCAAACACATCGATAAGCTTCTTATATTGGTCTTGCAGACGTTTCGCGGTTACCTTTATTTTTAGGCTGGTATTTTGATTCGCTCGAGCAGCAGCTTTAGTGAACCGTTTGTGCACCTCGCCGAACGGCGCGATGTGTGCTTTGGCTGCCGCTACTTCCCGGACGATAATGAGATCGTCCGAGGGGCTGAACGTAGGGCTTCGGGAGAGCTCGCTGGGCGTTGGCGTTGGGCGGTGGTGTCGGGAGACGGGGATGTTGTTGGAGCTTCGTTCGCTGGGGAATGGCTGGGGGGGGGGGGATGGGGTTGAATGGGTTACTTTTTCCATGTTAGTTGGTGGTTCTGTGGCGGTGATGATGATGTATGTGAAGTGTTAAACCCGCCAAAACGGTAATCTGTTCAACGTGTAACTGCTGTACCTCGTTTACATTTCTAAAATGGATTTCACTTTATTGTCCGATTTCAGTCAATATAGTTACATCCTTGCGGTAAATTTCCTCAACGTTTCATACGTGTACAATTAAATTTCTAAATCCTTTTATCTGATTTATTGAAATCTTGCTGCGTAAACCCTCTATTGTGCAGACGAAGCGCCTTCGAACAGAAGCAAAAGGGTCCAAATCGAAGCAGAACAAGTAGTTTTTTAATTAAATTTTGGTAAGGTGTTCCAATTATGATCAGTATGGAAGGTACATGGATCAAATTAAATGAAACTTTATGTACATGCATGGTCTAATATGTTTTGGTGAGTGGATTGGAAGCACTTGTTTTTTGATGAAACAAAGGGAACATGGACAAATTGAACTTCTGGGGGGTGGCTTATGGCAGCAGTCAGGTTTGTACACACTCCGGTGTACTGTACTGTGCAGGAGGTATCGCTGATAACCTTGGCGTCCAAATACCATATTGTACAGTACTGTACGGTATATTGTACCGTACTGTAGCTGCACAAAAAGCCACATTTCGTGCCATATTCCTCTCTTTGCTGTTGCCAGCACCACCCCGGCATCCGTTTACAATTTTGGTTGTTTTAGTGTAGAAGCTTAATGCATTCAGATTCTACTGGGGACTGCCCAAGTCCAAACTATACGGCTAAGACCTAACCGTATGTACCTTGTCGCCCATGCGCATCGGGGCTATGTGTGGAAGATGTGGGCGGTTATATCCTCGCCGCTGGAGGTGCGTTACGCGGGACAAGTCGTCACTGGGTAACACTAAATAACTTTCCCTAAAAAGCCGGCTCAATGCCAGCGAGCTGGCATGCGGCGTTAGCCATAACGGCCGCGCCAGGGTGCCGTTGAGTCAGCACCTCTCGAACCTTCTCAGGAGTCTCCATCGCTCGAGCGCCCACGTTCCGCTCGACATCGGTTAGCACCGCATACGAGTCTGGGTGCCAGCTTCCGGGGGTGTATGTGGGGATGGGCACAAGCCTTCCTCTGGCAGAAGTCGCGATCAAAGGTTCATACTTTCCGCGCTTGGCGGATATTGCTGCATTGCGGGAAGTGGGCGGATTAAGAGTTACGCGCTTTCCTACTAGAAGGTGTCAAGGTGTTGACGAAGGTGACATCGAAAAAGTCTGTTCCTCCATTGCTGCCCATTGCCTGAATGTCTGGCCTCGTGCGGTGGAGACCTTGCCGCTGCTCGATGGCGGGGTGCTGGGCTGCTTTCTGCAGGTATTGGGCGATGAGGACGAATTGACGGTCGCGTCGTCGGTTTCGGTGCCCGCCATGCAACCAGTGCATGAGACGATCACCGTAGCAGTCGAGGACCTTAGGGCATTTTCGTCTCGAGCAAGGAGTGTCCGGGGCGAAACGCGGGATTTGAAGGTAGTACTGCAGCCGTACTGAGAATTCACGGGAGTCAATACTAGTATAGAGGCCGGGGCATGGGGCGCTACAGACCCGTTCCTTTGCGCAGGGAAGCCCCATAGAAGCCCGCAACGCATGCCCTCGTTGGTCGCCGAGGGGAATCTCTTCGTGCACTGCGGCATGGACTGCTTCTGTTAGTGTCTATTGCGGAGGGGTTTTCCTTGAGCAAAATACACTGCTGGAGTCGTGAAGGCAGGAAGGAGATCGAACATATTCGGTGGGCGCGTACGGCATCATTGTACTTTGCAGACCCCGAAGCGATTGCGCAAGCGCTGAAAAGCCACCTGCGTATTGTCAATGTCTATGACGGCTTCCAGGAACGGTTCGAGGGACGTGATGTGAGTTCTGAAGATTGCGTTTGTCCAGTCCGAGGAACCGACAGGAACGTTTAGGATACGTGCATCCTCGCTATACTGTTGCTTTATGTCCTTCGGAAAGAGACATTGAAGGAGCACCGGCGGCACAGTTGGCCACCAGACCCTGCATTTGGACAGGTATAAGTGTAGTCCCCTGCTGGTGGCGTCGACGGACGAGAGTATTTCAACAACGTGGGCGATTTGGTCGTGCGCGCAATGATGTACCTGTCGTCATGGTACCATAGATGCAGCAACAAGTTACCCAAGGTGTCGTCTTCCTGGTCCCCCGATCGTAGGGGCTCCTTGATCTTAAGTATGATGAGGTGCAGAACCAGGTCGAATAGAAACCCACCGAAGTTGTCCCCTCGCTGTGTTACCCCATGCTGCGAATGACACCGAGGCCGGACCACAAGTACGCAAGCTTGTTTGCGTAACAGTACGAGACCTATGGCAGCAGTTCGGGGAATAGGCGTTTAACGGCGTCCAGAAAAGCGGCTCTGCTGCACAGGTTAAAGGCGCTTTTGAGGTCAACTGTGAGCATAGCGTACTCAGTGCCAGTCCCAAACTTGTCGACAACTCTGCGGACACTATTTAAAAGTTCCGCGACAACCACATTAACACACCCGCATGTCTGCATACCTCTCAGACAGCCGCAGCTCTTTCCTCATACAGAGGGCGACGCAATCCAACCTTACGTTGAACCGCGGATCCCGGAAATCGAGAGCCCCTAGTTACAATGCGCACACTTTTGAACCGAATCCTCAAGCCTATCCGTTTGCCTATCGCCCTGCTGACCATCTTGCTCTACCCCCGGTGCCCCCGCCCGTCAACCTTCCAGCCCCACCGTCAATTCCACCGCCGCGCACAGTGCCTACTCACCGGGACACCCTGCGTAACTCCGCGAAAGAGAGAGAGAAATCCCCGAGTAGCGATCCGGATCTGGGAGCAAATATGCGCTTGAGGACACCAATGGCGCTTCTCATTAGGATCGGACGCCGTTGGTGAGGCAGAGAATAACATGCAGCCCAAAACGTGGGCGCCCCTATTCCAATGACTGTTTTCGTACTGATATTGCTGTAGAATTCACAGCCCAGGACGCTGCAGAGAGTTTTTGCTGTACAGTTTTACTTGACTGTATTGAACAATTAAACATTACCCGGTACCTTGGGTCTTAACCAATGATTGTACCAACGGAAAAAGAATTAGCCGATACCCTGCAGTTTTGCACAAGCGTTGGCGGAAAACAATCGTCTATTGGTCATGTTCACGATATCCACCAGTCAAAAGACCGAAACAAAGAAAAAAGACTCAGAAATACCAACACATTCCTCAGCGATTCCATCTCAAAAAAAGACAACAGGAAACTTCAGAACTTCAGAATCGGGATCCATGCCGCGCACTTTGCGCACAACTCAAGTCTCGCAAACACAAAACTCCTTGCACGTTTGCAAAACACCACCATCTTCCATAGCTTAACCTATCCGCGCAAAATATTTCCTGCCTTCCCCGATGCCAAATACAACATTAGCTGTTTCGGTTACATCCACTCTCTGTGTTATTTCTCGTTGACCACCTGGAATCCACGCGCCCATTCATTTGTTCCGCATTTCTGTCCATCCGCCAGTCGTTTTGCAAAAGTATACGCAAAAGCCGTAGCAGGAGGGAATCCCCACGACGGAGTGGTGGCGTGCGATTCACACCAGCTCTCTATCGGGACACAGACAGGCGAAGGGAGCGTGAGGATGTATAGGCTGGTGTCCCGCCCGGTAGTGAGATCACGGAAGCCTGTCATGAGTAGTCCGAGTGATGCACGGCAAAGGCTGACATCAGAATCACGCAAGGACCTTTCAGGAATTCAGGCCAGATAGAAGCACCATGTACGTACATTGAGCAGATAATAGCTTGCCTCAAATGATGAGCCGTCAAGACCATCAAGCTGAATCAGGCTTTTCAAATTGCAGCTGTCGGGGTTAAGCAAGGTAACACGTTACTGTGACACACAGCCGTGAACACCGACTGCCTCTCTGGTTTATCTTATGACTCCGATGTTCCACCAATCAACAAGCTGGTAACTCTCACCTTGCGATAACTTCGCTCCTTCGGGAGCCCGTTCCAATGGCCATTAGTACCACATTAGGGGCCCTGATGATTGACCGCCAACTACCTGAACACCTCACTCCTGCTTGCCTAGACCGCTTGATTGGTGCACTTCTCCCGGTACATACCGCCTGCAATTTTCCACCGTTCCGACGAGTGCAACGGTTCGGAACGACTGAGCTTGGATTTTAACAAGTGCAACGGTTGTACTCCTACATATAGGTCAGCCGTATCCTTGCGCACCCGCATCTCCCTCTCCCTCCCTAGAGAAATGTTTCCTCTCCACTGCCACTGCGCACCGCCGCCACCTCAATCTCAATCTCCCTGGTTTATTTGGTCCCTGCCCTCTAGGTGCTTACAACGCGGGTTACAGTCGAACTGAACCCGGACCACGTTAGTCTGCAGCCGTTGATACTGCATTAATAACCATGTCATGAATGCGCGCGAAGTCCTGCGCACCCCTTTTGGGATTTTTTCCCGTCACGACACAGCACTAGGCCCCCATTGTAATCCTCGCAACTCCCTTTGCTCTTTTGACCCTCACGCTTTGTATCTAGAGCTCCCTTTTGTCAGAATCTCTTCCACCCTAACTGTCTATTACTTTACCGCGGTCAGTCCCTGCCCATCGTCCTTCATCCCCGTGCGGCCGTGGCCCCATCGGAAGGGGCTGACTGCATTGACACTGACAAGATGCTGATCCGCGGACTCTCGATTTCCTTTGCATACAACCGCGTTGTCTCTCGTAGTCGACCGGTCACTTGCACCTGCAGCAGCTCGTTCCAAACACCACAGCAAAAACTCTAGAAACCATTTCCGCTTCACCCTGCTTAAATCTCAAAATGAAACTGGCGACGACTTAAAGCGCTCTTAGACGAACAGGAAAAGGTGCATTAAGCAGTGACTGATGGTCCATTTTAAGCCCATTGATCTGCAATTACCGCAGGGGACTCCTTGTTACCGCGAGCCCACTTGACCTTTCAAAAATAGATTGATGCCATCGGTGGTACGAGCCACTATGTTGATGCCGCTTGACATGCACCTCTTGCCGCACACCAGAGTCGTCCATCCGCCAAGTACTCGCCGATGCCCTCCACGCCGCCCAAAACCATCACACAGGGCATCAAGGTGAGCGCCCGGTCCGACCCCGAACCTCCCCTCTGCCCATTGAACCCGTTCACGCCTCCGCTGGGCCGACACGTTTCTAGCCCACCTACGCTGAGGCACGGCACATGCCTGGGGCCAAGGCACCGCATCTGAGACCCACCGAGCGCCCCATGCCAAGCCGCGCCTTCGCCTGCAACCGCTGCCCCTAGCCACCTTCTCTGCTCTGCGGCCCAACGTTGGGCGGCAATTATGAAACGCATCCGTCCTACCCAGTCAACCCGCCACACGGAGGCCCAGGACTGGCCAGGTTGATGGTTTCTACCGCAACGCCTCCAAGCTGGCCACCGCCGGCCCCATGGATCGGCACCCACCCACCCCATCCTCCGTCCGGGCATTACCTCTTCATCGCTATGAGGACGTGCAGCCCGCAGACCTCAATGTCTCGGAAGCGCTGTCCCAGTCGCGGACGCTTCCCACTAATTCTACCACAGGACGCCACATCTCTCACCTCTTGCCGTCCCGCATGGCATTCTCCGCTCCATACCGGGAATTCGACATCTTCCAAGATATACCTGAGCCTACCTCAAACCATGTGTCTTCCCCTTTGTCAAGTTTGTCAAGGCTGCCGCTAATGCGCGCAATTTGCCTAGTGCAGTAGTGTCACGCAGGCGTCCATCGCAATTGTCCATTCATGGCGACGTGGGACATTCGGTTCGCTCCAAGACGTCTAGTCGGACCATCAGTGTACCGCACAGACACGGTTTGAACTAAAGATATTGAATGTAGTTAAAGATGTGCCCCTGCGTGCAATTTAAAGCGGAACATACCGTACCTACCGATCAAGACATCAAAAGTGGTGCATTATTTGCTCGTCTGCATTGGCCTAGTGCCTGATCCGATTGCCAACCGCGCGCGCAAGGCCTCTCCATTTCAATGTCAATGGTGCTTGCGCATACCAGCAAGGATTAGTCCTTTGTGGCCATGGGAAGATGGAGTTAAGCACTGTGCGAGAATTGCGAAGGACCTCGAAAAGAGGACCAAGGAAGCACAGCGATGTGTGACCGAGAATGAAGAACAAAGAGTACGACTTGTACGACGGGGGCGTGAAAGAGGCATTTCGGTTGTCTTTTACACATTGTGATCAGAGGAACGGCATCGGGTCTAAACGCGATGCCGTTCCTCTGATCACAGATATAAGCAGGTTTGCTTCGTGGGAACCGGAAAGCTGCCAAGATAGAATCTATCGTCCTATAACGTGGTGATGAACAGTGCCATTTACTGTGCTATGCTAAAGTACTTTCCCATTCTCTGCAGAGATGATCCCCTCAGCGCCACTTACTGCATGGAGCATTCCGTCCCAGCCCCCTCCACTCCATCCCCGTCATCAACAAGTACACCTTCCAGGAGTGAGATTAGGTTTCCATAATCGTCCGCCATCTCTTTCAGCCGCACCAGCTTGTCAAGTGGCATTTCATTCGAACCGTTTTTCCTTCCCCCATTTTTCTGGCCGCGATTTCCTCTCCGCCGCCTTCCTCGCTTCCCCTTCCGTATGTCGTTGCTCCCTCTCCACATACGTTGCAATCCAAACATTCTTAATACGCCTTAGTTCTACCACGCCTCAAATACGCAATCGCGTTCTTGCGCTTTAGCGTCTCTAATTGTTTGCAGTGCGAGGTAGCAAACCGCCTCGTCAAGTTACGATAGTGCATAATGATTTCTCGCTTCTTGACCACTCGTTCCGCGGCAGGGATCACATGCTCAAGAAGACGTAGCTCTGATTCCATGGCCAGACCCCATTCAAAAGACACCGAAATGCCTCTTTCACCCCCCTTCGTACAAGTCGTACTCCTTGTTCTTCATTCTCTGGTCACACGCTGTTGCTTCCTTGGTCCTCTTCTCGAGGTCCCTTCGCAATGCCCGCACAGTGCTTAACTCCATCTTCCCTTGGCCAGAATTTCCTGGGCCGGAATTCTTGCTGGCTGAACCTCCTTGCCTTTCATCAGCCCTGGGATTATTCCTACTTCCCATTGATCCCTGTCCTGAGCCCTGCCGACTTCTGGCTACCTCTGCTTTTGCTGCATCCCGTTCTTTGCCCGACAACCGATCCCCACCCCCCGTGTGACTATCCCCCGTATCTTTATCCCGTTTGCGCTCCTTTTCCCGCTGGGCCGCGCCGTCTTGACTTCTGTTTCAGAGCGGGACTGTCTCGAACACGCTCTCGATCTGTGCGGCGATCATTCTCTGGCCTCAAACGATCCCTCTCCACTTCACGGTCACGGTTACGCGCATCCCGCGACTTTTCCCAATCCCTGTCCCGTCGGTCTCGATCACGTCGTCGCACGCGGTCTCCCTCTCCATCAGCATTCCTGTCGCGCCCTCTGTCTCGCTCCCTATCACGTACACACCCCGAGTCCCTATCGCGGTCTCGAGGTCGATCACGATCCCGGTCATTGTCGCGCGTTCTGTCACGCGTTCGACTACTCTCTCGACCTCCACGAGATTCAACACGCCTCCGACGGTCTCTCTCGGAGCCTCGGTCTCTTTCACGATCAACATCTCTGTCTTCATCACGACCGCGATGCGAGTCACGATTCCTGTCCCAGTCCCGATCTTTCCCACGGTCCCGATCGGAACCACGTGCGCGAGCTCGATCCCTGTCGCGGTCACGACTATAATTTCGTTCCCGATCGCCTTCCAACTCCCTATCACGTTCTCGATCACGTGGCCCCTGCTTTCGCCGGCTGTGCTCAGGGCGCGCTCATCGCGAGAAGAACGCGTTGCAGGAAGCGGTGAACGGTCCCGGGCAGACTTTGAATCAGGCTTCGGAGGCCTCGACTCTCGCTTTTCTGTATCCGAATGGCGCTTCATCGGTTTGGACTCAAGCTTTGTCGGTCTTGATTCGAGCCTTGGTGGCTTTGAGTCATGTGTCGCAGGCCTATCTTTAGGCTTCGCTTGACTTCCCTCCGGCCTCTTTTGCCTCGGTGGCGGTTCCGACACGAGCTTTGGACCATCGCGTTTCTTTGGGCGCTCCTTTTCGTCCTTTCGCCTGGTTTTGACGCTACTTTCTTCCCTCCTTTTGACCGGGCTCTGCTCATCTAGAGAATTTCTGTTGTCCAACTTATTACCTTTCGTATGCGAGATTGACCTTAGCATTGGTAGATTTCGTTCACCCTCCTTATCGTCAGGCTTATGCTTACGCTCGGTATCGCGCCCTTCAGCCCTTCCCTCTGCCATTTCACGTTTCGCTGAATGCTCCCTGCTGTTCCCACGCTTCGACACAGCATTTGGTTTTTCCCTTTCTTTCCCTGGGCTGTCCTCGCCGAGAACCTGCCTATTCCCTCTCTTGTCGCCCTTCTTGTCCGGACAGACCTTAGTAGCGGAAGATTTCTTTCGCTGCTTCTATCATCAAGCATTCTTTTCTCGCTTTCGCGCGCTTCGACCTTGTCACCCGACGACCTTCTTTCCCGGGCTATGTTCCTATCCTGACCCCCATCCTTGTTATAATCTTTCTTCCCCTCGGTGATCCTCCTCGGCAACTTGACGGCATCCTCCTTAACATTTGCACTCTCATCCATGCCCTCGTTATCAACATTACCTCCACTCCTCTGGCGTTTCGCTGGCAAGCTTGGGTTAAAGTCAACTTCATCAGGATGCCGTCGTTTCCTCTTCTCCCCCGATCGATCTGTCCTAGCGATGCTTTGCGAATTACGCCGTGTGTCAGATTGTTTTGGAGTAACATCAGACCTGTTAGCTTTGGAATCTCTTGTGGGGGATACAGGTGCGACAGACGTTCGGTTCAACTGTTTTGTCTTGGTTTAGCACAAGTAGCATCAGTAGAGGGGGAAACAGATAGAGACGGTGGCCTAGGTGTCTCTGATTCCCGCTCCGGCTTTTGAACAAGTTGCGCATGTCCGCCGTTGTTGAGTTGTCTGCGGTTGATAGATTTCCGCGGTAGCGTGGATTCGAGGGGATACGGGTGCCCCATAGGTTCGATTAGGTTGTTTTGGTGTGGAAGGTTTAGGGTCCGGAGACGGAAACCGAGAAAGAGAGTGGCCTTGGTGCGTCGGCAACGCGGTCCAGTCTTGGGGCTTTTCGGGTGTGAGCTCGACCGTCAAGTTGCTTTTGATTGAAAGTGGGCCTGTCTGCAGTTGGTCTCGTTGGGGGGATACGGTGCGCCAGATGTTCGGATTGGGAGTGATGGTTTGGAAGCAAAGGGTTTTGGAGATTGAGAGGTGGATTGGAGTGGCTTTGGTGGTCGGACTCGGTCTGGCCGTTGGGAATGTTGGGTATTGAGTCGAGAATCAGGGGGTCTGCGATTGGGAGTAAACCTGTCCGAATTCGGAACCCTTAGAGGTGATACGGGTGCGCCGGACACTCTCGGAGTGTGCGACGGCTTGATAAAAATGGCCTCCGGGGATTGGGACCTAGAATGAGACACTGGCTTTGGTAGTTTGGTAGGAAAGTCATCAGTTGTTCTGCGCCTCTTGGGCAGGCCGCCTCCCAGGTTGCTTTGTAGGTCGGAGACTATTTTCCTCTTTTGGCCGACAATAGGCCCCAGGGTTGAGGAGATTCGTCCACCAGGTAATAGAGAATCGATAGGCTCGCAAAAAGGGCGGATGAGTTCGATGATATGTTGTGGAGGTGAATGGGATGGAGAGGGATAGACAGGAGAAAGGGAGGGACGAGAGTTGGAGAGGGCACCGAGCGTGAAGTGGGTCGAAGGGAAAGGGAAGGAAATGGTTTGTGTGTGGGATGAGGATGGTGGGGGGGGAGAGAGGTTCAAGTTTAGCACCGCCAAGAATATCGGCAATTGGGACGGTCATTTCACGGATTATGGGAGAGATGGACGAGGAGGAATGGGTGGGGGGAGGATGGGTTACAGCGGCCATGGTAAGGGGAAGGGATGTGGGGAGTGAGGAGATGGTTGGGGGGAGGTGAGGGGAGGATGTGGGAGGTATTGAGGTGTATGTATATATGAGTGCTCACGGGGGGGAGGGGGGGGAGAAGATGAAATTGGCTTGACTGAAGGTAGAGAAGATAGAGAAGGGTGAGGATGAAATGGGCGGTGCAAGCGGGAGGCCTGTGGAACGTATGTGGTAGTTGGAGGGTTAGGGTGCGGAAATTTTTCCCATATTTAACACGGATTTTTTTTGTCCTCGTGTAGACTGTATCATAAATGATTTCCTTTATCTCCGCCAAAAAAAAATTCTCGAGTGAACCATGACCATTGAATTTTTTATTAAATAATATTTTTGTGCTATTTGATGCAATTCTTTTCCAATTTTAATATCCTTCTTACTCTCCAGGGTTCCGTTTCAAATTGAATATGACGACATGTCACATCAACGTGTTGTCTCAGTAAACTGCGCTTGGTGATGAAAACTGCCAGCGACCATTTATTGTAAGCATTTGCACCAGGACGACGCAATAATTCTTGACATGTACAGTACTGTACAGTACTGTACATGTCACAATGCATGTATTATCCGATCAAGACGCAGCGTGTACATTATTATTTTATTGCATTAATTAGGTAGCGGCCCAGCAAATTGGAAACTCGTTTGTAATAAACAAACAATTCTTCAAAACAAATTACAATGCTGCTCGCTCACCACCAGACCCTTACTCCACAGCGCGAGAATATTCAACGCGCAACCTACTGCATTCAACCCTGACCGCTGACACAACCATTTGGAGTGTCCGCAGTGCCAATACCCACACCTGGTGCCCTCACGGCTTGTACCAAGCCATTTTCGTCACTTGCAGTGTCCCCGAAAATTTCTTGCACTTTCACAGCGCACCATCACCTTTCTTCCAAGTAGATCCAGAGTATCCGAGGAATATCGTTCTATTATTCTCAAAGCATTTATGGTTCACACTATTGTATAGCAATGCACCCATAGATATGATGGGACAGGTCGCCAATCCAGAGAATCTGCTCGTGGCGAAAAAAATACATTTCTGTGAAGAAGCGCCCGCAAATTGTCCTTGTCAACCCAACGATAGCAACTTTAAAAAAGGGAGGTAAATAAACTTGCATTCAAACTATGTTTCAGTATCCACACTTCGAATCACAGAGCATTTCTACCTTTTCAAAAATAGCTGGTAGCCCGGTCAACAAGCAAGCCGAGTTGAAAGTGACCATCAACCCGTCGTAACGATCAAAGAAAAGAGCGCTCACGCTGGAGTATTAATCCAGCGTTCGGTTAGCCATCCATCATGCAACCTCCGCTATCGTGGACAACGCATCGGGGTGCCATCCTCCGGGCATGGAGGTAGCAACCGGGACGAGCCTGTTGCTACCAGCAAACCAGGCTAGAAAACCCTGACATGCATGTATTCCTAGCTTACCAACATGGGCTGCGTTTAGGCTATGGCGGAGGTTGAAAGCTCTAGGAATGTGTGAGTACTTGCGCCTGTAGCACATCTCGAAGCGCAGCAGGGCCTGTACGCTTGCTGCGGGATTATGCATATGCATTCTTGTTGTATGGTTTTATTTAGTGTAGGTCACAATGAGGACGGATTGAGGGTGTGCTCTGTGCGGCAAATATGAAGATGTTGTTCCGATCTGCATTGTTGCCAACGGACAGTTGAAATCTGGCTGTTCTTTTCTCCTTGAATGATTGCACTATTGTTGACATTTGAGTTTCGTATTGCCTAATTGTCAAGATTATCTTTACTTTATGCATTCCCGTCGACCAGTCTTCGATAAAGTTTGAGCTAACGCGTGATGTGTTCAATCTTGGTAAACTACCAATTCGAATTCCAATTCTGCTCTTTGGTAATCGTGCAAAATTTGTAATCTGTTTTGCGAGACTATTTCAGTATAATTTCACCAAGATAATCCGCGAAACAACGCTGCCCTTGGTCTGCTAGTTTGAAACTGCATGTTGTAGTAATTTACTGCCCCGGTTATTTGTTGCACCGCTACGCTCTCTCTTAGGTTTTGTATCAATTGACAATTGTAATGATCTCTGGTCGTCTCTCCGTTGCCTAAAGTTTATTGAAAACCGACAGCATCTAAACGCATCGTCAGAAATGGTATAAAAATCTCTCAAGATCCAATAATGCGAAATGCTGACTAGCACGTTCCTTCGCTGCCTACACGTTTAATATTCAAAATATCCTACGGATAAATATCCCCGTCAATGAATCCCAACCACTGGCTCTACTGTACGTCTCCATTTCAAGTAGATTGTAAGTTGCAGGGACTAAGTATGGCCTGCGTACTGCTAAAGTTTGTTACCTTGGCATAGGAATACTTCACAAGTCTAAATCCAGAATAATGCGTGTTTTCTCGCTTTCTGTGGAAATCTTGTGTTTCAGGTTTACGAATTCAAAAGACAATCCGGATCATACTCCACGCGGATCTGGTCGGATCTTGAAAATCTTGTCGGCAAGAAATTATTTTACACACTGTAACTTTTTCCAGGCTAAAGGGATAATGTAAAAGTAAGCTGCTTTCACTACCAACAGCCGAAAGCCGACACATCCAATCACCAATTGTGCTTACTGAAGCTCAAACCATTGTTGAGTTAAAAACTGCTGACAGCTGATTTCTAATTGACCTCATGTGATGCACAGATCTATCGCCAACTACAAGTTGCAACGTAAATCTGGATTTCACCAAATCTAAGCAGTCTGCAGTGGAAGATTTTTGTTGAAATCTAAGACTGCTATACTGCAAAGCTGTTCGTAGAATGAGCAGTCCAGTATGGGAAAGAGGATTTAAATAACGGAGGTAGGATAAAACGGAAGTCAAATCTCTAGTCTTTAGTCACTGCGTGCGTCAAAAGTGTGAGTGCCGGTGGTGGTGGAGGATGGACTAGTGGGATACGAAAGGAGATACCGCTATACCGCAGCCATCACAGCATCAAATTACTGAGAATAGCAACAACCTGACGTTGAAACGGGTTCCGCGATTGATCATTACTAACTGTTTTGCTGAATTCATTACGAGAAATAATGTCTATGCTTGCAAAGAGGGAAATTTTTGGGTTATTTTAATGTATGGAAGATGTGATCGATTGTATCCACGCCGCTAGAGCGTTGTGCGGGATAAGTCGTCACTGATGGGTAACACTAAATAACATTCCTTACAGGGCCGGCTCAATGCCAGCGAGCAGGTATGTCGCGTTGGACATGACGGCCGCGGCAGCGTGCCTTTGGAAAGGACGAGTATTGCATCTTTGCAAACATGCATACCCGTCACAAACTGCTGTGGGATGATCAGCAGGGAAACTTGGGGTTGGTTTACTGTGATGACAAAGTAGTTCCAGGAAGCCGTGCGGTACAGCAATGTCGACGGATCGATTGGAAAACGGGAATTAAGCTGTTATGGATCAGCTACCAAAAAGTAGCTATTAGGAAAGAACTTTAATGCATTCAGTATCTACTGTTGGTGGTTTACCAGCCGGGCTGTCAATATCCATGCCGCCCTCGAAGCAACCTGTAACGCGCCATGTCTTTGAAACAGGATGGCCCTGACCTTCGGATATCGGTCCCTCGCTCGGTTCCGCGACAGACCGATCCACCTCTGTCAGAAGGGAAAATGTCTCTAGATGCCAACCACCGATGGTAGAGATCGGGGCAGGAAGAAGCCTGTTCTTGCTAGCCAATTCGGCATGGTCCTTAAAGAAACTTGTCTTATCTCTCAGACCGTTCCTCGAGACCATTGCTGGCGTCAAGAATCGGCAAGTGGCGTTCCAGATAGAGACTGTTTCGGCGTCTACAAAATAGGCTATTTGTTGCGTGTAGTACCGCCGTATTGCACCGGAGGCGCGGAAAAAGTTCGACCGGATAATATGGGACTGTGTTCAAACATTGGCAGGGGGAGTACTGGACTCTAAAAGTATTCGAGAACTCCAGTTACCAGTCAAACCTAAGGAAGCGAAAAAAAGATATCTTGAGATCGGGCTCACCTCCGCGAACAACATCGAGGCAGTGGCATTCTTGGCTTCTAGATCATTCTCTAACAAGCTTTGCAACACCTTGCTCCCGGCTCCTATTAAGGAGCTGGGAACATACGAAGCAGCTGCAGACGCTCATCGGAGGTAGTCTACTTCTTGCCTGCCGTTTGGGATTATCCTGCTCAGCGTAATTTGCTCCCAAAACACACCATCGCAAAAGACGTTGACGGACGCAATCCATGAGGCAGTACAAGAAGGAATTCCTCTTGGGGATTCCAGGGGGCAGGCACTTCGTGCATCTATGACCCTCCCGGGTGTTAAAGAATGGGTGTACTTTCCCCCATGCCCCGGACTCCAAACATGCATTGAACCTCGAGAATTCTCGGTGTGGCTTCAATACTATTACCAAGTCCCACTTTCTTACCCTGGCACGCCATGCCCGAGTGGAATTGCCTGGAAACACTCGATGTACACGGCGATCATCTCGTGCACTGGTCGCATAGAGCCCACAGAATCAACCGACATGATCACCAAGTAACCCTTCTCGCAAAAGACCTCGCAAGAGCTCCCTCGTCATCCTGTCGCAGAGCCACGCCAAGGTCTCCATCGCACAAGACCGGACATCCAAGCAATGGAAAGCAGAGGGACCGACTTTTTTGATGTCACCATCAGCAATCCCCTCGCTCCCTCCAATAGGACAGTAAGAGTGAGAGCCTTCGACCCGATGTCATCTCTGAATGCGGCGCGAAATGCAAATTAGAGAAGATGTCAATCTTTTGTCGCGACCTCCACCAGAGGTTGGCTCGTGCCTGTGTGAATCTCCATTCCTGGAGGCTGGCAAGCAGGACGCATCCGCAGTGATACATGATGTGGCAAGGAACGTGGCCTTGAAGCAATGAAGATGTACGGAAAGGGTCGAGGGGTTTTGATGTAAAGACACGCAGCAGCAGCCTTCATGTCCAATGCGGCCTGCTTGATGGCTGGCCTGAGGGTGGCCTCTTCGGGCGCTTAGTTCCTCCCCTATTACTGTGTCGGCATACCTTTTTGAGTCGATTGCGGTGTCTGGAAATCTTTACGATAGAACGAATATATTTTCCAAGAGTATGTAAATCTCCCAACCCTTTTCTCCATTCGGCAATGAACGCTCGGTACTTAGCTGGATGATCAGTGGTATGCAGTAATGTTTATTCATTGTGTAATATCAGGGGCTGCTCCAGTATTTCTTGCTCTCGGAGTGCGATGTGTTATTGGTCAGGAGTTTAAATGTTCACCACACCAAGCTGGTTCTACACGTACCTGTTATAATGTTTAACCACTGGCCAGTGGTTATTACTGTACTTCATTATGAGGGGCTGCAGGTCATGAAGCCTCAATGGGTCAAATTTATGGCACATTACAGTGCAGCAGCGTACAATACTTTACAGTATCCCTCGTATGCTCTCCGGTACCTCACTTCCGACGGTGCGATTCGTCGGCGCACTTCTTAGCGCTTCAGTATTGCCAGGTGTCGTGCATAGCGATGCCCGTTCTACAGTATCTCGCACCCAGTGCATGTGGCCGACTTGCAACATCCGGTTGGATCTCCGAGTATCGTCACCCCTGGTGCTAACGACGTCTTGTCCACTTTGGCATCCAAATTCCAGCTCTACCCAAAGAGCGCGCCAAACCAAACCTTGAACTCCAAATTTTGAACCGCCGTTGAACTGGGGTCAAATCGGCGTTTGTTGACCTCGGTTCAACGGCGTTTGAACCACATCGGATTCATCGAGGTGCATCGCATGCAAGACTGTCCACCTGCAAACCGCTCCGTTACCACCTGATCACGTTCAGGCCTAGCTACCCCTGCTATGTCCTTGACCGTCCTCGACTTGTACGGTCAACTGATCCCCATATCTCTCCGCTTCCGTGCTCCAAGCCTCCATTTTATCCATATTCATCTTCATGGGGTACATATTCCGTACCAAAGAAAGAAATCGCGGTGCAGTCACAGCTGAAAATTGACAAATTATTGGGTGAGGATCGCAACACTTTTTTTGAGGTCATTTAGCATACACTTTGGAGCCCTCAAAACAGTCTACAGACTCCAAGATACATATCGCAAACCAATTCTATGCCCGATTCTGGAACCTTATCCTTACCTACTGTTGTATCCTGCTCAGATCTTGGGCACAACCTACAAGCAAAACAGCTGAACCTTAAGCAGCCAATGAAGCCTGGAATCCCGATCTCTGCAAACTGAAGCTCATTGCGTATCAAACCTGCCCCAGCAGGAAAGCTTAGAAATACTTCTTAACAACTCTTACAAAAGCAACATGAAATTCATTCAATCATTCTGTTGAAGTCGGCTCCAGGATTTGCATTAGCCCCCTAATCATATCCGCAGGAGCTCCATAGGAAATCATGCGTAGGGCACTTGATATGTTCACCAGCGGTGGTATAAAATTTCTTCTTACAGCGTCAACAAAGATCTCTTTCCGTCAAACACTCCGGCACCGCCGTGACTTCGCGTAACTGTGATCGAAAAATACATCTGGCATTCGATATCTCCTTTCAAACTCCAGTCCATAGCATTTAGGACCAACAAAACTAGACCTGTGTATTCTTTGCTCATTTTATGGGCTAAAATAGTCGTCTATCAACCGTTCATGGACATTCTGATGAAACGCAGCTTATTTACCTTATTTCCAGTGAATTAACTTCCTTATTTTCCTACAAGTTGCCATCAATGTCATTAGCCACATAATTCCCCATTATTGGTACAAATTCTAGAAGTGGTCCTTCAGAACAAAATCTGCGCCTTCTGTCAGCGCAGCGGGATCAGTATGCCACTATTGTTATTGTGTACTTGGTTGCTGAGAAACTACCACACCACAATTTTTCAACAGTTCTGCGTATAGAGGAGTAGACTTTCCTGCGTCCAATGAAACTGTTCAGAAAACCAATAAGTTGAATACTTCTTCACCCTCTCGTATTATTGCTGTAATGCAGCGCCACCAAGAATTCAACAGCACCCAGCCTACACAAGGACCAACTGCAAATAATTTAGCCCTATTTCCTCGCTTTTTTCTTTCTTATTACACTTCTATTTAGAAATAATTCCCTCTCACGTCCATTAATTTCGATTTTCGTACTTAAACTGCATAATAATTCCGATTTACATTGCAAGGTACAAGAAAAAAGCGAGAGATTTTCCTTTATTTCAATTCCGCATCCATCATGGGTAATTTTACGGATAAATAACTTCAATCTGGAAATCTGCACTGGATATTTCCGCTTTCGAATTGACGACAATGGATGATTTACGCCACCTGCAACAGTTTGGGAGCCCCTAACGCAGATGATGTTGTCGCCTATTTTCGCGACTCGCTTTCTTTTCCACACATCATGTTTGGAGAGACCTTCTTCAAATGGCCTATATTTACGTTTCGTCTACTTATGAAAGTCACTAAATTGTACTCTTTAGAAAAGATTACCACGGACTTTATTGATGGACTATACTTAACAATCGATGAGAGGAATGACAAGCGCAAATAACCATTGATATGAGTTTTTAATTTTTGTAGTTGCGAAACTTTATACTCCTTGGCTGTCGTTCGAAAGAGAAGAAACGTAAAAAATGACCCGTTGGAGAGCATCAGGTATGTTATTACTGTAGTATACACCCATGAAGATCCCAAAGGAAGTTCAAACTGCCTTGAATTTTGAAATCATGGAAAACCATGGTTACGTCCCTGCCAGAGACCAAAATGAAGATTTTTTTTGCAGTTGATGATGGTGGCTTCCGCTTCGAACGCTTTTAATTCACAGTTCCAAACAAAAAATCACATATTGAAGCTACTCAAAAACCCCGAAAGCTCTTAAGATGATTTAAATTCAACAATGTCAGTTTAATATTTTTCGAGGGATATATATGGCGCGAATAGAGCGAAATAAGTCCTTGATATGTTTAGAGACTTGAATTTTTCAAGAGAATTAGCTCAGGATATAATCAAACTTTTGAAGATGATTGGAGAAAATGCTCAATAATATGGCCTCTCACAGAATCATAATTCCGTATTTTTATCCAATGATGATATAGAACAGCTCGAGAGTTCTACATTGAGAACTGAGCTGAGTTGAGGTAATGCCAATAGATTGTTCGTATATTTCTCATTGAGTGCGTTAGTGATGCGAGAAAACTACAAGGAAAAAAGTTGGAAACTCTTCGCCTCCGGACCTTCATGGAAACAAAGAATCAATAAAGTCTCTAATGGGTTAAATAAGTTAGTGCAATACATTAAAGAGTTGGTGTCGCAGTGCTCGAAAGATTTACGAGCGATAATCATAATTTAATTCATGGTCCCGTGTTACTATTCAGAATATTAGTTACCAGGGTTATCATCACGAACTTTCGAGAGTCAATCCAAAATAATCGTGAGCTAGAGATAATCACTGGAAATCAAAGCTTACTCCATGAAAACCTTATCGGGATTGTTAGGCAGGAGTGAAAAATTCCACACAACCCTCACTCTATGGGCGGACTCCGGGTCATAATTATCAAAATAATCCTGAAAAATTTTCAACAGGGTCAAAAGAGAGGGAAAAATATCTCTCGAGCCCCAAATATGACCCGGTCAAAGAACTGGAAGCTCTGTATTACGAGTGTTGGAAATGTAGCGACCTGGATTGGACCCCGAAAAATAGTTGCGTTCCTGATGCAATGGAATCGTATGCTAGGAATCCTTAACCTGACAGGAGTCTTTTTTCCCTATCTCAGCAGATTTTGTCAAACCTAAAGAGGAATAAAGGAAATCTTCGCGGAGACTGAAACGGAAGGCAGCAAAAGGCACTTCTAAATTGTGAAACATGAGGCAAAATCCTATCAGGGTGATGAATTCGAAACCATATCGCACTTTGCTGATATGGGGGAACTCGTGTAAGAAGCCGACCGTAAATCGCTACAATTATAGATGGCCATAGTTTGACCGAACCATTAGATAAACGGCTTGGCCGCTGAACAGTTTGGTTTGCAATAAGAAATTGCAGAACAATGAATGAAATCGTAGCCAATGGAGACAAACCGCCTGTTTGCTTCAAAAAAAGGAAAAATTACGCTTTTCAAACAATGAAAATTCAAACCATCAGTCCTATCGTTCACCGTACCGATTCGGTGGTTTAGTGTCTGATATTTTCATCGATCGCACACCAAAAAGCTATTGATGACCCATAACGGGCAAACACCCCGGAGGGGACTTTAACCACCTCAACTGTTCCTTCAATCCCTCTTTATCTCGCAAAAGCATCTCTACCCCTGACAGGATCACGTCGAGTAGTAAGAAACTATCAAACACTCCAAAAATAACACTTTCTCGCCTCAGATGTTCAAGATTACTTTTTCACGGCCAAAAGTGACGAAGAGACTCGAGAGAAATGTTTTTATTTCACAATATCTTAAAAAATTAACAGAGGAACATTGATATTACCAAGGAAATAGGTAAAAGCTGGAGCTACACAGCAATGTGTCATTTTATTGTTGACACCTCACTCCTAATCTCGATTATTGTGAAATATGAGTTCGTAGAACGGCTCCAGATGTTTGACGACAACTATAGGATTCCAAGCCGTAAGATAATAGCCAAGCGCATCCAAGCAGTGCATGATGATCTTCGCATCAAACTAAAGTTATTGATTTCGTGAGCACCGAGGAAATTTTCACTCACTACCGATGATGATCATCTCGCATTTTCAGGGGACATGGAATTTTCACAGAACATTAGATTGATTCTATATGGACTTTCAAGTCTGTGGTTTTCGACTTCGTTCGATTCAAGTCTTCTTATACTGGGGAAGCCACGTGCTCTCTGCTACAGGAAACACTTTCTGCTTGGGATATTACCAAAGAAATAACAGCAACAACAAACGATAATGCAGTGAAGTGAGTTGCGGTATATCGCTTCTGTTCGATCGTGTGAATGAAGATAGTGAAGCTAAGATTTCTGACTTCACGTGCGTTGTATAGCGCATGTTTTCAAAAATTTCAGTAAGAGATTGCTTCAAAGAAATAAATGACCAAGTTGCAAATATCAGGTCTCTACTTGCTGCAATTCGGTCATCTGTGAATATTCTTAATTTATTTGAGTCCTTTCGCCTGTAATTGTGTTATCCGAGTCGATTAAATCGTTGATTGGCTTCCATTCTGCTTCATGCGTCCGTGCTATTTTGCACAGAGTCAGAAACATGATATGGGGACCTGTATTTTTATAGGCGATAATTTCGCTGACTTCCTGTACTATTTCACCCTTCTCGTCTATGAATTGCCTGAATGTGAGCGTCCGTTCGGGTGAACTTTCGAGAGCTCGGCGCCGTGCCCATGCGGTATGTTAGACGTGAACGACTGGATGAATCCAGATTTTTGCAGAGCTCTAAGCGGACGTCGTTGCCGGAGATTAAGTAAATGACCTTGCACGGTTCATATCGTTTGAAGCCTAGCTTGAATAGCTAATTTTTGAGTTCTTTGAACGCGCTGTCGCATTCTTGATCCCAATCTTTTATCGATTGGCGTTTCCTGGTGAGGTTCGTGAGGGTCCCGCATTCTGAGAGAAGTTCTGTATAAATCGCCGAAATAACTGATGCAGACCAACAAAGATTCCTAATTCAGAGAAAAATTTTGGGCGTGGCCAATTTTTGGCTATAGCCTTCCTGTCCTCTCCAATGCTGATGCCCTTTCTTCCTATCATAAATCCAAAAAAACTCTGTCTCGGTGGTCATTAGTTCGAACTTATTGTGCACTAGACTTAGATGAGGGAAGTGCCCCATTAGTAAAACGTCGAGATATATGACCAAAAATCGTCTATGATGTCATGTATATATAATTAATAAGTGCCTGCTGAGAGGTCACTGGTGCGTTTCTAAGCCCTATAGACATGACTAGAAACTCGAAATGGTCACATTTTGTTTTGAATGCTGGTTTATCGATGTCGGCAGCGGCGATCCTAATTTGATGAAATCTAGCTTTTAAGTAAAGCTTAGAATAGTATTTCGCATTACTTATCTTGTTGAAAATCTTGTCAATTCAGGGGATTTCCGCTTTATTCGGTTTCGTAATTCTATTTAGTCAGCTGTAGTCTACAGTAACTCGGAGTTCATCTTTTTGTTTAACGAAAAAAAGGGTGCTCTGTATGGCGATTTAAAAGAACGAATCTTCCCTTCGTTCAGGAGATCGGCAACGTATTCCTTTGTTGCTTAAAGATCTGCAAGGGAGAGCTGAAAGATAGTCCGTTAAGGTGGTTTACACCTCTCTTTCACTTCGATCTCGTGACCAGCGTCACGCTTTGGTGGCAATTCTTATGTTAGTCTGCTCAACATACAGTTGCGAATTCCCATTGGAATGCTACTGTCTCATGGTCCGTGCAGAGTTGAAGAATTGTGGGAGAGAAGATTAATCATCTGACTTCCGGGATATACTAGAGATTTGAAGGACGACGAAGTCGTCGCCATAATTTTTCTCCTCAAAAGTGACCTGAAATTTTTGACTCCTAAGTTTGAGACTGTGATGCAGTCACTGCGGTATTATCTTGAAGGTAGCAATTGAACGTTCACAGTCACCTCCTTATAGTTGCATTTAGATGTGAGTTTTACCTCGTAGTTCCGTGCATTTCCAACAATAGGTCGTACCTACAGTTCGCTATTACCCAGTTCGATGTGTATCGATGAGTACCTAGCTTTGCCTCCGCTTCCATCATGGACTCGTTGGATACTCAAAACCTATCTTTTTCTGAGTAGCTGATAATAGAACTAACCTTTCGAATTTGCAATAGGTGACGATTTAGGCGCAAATTCCTTGGACATCTTGTTTGTGTTGCACCGGTCGTTTTTGAAGGCGATGACTTGACGCCCACTTACTGCACCCTGCAGAGAAATTAAGGTCCTGACTGGCACGCAAGTATCGGAAATAAGTATGGTAGTGCTTGAAAAATCTGGCGACGGCGGCGTATTGGCTCTTGTTTCTGATCAATTGAGAGCGAGAACGGGTCTTCTCTTAATGGATCGAGCTTTCCCCCGATTCTGTTTCGGAGGATTTATCCTCGCTTTCATCTTAATTGTTATCTTCGATGTTGAACACGCAAGCTTTTCATTTTCATGCCTAAAGTATACCTTGGAGCATGTGAAGCACGCACCAACTTCTCTGGCTTCCTTTCTCTGCTCTCTCTGAGCGCGTGAAAGTCTATCATGCGAGCTATGTTGCATATTTCACACTTCCATAGACGTTGTACCATAATTAGAAGGGTAGTAGCCATTCATCCCGGCTCTCCATATGGCTCCATTGACATTGAAGGCCACACGGGCCCACTCATCCAAAGTTTCGACTCTTGCGTTGAGTGCCTTTACCCTGATATTGAATTTCAAACTCTCGATTAATCGGTACACATTCTCATCTCCCTGCATCCCAGAGACGGTGAGAATTTTGTTCCTGAAATCATATAAAAACGTACCACCGTGCAAGTCTGTCATAGCTTGCGGAGCTTGTTTCTAGCTCGCTTTGAGTGATGGGCTGGGACAAACCGCTGGATGACTTCTGTTTTGAAATTATTCCAGGTCTTGAGGACCAGTGGAGAGCTGACACGGTCGTTTTTTGAGAAATGAGGAAGCGAACCTGCCACACTTCTAGTCTGATATGGGCAGAATAGGGTTGTATAGTTGGGTAAGCGGGAGTTATTGCTCCATATTTAATCAATACATATTAACAGCGAAAAAATCTCGTTTTGCCTCTTACTCGTCTGGTTTGTTCGGTTGTAGATTGATTATTCTGTTACCGCCGTTGTTCATTTTGATAAGAGAGATCACTAGAGCAATGCTAGCAGTGAAACTGCTTCGATCGCGAGGAGGACAAGGGGAATGCTGGGGCGAGATACAGTAGCAGTGTTTAAGGGTTGGGCGACAAAAGTCAAGTTAGAACGAGATAGCGGATATCTTTGTTCAGAGGAACGCGAATTGTCGTTCCCATTTTATACTGAGGTAATAATGTCCATAACCCGAAAATATCATCAATTCAAAATAACATCTGAACAATAATCAATCAGAATACAAAAGCGTTGTCCGGTCGCGTAAAAATCAGAATACAAAAGCATTGTTCGGTCGCCACTGGAACGGTAGCGACGAGGGCGGAATGAATCGATGGAGTAGTTGGTATCCTCTGGTGTCTTTACTCTCCATCTGGTTCATTTACTGTGAGAAAGTAGCTCACATGTCCTCTCTGTTTGCGCTCCTAGGAGACCTGTCAGTGACAACTGGAAGCGTAGTGAGCATGTAGAATGGACATTTTTAGGTCTCCGGGGAACCACCAACGTTCTACAAGGATTTTCTAGGATGTTCCCAGGACACCTTAGGAAAGCCCATGTTCATCCTCAGGTATCTTATTACCTCCTACTGCGAATACGTACTGCAATTTTTGGTTCCGGGAGACCTAAGCTTGTCCAGTGAACATTTGAAATTCTATTGGGAAACCCACACGTTCTCCGAAGATGTCCTCGGACATTCGTGGGCCACCTCGGGAAACTCTTAATCTTTATAAGATGTCCTGTAAGCTAGCAGCGCATAGAAGTGCTCCATTTTTTGGTTCTCACGAGACTTGAGGATGTCCAGTAGACTTACCAAGGAGATTTGAGGATGTCCAAGAGACATTTTAAGGTCTCCCAGGAACCTCCCAACTTTCTTCTAAGATGTCTGGGATATTTTAGGACACATTTGAGTGTTCCAAAGAGACCTGAAGATGTCCAGTGGACAATTTAAGGTCTATCATGGACTCGTTTTATCATTCGCTTCTTCCATACAATCCTTCCCTGACTACATCTCGCCCCCATATGAAACGTTCTTATCCATTTACTCGTCTTTCGCAATCCGACCTATTACTGCTCTACCTTTGAGTCACATGGGCATCCGCTGTACGCCGTAGGTCTTACATAACGTCCTTTCTATACGTCTTGGCGCCCTCTCTTTTCTTCACTTAACCTTGTCCCTATTATTTTGCTGCCCGTTTTCGCTCCGCACTATTCCTCGACATCCCTAAGCATCACGTCGCAGTGTGTCCTTCCGCTGACGGCTTTACTTGACGCCACAATATGCTACAAGACCGTCTGTAATCTTCTCTTACTTCCCACTCCGTTGCGCTCCGACCTGTTCGCGAAGTTAATTACCCAGGACATCTCCAAACCCCCTGGCAGTTGTCGCCGCCTAGATCTCTAAATGTGGGATCTATGAATTACCACCTGATTACAAGGGTGTGATGCTACTGTTATCAGCCCTTATTCCGAACCATGTTTCCATTCTTCTAAATCTGACCCTTTTACATTTTTCACACAAACTGAGCGCATTAGGAAAAGAAGATATCGGGCTCTACGCGACGAATTAGATATGGAATTCCATACCATGGCTTCGATATTTACGTTTCCGCTGGTCCCGGGGCCGAAGCCGGTCATCATGGCATCTTCGAGTACATCGCCTTCCGGAGGTGAAAGAACCCTATTGTCGAAAGTCCCAATCTCTTGATCACCCTCTCCTCTCTCTTTCAGCATCGGACGGCGATTACGATGAATAACTGAAAGTTACAGCACCATTCGCCATCTTATTGCTGTTCTCTTTACGATCTCGTAGTAAAGGTCCCCCTCTCTATTCTCCATCGTTTCTCCTGCTTAATTGGAGAATATTTGGCCGCTTCTGTGAATCGATTCTTTCTGCATTCCACCAACAGCAAGTTTCTGATTCCTTTCACGTAGATCTTTAGCGTTTATGTGCCCTTTATAATAGATTGAGGCTCAAGTAGTCCCAGGCAACGCGCTGTTCTGCGCTTTCGGTCCTCTCAGTATTGGTAATTAAATGTGATTATTTCGTATAAGATGAGAAAAAGAGGGACTCCGAGACATAGGGAGACCACAGGTTGTTTTCTATCCCTATATCACTTAGTTCACTTAGACCGTCTCCGCTCCTTATCCCAAGTTGTTGATTTGCGTACGCTCCTGGACAAGCAGGCGTCCCAGTATGTGACCTGTCTCCGTCGTCACACATCCGCCTTCCCAGGCACTGCTCACCGTCTTGCTGTGTAAACCTAGCGAAATATCCACTCTCTACTCTGCACTTCTGCACTTCACAAGAGTCTTACCAGCACGCAACCTTCTGTAGTCTTCTTATTTTAGGGCCTTGCAGAACTCCTCGCTAAACCCACCCCCTCGAAAGACCCGTACTAATTCCGTCCGGTAGATCCTGCCACACGTACAACGGCTCGAGCAGGACCCGCATATCTTGGCCTTTCCATACCTCAACGGTCACCGCCGACGCCTGTTCCTGCGCTGGTTCCCTCTCTGGTTCCCATACTAATCTTTTTCCTCACAAGGCTGTTCACATCTCGAGCTGTCGCAGCTCTTCTCTCCGACAATCTCTGCTGCAAAGATCTATAAACTAAGTCAACTGCAAACCCCATATATACGCCTACTTCGCTAGCCCTTCTGCATCTCCTCACTGTTCATGGGACAACGACATGCTGATCCTATCTTAATGTACCCAATTACATCTACACCAGTTTTCTATCTTTAGGAGAGCCATTCTGCTCTTTCCCTGACTTCGTATCTCTCGTAGGCTTTTCTTCAGGGTAACCACAAATGTTTAACGCATCTTAGTAAAGTCTGCTCTCGTAATTTGGTACCTGGATGCGCGTTCTGCTGTCATGGAACTCTTGACTTGTGGCCAATCTTGCTACCTAGGGCTGCACGTGATCAAGATCTGAAATAAAAAAATTCTATTATTATTCATGAAATTTAGTATCTAAATCACAGTAATGCATCCCCCTGCAACAACTACACCTCCGCGAAATTAAAAAAAGCATAACTCCGCGTCAACCTGTGTACTCTAGAATTATTTCATACTGTTGGAATCAGATTGATTAAAGCTTTCCAAAGGTAAGCATCACATCACCCCTAATAAAAAATTTTCAGTCCACTTTTTTAGAAGACTGATTTTAGTTAATATATTGCTATGCCTGACGGATGAGTATTGTCATTTTGATTCTCTTATGTTTATAGTAAGGCACAAAAGTGTAGAAAAAGAACTTCGGGATGCAAAAAGGGGCGTCATAAAGGGAGTACCTGGTCAAAATTTAAGCCGTGAGTTGTCTTTCTCTTTGTCATAAATTGTATCCTCACCTACGGGTAAGGCCTATCCCGCGACGCATTACTTTTTCTGCGGCTTTATTGCTGTACATATTCTAGCAGATCAGCTTCGGTCACAAGAAATGAAACTTTCTATAAGGTCTCACATGTTTAGAGGGCTTTTCGCGGTTTCATCCTCAGCAATCGGGAAGTCAATTCATGATTATACGCTTTCAGCCTGGAGAAAAGTTAGAGTGCTTCTCTTCAAGGCATGAGCTGAACTCCTAGGTCTCCATTTATTCAAACAAAGATTAAACACATCTGGGGTATGTGTTGTGGCTAGAAGGTCCTTCGTACACATAGGGGGTCGATTTCAAAGGAGCTCTGTTTTGGGACGAAGATCTTGATTATAAACATGGATAGTCCGAGACTAGATTCGTCTACTCCATTTCCAAGTCTAAAGAGATTGAAGTAAACTACAAAATGCAAGGAGGAACGCTGATTGTAAGCAACCATAGCGACTGCCTGGAAATATCGCTGATTTGTTCTGTACTAAACGGGCTCTTTGTGGCTCATCTCATTTCGATTTATTTTATAAGAATTAATGCTTTTCATTCGTCTCTAATTTGCGCGAGGCCTGTATGAGAAGCACGTGGTAGCATCTTACACACTCGGCGGTTTGGATTACAACTCTTCACAAGGCACGTGCCACAGAAGCAGTATCTATCGGCTATATGTTTGACACCAAGACTTCTTGAACAAAGCAATGTCTGCGTCGCAAGAAGACATACAAGGAGCGGAGTCCGGTCAAATATTCGAAGAAACACCCGTGTCGCTAGCTTACGGCGAATGTGGGAAAAATAAGTTATATGCCAAAAATGTCGGAATAGGGGTGGCCACACGACCAGAGGATATATCAATAGTGGTTTATATAGAACAGAAACGCACATAGTTTAAGGCATTCAGAACTTGGAAGCACTAGTACTTTGAAAAAGAAACTGTTTACAACTTCTGCCATACTCCGATGCCATTTACAGACAGTGGAAACGGTTGCTCTGGATCAAAAGTTATTTTAAAGCTACTGCTACTGATCGCTGTGACGATGAGATTGTCAATTATGTCCCTTCATTTGCAAAGTGCTACTCAAAATACGGTTCTCTAGTTTTTGATGATGAGAACCCAGTCACAAAGAGAGAAGGGTCATCATGACGTAGGACATAAGGAAATGCAACTGCTGGAAATGTTGTCGTGTTAGTGCTTTCAGTTACCCCAAACAATGAACTACTTATCTTGTTTGATATGCGGTTGCTGCTATAAATGAAATAAAGTACCACCACAAAGGAAAAAGGACCAACCGCCAACTGACTGTCGCATCATTTTCAATCGCCCAGCCCAGATGGAATAGGCTCAATCAGGCCAACTGCGGGCAAGCAGCAAAGAACAGCGTGATAGTTCTACCGAAGCAGGCGAATTCAGCGTATTAATGTTTCGGGTAACGTCTTGGGCGCCAAGCTTCACACAGTGGACAATGATCATCATGTAATAATGACGGATAATGAAAATTTTGCCATGAAAAACCTACAAACGTGCAATGAGGTACCCCAAAAGATACATGGTGATCCCGACTCTACTTAATCGAAAAATAAAAGCATCGAAAAGGTTTAGATGTTGCAAACTGATGTGTAACTACACGACTTACCACCAAAAATCAATGAATCAGGTGCTAAAATCGCCAGAAACTCCTAGGTCCCTATTTTTTGACGATCTTGCCAACTTTATTGCCGACGACGAAAACATGAATGTTTTAATAGAGTTTGCATCAGATGATTACATTCCCGAAGACGATATTGTAGAAGAAGAGGAGATGGAGCGTTGCATGTTTGACGGACTTCGTCAACAAGAGCTTCTTTTACTCTCACCTTCAAACTTTAATAGCCCTTTAGACATACAGCTCTTAAATGACGCTGGTGTTCTAGATTAATCGTTTGCAAACTTAGATCAAAACGAGGATGAGCAAATAAAAAGATTTCTTGCAAGTGCGGTAATTCGTTCACTACGTCGTACCAGATGTGAGGACTAAAGAACAATAAGACTATCAATTTACGCAACTAATACGCCTACAATGTATCAAAGCATTACAATACTAAGCAACTTTTTACTTTTCAACAAGCTTTATGCTGCTTCGCTAGTCCATTGGAATTATCTTTCAAATGATTGCCAGAAAAAAATACCCAAGGATGGCCATAAGCAGTTTTTGACAGCCCAATCGACGTATGCAAGCACTTAATCAGCCGTAGTAAGATACTGTAACATATACTAACGGGAAACCCTGAATAATAAACCCAAATTCATCTTCCAATAAGTGGCGACTTTCACTTTCGAATGATTCAAGATATCGTTCTGCCTTCTGAACCCCAAACCTGCATATTCTTAGCTCTTCATAAGAAATATTCCATGAATTACCTCTCTTACTCTCTCTGCAACCTCATAACTCTCATTTAGAGTAAGTGGCTATAAACTGTAATATGGGCGGTCACTATCAAGAGGCGAACTCAAATCGGTCAATAATTTTCATCAACATACCTCGCTCAAATTAAAGGTTCCCAGCCACACTAAAAATTGTATTCTCCCATTTTTCCATTTCCTAAGGATCGAAACCGTTAGTCGCATATCTGAACTGCAGAAGTAGTCAGGTACTCCAGATTCATTAATTGCATCAGCAAATAATTCAAAGTTTATTGCTGAAGTATCCCTCTATGGACGGTAGAAATCTGCAGTTAATTAATATGAAGTTTGGCAGTTTGCTAACTATAAACTTTAACGCCTTAGTATATTGCAAACTTATATGTCGAACCGCCCAAAGACTGAAGAGTTATTTCCACAGACCGCTGCCTTGGGTTCATATCTATGCCACAACCTTTCCACAACTGATAACTAAATGGCATCTCCCTGAAGCTCGCTAAATTTATGGCACGTAGAACGAGGGGCTTCTCTAGATTTTTGGAAGAAAAAAGCGCTTGAAACCGCTGTTACATCGCAATGTTCGCGTGATCTTGAAAATGCAATGGTTTTGTATAACATGAATCACAAAAACTGTACGCGAAAAGTGAGTTCCGTTGATTTTTTTGTGCCCTACTCACAAAGTACCAGGCGTTTAACCCCAAGGATATAGCTTGTGCAAAAGTTTGAGAGCAGAAGGTCTACGCTGGTTGTCCCCGAAATTTCGTGGATTTCAAAGCTGTATTGGCCTTTTGACATGCACAAGGAGCAACATGGGAGTGAAGGAAAAGTAAATGAGTTGATTTCATTGGGCAAATTGCTAGGGACACAGCAATGAAAATTTTATCTTCTTGCACAGCAGTGGTAAATTTTTGTGGCTTGGGCATGGACTGTCCAGCAGTGAAAATCATATATATGCATTACCGTATATTCACCTTCCACATATGAATTAAACCCACTTTCCTCCCTTCCACACTGATCAGCTAGAACTTCTAGCCTAGTTTCTATTGGACCGTTGTCCTCTTATGAGGACTACTTTTAGCACTTCTTTTTCAATATAAAATTTTTTACCTCAGCCCATTTCTTGTCCCTCCGCATTAGTTCATGAGTGTAGATGGCCGATCAAAACCAACTTTTCAAGATTGTTGACCTCGATTAAGGCTAGAGCAATTTTCCCTCACCAGCCTCCGCTCTTCGCAAGAAGTTGTGAAAACGAATTCATATTGGAAGGAAAAATAGTTCGTATTATCGTGAGGGGTTTTAGAAACGAGGGCGCATGTACAGTGAAAATTACTGTACTGTAACTTAACATAAAAAACCTTTTTTCAGTAAAAACATTTACCTTTCCGAAATGTAACGGAATTTTTCCACATATGAGGACAAAGCGTGCTTCATATGAAGGCAGTGCTATGACGGATAGACACTAGAAGCTTCTCTAAAGATACAATTTAAATTAATTCAATTGGAGGTGAATTTGTTACAGTTTGCAGATTACGCACTATTTTTTTGATAAAATACAGTACCTGAACCAATTTCATCAGCAAGACTCATTACATTGGCAAATCACACACTTTGCAGCAGCTCTCTATTGCACTAGGCAAAGCTGAAACTGTTAATTCCATCTTGATGGAAGCTGTGTCCTACAGCGCATCCAGCACCGTGACGGCTCAAAGCGGCAACAAAAATCCCGAAAAAGTTGCTACATTCGACGATTATGCGTCAGCAGAGTGCGTTACGGAAGCCGGAGTGCTTGGGTGGCGCCGCCAGGAGGCAAAGGATATAAAAGCCGAACTCGGCAAGCATCAACGCATCATTGATAAAGAAACAGAGCGACTCAAACGCATTGAAGCTGATCGTGTTGCACGCGATAACAGAGATAGAGAGCGAGCCTCCAAACGGCAACGCGGAGAGGAAACAGCAACACGCAACCAAATGGAGAAATAGCAACGTGCGGTGCTAACCGATGCGAGAAGTTCGGAAGCCGCAGCCTCGAAGTTTCTGGCAAAAGAAGCAAAGGAACTGGCTATTAAGGTGGCTAAGGAGGTAGCGTAAATTCGACGCAGAACAGCTAACCAATATAGCCAGTGGGTGCGACGAGGTGGCGGGCGTGGTGGAAAAGGGCGCCAGACTTTTCTCCGAGCGATTCAGTTTGTTGCATCGTTGTGTATAGAGACAATTACGGCTTCAGAAGTCGGAGGAAGTACCCTCGGAAGTGTCCGATATAAACCTGTTTTGGGACCTACAGGGAATATGGAGGACACAGGGCAAACGAGCTGAACAATCGGTTCTGGTTGACGGATTTGAGTGCTCTTATACTCAATCTAGACCGCCGAAGCGCGATAGAAACGATCCTCCCGCGACAAGGCGCTATTGATAAAAAATAAAATTCGCCCCATTACCTGTTAAGTGCCCGAAATTGAGCCACCGGGGAAGGGTATAAATAGCGACGAGTCCACAAATACAGCAGCTTTGTATCAGCACTCTTTTGACATCATGGTGGAGCAAAGCTTCCGTTTACCCTCCTATACCCTGCAGGAGCGCCAAATCTGTGGAGATATCCCGATGAGTTCTGCGACAGTGCCAAAAGAGCAGGAACGCCGAGAAAATCATAAATCATGAGCAACGTTGGTAGTTTGGAAGACTCAGAAAAGAATACCATTTTTTTAGATCCGATCAAAGCCAATTCATCTCGAGGCGAGATGTATCCAGTACTCTCAGCGATATATGTATAAATCTTTCATGACCTGAACATGTCAACACTGAGATATTAGACATTCATTAGTCGCAGGCTGCGAAAGATTCCTTAATTTGAATTATTATTGAATAGAATGCGCCTAGTGTTGCAGCAAGTGAAGGGCTCCGTCGAGTATTTCAGTCCCCTGAGGAAAACAGGTAGGATGCATCAGAACCATTCGTGCAAAATGTGTGGAACTCACTCAGAAAACGTACTCTAGGTGCAGTGTTCTGTGATGCACTACTACCAGCATAGCGCAGGCTAACTATCGAAGTAGTGAGGTTACCCTGCAGAGGAGAGACGCAACAGACGGCAGGTTACGAAATACTTGTTGCTTATTCTTTTCCGCATGTACGCTGAGTGGTAAGGGACATAGATCTTGCGTAGTGATTAATTGGAAGATTGTCGGTAGTGTCCTGAGAATACACTCTCAATAGCCTCACGTGGTTTGTATGGTTGTTTAGCTTGAACCTGTGTGGTTACCGGAGTTTTGAGCGGAAGGGATAAATGGTGGGTCGTCCGGAGTGCTGCGACCTGTGAACCCACTCTCCCTCCACAAACAAGAGCATCGTGGACACCCTTTTGCGGCTTCGAGTTGCCTAGGCCGTCGAATCCCTGGAGCCAGCTAGAGATCAATCTAGGTGGAATCCCTCCATGGTACGAAACTCAAACATTGTTTTTTCTGAAGTTGCCTACCCCTGTGACGCCTTCCGGTCGCGTCCTCACTTGAATTTGTTGGAAATCCCACGACCCCACGCAGCAACCCCGCGCAGGCCAAGTCCGCGCCCATGTTTTATGCGCAGCCACCATATCGGGCCTAAAAGAAAAGCAAGATGTTTAACGCGAGCGCAGTAAAGAGGTAGGCGCTACATTACCTCAGTGCCCGAATGAGTTATCTGTCGCAAATAATTAAAAGGCCCTCGCAAGCTCGTCGTGAAAGGTAGTTGTCTCACGTTATTTAGAGGCTTGGCACAAACTGCGACGATTGCCCGGTTGACATGATTTATAGATTTATGGAACTGGGTGGTTTAAGTCTTTTTAGCGAGGTTCTTTTCCAAAAATTTTGAGTTATTTCAAAGTCCCCCTAGCTACGGTAGCTCTTAAATGTTGGTTCGCGTAAATTAAGATCTTACCGTTTCCCCTGAATAATATGATGATTCCAGATTTGGCTACTAGCGGAGGGGTGTGAGCTTTTTACATCACATCAAACCGCTTTTCAAGCCGATGCAGTTAGCAAGTTGGCGGAATTCAAAGTAACTAGGGTCGAGATGTGTACGAAGGATCCCAAATAATACGGCAACAGGTATTACCAAGTCGAGCTCTAATTTATTGCAATAACTCGAGGGTAATTTCCTTAGCAGAACACAGCTTTTTGCAATTACAAGACACGTTAACAATTGCATTCTCCCTGTTTGTGCTATTTGTTTGTAAAGATGGCGTTATGCACTTTCTCTAGCACCACGGTAATGGAATGTCAGTTGCAAGGACGCTGACATTTTCCACAGGATGTTAAAATGGCTCAACGCCCATGGAGTAAAGCTACAGGGAAAACATTCATATATGCAGTATTTAAAGATGAGTTTAAAAGTTTGAAGGGCCCGCTCCTTTCTAGTTTTAAGTACATCACGACATTACGACGGCACAACAGGAAGACAAAAATTGAACTATCAAATACACTGGATGCTTTTAATGAACCACATCAGGGCGAAGTATCCACTGCGACAGTACCGTAGCAGTCTACTGTACCGTACATGTACCGTGCTGTACACTGTATGATAATACAAATGAAAGATATACAGTTCTGTCAACAAAGTCAGGGTTGGCAACAGGGACTGATGCCACCATGACACTGTCTCCCTCCCGAGTCATTATTGCCCATTCATTGCCTTTACCAATTCCATTTTGTGGCCGCTTGCAGTCCGATTCAACGCCTGAAAGAATAGGGTCTAAATCATTACCGCTACTCTCTTCAAGCCCATTTTTCTACAAACCCATCATAACATCAACATGATAATCCGAATCCCACTACATGCGGTAAAAGAAAACCGCCTTGTCTCAATCAGATACCGTTCTCACATATACCCGCTATGAAAAACATAATCATGCACGCATGCGACGCGCGACAGAATCCAGCTCAATGATTGGAGAACTTCTCCCTCCTTATCTTCGCGCTTCCCGACCTTCTTGTTCGATCCTTGCTTTCGTCCACGCTGTGCAGACCCTGGGCTTGGCTCGCGCGGCACCCACTTCTCAAGTGCGCTACCGCTTGTCACGTGGTTGTGAAGGAGGTGTACGGGGTGAAGGGGGAGATATACAAGCTCTCAGCGTAATGTAATCCCGAGGCAATTTTGTCACGTCCTCGGCTGTATCGGACCCTGTAGATCATCGCTGTGTTTTTGATTCCGCGCTCAAAAAAACTTCCAGAAAACCAGTTTCATATCCCTCCGCACTTGAGGCTTTTCATGCACGTTCATTCTTCATTACAAAGTAATCTCCCTCCGCTCTTACGTGCAACGCCACCTCCCCCGTGCGACGTCACTTCCCCATCTCCAGCCCTTACGTTTCCAAGCCAACCACAGTCAATTTGCTAATATCACATCGCCACGCAGCTACTTGCTTCGCTGGACACAGAGAAATGACTCTTCTCACTCATCACCCGTATCCTTGATGGCTCTTCATTCCCCCAGGATGAGTAACGCGTCGTTTCCAAATTTGGAGTCCAGACCCTGAGCTTCACTGTAACATTTCCCGCACCATAACGCGAAAGCCGGGAAACACCATGGTTTCGCTGTCTTTCTTGTCCGACGCTTCTTTCCTATTAAAGCGCTGTACTTCATCGACCTCGGTTCAAGCAACGCAACCACTGCGATCCGTTCGTTCACCTCAAACCATATCAATATTCCTACGCAGTCAAACACCGTCACGCACGCATGCTCAAGACAATGCCCTCAGACCTTGAAATTCAAATCATTACGGAGCCTGATACGCATCTCCTCCGTCGAATCTCCACTTTCCATATGCAGGAGGCCAACTGGCCTTCTACAGTCTTCGAATTGAAAGTCACACTGGCTGTATTTGCCGTCGCCACCACCCCGATGGCCTTCTAGTGGGTGTTGCTAGTATTCATTCTCTCATCCCGTGCAATTACTGGATCGGCAATGTTGTTGTCGCGGTGCATGCTCGTAAGCAAGGGATCGCTTCAGAATGGTCTCTCGTCTCATGCGTATGCTGAGCAAAGGTTTGTTTCTCTTTACTTCCTGTCAGTTTTCCTGCCTTGTAATTTGAGGCTGATAGAGGCCCCCTGGGCGCAGTGTTGCCGGATGCGCCGAGGGCGATATATCAACATATCCTAGTAGCCATTGTACGTCGTTGCATGCTTGGACTAACTTTATGCACCTCTCTATCTGTTCCGTTCTATGCAAAATCGTGAGACTTTCGTAGGGCCGGTTCAGCATATGCTGTCTTGGTCGCATCTCGTCTTGGCGAAAATCTCTACAGAAGGCTTGGATTCGAATCTCAGAACACAGTCGCTATTTCTGTCTACGAGAGAAGTGAGCAGCCCGCCTTGCCTGTGTCCCCAACATCGCGTTTTCCCGACCAAACCCTCCATAAAGCGGCAGTCAAGCTTGACGAGGAGTGCATCGGGATAAATCGGGGTTCTTTACTGAACAGTATCTATAAACGTGACAAGCTCTGCGCAGTTCTAACTGTGAAAGATCAAGTAGTAGCCGCGGCATGGGGACGCCTCTCGAATCCAGTGAACAACGGGATAGAGGAACTTCATATTGGACCCGTGGTTGCAAAGTGTCCTCAATATGCGACAAGCGTTGTTGCTGAGTTGCTGCGCATGGAACTTTGGAAGGGGCATTGCCCAAGCAAGGAAAATGAAAACTGTCGGTTTTCAACTGTTCTCGTTGTCGAGAAGGGGAATACTAGCGGGGCAAGGAGGTATTTGAGGCTCTCGGTTACGTGAAAGGGGCCGATTTGCCGTACATGGCCAAGCGCATCACATCGTACCCACGTACCAGCCTGCCAACCCTAGATGTGGCGGGGCTTCCTCCCAGTATTACGCCATGGCTGGTTGGGATATTTGCTAAGGAACGCTGACATAGAATGGCTTGAGCTGCAAACTGTAGTAGATCATGCTAATTTACCTTTGGAGAAGAGAGATGATTCCATGCAAACCACGCACTGGTGACTCTGTTACTAGCATAACAACACGCCATCGGTTGTAACTCAAAATCCCTCACGCGTCTCTTGCTTGGTATTGGGTATCACATTCCACGGGACAACCCTAAGGGCCGCTTCGCGCGTTGAGGCTGTTGATTAATATATTCATTTCAACGTACCCACCACGACCTGCACTAAATCCAGGATAATTCAGATGCCCTCATGAGAGTGCATGAATTCTCAGCCGCTGTAATGATAGAGATAAAAAATGACGGGGCGTCTTGTTAGGGCTCATTTCCCTTGTGGCTCACCTCACCACGTAGCTGCGCAGTATTCAAGGTCAGCATTTCCTATATCTTCCTCGAATCGAGTTAACATTGGACATCCGACGAATGAGTGCGAATGCCGATAGGTTGTACGAAAAAGTATCAAATTGGAAAGTCAAGATCGCGCAATGTGGTTCCGCAAATGCCTGGGTTGAGTCGAAGATCTTTGTCATTTTCTTCTCTTCTCAAAGTTGCGGATAGAATATCCAACCAGCAGCACCAGAATGTGAGCTGTGCCAGATAGTCTCGACTGGTAGTGTACGTCATTTGCATCCTTGTGGGACTCAAATCACCAAGGACATGGTTGACAACTTGCTTGAAAGCACTGATGGCATCCGCACTGAGGTCTGCTTGCAGCGATGCAATCTTGTGAGGATTCAAGGTCCTCATAAAGTTCATCAGCCTGTTCGAATTCGAATCATGTGTCTGAGTAGCAGCCAGCCTCTCCCTCAACAACTCATTCTCCGCCTCCAACCTGGCGATGTAATCACTGCCAACCATCTCTTGCTTCACTTCGCGCTCACTGTCCCACCATCTAACAGTTCCATCCAAACTGCTGGCATCAACTTTACCCCTTCTTGGTACACTCCTCATATAGTCAAGCTCTGCCACAAACAAATCGTGCATACTGGCTCCCTTCGCTATCATGGCCTTTCCTCCCGCCACTGCCTTTACTATCCATGCTCTCATTCAACAGCATCCTAACCTCAGCGTTCCTCAACGCGTAACCCGTGGACAAGGAACTTTGCATCAACCTTGACAAACCCCCCGATCACTAGTAATAACAATTTCATAGGCGTCACCCGGAATAGTACCAGAATCCCCATGACAATCCGTCGAAATGCATCAGCTGCACAATCGGTGGCCAATTCCTCAAACGATCCATATCATCAGGTCCACTCGTATATTGCCTAACCGCACGATGTAAACGATCGCAAACGTCATTGCCGCATGGCCACATCCACCGGCTGCGACACCGACCGAATTCCCCGCACCACCGCCTCCACTCTCACCGGTTCCTGCGCGTGGACGACGCCACGCGTCACCCAAAATATTTTCGTCGTACGAGTCCGAGTCGCCCTTGAGTTCATGAGTCTCCCCGGTGTCTTCGTTGGTCTCGTCGTCATGGTGCTCATCTTCAAAGCCAGATGACCAGAGAAACATGGCCTGGATGGCGGTCGAGGTCTTCGTTTGGCTGCGGTATGGGTTGGACGGCGTGAGGTGAGTTTGGTGGGGTTTGTTTGGGAGCGAACGAGCGCGCAGTTGGTGCGGTGAACGCGGCGGATAGTAGCATGATGAGATGTTTGATGGACGTGGGAGATGTTGTTGGGGCATTGGGGCAAGAGTTGAGAGAGGGGAACAGTCAAAGCGGCAAGCGTCGTTTTGCAGATGGGGAATTGAAAATGAAAGGATAATAAAGGGTTTGGTCATTGTGGAAAAAAGTGGAAAAAAGTAGATATGAATGCACGAAATGAGTGAAATTTGGGAAAATGTGCGGCTATGTGTGAGGGTATCAAAGGTGCTGTTGGCATCTCGTGGTGCGAGAGTGCTCCGATAAATGGAGACGAGTTGCCCTGATAGGGAGTGGATCCGGATTCTTGATCACGACTTGATGGATGTGAGATGGAGATCTTTTTTATTCTTTTGTCCAATCGGCGCCTCGGCATGTGCTGTTTGCTGATTCCGCCGAATAATTTATCCGCTTCTAATCCATTCATTCTGCTAAATTGAGTCCGTGTAAGTTTCTGCGCCCAACATGTACAGTACTGTACGTTATTTACCAATTCAACTGTGCATCACTTCACTGTAAATGGCTTCACTTCCTACCCGTTGCGTCGGGTCCTTTCGGCCCTCTTCCTTCCGCATCGATGGCGGCTCCACGAATGAGTTATGTCGCCTCATTTGTAAGCTGGTTTTGATTAAGGAAACGATAATGCTATCACACGTGATGGGGTGCGAGTCAAACAAAGCGAATGTGGTTGGAGATTGTCGGAGAATATCTGCTGGCCGTAGCTACGTGTCGGGAACGAAGAGTGGGGCCTCGATTCGCAGTCAGGTCCGCCAGCGCGGATCGCGTAGGACGCAAGCACCTCATGAACCGAGTTGTGACGGTGCACTCCGCCGAAACCAGACGGGCAGACATCATGATCATGGTCCCCAAAGACATCCATCTGTCTGTGGCGATGGTGCCAAGTAAATGGCACACTCTCGGGAAAGACCGGGAGGTCAAAGTGGCACTTGAGCATCACTGCCCAGTAAGTGGCGGGGATTATGAGGGTGTTGCCAGGCTGGGCAGTAAGGAAGAATTCGGCAGGGTTGTGGCGGAAAGCGAGTCCGCGAATGTGGGTACACTCGTATGCCCTCATCACTGTGTTGGACTCCACTCATCGTCCTTCCAGATGCCCCGGTCCGTAGCGTCCTGTTGCACCCCTTTCGCGATGGAGAGAGTATTACTGGGTGAGATAGCAAGGACTTTGGGGGCGTAGGTGCTAAGGTCTGGGAAAAGTGGGTAGCCGGGTACTGTGGGGAGGAGAGATCGCATATCAAGTTTCGCTCTTGAAAGGAGGGGATCCAGGAGCAGCAGAGCATGAATATCCGAGCAACCGAGAGGTGCGGGTTCTCGACTACCGAGCGGCGCGGGCAGGGCCGAATCGATCATCTTGCCCCGGTAGCAGCTTGAGAGGAATGAACTGCGGAGAAACCCTGACCATCCAGCCTCATTGGGAGGCATACCTGGACATGTGGTCAGTGGGGCTGATTTCGTTCGGGGACACGCAAGAGGTTTTTGGTAAGTCTTCGAATTGGATGGCAGCGCTCAATTAGTGCTGCAGTCGGACAAGCGGAGGAGTGTGCCATGAGGCAGGCTGGGGCGCAAAGATGATACATATGGACACTTGCAAGCAGGTTGCGAACGTCATGCAGCAGGTGAAGGGGTTCCGACAAGCCTGTATTTTGGTTTGGAGGAAGTATTGGTAAAGTTGAGGTCCCCGAAAAGAGCATCTAATAGTTCAAAGCCATAATTCGTGCATTCTTCGAGGGGACGTCCAGGCGAAATGTGAAGCGGGCTGAGGAGGGGGTGGAAGGCCGGAAGATAGGGGATTTGCGTAGGATGAGAAGAGGCCAGCGACGAGCCGTGACACTGGATGGCAACCTGAGACCAGTGCAAAGAGCGTCAAACGTCGAAATTAGAACACCACAATCCTCGAACCATTGGTTGAGGATAACACTGTTAGAATCCGCTATTCGGCGGACGAGGGAGTGGAGTGCAGTGGAGGAGAGGAGCATACTGGCAGGTCCCCCAATTGGGTGGCCTCAGCCCTGGGGAACAGAGTGAGTTAGCGGTTCGGGACCAACAAAGGTGGTTGGTAGCACCAGGTAGTGTCATAGAGGCGCGAAAAGCACGGTTACGGCTATCGCCAGGCGAAAAGTCTTCTTGCAGTCCATGCGGCTGCGTCCGTAAGCTTCTTCTGAGAAGCGGGTTTGCTCCAGCAGAATTTGCTGAACGGAAGTCTGTCCAAAGGTCTGTAAGAGGCACTCCACCTGTCGCAAGCTTTGATGGCGTCACTGCACTGGGTCAGGGTTTTTGTGGAAGCGGGTATAAATTTTGTGCTCAAAACGCTGGAAGCAGCATTGGACGCAGGGAATAAAGCCGCGCCTAAATCTTTCGCTGACGTGAGCCCAATTGCCAAGGTCTGCTTCTTGTCCTCGATCGGCATGATGGAATGTTGCAGTTTCCTAAAAATGTTACCATCGTGCAGTCCTCCTGCCAGCTTTCGGACACAATTTTCGATAAACCGTTCAAGTACTCGGTCCCTTTCCTTGCCATAGGAAGGCGGACGACCTGCAAAAGGTAGCCCAATTTGCAGACCCCGAAACAACTGCGGAGTAATTGGAACGAAACCTCTGCGTCCTTCAGCTCCAACATGGCATTTAGAAGAGGTTCGAGGGAGTGAACACGGTCAAGAATGTGCTCTTCCATGAACGCCTTACAGCATGGTGGCGAGGTTAGGGGACCGTCATCCGTCATCCCCAGTACTCCTGTGACATATCAGAGGGGGTATGCGGCTTGAACTGAGAGGGGGGCGGTGCGCCACCGCATTTTGCACCTTGGGACGAGCAGCTGAAGTCCAAGGCGTCTAGTCTCCCGGGAGACAGACGGGAGAAAGATGCCGACGCCCGCAATTTGACACTTGGGTTGACTGTGTTCAACTGTACTGTACTGTACAGGAGAGTATTTGTGGTGACTGCATGATTCAACATGTGCGGGAAACTGTGCGTTAGGGTGTAAGTACAGTAGTCACTCTTACATTCATTGATTTTTACGATATGCGCCATGAAAATGATGCATCATTACAGTAACTGGACAGCAAATCCGGGCCACAGCCGAATACTTAACAGTGATACTGTAATGAACACGTGTGAAATATCTATGAAAGTTGTAAGCAGAATTTTGGGCATTGCATATCACTGTACAGCTTGACATATTGTACAGTAGCACTGGAAACAGTTGACCATGTCCTTTCCAATATTAATTATATTATATAACTGTACATATTAAAACACCCCAAATCTTCCCCTGTACAGTTGTACTGTACTGTAGAACAAACTTTACTTGATTGAGTACAGTATGTACAGTAGCGTCTTAAAAGCAAACACATGCTGCTACAAAGATACCGTACAGCTGTATTCGGAGAGAAAAAGGGACCTTTTATTTCTTAAGATTTAGGGGGAGGGGTCAACCGTGAGCCCCGACTTTAGGTCAGGTGGTGGGGTAAGAGCGCAGTTTTCGGTGATTCCGCATAACCGCATTATTTTGTACAACAAACGCCTTGAGATTCCGGGATTCAGAAAGGGGGTGCTTCCTCAACGATCAGCTCTTAAAGTTGCTAATTGCTGTATTCTAAATGGTCTGTGCCTTGGTCGCGACTGCTCGCCAGATTTTATCCGTATTGCACAGCACTAACCCTCCTCTATACATAGCAATCAAGCTGTATCTAGATGTCGAGTGATGCTTCAAAACATTGCTACCCGTCCTAGCGTTTCCTTGGTTACATCTGACGGCGTAAGCCAGGTAAATCCTTGTTACTCCTAACACCGTGAACATAAGCATGTCTTGCTCAGCTTCTCTAATAAAAGCATCCACAATCAGAGGGGTGCAGCCTGCACTCCGGACAATTGCGATTAAAGTTGGGACAGCTTGTTTCATCGGCAACATCGGTTTTCGTAAGGGGAATCATTTTGCTTCACCAACAACAGCAGTTTTACAAGGGTGGTTGTTTTCATATAAGGAGCTATTTTGCATCACTAAGGTTGCATACTCTCAGCGGTACGCATATCCCTCACTTACGGAGCCCCCAAAATATCTAACTGCATCGACATCACCGCAGTTTGTTTGTTACAACTGATAACTGGTGCATCTCATCTTCCAAATATTTCCTGGAAACCTTGCAGCATGGCGAGGCCCAAAATTATCCTAGATTTGTTTCTACTTTCACTCATTTCTTCGCTGCACAATTCATCAAATTCTCCCCGAGTCTTGCCGTTGACATTGTCCCGCCATCATCTCGAGCCAAGCCCTGCACCTTTTGTGTATCAACCATTGAACTCCTTTTTCAATCCGTGCATCACTTCACAAATACCGCAACAAGTCACTCACTGACTGATGTCTCATCATTGTCACCTTCCCAACACGTCATTCATCGCTCAAGCAATATTCGTCACCATCTTCAAACATCCCAACTCACGGGTCACCTATCCATGATGTCGATTATTCAATCTGCAACATCTGCGAATATCACCGTAAACTGACCATAAAATCTACTGTGAGCCATACACGGTTTCCTTTGTTTCCTTTGGTATCATCCCTTTTGTGCTTCGAACCTCCGTCTTGAAAATCACCAACGTCTCCATTTATACTTGCCCCTTTCCGATCGCCAATCCTCCATCTCCTGATCTATCAATTCATGATATACCAGCCGACAGCCTTCTCGTTGTCACTATAGCCACTTTAACATTTACACGCACGACTGCTGATCTCCTATATTCCATCTCACCAAAAGACGTGTTTCTTAGTAACCCGCCGTATACTCAGCCATGCCTAAACTGATATCTCCTCGGGACAGCTCCTCGTCATCGAGCTCGACTTCCACTACCCAAAGGAGTTTCCAACTCTTGCCAGGGTTAAAGCGCCAACAGCTTCGTCGGAAAATCCCTCATCATTCAAGCAAGTCGCCACCGCCATCACTGACACCCTTCCAGAAAATCAAACTTGAAATCGATCGCACTACTGCTCATGGTCATCCACTTATTCTCCCTTCCCCATACGGAGAGTATGGGCCCGTTTTCGACGTCATCGCGCTCTTCCAAAACGCCGTCAAACGCCAAATTATCGTCGCGTACAACATGTTAGAGGCTATGCTCAGGTCAAAGCTTGAGGTATCTCATCATCATTTGAATCTCTTCTTTGACTGGTTCGACACTTTTGAAGACTGCATTTTTGTTATTTTCGATGTTGAAGAGGAACACGTTTATCCTTTTCTGGATGAGGCTGGCGTTCGCTACCAAAAAGTCTCAGCGATGCTGAGAGAGAAAAGGCTTGCGACAAGATATTTTCGAGCCTTCAGGTTATCACTGATAAACGGGAAAAATTTCAACTGTTACCCGCTGGGGAAGCTATCCCGAACATAACGGAGATGCTTGATGTTTTCCTGCATTTGATCGTGGACTACTATGATTCCCAAACCAAGCTCCTCCCGCAGCTAATCTTCGAGGCTGACATCGATGGGGACATAGAGACCGAACTTCGATCTAGATTCATTACTGCCTTCGCTCAAAGCCAAATTACTGGATTTCCATCCCTTTTGTTGCTCATTGGATGAATGGCGCACTTCTAAAGAGTTGGAAGGCAAAGTACCTCGGGCCAGTGGTCGGTCTGAGGTTTGATCAATGGGCAAAACGCTTTGAAGCTCTTCATGGATCTGTTCCTCACAAGATTTTTGAGAGCATAGCAGCCGTTGGGAAAGATGATGAGAAGGACCTCCGCACTTAACCATGTGTCCTACAGAATTGACTGCCAACCAATACTTTGCAAAATGTAGGGTACGAGAACAACAGACTACTGTTCGCGAGAGCGTTCGAGAGAGAACGTCTGAAGGCCCCTTTTTGTATCGCTAGTCAGATAAATGTATCGGTTAAATGGGGCTTGCTTACTGCGAGAGATATCTGTTGGCTGAGTTCCCGAGCTGACTGGACTATGCTGAACAAAATTTCCCACGCAAAGGAAAAGAGCCGTCATGTACCACTATTGCCTAACTATCCACTACTTTTCCAACGCAGTGAATTGTGGCCACCATAGAGACCAACCAGTAGCTATCGTCGTGCTTCTAATAACCTCACCGGCGCACCCAATTGAATGGTGACGTGCGAGAGGATTTCGGCAGACAAAGAGAGTTGGCCGTAGCACTGTTGGTCTTGGGTACAGTGAGGGATGGGAGGAATAAGATAAATATAGGAATATCTGGTACAAGAGATGATTATATTTACTTTGTCAATATCTAGATTATGGTGGTAGTGAGCATGCACGTGAGAGGTTGCGACAGGCGCCGATGGCGTTTAACTCTACCAACAAGTAGAGGGACTACGTTATGTACCGCTAATACTTGAACAGGCAATTAATTGTAGTAATCTCCAATGCGGCCAGCTTGCTGGCCTCCCCTCTACTTGCTGGTAGAGTGAAGTGCCACCAGCGCCTGCCGCAACCTTTCACGTACATGACACTACGAGAAAAGTTAACTGGGCGTCAGCCAGCTCATCTTTTACAGAAATAACACCCGTGTTCCCCTTTCATGTTACGCCGTTCATTCAAAAAAATCACCACCTTGCGGCTTTGGCTACACCTCAATTTATTCCTTCCTGTTTGAGATAGATCCTGCTTCGTGCTTCCTTCTCCTTCCATATTCGAAGCTGTCGTTTCGCATGTTGCCCAACACGTGCCCAGTGCACAACAGCAGCGGGACTTATTCGCGACTCTTGCTTGTTTGCATACTTCCTCGCCGATTCTGGTCGTTTCATAATTGATCGTTTATCATTCAGGCACTGGCCCACCAGTGCGCCCGGTGCATTGTTTGGATTAAAGCAATCTGCCGCTCTCGGAATACCGATTACTCTCTCTCTTGGGATCTCAGCGAGCAATCTGCGAGAAGATTGCAACTTGGCTATACATTTTTGCTACACAGCTCTGGTCGGTACACTTTCCAGTAACCTCCTTGATAAGCACCTCTTCAATTGCCCCTCCGGTATCCTCCCCGATAGCGTCGTCTGCCTCTTCTGCTTCGATTTACACGAACTTAATTGTTAGGTGCAGTGTTTCAGTGTCTGATCCCTGCACTCCTTCCTCAGAAATAGTAGTTCTCCCTTTATGGGGCAGCAAAAAGGGCGTTGAGCACGAGGACAGCAAAATGGATTATGGCAGAATTGATGAGGAAGCAATAATAAGGGGAACGATGATGAGGGCGTCCGCGATGGGTATCTCGCATGATAGTAGGATGTCTAGTGGCCTTTCAGGCGAGCGGAGGCTGACGGGTTGACACTTAAGGCCTTGTATACAATGGACTGAACAAAGCCGAATGCCCAGTTTGCTGGAGATGAGATTAAATGTAAAATATTTGATAGTTTTGTAAAGAATTCACAGAGGTGAAAGGGCACTGCTAGCAGCAGGTAGTCCCCGAAATTTAAACTTGAACGCCAAAATGACAGAATTGCTTCAAAATGACAGAAACTACCTCAAATCTTTCAGTTTTTGCACTTCAACTATGCGATGAGCCTATTGGAAGACGGGGGATGGCCAAGATAACTAGAGAAAGACGAAATGTTTCGGCCACATTAAATAAACAAAAAATACTCTATAAAAGCAACGAAATTTCAAATGATACAAGAAAGTCTTACCAGGAAAGCTGCTTCTGTCTGGCAGGAAACTTTAAGATGCATAGACACTACCCTTAGTTAAATGGCTTGAGCTATCCTGTAGACCCGATTAGGCGCTGAAGCATCTTCAAATCATCCGCAACATGCCGAAAGGAAAGTACCTCAGCGAATTTGAAAAAGAAGAAAGAAGAAGAAAGAAGTTCAATGCATTCAGTATAAAGGCCAGATTGTGTCCATGAGTAGGGAGCAAATTACAGCTCGTGCAATTGCAAGGGCTCTCCATCGGAGTCCAGGAACAGTTCAGAATTTTTATAATGAAACGGACTCACAGATGCCGTACCGAAACTCCCAAGAAACCATAAAACACTTTCTGAGTATGATCGTCGTTGCATTTTTCGAATAGCGCCTACAGACAATTCAAGTGCCGTGGAGATCAAGCGGGTGCCAGATTTGCCAGTTACTGTCCGTCGCGAACATCAGCTTTTGTCTACGTTGCCTTATTTCAAGTATAGAAGGGTGAACAAGGTTCCGGAAATGACGAACGAGCACAAAAAAAATCGATGGCAGTGGGCCCGCTGATTTATTTCAAAAGGAAACATTTTCTGGACACATGGACAGAAGTCTTTTCCGACGAGAAAAGATTCAACCTCGATGGGCCTGATGGATTGACAGTGTACTGGTATGATTTGCGCAAAGAACCGCGGCGCTTCCTGACGAGGCAAAATGGCGGCGGCAGTGGGATGGTATGGGCGGATATTTGTTTTTAAGGCATGTAACCTTTAGTTTTTTAATCAAGTAAACAGGACTCCATTAAGTATTAAGTGCACCTTGCCCTGGATTGAGGACGCACATCAAGAGCAAAGACTTTTCCGTGTGGTTCCAGTACTTTTGCCAAACCCCCTTATTCGCCCCAGGTACCCCTTGCCCCAAAGCAGGATGCCATGAAATGCTGGATATCTACGGGGACCACTTGCTACATTGTCGCTTTGGCTGCGAGCGGAATACTCGCCATAACAACCAGGTGACTTTACTGGGAACGACCTTGCAAGAGCCGCCCGACGTCCATTCATCGAACCTCGTCTACACTACCAAAACAGGACGAGGCCGGATATCAGGGCGATGGGAGCCGCCGGTGGCACGGATTACTTCGACGTAACCTTTGTCAACCCGCTCGCTCCCTCCCACGCAAGAGCCAGGGCTTTCAACCCACTCACAAGCCTCAACGCAGCTCACGCAGAGAAGCAGCGGAAATACGAAGGGTTCCTTGCTGAGCTGCCTGGGAGAAACAGGCTGGTTCCTGTCCCCATCTCAACGCTTGGAGGATGGCATCCGGCGGCGTTCTCCGTCGTCAAGGAACTCGCGAGAACCGTTGCCACCCGCGCAATGGAACGGTTTTCGAAGGTTAGAGCCATTCTTTTACAGCGGCACTCCGCTTTGACAGTAACCTCCAATGCCGCTTGTTTGCTGGCTGGCCTCCCTTCCACCTTCTGGTAGATTGGAGTGCCATCCACAGCTTTCGACGCATCGTACGGTTTCGCAATTGGCTTGACAATGATACGATATCTACGCTTTGGTACAAATTTACTGGATACCAACCCACATATCCACCACAGTAAATTAACCCCCATTTACACATGAAGTACTGCACAACTCTTGAAACTGGATTGCTACCGTGACTCCGGATTTTTTTGGCGAATCGACGACCTGGACATTTCAGCAAAATGTTGCTAACATTCACCAGTCCCAGCAGACCCGTTCTTTCTCTCTCAGCGCAGCGTCAGAGTGCTACCATGACCAGCTAAGTTCCCAGATCTAAATATAATTGAAAACGTCTGGGGCTTGCTGGCTCGTCACATGTTTCCGTGGGGAGGCGCTTCGAGAATGTAGCTGGGTTTAAAGCTGGAATTGAGGAGGCTTGGGCATCGATTGATAGTGGCTACATCCTGAACATCTACCAGAGTCTACCCAAGCGCATGTTTGTAGTAATCTACTCGAAAGGCGAGGCCAAGAAGTACTAGTGTTGAAGTAAAATGAAAAATGATTTCTTGTGTTTTTTGTAATTTCGTTACCTTCGGATTAATATTTCTTATTGTCAGCTTGTCTTCCTTTTCAATGTTTAGAATTTACAAGTGCGGTCGCTCCCGCGCTACTGCAGAGCAGCTGTAGCAATGTATTTGGAGCTCTTTCCATTTAGGGATGGTTAGTGGCAATGGGATAGTTTTTGGGGACTGTCCAAGTTCAAATTTCGCACACTGTGTAGTAGTGCTAAAGAGTACAGAGATACTTGTCCTTTAAACATAATTGTACATATTCGTATGTATCAAGAGCGAATAAACACATAGTTGGCGCTAATTAACGCGAAAAATGCAATAAAGCTATCCTTATTCTAAAAGAAACCTATTCCGGAGTTATCTAGATATATGTGTATTATATGTGTGAAAAAGTATAAATAAAATTGGAACTAGCCACCTCCAAACCCTAAAAAGACGACCATCACTGCATCCAAACCTTTACTGGTATTTTTATCTTTCGTGCTGTACTCTGAAGGACATCAATGCGATGCTTCTGCATTGAAATAGAGATACTAAAGGCGTCCATGTCGAGATATTATTCCGAAATGCATTCATATCTTTGAACATCCCTACTGCACTAATGTTTAGATAAGTTTAGAGCAGATTGTTTTCATAGAATGCTGTTAGCCTCGTTGCATTTGCGGAGTAAATTACTGTCCTTCACATGTGTTTTTGCACTTGTATCATAGAAAATAAGGCATTTTAATTTGAAAACAATATTTTTATACTTATAAGCATCAATAGTGTACAGTACTGCACGGAAATTTCTTTTGACTGTCAACTTGTGGAATTTATCGAAAAGTTAATCTCAAAGAACCCAAATGACTGTTCCTTCGTAGTTTGAAGAGAAGAACATTAATATCGTAAGGCTGGACCTAGAATTTCAACAAAATCTGTCCAAAAGACTCTTTCTATCCAGTCAGTAGAAGCAGGCATTTTTTGTTTGTCTCTGTGTGTTGTTTGTTTGTCTCTGATATTATTTATTCACTGTTGGCGCCCTGGAATCTGAACTGCGCATACAAACAGTAAATTCAAGATTATCTTTGGTGGAAACAAATTTATTTCCAAAGGAGATAAAGTTGTAGTCCACAAAGGAACCACTTAGTGCTGCTGACCTACTCATATATCGACTGCTGCCAAGTTTTGCACTCCTGATATCCTTGATTAATTTCATTCTATCTGTGCAAGGTTCTGCATTTTGCGGATCACTGTCTGGCCTTACAACCCGGAGGGCAATTCTGCTGCCTGTCCGCCCAATAAAACAACCACACTCTACTTAAAGAACTTCTCGTCGCCATCGGAGAGCATTTCTGCTGCACCGCAGGATGTTTAAAGATTTATAGAAGCAGAGAAAATAATGAAATAATGTGAGTCTTCTTATGCGTGTGTTGGCTTCCCGTTATTGTATGGATAGAGTTACAGTCAAAGTGTTGGAAGAGTTGGTATCCAAAAAGTGTTCAGTAGGCTCCAAGTCAAGCATTTCATAGAATCTTTTATCTAATCTCTTATAAACTATAGAACTATTGAAGCAAATGAATTATTTCACGAAATGCCAAGTACATGAATATCTGAAATGGGCACATCTTCATGATGGAGGTTCAAACAAGTGATCCAAGATTCAAAGAAATTATATCTGACACGCAATTTGAAAGGAAACAAAATGAGTCATTGACGACGGAACTAGGAAAATTGTAAAAAGGATTACATTAGAGCTACTTACAAAATCACAGTAGGTAGATTTATTTTAAAAAATGGAAGGTAAAGGGACCAATCGAGAAATATGGAAATCTAGAATTATAGTTCAGGGTAGATAACTTCATAAGACCTCGTTAGTCAAGAGAATCCAAATGTGCGGCCATCATATACCCGAATAATTGGTTAAATAAATGATGTTTTCCACTTTAGGTTTTTCTCGGGTACATCTTAGTCAAGCATTTTCATAGAGCACATCAACTCATTTATGTATTCTTCAATCCTTGGAAGGTGCGCAACATAGATTACATATTACAAGCTGAGTCACAAGAATTTGAAAATTTCACGAAAGAAATTTGATCGCTTACTCTCTAATGGATCTATGGTTAATGATACTGCAAATGGATTTGAAATTCATCAACGAAATTTCATTTCAAAACTACAATTGCTGTACAAAAAACACCAAAATTCAAAAAAAATTCAAAACACGCACGATCTTGGATCTCAATCAAAAGACCATATATTGCATATTTTATTGCAATAAGCGCGTATTGAACAGAGAAAAAGTTCAATGAAAGGCGCTTTGTTGCAATTAAACGTCTCTACATTTTTTCACCCCAATTTGACCCTCCAACGGCACTATCGTTCAATTTCTGGAAATATTCCGGAAAATTCTCACCTCTGGGCTTATTTAGTGGAACTATACGCTGAGTAACGTGATAATTCGTTGCGATTAGGTTTCATCGACTTCTATCGGCGACATTAACACATATCAACCAATTCCATTGACATCTAAAGATCAGAAAAGGGCAAGAAGTTATGTCCCATATCACGCACATACGATAAAACAAGACATCGAGGAGAGAGATCGAGAAAATGATCCAATTTTCATACTGAATGAAAGCTTTCCCATATTTGATATTATTACAAAGGCAACTTTAACCGCAAAAAAGGGGTTAATGATAGACTTGCTGACTGTTAAGGGCACATAAAATCCATATTAGATCCTGTGAATTATAGACTAAACTAAATCATCACGGTATATTTGGACACAATTAGAACTGAATTAATGCAACATCCATAGAGCAATGAATCAAACGTTCATGAGATTACTTATTAAAAGAGAACTAATATTACAATTAGCTAAGATTAGAATGGTATAAGGGGAACATAATGGGAAGGAGTAGTCAAATTGCGGCTTATGAAAAAATTTTGAAGGAATTTTATCGGTGATTTCGAAGAGATTCTATAAAAGTGGGTCTCGACTCCCATATAGCGTATTTCTGAGAAATTACTCAATCATAGCGACAACAGGGCAATATTTAGTGCTTTGCAATTCTGTATTTAGTAGAAAATTTAGTTTTAGATTCCTTTAAACCTTTCTAAGTTACATAGTAGCAAAAAAGCACCAGATTTAATCCAAAAACAATTTTAATTACAGAAGCATTTCAATAAAAGCTACAATACCGCCATTTCTTTGAGTCTGACACAGTGGTATTGATACGTTCTCTGAACATAATCCCCAGCAGCCGCAGTCGAGATAACAGTCGCAGGAAAACTCATTCTTACCGCTTTAGTGTCTACTGGAAGATGCCCATGCCATCAATTAGCGCATATAAAAATTGCTGGAATGCTACTTTTCTTGATACCAACCGATGAGTCATAGGGAAAACTGGCAAAATTTGGCCACCCAATGAGTGTTATTCTGCTACCTCACGTTCGTTCCCCATAGCTGTGTTACATCGGAAGAAGAGTTAAAAGTGGAGGAAAAAGAACTATTTAGCCAACTTTGACTAAAATTTGTTAGTAACTGTTCCACATACAAACTGGACATAGGTACTACCAATATTAAACATATCCTGGATAACTAAGCACTAACGCCTCACAGCAGTACATTTTTTAGCGAGCAGTAGTATTACGTACCGTAACTATTACGATCTATCATACCAACATCACGGCATAAAATTTATACCGTATATATGCCAAAACATCTACCTCTCACTGTATTTTCACACGTTATTTTCGAATCCTAATACGGATTTACTTAACTGGGGGGATATAAACTGCGGTTGATCCCAGTATTTGATTCAAGTTTAGAGATCTAGCACCCCTATTGTGAGAACCCTATTTTGATGTTACTCGTAAGTCATGAAAACTAGTTTAATTCAATCCAGTGGGATTTTAATTACACTTGAGATGTATTTCAGGGCGCTACTAAGGTTTATCTAGTCCACAGATACAGCTGGCCATGAGCCAAATGGACTACGCAGTCAACATTGAACCGAGCCAGTGGAACACCGCTCATTGCGTTACCATTCCCTCTTCTTTCCCCTACCTTTAGCTATTCCTATATTTTGGTATTGTACCATTGGGCCCCTCCTTTTGTTAGGAGCCCTCCGCTTTACTTAAGTACTTAGTTTATAGAAACTAATTATACTGAAAAGCTACCTTTTGCAAGTAGTTAGCGGAGCCCCCGAGACTTCGGCTTCGACTCCGACATTCAGCCTTGGCGCTCTCACCCAGAATAGGGCCTGGTCGCGGAATTACCTTTTAACTGATCTATTCCTTTGCAAATCTACGGTACTGCGGTTCGGAAGTTCGCTTGCGGATTCGACCTGTTTTGTACGAAAGCACTTGGTTTCTCTGTTTTGTGGTGGCTGCTATACCCTGGAAAATGAGCATCTATTAAGTTCCCGTCTTCGTAGATCTCTAGCCGTCTTCTGAAACCCCTCCGAATCCTTTCATATTGTTTTCTTTTCTCTTGTCAGGTAAACAGCTATGACGTACCCTTTTCTCGTCTTTGGACACTCCCTACCTGTCATCTGACAAGACTGGAAGCGGTCAAACTCCTGACGTGTTCTGTAACGAAATTTGCAGTGAATTATTTCTCCAATAAAGAATACCTATTGTCTCAAGTAGAATTTATTATTCTGGTTATGTAGCAGCCGAATTCAATATACTATTACTGCTGCAAAAATTTAATCATATTGTTCGCTCCGTTCTAGCAACTGAAGTTGTCGCCTTCGAATATGCCTTCGATTTTGGTAATACACTTCGAATAAGTGCGTGTCATTCCTTCATCGAGATATTCCTAGGAATATGCTTACGGAATTGAAGTACCTATTCGACGTTATTATGAGACGATCTCTCTCGTCCGAGAAAACTCATAATAGACATTACTGCAACTAAGGAGTCTTACCATAGAAAGAATATTTGCACTGCTTGTTTTGTGTGTGAAGCTTCCAATACAGCTGAAGCCTTCGCAAAGTTAAACTTCTGCCCAATCTGGACTAGAATTATGGAGAATTATGGAGAATCAAACCTGTTAGCTTCCATATTGAGCAATGTGGCATTCGTCAAAACCAAACCTCTGTACCTCAAGAGACTCATGGCCAGAATAATGCTTACCTTTAATCATATCGTAGATGGCTCAGTATCGATTCGATTCAGGTACGGCAATGTATTGAAATGAGCAGTACGCGAGTGTTTTCTCCTAGTTATGGGATTTTGTTGGCAATGGAAAAAAACCAATATACACATAAAAGGACTCGCAGGATGCCCGCTGTCCCTCTTTCATTTTTAAGCACCCTGTAGTACAGCAGCACATCTCGCCGATGGCGAGGGTAAATTGATTGTGTAGAGCAGGAATGATTATTTGGACGTCTGGAAGAAATAATTGTCCTCCTAGTTGACGGGCCAGACCTTGATCCGCAGTTTTCTAGAACCTTGCGAAAAATCGAATCAAAAGAACCAAAGATTCCAGGTATGAAAACCAGGGAAACAAGCGATCTAGACATAGGTAAGCAGCGCTGAGTTTCTCCTTTGGAGATAGGGAAGTTTTTAGCAACGACAACCTTGAAGTTCCTATTTTTACGTAAATGCTGGAGACAGGGGCGACAATGTTAGATAAATATCACAGACGATCAATAAACGAGGTAATAAGGTATGGGATACAGAGGGGAAACAGGGGGAACCCTGAACCCTGGGGAACCTAGGCATATCACGTGTCTTTAGCAAAATTTACCGTTGGAAAGGTGTCGCAGAGTCGAAAGTTGGGAGTCAAGTTCAGAGCCAACATCTAGATGACTTTGTACTCGTGGAAGCCTAGTGGCCAGGTAGGTATGAATAGAAGTCAGCTGGGTTTGAACTATTTACGATGACGCAATAAGTAAAGTCAATATCAGCCAGTTAATCTATATCCAAGTCAGAGATTTGTTAGATCAACACTTTAGCGCAGTTGGGGCTTTTATTTGCGAAAATATTAGGTTCAAAATGTCGGCAAGGTGATCCAGACCAAGATCGGGGGAGACGTGTCACTAAATTGTACATGGACAGGTACATGGACAGGTACATTGGACATGTACCTGTCCGAATTTTTTTAAAAATTATCAGACACGGTACATAACGTGTACCCCGGTACATATTATTTCCAAAAAAATGTAATGTACCGATGCTCTGCCCGGCGGCGTAAAACTTCGTGGGGCGTATCGTTGCATGTGCCGAGCATTTTGGCCGGTACATGTAGCCCTCCTCACAGATAAACAGACATCGCGCCTGGTAGCTTAATTCTTTCCCAATGCTCTTAAGCTCCATCGAGAATGGAACTACGAATATCACCAGGACGAAAGCCTTTTATTCGATCACGCAGGGAGTCTCAACAGCCATAACCACCCCAAGAAGAGATGAACGACCGCGAAGAAATAGCAGTACGCACCAACAGATCTGCGCGTGAAATACTCACACTTGCTCACCAAACGTTGTCAATCAACAAGCAGACCAGGGAAAAGGAAAATCTATGGGCGTTTTATAGGAAGCATGACAAAACCACGTACAAATGTATTGTTTGCGCACCAGACCACGCGGCTTCATCTTCAACAAACAAGCGAGACCGCAAAGGACTGATGAAGTTTCATGGAACTAAGGGAACAAATGCACTTCGTCGGCATTTGAGGGACAAGTACAACGAACTTTTCAAGCAGTTTGAAGAGTAGCAGTCCCAGGAAGGGCCTCCAAAAAAGAAACAGAAGAAAATTCAAACATACCTTGACACTCACCAGAAGTATAATCCGAGCTCAGATATTGCTCAATTGGCAATCATGAGACTCATTGTGTTGGTGCCAAAAGCTGTAATTCACTTCTCATTTGCAGATCACCCGGAATTTCGCAAATATGTCCACTTTTTGAAACCCAGGGCGTCTGTTTCTGATCGAAAAACATTTTTTCGACGTCATATTACAGAGTTATCAAAGAAAGTCTTAGAAGACATTGTGATACCCTGGTTAACCAATTTGGAATCAGTTTCTATATCGTTCGACCCCTAGATGAGTCGGGGTGCGAATATATCTTTGATATGATAGCACACCGACTTCACGGTAATTTCAAGCCAAAGAGGACATCTGTCATTGATCCGGTGTGATCGTACAAGAGGAGAATCACTACATGACATTTTGGTGGAACAGTTGGACAAGTTCGGAATAACTGAGGAGATCTTTTCTTGCATCAAGGATGGTGGGTCGAATTTAAGAGCATGCACGAATATTATCAGATCATCGACTCCCTTTTGACCTACTGAGATTGGAAGCTGCTTTGGTGGTGTTTGTTTCGCCCATATAATGTTTGACGCTTGTAATTCAGCTCTGTCTAGTGTTGTCACAGAAGGGCTTCCACTAATTGACATTGGAAAAGTGCGAACTTCGTTGCAAAAATGCATAACTTGGACGAAGAAATCAACGAAAATGCGAACGGAGTGGTTGGATGCTTGCAAATATGTTAAATTTAGTCCGAGTGTGATACCTATTCCAGTGAAGACTAGATTTTTCAGTGTTCTTGTAATGTTTCGAATGATGCTCTCGTGCAAGGAAGCTGTTCGGAAATGTTTCGGTACTCAACATGAACGTAATCTTCTAAACCACGTTTTGAGTTCATAGGCATGGGAAATTGTGCAATGTATCGTTGATACCCTTGAGCAGCTTGTTTTCTCTTGTCTGAAAAGCCGAAAGAAAAGCTGGACTGTAAGTGAGGCTGTTTCTCATATTGCAGATGTTTATCTGATGTTTAAGAGTAATTGTAAGACTGTGGTACCGGTTCCCGCAGACGACTTTGACGCGCAGCTACGAATATACCAGGCGAAAATTTTTGTCATTTGTTGTTGAGTCCTTTACCAAGGTTCTCGATATTTTCTTTGAATTTCGATCCCTTAATGGCGCTTACGTTCATCATTTCTTTCTGTGGTCTTCGACAGGAGTTTAAGGATTTGAAGTCTACATTGATGCGTCTTCAGCAAAATTATCCCCGAAGAGCTAGAGCTTTGGCAAAAATATATGAAGAAAAAGTGATTGTTCCACTCATGGTAAGTATGCATGCAGACAAAGACAATGATCAGTTTTGGATGTTGACACCGCTGATGGTACTAATTATTATCCTCTGAGAAATGAAGAAGTGGAAGACTGCTTTGTGAGTAATGAAGAGGGAGATAATTTAATGCAATTACGAAGTCAATGGTTTCAGAACTCCACTTTTTCGATGTTAACTCTTTCAAAAAGGCAGTAACAAATACGAATAAGTATACAAGAAACAAGCACTGTTTCCAACTGTAGCAAAGCTGTGCAAATTCTTCTTAGGTATTCCGGCTACTCAAATTGAAAATTAGGCATATTCAGCCTATCTAGTCGCGTTTGCAGTCCACTTTGTTACCGCATTTCCACAGAAAATATCAACAACGTGGTTAAAATTGCTAAGAACTATGACTATGTCACTAAAGTTTTTACTCAAATCAAGTTAGTGGACCAGTTTAGCGACTACTTGCTGAAGATCGAAGATAATAATGTAAATGAACATAAAAGAAGTGCTTAGCCGCCACAGAACTCCCTATCCCATAGTTACAGGTACTGATATCTGGTCATTTAGAATAAGTGACGTTTAATTTATAATCCTCGCCTTTGGTACCTTGGCTATGAAAGCTGTTTCCCATTGCCAGGATGGGAAATATATGCTGCAAATAAAACCAAGGCGGGTCTAAAGACTAGAATTAAACTCTAAACGACAGTCCCTTGTTTTCTGTACCCTGCACTGACGTGCAGTTTTAGCGATGCACCCTTTTTGAATTGAACTATCTTTCTTCCAGTTAATGACCGGGGTTTCACCCATTAGACAGCATGGTTTGAGTCAAATATTAGTAAATGTGGAAATATAACCAATTTATACTCGTACCTGGTACATGTTTGTGGGTTGTTAAGTGCACACGAACAGATAAAAGTAGAACTGTGGTTGAAACTTTGGCTGAGGCTGGTTGAGTTAAGCTGGCCGCTCCAAACTAGGGTTTATACAGAACTTAAGATAGCTACAAACTAATGGAAAATGCAGTCTAACAGTAGCGAATTCAAAGGTGCTCCCGTAAAACAGCCCTGACGGTATCGTAAGTAGCGCTTCCAGAATTGTAGTCGGCACGAGTGACATATTCTGACAAGATGTAAGAAGTACATTGGTCCGGGTGGCATGGGATAGCAAGGCGACTTTTGATTGGTAAAGCAATGATATAATATCCCAGTGTGCAACTCGCCTGTAACTATTCCAAGTGTACCAATGGGGTCAAACGCTGTGTTCAGAACTGTAAGGAAAGTGTAATGACAGCAAAGTGCCTAGTAGCCCTGTTTGCAAGGTTACCAGTATTTTGAATCTACAGTACAGTACAGTAGATGCAGTGAATTCGTGTAGAGATGTAAGGTCTGTGAAGTGAATACAACATGGAGCTAATGGACGGCTACTTATTCGTTTCCAGGATGGGGCCCTACTGGCCGACGTACTAGCAGAGGGATGGGACACAGCCTTAGTCGTGCTACATCCGGCCTACGAAGCGATGGAGGATGCAGGTCTTGAACTGGATCCACTACCCCCACAGTTTGGCAACTTAGTCGCAGAATGGGGCATGGCAGCACGGCGACGATGACGACCACGAATATGTCGATGGAGTGTGCGTGAGTCACTACGGTGCTACATGCACACCGGTGGGGCCACTTAGTGGACCTGTTGAAGTTGATCCGCTCATATTTCTCGACCCCGGTCTGGGCTTTTTGGAACACATTCGATCTTTGCCTGGGCGTCCAGAAGTTCCGGTCCCCAGACCGCACAGGTCCCCCGGTGTCGAGAGCCGGCCCTCGCATCGACCACGGGAAGAGTCTTTGCAGCATCGTTATTCGCCTGGCTTCCCTAGTGTTAGAGTAGCAAGGTAGTGTATAGGTACTGGCGGCTGATCCAAAACACTAGGATGAATGAACGTGGCAATGTTGGTCTCCTTCGTGTAATTAGCTGGATCAGTTCGAGGAAATATTTATTAGTTATGCTTCTCTTCTTCATTTCACACCCTTGGGCAGCTAGAACCTCACCCACTGTGCAACTCCATTTTCTATGTTATCTCTGAGGATTTGGTCACCACCAACCCACTTCCAACGCCTCTCCTGATGAACTCTCTTTTTCAATTACCGTAGTGAGCGGAAAACAATTTCCGACCAATTAACTTCTCGTGAAATAATACGACTCGCCTATTAATACCAGCGCATCCACTTCCTTTCGCATGCAGAGAATTTCACTGAGAATAAATATGGCGCGCTCCTTTATTCCGTGGCTTTAATGCATGCAAACTAGCAACCGCCCCATCATCCCCGGAGCAGACTGTACCCTACCCCTGAAACGTTGAAATACCCCATGTTCCTCCAGCAGGAGACTGAGGCCTTTAGCCCTGATGTCCTCTCTGAGTGCGGCGCGAAATTCAAAGCAGAGAAGATATCAATCTTTTCTCGCGACCTCCACCAGAGGTAGGCTCGTGCTTGTGCCAATCTCCAATCTTGGAGGGGGGAATGTTTGGGTGCTTTAATTTTTTGAAAGATGTGGTGGGTTGCGGCACGGGGTATCTTAGAGGGTTACCGATGATCGAAAGTCGTATTTTCCAGCAAAGCTACCTGGGGCATACCACGATATATGCCCGCACCTTACTCATCCCTCTCCCCACCAGCTTCTAACCCCTCTTGGAGGGTGCACACTGGATTCATGTGCAGTGCTCAATGATGTGGCAAGAAACGTGGCCGTGATGGAATTGGAGACTTACACAAAGGTTCGAGGGGTTTTGATGCAAGGCACGCTGCAGCAGCCGTCGTGAACAATGTGGCCTTCTTGATGGCTGGCCTGAAGGCTGCCATTTAGGGAGCGCTTTTGCGTCCCCTTTCTGTGTCGGCACCCTTTTTTCGTCGATCATGGGTGTGTGAAAACATTTAGGATAGATCGAATATATCTTCGAATAGCAAAAACACCCAAACTTTTCCCATTTTCCTCCGATCTTTACAGCGGGCCGGCGCAACCTCCCCCTTATTTGGACTTTTCCTCCCGATTAGAAGGCACAGTCCCAGCACTGTCAAGTACTTTCCCGTAGCTTTTGGTTTGCACATGAAAGTCATTCTGACCTGCTGGACTGAGTAAACACGCTACTAGCTCGATAACGACGTCTTCCGTGAGGAGAACTTCGATCCAACTCCTCTCCGAAGAGCGTAACTTACCGAGCTGTGAAAGGTGGGATGAACAACAGGGGTCGGGTAATTGGCCCAATCTGCCACTAGGAGGGGGAAGTATTGGGTGTTTTTACTTTGGAAGATATATTCGAGCTGTGGTAAAGGTTTCCAGACAACCCGAATCGACTCAAAAAGGTGTGCCGACTCAGTAATGGGGAGTAACTGCCATTACGATGGTGTGATGATGGCGCAGGTGCGGGAGCGGCAGGAATCAGGTCGGGACAGATGGAAAGTGAGTGGACGAATGGGAATCTTCGTGACCTGGAAATGGAACGGAAGAGGGCGTTCATGATTTCGAGGAGACGCGACCGGTCGACATGGCTTTCAATAATACAGCAGGGAGACGTAGAGAAGGGAGAGCGTTAATGCAGGGCGGGCAGGAGCGCGGATTCCTCACGGGAAAGTCGACTCTGCTTCATTTCGAATGCAGGGATGGATTCAGGACCGCCGTCAGCTTCGAGTTATAGTATGGATTACTGACAGCAAAATCAGCAGTTCTATGTGCAGGATTAGTTTTGAATTAAAAGATGTTACGACGGTGCCACCATGCAGTGATGATACGATTTTGACAGTTTTTTGGCGTAAGGAAAGCTGTCTCGAGACAAGTACATGAGACTGCCCATGCCGAATCCCATACTCCATCGTCCCTTTGACGTAACAATAGACGCGTTTGACAGCCTGCCAATGCGACTGAAGAGGTTTTTCGCAGAACTGAGACAGTCTGCCAACCGCAGAGGTAATGTCCGGACGAGTCACAGGAAGCACAAAATGGCGGTATGATACGATTTTGACAGTTTTGCAGTGATGTGGGCATTTGGTTGAAGGCTGCAAGCCGCTTTATGACAAGCGTTTGGTCAATTGTAGTTTGTGCCCAAATCGTGCCTTCCGATGTCTTCACAGGTTACAATTACAATTGCTTCAACTCCGCGGCGTTTTTTGTAGGGCCCGGTCTCCACTATTACAAAAGCTAGAGACCAATGACTTTAATTCCTTTGTAGGTATCACTTCATTTAATCAGCTCATCCAACCGGGAAAACGCCCAATAATTATTGTAGTATGACTTGTTTCCATACTTGTCTAGGTCTCAAAATATTAGAATATCCTCTGATTAACGGGCCTTTGGTCTTTTATAGAACTCGCCGTGGTATCTTTAGTTAATAAAGTTCTAGGTTTACTAGTCTACGTGATGTGGATTAATTACGAGGGCCTACATAGTGGTCTATTGCAGGAGTATGTCTTCAACGACTTTGATAACGATATTAAGTAGTGGATTTTCTTCCAAATTTTTCACGTGTAGCGGCCTGAACTAGCTGTTTGAAAAACTAATTACCATTCAGCCGGTCAACTCAAATAAAATGGGCTCTGTTATCGCTAAATTAGCTTCTCACTTGTCACAATGTAGGGGCTTCCTTACAATATGACCCTACTTTCCAAATATTAAGTTTCAAAACTTTCTCCTTCCCGAATCTCTCTGCTGGAGCGGTTACAGATAATATTGGTGTCGACTTAATTTCCGAAGAAGCTATATTGATGGAGTAACGTTAAATCTGACATTGATCATACTGTAAGGGATTTCATGCCTCAATTGGCAGAGTTACTGCGAATTTATTCCACTTGTATAAATATGAAAGTTCCACAGTGCAAGTCTCTCGTTCAAAGGAGAGTAAATTACAACGAACAAGAAAATAAATAGGGCTGGAGCTTCTGGTATCAGTATGTTACGTAAGAGGTATTTTGATAGTACAGATGGTAACTTGCAGTAATGACGGGAAGGTTGGTTTCATTTTGAAAGCCATTGTGACTGCTACTCGATGTCCTGACAGTAGTTAACAAAAATGAAACTAAAAGAAAAACTATAACACAGTAGAGTAGTTTTTGTTGATTCCATTGTCCTTAATAACTTCAACGCCCCTACTTGCAAAGACTTTATTAACTTCCAAAGCACACAATCCTCTTCTTTGGCCCACTCTTTGTCATTTTCAACTTTTAATGCAGAGAAAGAGTCCAAACTCCCCGTTACTGTAAATATCACGCGGTAGTATCGCTCATATATTTCGATGGGGTTAAGGTCCGGTGACTGTGCAGATAAATCCACCACAGTGACGTCCTCAGAAAACTATCCCTTAATATGCTGAGACTCATGGATTGCGGCAATACTTGGCTGAAACTCGCAATAAAATCCATGTTAAATGGCCGCAAAATCTGTTAAATTATTCTATGAAGTCTTATAGTAGCATGCGGATACGTGCCTTACATTCAAATAGACAAGTGAACAAGTGTCAAAGTAAGAGAAACAAGCCCAAATCATTACTGAGCCGTGGCCTTTTTGAAAACTAGACAATAGCCTCTCTTTCTTACGAATATCGGGCCAATAATACTTAAAACCGCCTGGGCCATCTAAATTAAACTTTTTCATCTAAAAATTTCTTCTTTCATTCGTCAAGGCTTTTTTGTCAATCAACCACATATACTCTGTACAATTTGGTGGAATGATTGGAAAATGATGGGTGAATATGATAAGGGGGCTTCGACGTGGCTGTGATCCACAACTGGAAGCAAGTCACGCTGTCACGTCTGCATCTCGGTTGCATTTGCATCCGCCGGACTGTAAGCCACTCGAGATATGGCCACGTTGGCAGCTTACCGTTGCTCAAGGACTTGATGTGCGATCAGAACCCGTCGGACAGGTCTATATAACCGACAACTTGGAAACCTTTGGCACAACTTCTGGTCCCTCAAGTCGTCGCTTGTTCTCATCCCTCGAACCAGCTCCGGACGAATCACCGTCTAGGCCGACCTTCACACACAACACAACATTCTCCCGCAATGTCGCATGCCGACTCTTCCTCTTCTGCACAATCCGACGCTTCCAGGCTCCTTACGCTGGAAAACAAAGTTACCGGTATCGAAGGCAAGCTCTCCGAAATCGTCAATCTCCTTACGCCTGAGTCTGGATCTGGTGCTCCCGCCGCTGCTGCCGCGCCGCTGCCGCTGCTGCCGCCGGGCCGTCTGGTGCCGCAGAGCCTACGTCAAATCTTCCTGTCAAGCCCTCAGCCGCCGCTGAGGCCTTCAAAGTGGGGCAACTGCAGTTTTCACTGCCGCCACCTACCGCTGAACACGTCGGGGAAGCCTTCGCCGCCCGACGAGCTTACGCCGCCACCGGTAAGCTCAACAAGTTCGGGAAGCCGTCTACTGTCGCACCGTTTCCCGCGAATCGGTTCATACCGGAACCGGAGGGACTTTTCGGAAGGATCAAGTCTGCCGACCAGAGGGACGGGTGGGAAGCTGAGGTCCTTTGGAATATCGGGACAACTGCGAGAACGCCCTCGCCTGTGCCCATCAAGTTACGGAAGCCCTGGTTGCAAAAGACATCGACGCGGCAACTGAAGCCTTCTCCGTGCTGCATCATTTCCTCTCCGCTTCTTACAATCGTGTCCTCGAACGTGTCGACTTCTTCGCCGACTCCCTCGAATCTGGAAAATCCGAAGCAATCCTGCTTCAGAAGTATTTGCGCGAGGACGACTTCCCGTATTCGTCCGAGCTCTACCGCTCGACGAAGCAAAAGTTTGCCGAGCTCCGCTCCCAAGCCTACGCCAAGGAATTCAATAAGCAGCAAGCTGCTTCGGGAGGTCGTCGTCAAAACAACCGAGGAGCTCAAAGGAACCCCGCCGCCGCTGACAAGCCGAATCGCAAGTAAAGCGACCGCCGTCGCGGTCTTTTCTCTGTGGTATGACTCACGTCCTATGGCGCAACACTCAGCGCGCAGCTCCTTTCTGGTCCAAAACCCTTCATTCTTCAACTTCCTTTTACGTGCGCTTCGTTTCGGAGTGTACGAAACCCCCCTCACTACTTCCCTTTCCCACACGAAATTCGTTCTCCCTCAGATTCCGGTCGACCCCTCCGACCGGGAATTCTTCGACACCGCAATCAAAGATGCCCTACACCGTCGTACTTACGAAGAGGTACCGGCCGCTACCGCTCTCGCCCTTCACGAACAAGGCTACCCAATTTCGAATGCCTTTGTGACAGTGTCGGGCGAAAAGCAACGGCTGGTCGTGAACTTGTCGCGACAGTCCACCCTGTTCCGGGACATACCCGTCAAGATGGAAACTCTAGAGGCATTTGCTCTAGAACTCAACCAGAACGACTGGATGTTCTCGTTCGACATCGCAAAAGGATATCATCACTTTCGACTGCACCCGGATATCCGCAATTGGTTTCTGTTCAAGGTGGACAATCGATATTTTCGATGCATCGCTTTACCTTTTGGTTGGAAGCTCTCTCCAGCCTACTTTATCAAGTTCATGCGTCCTATGGTCCAGTACGCTCGGCAGCATCTAAGACTGCGAATCCACCCGTACATGGACGACTTCCTAGTCGCAGTAAGGCGTCGGTCACGACTCCGAAAAGCCCGTCTGCAAATCGATCGCCTTCTACGGGCGTGTGGACTTCTGCGCAAGGAAGAAAAGGGGAATTGGGAGGGCTCGCAACGCATAGAGCACCTGGGGTTTGTCCTGGACTCAACTCGGATGGTTTTTGGGGTCTCAGCACGTCGTATGGAAAAACTGCGGGGCATCTCGCAGCAATTATTACGCCAGGCCCGACGGAACCGCCGGCTAGTCGACGTCCAACTATTACGCCACTTCGCCGGAGTGGCCATATCATGCTCCCTCGCAATGCCACTCGCCCGGTTCTACACTCGTTCCCTGTACGACTCTCTCAAGAACACGACCAACTCGGGCAAGCGCGTTCGACTACTACACGCCGCAATCCGGGATCTCAAGCACTGGCGGGATCTGAGCATTCACAAGCCAGAGAGGCCCATGTCAGCCCCATCCCCTACACTAGCGTTACACTCCGACGCCTCCACGTCAATAGGCCAAGGGGGAACACTGGGTTCGGACCTCCGTCCAGGGGTCCAGGGAGATTGGGAAGCACGGGGCCTGTGGGATCCCCTTCTCCGAGTCAAGCCAATCACCTTCCTCGAGCTCCGGGCAGTAACGGACAACATACGGTCGTTCGCCAAGATGCTGGCCTCCGGCACGCACCTTCGGATCTGGGAGGACAACCAAGCCGTGGTGTCCATTCTGAACGCAATGACTACGAAATCTCGGCCGTTGATGCAAGAACTCCGAGTGTTACACCGTTTGTTGACTCGTTTAGGAATCTCGATCGAGTCACGCTACTTACCATCGGCGGTCAATCGCTTCGCAGACCGCCTCTCGAGATTGCACACGTTGGACGACTGGAGAATCAATACGACCACCATTCGGCCGCTCCTCCAGAACTTCCCGCCTACAGTGGATCGCTTCGCGGACAATCAGAACAAGGTATGCCCTCGTTTCAACAGCGAATTCGCGTGTCCTGGCTCCCTAGGAATAGACGCTTTGAAACAAGATTGGCGCTCGGACATCAACTTTTGGAACCCGCCGCTCAAACTGATACCGCTGGTGGTCGCGAAAATCTGTCAGGAACTAGCCCGGGGAATACTGGTCACCCCGCATTGGCCCGCACAGCAATGGTACACGCAATTGCGCCGCTTTGCTCGACCGCACATTTTCGACGCAGACAACCTCTACCTGCCCCCGATCTGGGCTCCGGAAGCCATGCCTTCGCCTCCGTGGAAAATCGCCGTCTGGAAAATCTCGCAGAAGAAGCAGCCACTCTCCCGTTAGCTGTCACGCTGCAACAGTCTGTTCTTTCTACGGCTGGGTATGGTGGAACGGATGGGGAAGGGTAATTGCGCAATTGATGCATAGGGCTAGGGCGCCAAACACTTGGCGTTCGAATGAGATCTTATGGAAAAAATGGAATTTATTTTGTTCTAAGGATGGTATTGATCCACTATCAGGGAACGAAAGTGCTATTCTCCGCTATCTGGGATGGTTATACAACGAGGGTAACATTAGCGCGGCATCGGTTCGTAACTATCTATCAGCCGTCACAACAGCTCACTCACGGGTTGGTCGCTCCCTGGTGCTTACACCTCTTATCCAGCTAGCAATTGATGCCTATCAACAGAGTGACCGTGATCGCAAGTTGGCCACGGATCCTGCAGGTACAATGGAACGACGAGCATTGCCCAGCTCGGTGGCTCGCAAGATATTCGCTGCTGCAATCCTTGCTGCAGATTCGGACTTGGAATTTCTTCGTAACGCCTCCGCTGTCTTGGTCAGCTACGTGTTCTTCGAACGAGGAGAGGCGGGTGTCTCATTACAACTACGCAACATTACGGTTGCTCGGGATGCAATCAACATCGCCATCGCACTCCGGAAAAACCAACAACGCGTGGCCCACACCCTCTCCTACACACGCAATTCCAACTTCGACTCAAGTGTCATTTTTGGTACAACGGTATGATGCAATTCGCCGCAACAATCGCTCGGGTAGCAAATACTATTGGGCCCTACCGGGAACGCGCTTGTCCACTAGCGCACGGACGATGACATTATGGCTCAAGTTCTGTCTCACACGTATTCAAGTTTCTCCGCCTCCACAAGTCGCATGGACCTCTCATTCGCTCAGGATGGGCGCTGCTTCGGAATGTGCGGCCATTGGAGTTCAAGAATATCGCATCTTGATTTGGGGTGACTGGTCGGCTGGACAGACGTTTCGCCAGTCTTATTTGGATGCACGGGTGTTGCAATGTGATGATTCGTACTTCTTCTTCGGTCACTTGCTGTGACCTCACTCTCGTTATCACGTACCTCTGGTACATTTGGTTTTCTCTATTGTTTTAAATTCGGTGGAATGATTGGAAAATGATGGGTGAATATGATAAGGGGGCTTCGACGTGGCTGTGATCCACAACTGGAAGCAAGTCACGCTGTCACGTCTGCATCTCGGTTGCATTTGCATCCGCCGGACTGTAAGCCACTCGAGATATGGCCACGTTGGCAGCTTACCGTTGCTCAAGGACTTGATGTGCGATCAGAACCCGTCGGACAGGTCTATATAACCGACAACTTGGAAACCTTTGGCACAACTTCTGGTCCCTCAAGTCGTCGCTTGTTCTCCCGCCTCCCTCCCTCCACTCATCCTTCATGGCCCAATCACAAGCCGTCTTTTGTTCTTGATTTATGATTTATGATGATTTATGATGTTATGATTTTATGGATTCAAGTGTCACGCAAACGCAGCAACGGTGGAAGTTTGATTTGGTTCTGGTCAGAGGATCAACACGCATAATGGTCACGGGCGTATGACCGCGCTACTCTCCTTACAACTCTTGCGACGCGAACACACCAAATCTAAAGAGTTTACCCAAGCGTACGCATGATGGAACGAATGGAACCGGACAAGGATCTCAGCGTCTGGGGAGACACGCCGATCACCTCATCCAATTCCACCATTCCATTACTCCCGGTCATTTTTCTCAGTCCACAGCTCACCTGCCCTCTCGCCGGAATATCCTCTCGCCTACGTGTGCCTCCCCAGGCCGGCCATTGCTGGCAGCGTACGTGCACTCAAGACAAGTAAGGTTGGCACCAAACGGAAGCTGTCACACTACACCCCTTTGGGGTACCATCCCCGGAAGAAGCCCCGCGCCCATAGCCGCTGTACAGCAGCATCCGGAGATTCGAGTGATCAAGCATTTTTAACCCTGCCTTCACCAGTTCTGTCTCGAGCAAACGTTCAACACGAAGGTTCAAATCAATCCCAACTACTGGAGCAAGTAAGCTGCATAAGTTATCCCTGTTTGCTGTAATGCGTACTTATTTAGTTATCCCTGTTGCTGTTAGCTATTTGCTTGATTAAATTGTTATGTGTTTCTCTATTGTTTAAATTCACAGTACAACACGCACTGTAAGACCGCACTCTACAGTACTATACTGCACACAGGGTTTCGCAAAAAATTTAACGCCATTCAACGGCGTGAGCTGTGTTGGCGCGCGGTTACTTATTACTGTTCTCGCCTCTACTGAGCTCGCAAACCTACCGACCAGCGTTTTCATTCTAGAGAAGTACCGCGAAGTTGACTGCCGTCCGCTTCATCGCTGAGGCGCCCATCCTGACCCTTTTCTTGCAACAAAGGAAACCAAACTTTAATAATTAAGCACTTTGATTTACCGCATCGATCGCTGCCATGCAGAATGCTTTGAGCCAAGGCAAGGTCTCAAAACAATCTGGAGTTGAGGCTCGTTCTCTCGACTCGTTTCCCTTCTAACCTTCTTCGTGCACTATTTTCTTTCAAATATATCCTTCTCCTGATAAATCTCTCAACTTCGCGCCTTTCACGACATAGCAGATCTAAGTTTAGCAATTCAATATGGCACAGTAATTAGTCGCGTCGTACCGGCTGAAGAAAGCGCAAGATATTCCGAATGATCACAGCCGCATCGATCAAAGGAAACTTTACCGACAAGTTACTACAAGCCGCAAAGTATACCTCGCAAACTTTTCAAACGAAAACGAGGACGACAAAAACATCTTGGCCCCTGCGAGTGTTTGGGATGCCCTGAAGGCAAAGAAGTGGCCTACTTTCTCTGAGATCTCCTCCCGACCCCGCATATAACGTTCGATGGGACGTTGTTCATTCTTCTAGTTGCCGGTTCTGTCTTCATCTTTCGGTCGCAAAGCTATTCTCTTTTGACAAGGTATTTACGAATAGACTTTTTCTGTCGGTGTCAGAGAATAATGACGAGCGCATTTCAATCATAAAATAGCTATGTTATTTCATCGTTTGTAAGGTCTTCTTTGTTCCATCTGTTATCTGCAAGTACAAGGTTATCAACAATGCCCTTAGATACACGTTAGGGGGACCGCAAAGTAGTTTTCAGCCCAAATGACTCCAACGAGAGCTCTATACCGCCAGAATTTACTATGACTCACGCCGAGCCCCAATCTCAGCTAAAAATGGTCACACAGTCCCCGGCAATCTACAAACACACCTTCCAGTTAGGTCTCTCCCGCGATCCTGCTACAGGCGTTCAGAAACAACCGACCTACCGCCAAATTTCCGCAAGGCCCCTAACAGTCTCTATCAGCTTCCGGAAACCCTATAGCGTCAAAATAGCATGGAAAAAGAGGCGGAGACGTCGCTTTTCAGGCAAATTACATCCAGCATATGTTCAAGGACATGAAGTTCTCCTCCGATATTTCGAAAGAAATTCATGAAGACCTCAAGCTTTGGGAAGAATTTCCCGCCAGTACGGCCTTTCCCCCGCCCAGAAGGCTTAATTCTTCATCTACTGCTTTGACGGCGCAGCCGGAAGTTCTTCTTCGAAAAATGTAGCGAGTCGATGTCGTACCGTGAGATGGTTACCTTCATACTCAACGAATACGTCAGTGACGTAAGGAAACTTCAAGTCGAGGGTACATTGGAGACTCCTTGTCTTCGTATTTTCATGCGAGAGAGGGAGATTGTTGATTTATCCCTTGAATTGCCTAAGCTGGTCGAGCACACAAATGAACTGGTACCGCAATTTTGTTCCAATTTTCACACTGATGCTTACAAGATCGACTAACGCCGCAAAGTAGCTACAGAGTTCCAGTCCTGGTCCCGTGTTCAATTCAAAGCATCACCTCGCATGTATTCTCTTGCAATAAGTTCGCAAAGACTTTGCTCAAACCCATCCATAATTTTCGTCAGCTTGAGCTTCTTACTGGCATGCAAGATCCAGGAGGCGATGTTATGACAGTCATCGTCGCAGGGGAAGAAGAACATGCTACACATTTCACGCGCTACTTCAGAATACAACGTAAAAGTCACCGTCATCCTAACCGCCTGAAGAGGTCCAAACGGAAGCACCATTTGGGACATCGTGATAGGCGAGGTCCGCCTCTCAAATCAAATTCATCCACCGCCAACAGCAAGTCGCGTTACCGCGATTTCTGGAAATGAGGTTCTCAAGGCTGGACTCTCGAGCATCCATGGGCGCCAGTTTAAGTCGCATCATTTGCAAATAATCGCTTTCAGCGAGGAATGTCCTTAGAGCACATTCTCGCCGATTTCATCAAAGTTAAGGAAGGCGTGGGCCACAATGAAGCAGAAGATGATAAAGAGGCTGACGGGCAATTTGCAAACGAGAAAATAGAATTGGACGCTCTATACCAGCTCTTGTGTGACGAAGGTGACGAATTTATCGATAGTTTCGACGTCTCCACACACTTCTTGGAGTCTCAAGAGCCAGTGAAAGAAGCGGAACACCACATTATCACAAACTATGTAGCAGCTTCCTAGTCTTCAAAAGACACCCCTACCCTTTCGCTTCCGACTTGGGTCACCACAGATACAGAGCTTCACCCATCTCCGACTCATTATTTAGACGAAGACTCGCAGATCTTCATGATGGAAACTTTCGTTGGAGAATTGAGTAAACAAGTCCAAAGTCGCCGCCCGCTTGGCATTGCAGCTGAAATTGGTGCCTCGAAATCCTTCTTCGGTCACAAATAACTGAATAGGATAATGACCGCTCTCAGTATCCATAAACGGAAGATACTCCCTTCCCAGAACACATTTCGCTTCGCCGACGACTCCTATAAATCACTCGGATGCATCTCCTTGCCTTTACAGACCCCTCATAGTGTCGCTCGCGTCCTGGCTAGCACTTCCAACGTTAATTCCGATTTCCCGCCCTCTTGGATATGGAAGTCATGGATAGGTAGTCCTTGACCTCTTGCACTGTTTCTAACCGGTTCGTTCATCGTACACTGCATACCTTTGCTGATGAATGGGTTGCATACATGGAACAATGGGCTACTCTAATGACAAGATCTGCGAGCAATCACCTTTACGTCCCTTTTCGGTCCTACACCCGAGTGTTCTTCACCAAGACGCAACTTACAGCGATCCAACGCCAGCTCTTCGACCCCACATAGAAACAATTGGTCAAACTCATCTCCCGCTCACGCCCTGAAGAGGCGACTCTCGAAATATTAAGAAAGTTTGAATATGCATCTAAATGCTGCGACCCTGCCAAAGAATTCAGCATGCTCCCACTCGCTTCCGCGTCTCTTTTGGTGCTGAATAATCCAAGTTCAGCCAGAGGATCCTGTTGTACATCATGTCGATTCTTCTATAATGTGTCCACGGAAAATATATGGCAGAATTTCATCCAATGTTTGGCGAGCATCCATACCGGGCTACCAAACCAGATTTTTGCTGACAGAAGCTCTGCCTTCGGCCCGAAGTTCATCCACTACGCAAGGGTTGCGGACGTGTAAGTCAGCTGAACAAGTTTCGAAAGCTCACTAAATCATCTGCATCGGAGAACGGTACCAAGATCCGCTTCGCACGACTTCCGTAATATCATGGCAGAGATCCCAAAGTCGACAAAGGTCTGGACTTCCATATGCAGTGAAGGCCATGAACGACACCCTTGGACCCGAAAGATTAGTGCTGTCGGCGTTATTATTTGTATAATTTCGTCACATTCGCAGCACTTCAGAGCATCACCAAATTCATCAGACTGCACAAGAAAGAGTCGACATTGCCACCCTGCCGAGAGGAAAAATGGCAAAAAACATGGTCACCTTGTATCTGAAGCGTGCTCTCAAGCACGCGGTGCACCCAGCCAGCGACAAAGTGTTAGTTTGGCTCGGTAAGGTCGTTTCGAACCGCATTGGTTTCACGCCGTAATTGGGGCAAGCAGGTACTGTACACAGTACTGTGCAATTGAGCCTATAAGGATTGCATTTGATGCAGTTATGAACATTGATGGCTAAACGTCAGCCAATTATCTAGTGAAACGGCACCACAGGCCTCCCGTCAGTGGACACTTCCCCTCATCAAGTCTCCTCTCCACCCTAACAATGCTTCCAACCTTATCCGCACCCCGTCATGGTCGCCCTCTGCGAAAACCAGTCAGCCGTAGTCTTCCCGCCCCTTTCCGCAACTCTTGACTTCACCTCCGCAAAGAAGAACAACAAACTCTTCCCACCTCACCTTCCTCAGCCCTATATCAATCTAATCTCAACCCCCAGAATGAACCAGAGTTTATCGTTACCACAAACACAGCTGTGAGAACTACCTCAATCCGCCGCTTCACTACACCCCTGCAGCTCGCCTCATCGTTTCCCACACTTGCCGCAACAAATCCCAAACTTTAGTAACACCCTCTACCGGCAAGCAACATCAGACTGAAGCGCCCGTTTCTAAGCGAACCTCCAGAGCATATCTACAAATCATCTCCCTATCGTGACAGAATCGCCTCCCTCCACAACATTGCAAGACCCACAATTTACGCCACATTGTTTCCCCCGGCCGCCAGAGCCGCAGACCCGTGACGAATCCCTCACCCCATCCATCCTTTCCGCGAAGGTACTCTGCTCGGGGAAAGGCGAATGTTTCTTTCGGGTAGAGAGTCGCTCTTTGGGTGGTCTTCTTGAGTGATTCACATTAATCGACTCTCCCATCATGCAAAGCAACCCAACTTGTTCAATCGCATGTCAAATGATGTGCATATACTACTGAAATATACTTGTGTACTGCACAGTAGTACTGACGAGCATACATATAATTGTGAAAGTTAGATTTTCTACTGTGAAACCCGTTCTTATTTCATAGAACGGGGTGGTCGCATTACAAAATCATACAGGGATTACGGCTAGCTTGTGTTGAAGGCTAACCCTCTCCTTGAGACGGCGTGCGAGCGAGGAGAGCGACTGCAATGCTAGACCGCATAGCAAGACTAGCCTTCGTAACAGCTGAGTCTTGATAGCAGAGTAACGACAGGCACAGTAAAACGACATCCGATTGGCGTGCTCGTCGAAGACACGACGAGAATGACGACAACAAATGCGATCGGGACGAAATGCGATTGGAGGTAGAGGGCCGAGTCGGCATTCTCAGGAAGGAGGAGTGCATCACACAACCATCCGCTGGCACGTCTTCAATTCAGTTGCATCAGCAAACTAAGCAGCGCCAGAGGCGATGTCAGCTGGGTTTCGGATGGTAGCAGAGGCATACGTGGAGCGTACCGTAATATCGTATGCATTCGGCTTGTCCCGGGGCGAACTATGGACGGGAGGGGGGGGCTGGTTATGGACGTGTATATCGGCGGGGCATTTGGCGATACTTGCCAAACTTGGTGTTGGTATGCGGGACTGGCGGGCTTGAAACATGATTGGTGAAAGGGTTCCGAATGGTGTTGTGGTGATGCACAACGTGATAGCCAGGCTTGCAGATTGAGGCGTGATCACCTCAGGGGTCGGTCGGGGCACTGTAATGGTGGCAAAGGAAGGCCGGGGCTGGACGCGCTCAAGGAGGAGTGCGACGAAACGACGGAAAGAAAGGCGGGGAATGTGGCGATGAAAGGAAGGGCGAGGATGGTGAGGGCCTTTGACTCGATCCTACTGTATGCTGCAAGCCAGAGCTAGAGAGAAGCACCGAGTGAAAGAATTCAAGGTAGACCTGACGTAAGGTTCCAAAACTGAATCGTGCCTACATGTACAGTACTGTACTGTACATTAAATCATTGAGACGACTTTGATTCTGTGCTCGTGGCTGAAAATCCTCAAAGTGGTGCAATCTGACGGGAGCAACCCGGATGGTGTCCTTTATTGCCAACATCCTTGTCTGTGTTCACCGACAAGATGTCCAAACCGCGCTGCACTGGACCAAACGTCGTCACCACAAAGCCACGAACAAGAGTCGAGCAGAGATTCGCTGCGACATCAGGCGCTGTGTATGCATCCAGAATCTCAGTTTACGGCAATATCCGCGACCTCAATCTCCAATCTCCGCGACAAACAAGCACCAGTTGATGTGGTTACAGATGTAAAATAAATAAGGACAAGAGGGCGATGATGAGGAAGGGGTAGGCTGTTGACATGTGTGTTGATGAGGAGTGGGTTACATAGTGCAAGGGTCGGTGGTGATGATTGGAGGTTGCGCAATGTGCGGTGGTGGTGATGTGCGGTGATGTCGGGATATGTGGGTGAATGAAAAGTGGGTAGCCAGTTGGAGAGAGGATTGTTGCTTTCCAGTGGTGCAGGATCAGGAGCGAGGATTTTGCGTTGGTGTTGGAGAGTCGATTCGACGAGCAGTACAGTAGGTACAGTAAAGATTGTGTTGCATGACCCTTGCCGACTAGTGTACCGATGTGGCAGCAATTCTCGAGAGGAGAGCTGGGAATGTACAGTACTGTACAGGATCTGCAAAATGAGGTTTCAAGTGCTTTGCATCCCCCGCGCTATTGACGCATGAAACAAACCATTTCGACGGGGAGAATTTTGTGGTGGGCCGGCAGATTTCCATTTCACACGTGGTTACACCATGATATCGCTACAAAAGCAAAGGACCATTTGTACTGTACATCTCTGTTGGGGATTATAGGCAATATCGTTTTCAGGGAGTGCGGTGGCCAGAAATGGAGCCGAAAGGACCAAGGTCAGCAATGAAGAATCTTTCCATGGTGGAGAAGCCAGTTGCACTGACTCTGGTGGGGTGATTCGGGCCTGGTGGATTGATGGGACAAAATATTGCCAAATTTTGTTGGAGGCTTTGTGTGCGACAATGTACAGTGGAAAGTTTGCGCATGTCGTACCAACGGGGAGATGATGTGGTCATCCCCTTTCTACGGTTTGCAGTGGCGAGATGAATTTTTTTGACACTTATGAATATCGTGCTTGTCTCAATGATTGCTAGAGCCGTGCCTCGTGGTATCTTACGGGATACGTCCTTTATGGTGTAAATCGGCAGAGGGGTGGCATGATCAAGACGGATCTTGGGTATTGCAAAGAGCGACCAAGATTGCAGAATACTGAATTGACCTTACCGACTGAACCGTGAAGGTGTGCTATATCACTCCTCTGTTAGAACTGGATATTTTCGGTGCGCAAGCGAGCTATGGGTGAGGTATACGGTACTTACGTAATTTAGACTGCAGTCACTGATAGCACAGTTTGGAATAACTGCAGCAAGTTGGATATGGCCGATTTGCGGCAAGGATTAGCACTTGTGCGCAACGATACAACTGTAAACAGTTTGGATTGAATTGTCATCGAATTCATATATGGATGATAAACTGCTTCCAAGTGTCATTTATGAAGTACCTCTCCCATTTGGTGTCAGCCGCAAGCAACATGCCAGTAGCGAGAAGAGGTGGAGAAATGAGGAATTGCAAATCCATCCTTCTTCAAAACCGAGAGTGTCCAACAAGGTTACTGTTGTCAAGATCGCTGAACTGATCCAGTCGAGAGCCTAACCGGACTATCTGGCTCTAGGTGTACAGTATACTCAAAAGAGTCAGTGCAGTTACCGAACGGTACAGAACAGTACAGTGTAGTATCTACCGCATCGGCGCACGTCATGGCCCAAAGGAATTAACAAAAATGACACCATACTGTCCCACGAGCGCGTTAGATAGGAATCAAATGGACAAACGACACTTGGCAAAGTCATGTACAGTACTGTACAATCGCACCTATGCCTTGCTGTAGCAATTTTGATCTATGGCTGAATTTTCGGCTTGGCGTGCACTGACAACTTGAAAACGAATAGAGCCTAATTGGTTTGCACACGAAGAAAAGTTGCAACCGGTTTACAAGAGAACACTGAAAACCTGATTGGAGCAACTAATTTATAAACAAACTAATAAGAATATCATATGTGTAAGTTTAGGATTCCAGCCGCAAGCTTACCGATGGCTACAGTATGTAGTAGAATCGGTTGTACCTTGAGCTTTCAGAACCTGCAGTTGCTGTTTCAAAAGAATATGCCGTACCGTATTGCACGATTCTGTAAAGGGGCTGGCCGGGTACAGTACTGTAAATTGTGTGAAGAGTACAGTACTGTACGTTAGCTTACGACAATGTACTTACAAAGGGCGGGGACACTGTATCAAAATAATTTACAGCATGATGCGCGGTCACTGGTCAGTGGCTGAGAGAATGACAATATTGTAAATAAAATAGGGGCATGGGATGTAGATGCATTCTGAAAGGTGACATTCCCGCATCTGGATTAACCTGTGCCACATGTACTCGAAGATCAAAGCATGACCTGGAAAAACCCATCAACAAATTGGGAGGCAAGGGGTCATATTTTTTCGCTATCCACACTTTTCGGCAAAGCGTTAAAAAACAAGCAACTGTCTGGCGACGCGACTCGAGATTTCACAAGCCAAACTTTGTATCAGTTTGGTAGTGTACAGTACAATGTCATGTCCCAAACGAAAAGACTGGCGCAATTACGAATAATTTACCGGATGAGAAAAAGCCAAGAATGATAAAGCGTTGTAAACATTCAACAAGTGGCGGGACGCAAAAGGAGCAATCCGAGCAACAACGGGTCGAAAGAGCCACAAACCTGGTCATCATCCCACTTGCCACGCAAGCCCGTGCAGAAAAAAACCCTCTTGCATCTGCTGACGATCGAAAACACGGTAGCATGCCATGTTGAATGGAATTGGAACATAGGCTTCCAACATTCAGCACCAACCCCGTCTACCAACGAATGCAACTCTTCTTGTAAAACACAACCCCAACTTGCATCGACACAGCGCATCCACAGTTGACAACACTCGATTCTTCCCATGTGCCAGAGAACATACAACTGGAATCCAGCGGCGCGTGATGGCAATGCGACGAGACCACAAGTCTGAGACACGAAGGAAGGGTTTGGATTGGGGTTTGTGTCGAATAGGGCCAAGGCGGAGGTTGGTTTGCAAAAGCTGCAAGCAAGTTGCACGCTTTTCATTGTACGGTGCATGTGTCATATGCTGTTCACTATGGTCCTCCCACGTACACCCTAACGGTTCAAGGACAGTGATCGATTGCTGAGCGAAAGCCGTCAGTCACCGACATACAAGGTGTGTGTATCTGAATTGGTCTGTAAACAGATTTTTAATTTTTTTTCAAAAGTTTTGGTTTGACGGGCTTGTTGCTACTTTTTTTTCGAAACTGAAACTTTGATGTGGCACATGACCTTACACTTTTCCATTCCGCACCGAATGCACCCATACAGTACAATACTGTACAGTTACAATAGAGTGAAATTGTAAACAGTAAATCCAGATATGTACCGTCACTCGATTGTATCCACAGCCACAGTGTACAAAAGTATCAGCTCTAGCCTGAATAAGAGGGGGTAGCGTGGCACCGTTTCGCATTGCCACCATGGCATTCCTGGTGCAACAAATGAACCAATATTTTTTTTTCTGCCAATAAAACACAGCCCGAATGACTCTTTCATTCTCCTTTATTTTTGTTCTCACAAGGGCCCGAATCCCCTCCGCACCTTTCTGCTCCCCCAAATCTGTCATCATCAAACCGCCTGCTGGCTACACGCGCTTGCGGAAATTTTCTAGCATTGTGTGCCGCCACTTTCATTGCCTCTCTCCTCTTGTACTGTACACTCTTTGTTTCTTTCGCTATGACCACATGCGCACTTTGAAACAAAATGTTGATGCGAAAAACAAGTGATAAAAATCTGTGTTTACCTGACTGCTCGGTAATTCAGCCGACCAGAGTAATTTTCTACAATTGCATAACTGCTCTGTTGCTCTGACCACATTGACATACTGCTCTTATCAACTCTCAATCCCTCAATCTTACCCCTATCCGATTCCCCTTCTCCACACACTCCACAGTCCCAAGCTTCACAAACTGACCTTTTTTTTTTTATTTTACTTTCCCTTCCCCACCCCGGCCCCCTATCATTCCCTAACATCGTTCCATTCCCCATTCACCAAACACATCCACAATCACCACACCCCCTCCATCTCCACACCCTCTCCACACCCGCAAACTAACTACCCCTCCCCGTTCCCTATTCCCTACCTTACCTACCCCCCGCCCCCTCAAAATTCACTTTCATTCATACCCCATTCACATCCCCGCCTTACCGCTTCCACTTCCATCCACCCACCCCACTCTCTCCCTTACCCTTACCCATCCTCCCTTTACATTTCCCCTACCTACCGCCCCCATGTCCCCAATATCCTCAACCCCCCTATTCCTCTTTCTCCTCCTGCTCCTCCAACCCCTCCCCTCTTCGCCATCCAGAGATCCGCATTAACGCCGGCGGTCTCGCCATCTCCGACTATTTAGCAGATCCCATCGCATACGTCCTCGGTTTGGACAAGACCTATGCCGGTCCTAAGATCCCAGGTCTCGGTGTAGGTGCTTCTCATCGATGGGGTGGATTCGAGGGCTTTTCCTATGACTTGCCTACTGGTAATGGCCTCTTTGATGTTCAGTTGATCTTTGCTGAGATTTACCCCGGGACAATGGCACAGGGTGCCCGTGTTTTTAATGTCTTAATCGAGGATGATGTCGTCCTCCCGCAGTTGGATGTGTTCAGCGAGGTGGGAGAGAATACCGAATTGATCAAGCTGGTCAACGCTGTCAACGTCACTGATCAGAAGCTCACCATCTCGTTTTCTCAGGGTGGAAATAATAATCCCATGGTGTCTGGATTGGTTATACGGAGGGCCGACGGGGGCGATATACCGTATGTACAAAGTGTCACGGGGGAGGGCGTGGGTCAGGGTTCCCAGTTTGATGACAAGGTTTACGATCATCAGGCCCATGCAGTCGCGGGTGGGCCCTACACCGAGACCGATTATAACAATGATGGTGAGGTTGTTTTAGAGGTAGATGGTACCAATTCCCATTCGCATTACAATAATCCTGAGACTGAGGAATCAGGATTCATTGTGTCATACTCGTGGAAAGTCAATGGTGCTCAAATTTCAAACAAGTCAAAGTTTACCGCCCTGTTTCCGGTCGGTGTTACAACCCTGGAGCTTACCGTCATAGATCAAACGGGCGATGAGGCAACGCGACGACAGAGGTCAATGCGTTACCGGCCACTGCGGGTGGCGCCTATTGTTACTACAACGGCATCACCGAGTTGCCGGGAAATCCAATCAAGGCCCGAGGCCGGATGCTGGACATTCCAGCGATGATATTGATTTTGATGACGATGAGTTTCCGTATCAAAACGATAATGCAGATCCGGATAACGATGAAAACGAGGTGTGGGCGGCAAGATGCCTCACCGATTTCTCAAGCTTGGAAACAAAACGGTATGCCCTGGGTGTCGAGTATGAGGGCGGCAGGGTGGAACTCTGGGTCAATGGGGTGAAAAAGGCCAGGGCCAGCGGTCCGCAAGGACGGCCAGGGTGGCTGCAAACATCACAATGCCCATAGGCAAGGTACCGTTGCAGATTTTATATTTCCGGATGGTGCCGCAGGAACGTTGAGGTTGTTGGTGGATGGCGTGGTGGCGTCGCCCACCGTGTTGGGGTTTCAGACTTCGACAATTGTTCCCGCGATCGCGTCCATTAGCGTGAGTGTAGTGAGTGCTGGTGGGGGCGGGCAATTGCAAATTAAGGGTACGGGATTCTTCAATACACCCCAGTGAAGATTGGGGATGCGATGCCCACGTTTACAACCGTGTCGGCGACGGAGATTGTAGTAGGAAGCATTCCATCACAGGAAGAGGCGGGAGGAAGTAGTGTAGACGTCACGGTAACGAACAATGCAGGGGTGTCCAATTCACTGACACTGCAATATTCAGACGCGGAGGATGTAGTGAATGGGGTAGCGTGGGAGGAAACTTACCTCATGTCGGAATCGAGGGACAAGTTTCCACTCAAGCAAGTCACGACGATTGCCATCGGTCCTGATTCGTTTTACGTGGGGTCAGTGTCCGGCTTTGTAACCAAGTTCAGCGCTGGAAAAAACCTGCAAGTTAGGAACCTCTGCACGGGCCCAAACATGGGGGAAAGTCGGGCCATCCTAGGGCTTGCCTTTAACTACAAGTCACCCGTGAATCGAGTGTATGTAACAACCAATACGCTGTATTTCGCCATGGGCGGGCCGCTCAAAGACACGGTAGATGGGTGGGCCAACGGTAAGGTGGAGAGCTTGACCAGTGGCTGCGGTTGCTTGTGCAGGGAGCGGACGGTGGTGTCCGGTTTACCGGTCTCCAACCATGACCACGGGGTGAATTCGTTAGAATTTTTGCCCAACGGGGATTTACTGATTGCTGTTGGGGGTTCAACAAACGCCGGGCACAACACTGACGGCAACAAGTTGGGGGGATGGCCGGAAAGCCCGTTATCTGGAGCGATTGTGGTGGCCAAGCTTTCCAAAGATGGATTTGATGGCAACGTGGTGTATGATCAATACAGGAACCCAGAAACTGCAGTGCAGATATCTGGAGATGTTGAGGTATATGCGCCAGGTTTCCGCAACTGCTTTGGGTTGACAATACGGACGAATGGAGATATATGGCGACTGACAATGGCGGGAATTTCGGGTACGGAGACGTGAGCACGGGATGTGACACCGTTGAACCGTTTTCGACCAAGCAATATGATGAGGTGAACAAAGTTGAGCGTGGGGTGTACTACGGACATCCCAATCGGAATCGCGGCGGGAACGAGTGCGTGTACGGTGCAGGGGGAGGGATTGCAAGGAAAAAGATGGTGAGTTCAACAACGGGGATTACGGAATACTCTGGGAACGTGTTTGGAGAAAACTTGAAGGAAAAGCTGATCTTGTCAAAATATGCGGCGTCTGGAACGGGATTGCTGTGGCGGGTAGATGAGAGTGACGGCGGATTCAATCCAATTCAAATGGCGGGTTACTCTGCATTAAGTGTGATTACAGGGCTTCATGGGGAATTGATCATGCCCAGGGTACAACAAGGGTTTGTGGCGGTGATGAAGCCGGTGTATCCGGTGCCGAGCGGGCCGTTTGTGATAACGTGTCTCCGAGGAGGGGATTGGCGGGGAAGAGGGTGTTTGTGTCGGGGGAAAACTTTGCGCGGGGGATGGAGATCAGGTTTGGGAGCAACGCGGCGACGAATGTGCAGGTGCGGATGGAAACGGGGCGTTTTGTATTGTGCCGGAGGGTTCCGGTCAGGTTAAGGTTGTGGTAACAGTTGACGGTGTGGCTAGTGCGGCTACGGTGGGGATTGACTTTATTTACGCATGAATAGGGGTGAAGGGCGCTATTGGGGTGGTGGGGTGGGAAGCGCTATGGAGATTTGATGCGAATCGAGCATAATTTCAAGCGAGGCGACCGTTCAAGGTGTCGTTTTGCAAATATAAATTTAGTACAGGAAGGATAGGACGCTACTTTTTTTTTCGGAAACAAAACAAAAACGAGTGCGACTTGCAACTTTACAGCACTGCACGTGTGAGACAGACAAGATAAAACAATAGGGGAGATCGCCAATGGACTGTTACACCAATGCGCCCGCAACGACACGTCAACAAGTTGGGGCAAGCAATCGTTTGAGAGAATATTTCCACGTCTCTGACTTTGTTCTTTTCTGTTTTGCCAACGGGTCTGGGGCATCGCTGTTGTTTACCCACACTGCGCACCCAAACAATCAGTGGCAAATGTCAAGCATTGACAGACACATCATGCACACACATGCACTTGACGGACATAGCATTCTGCCTGTGAGCTGTCCTACTACGTAATCGCGACATTGGCATAACATGTCCCTCTTCAACTCTTCCCGTCACAGTCAAGTGCGAATTAGCCTGAAACATCATATCGCACAAGAAATTAACGAGACGCAACGAACCCACGTACACCGATACGATTGCAAATCAATGAGCAAGATGCCGCTACCCCCAGGGACCGGGCCACCTAGGAATCGCTTAACGGTATTCTTTGTCAACTTCATTGTTTGTGCGCTTTGAGTACTACGTGGGTCATATTGTAACAGGACAGGAAGATGACACAAAATTAAAAATAAAAAGAGAAAAAGCAGTGTGCATTTTCAAAGGCTCATTGTCTGTCACTGCCTCCACCAATCCTCCCTCAAATTGCAACCTAGCTTTCACTCGCCTTGAAACTATATCCATTCTTCTTCCTCCTCTGTACATGAATCCCTTGCTACTCTCGTCATCAATCTACAATCCGCCAACCCCTCGACGTGCGGCCGTGTAAAAAAATAAAGTCAGTAACTACACAAACGCTGGTGAGCCATCCTCTGCATCCACAAATCACAAACACGCCATACACAACGACAACGACAACAATAACAACGGCAGAATCACCATCAGCACCATCAGGTCTACAAACAGTGCCTAATCACTCGCAGCCGGGCCGCCCCTCCTCGCAATATGCCTAAGAAAGTTGGAAATAACCTCACTTTCATTCACCTTTGTCTTTTCAAAATGACTCTTGACAGCCCCCACCAACTCATCTCTCGAGCAATCCTCACCACCTCCAACTCATATACACTCAAATAGCGCTTCAAACTAGCGACATTCAACTTTCCCAAATTCGCAAACGTACGTCCACCAACCGCAAAGCCATCCCTCTTCTTCTTCTTCTTCTTAATAGCCCCTCCCCCCCCTTATCCAAAGTGACGGCATATCCCTCCTAGCATCGATACGAACCACAGCACCTGGTTCCGGTGCAGCACGTTCCAAAACCTCCAACGCATTACGCTGCACGCGGACCAAAGCGCCGTCCGTAAGTTGGACTTCATGCCAGCCACGAGCGTTTGTGCAGCACGAACAAGACCGGAACGGCCGATAAGGTCCCATTTGGTGCGGTTGTTTCCAGTGATTCGGACTAGAGAACCGCGTGGGAGGACGGCATCGGTGTGGGAGTGGGAACGAGGACGGGGTTTGTGGGATGGGGAGGCGTGGACGGAAGGGAGGGCGGGGAGTGGTGGGGAGTGATTGGGGGGTGGGGTGTTGTTGTTGCGGTGGTGTTGGTGGTGGTGTTGGGGGGGGTTAGGGTTAGGGGCGGAGGAGGGAGGGGTGGATTGGAGTGCGGGTAAGGGTGGGGGGGTAGGGGGGAAGGAGGTGGGTGTGGGATTGGGGGTTGTTTTGGGGTGGGGGTTTGAGGTGTCATCGCATGGTATGGGGTGTGGGGTGTGGGGTGTGGAGGGGGGAGGAAGTTGGGAAGCAGGAGAAGGGTGGATTTTGAGTTTTTGTCAAGGAAAGGTGAGTATTGGAAAGGATGGGGATGTTGTGATTTGTTGTGTTGTGTTGATGTAGGTGGGGAGAGGGAAGGGCAGGGCAGGGCAGGGCAGGGTAGGGTGGAAAGATAAGGGAAAGACCAGATGGCAGAAATGCAATGTAAGATGGGGGAGGGGAGGGGAGAGGAGAGGGTAGAGGGGGGGGGAGAGGGTGTCGACATTTTTTTTATACAGTATGTTTGCAATGGTTGGGTGTGTGATGTGATGTGTGAGATTTGCACAGGTTTCGTGCTGTGACACTAGATGCCATTCTGTGGCAATTTTATCATTTTTTTTTTCTTTCGTCTTTTTATTTTGACCCTACCTCCAGCGCAGCATGCATCATCACTGCATGTCGCCTATTTTATTTAAACAAATCTCCCAGATCCTTTATTTGAATTTTCTTCTTTTTTTTCATCTTTATCAATTTTTTTGATCCCTATCATTCGTCATGTCACAAGATATTATCATATATCTGCACTATTTTACTCGACCAGAGATTTGATTCTCAAATACTTTTTCAAGGACCGTTTCTGCTATCGTGACAGACATGTACAGTACAAAAAGTACCCGTCACGATGTGATGGCCGTGCCCAACAAAGTATGAAAATGCTGCAATCAGTGAAAAAAGCTCAACTAGAATTTCTGCAATCCAGATGCCTACAAATTATTTTCCCAATTATTTTTAAATTTTTCCATGTTGAATACTCAATCCAAAACAACATCGTGTCTTGTCTTCCTCGTTTGCCGCTCATTGCCAACCTCCCGATATCTTTTCACCACGCCCTTAGATAGCTGCGTGGCCACAAGACTTGACACAGTAATCGCAACTCACTCCCTAGCCCACTCCTCCCCCCACTCCCCTGCTCTCAAGCATTAAGACTTTGCATTATGCCCAAAGGACCAAAGCACAAGGAGTCCCCGATATCGCCACCCGATAATGCATGACACCCCTCCTCCCCCACTCGCCGCTGAATCGATCATAAACCAGAAAAGGAGAAAAAACGAGTGAATACCATACAGTATAGTAGAGTAAAGTACCGTACAGTACAGGAGAGATATTCAGCAAATTACTTGACATTCACAAATTGTGTACTAGAAGAATATACTATACCTGTACTGTACTGTACTGTACTGTACTGTACTGTACTTTACTGTAGCGTTTCCTCATCCTGATTCGATGACCAAAGGCCTCATGGTTGCCGTGTTGCATCCTTGTGCATCGGTGTCACATTCTAACCAACCCTCTCTCCACCCACTCCCTTGGTCACACCCCGGTCCAATAATGTTGCTTTACTGTACAACTCATCCTCCTCATGCTGCCGCCAGTATTACCGCTCCCCATTCACCCCTCTTTCAACCATCTAGAAAAAAAACCAACTGCCGCCCTTTTTCCCACAAACCGTATGGTATTGGACTGTATGGTACAGTATTGTACACCATATTGTACACAACGATACCGTGTACAGTATCGTACTGTGGTGTACCGTACAGTACCGTACAGTACTGTACGGTACAATACCAGTTGACGTTAAACGGTACAGTAAGTACTCCAACCGAACCTGTTGTGCTGTACTGATTACTGTATTCACAATACCATACTGTACTGTACACTTGTGGACTGTACAGTACAGTACGGTAGATTATCAACAGTTTGAGGTTGTGAAATCAGTACAGTAATCATTGCATGCGGTGTGCCGACCATCTCGTTCATTGCTTTTCCCATCGCTTCCCTTTCACCCTCCACACTCCGCGCCGTGAACAGCCGCTCCTTCGCTTTGACCTTCCGTCTCAATCTATCCCTCCCCTCAATAAACACACATCATCTACACATGCCGCCCTCTCTCTCCCTCCCTCAACCACACTGTCACTGCAGCCTATTCACCGAAACAGCACGCCACGCATGATACTTTCATGCTCGCTACGTCGGTGTGCCGCAGATACACTTGCATCGCCTCTTTGTATACAACAACCTATCGTGTAAACAGTCTTGTCATCTGCAACCACACTACGACTTGCTATCCAAGCGATGCCAGCACAATCCCGATCGCCCTCTCCTCGTTTTGTATGGTTGCACCTTTTAGTACAATATAAACGCCGGCAGCAACATCCAACACACCCAGTCCAATCATCCGTTCATCCCACCTCTCGAACCCTTAACCCTGTCAGCCCCCTTGCACACCACAACACCATGCTATTACCCTCTCCTTGCCCCGTCCATGTATCTGTATACGATTCACACAAATCTCCCCCAAACCCTTAAATGTTTTGTTTTGTCTCTACATACCGCAAGGTATGCACAATGAATCCACCCCACTCAGTACCCCTACGGCCACTGTCCCACCTTGTGCGTGACATCCCAAATCTTCTGCAATCCATTAAAAATATCTAAATACATATACCGACCCTACCCTGCGCCAACAATCCTCCTCCCCTCCCAAACACAACAACACCACCCTCCCGCCGCTCTCCCACAATCCAAACCCACTTGGCTGTCACGCAACCTCGTACTGTATTGCTTTCCAACCAACCACCGACTCTTATTTATAAAGTACGCCTCCACACTTGCCGCCCTCGCGTCGCATCCTACCACGTCACTTTTTTGTCAATTGCCTCATCTTTTTTTGGTCTTTTGCTTTTTTTTTTTTTTGTAATGTGCCTAGGCCAACACCCCGTACATTAAACTTACATAACAATCATTTTCATTTGAATTTCATCTTACATAAAACAGCCTGTCCCGTTGTATGACCACTGCAGGGAATTGAATCTATTACTGTAATTCTACTCGTGTAATTACAATGCACCACTGGTTTCCCGCCAAAATCCCCTCACCTTCAACACCCCCACCCCGACCCACCTCATCCCAACCCCAACCCCCCCCCCCCAATCACACAAACCCAACATCCCCAAAATGTCCACATCAGACCCCAACGCCCTCCTCTGGGTCGAAAAGTACCGTCCACACACCATCTCCGCCGTCACACACCAACCAGCCGTCACCTCCACCCTCCAATCCATCATCGCCTCGGCGGAACATCGCGGCAACCTCCCCCACCTCCTCTTCTACGGTCCCCCGGGCACCGGAAAGACCTCCACCGCTCTCGCCCTCGTCCGCCAACTCTTCGGCCCTCATTCCATCTCCGTCTCCTCGAACTCAATGCCTCGGATGAACGTGGCATTGCTATCGTACGTGAGAAAATCAAAACATTCGCACAATCTACACCGGCCAAATTTCAACACAGGTCCGTTGCCTGTCCCTAGGTATAAGATCGTTGTGTTGGATGAGGCGGATGCTATTACTATGGATGCGCAGACTGCGTTGAGAAGGACTATGGAACGGTATGCAATGTCGACGCGCTTTATTATCATTTGTAATTATGTGTCTCGGATTATCGGGCCCTTGTCTTCGCGTTGTGCAAAGTTTCGCCTTTGGGTCTATTCCGAAACCCGCTATGACCGAGTGTCTGCAACGCATTGTGGACAAGGAGGGCGTGGATATGGATGCAGCCACTGTGCGAGCGTTGGTGGAAACGTCGGGGGGTGATTTAAGACGCGCTATCAATACGTTGCAAAGTGCTGTCGTATGGTGGGGAGGGGGTGGTGCGTATGCATGTGGTTGATGAGGTGGCGTGTTTGGTGCCCCGTGATGCGGTCGACCAGTTTGAAAGATTGTGTATGGGTGAGGCAACTACAAATGGGGATGTGAGAACGTGTGTGGATCATGTGCTGGATATGGGTTTTCTGGGTTGCAATTGTTGATGCAGGTGGGCACTAGAGTGTTGCAGGGAGGTGGAGAGTGGTTGGATTGGAATGATTTGCAGAGGAGTGCTGTTGCTGTACTTGTCGCGCGTGCGGAAAGGGCATTGTTGGATGGAGGCGATGAGTTGTTGCAGCTGTATCATGTTGCGTCGCAGATTCGGAGGGTTTGCAGAGATATCGGAGGATGTGGACGCACTTCGGCACGTGACGATGCCGGCGTGAGCCTTTGCGCAGATTGTAAGCAGCACCAGGTTTTTTTGTTGTGGGCAGTTGTTGTAGGACATTACACAACGTACAGCAGCACCACAATGCTTGAGTACTACCGACGCCGTCTCCCCAATGCCATACCGATCGATCGTCATCTATTTCCAGTAAACCTCCGCTTTCTACACAAGGTTAAAGTGTAGAGGGCCCATCTCACTTCATTTTCACTCCTCGTTTTCTTCCCTTTTCCTCTCCGCCAACCTTCTAGTCAACTTGCACTTTTTCTCCACTCCGTCACCTTATTCAGTCCACACCTCAACCTTCTCTCTCCCGTCTCACCCCCTCGCCTCACCCCGCCTCACTCCCCCCGCCCCAAGCATGCCCGACCAAGATGACAAATGGCAAGACAACATGCCACCCGAAGACCGAGTCAAGGTATGCCGAAGCATCATCGTCAAGCTCAGGGCCTACTACATCGCATCTCAGCACAGCCAACTCAAGGCACGCACCTCCGCCTTTGAGTCGCAAGCTTTCCACAAAGCAAAGAGTCGCCGCGACTATTTCGAAAAGATTGACAAAGGCTTGTCCAAAGCCAGGAATCCACTCCGACAACAAAACCACCACTCCGCAAACATTCAAAATATCCACGCAGCTGCAGCCGCAGGCGCAGGCTGTTTTTCGACAGACTTTGCAGCAACAGCAGCAGCAACACCAACAACAGCACCCTCAACAACAACCGCAACAGCAAACTCAACAGCCGCAGCAAGGTGTCAAGCAGGAGAATTCGAGAAAGGCTACTGGTCAGCACAAGAGACCTGGAGCGGCTCCGGATAGCAACAACAACTCTCAAGCCTCTCCAACCTCCCTCCTTGCATCTCCCCGTATCCCTTCCCTCAAGATGTACTCCGCCGCGCCGGACTCGACCACCCCTCGCCTGGTTGCGCGCTCATCATCGGACCAGGAGTCGCGAGCGATGCGTCACGCCGCCCACGCATCGCTTGACTTCACCGCCCACCTCATCGCCGACCTGTCCAAGGTCACCGACCTATCGCTCACCAACGCCCCGGAATTCCTTCTCAACACGCTGCGCAACGACCCTGCCTTGGCCTCAACCTTCGGCTGCCTCCGCAGCACCCCCGCTGCCAAGAACGTTGTTAAGTTCCTCGCCCTCGTCGCCTCCGCCGATGACACCCCCGATCCCACAACTGCCACATCCACCGCTCAAGCAACGCCTTACCTCAACGCTGCTCGGGCCCCCCGCCGAAACCTCCCACCCGTTTACCGATCCTCGGCCGCCGAACCGACGCCCGCCCACCAGTCCTCCTGCTATCCATCCATCCCTCCAGAAGAGAATCAACCGCATCGGTGTACGCCTGGTGAACAACGGCCCTAAACAGTCCGTTAAGGTCTGCACCCCACGCAAGACCCGTCCCCTTTGTAAAGCACTCTCCCTCCAGAAAGCCCTCACGGCCGGTGGGTTCCCTGGTTCCGTCACAATGGTGCCCACGGCTGACCAGCACACATCCGTCGTCTGTGCACCCGCTGACACCCTCACGCATACTCAAACCGCGTACGACGCTTTCCGCCAGCACTGCCCTGCCACCCTTCCTCCAATCGCCGTCTCCGCACCCGCCCTATCGTCGCCCACTGCACCTCGGACGACGACGACGGCACCTCGGACGACGACGACGTCCGAGGTGCAGTGGGCGACGATAGGGCGGGTGCGGAGACGGCGTGGTCGCCCCTCGCACGCCATCGAGCTAAAGCCGACCGCCTGAAGCATCCCTCCTGTCTGTCGAGGCCCAGGCGTTACTTTGCGGAAGTCCTCGAAACCTCGATCGCCGACATCCACTCCCAATTCCCCCCGCTGCACACTCCCCGCCCGCACCCCCTCCCGATGAGTCGGAGTCGGCTGCGAAGCGACTTCGCCTTAACGGCGCAACGCCCCCCCGCCTGCCGCCTCCTCTGCCACCGCCACCCCGGTCACACAATGAGCGGGACCGCACTCACTCAACCGCAACATTGCCTACCTCCCTCCATTATACTCTCCCTGCCCATACCAACCCTACCATACCTCCCCAACTCCTTGAAGGTGCCGTTTCATGACCTGTTTGCGCAGATCTGTCGCCGGTGCGTTGAATCCCGGGCCTGTTCCTCCCGACGTGAATACCTCCACCGCCTGCTCGCCCTCCCCAAGCTAGTTCTTCGTAAGAACGGCCGCGGTGAACCGCGGAACCGCCACCGCCCAAGTGCTGTCGCCTCCATCAAGCGACGTATCCTCCTCGCACGGGCTGGTCAATGGAGTCAATTACTGCATGAGGCGACAGACGCCTTTGCCGCAATTCAAAATCGAAACCCTACCCCTCGGGGGACTCCGGCCGAGAGATGCAGGCGCGCCCTGCTCAACGGCTCCCCCGGAAAGCTGTCCAGGCCTTGCGCTGCCCTATACCACCTGTCCCCGCAACACAGGCCAACGCTGCCAAACTCGTCGCTCTCCACCCCTCACCCTCGCTCCCGATCGAAGCCGCTCCTAGATTGCGCCTGAGTCGCGCATTCAAATTCACGGCCGCAGAAGTACGCCGCGAACTCCGTCGACTGCCTCACCATTCTAGCCCAAGACCCGACGGCCTCCGCCCTGCCATCCTGCGCTTGATAGCCCACGCTCCGGGTGGTACCGATCCTTCCAACAGCGCCCTCGACTGGCTCCCCAAATGGGGGTCGTCGCTCCCTCCCCGCAAGGAATCGACGTCACCATCGTGAGGCCGCACTCATGCCCCTACGGAGACCTCGCCGATGGCGGAACATCCGCGCTCGAACGAGCCACCCCGAAGAGGCACAACCACTACGGCCCTCCTTGCCGGCCCGAGAGCATCGAAGTGCGGCCCTTGGCAATCGATGTTTATGGCCAGGTCGACATCTCCGGCCTCCAGCTCCTCGAGGACATTGCCAACTGCACCGCCGCTAGGCGGGGAAAGCCTGCCTTGACGGAGTTTCGCACGCTTGGTACAATGGTGTCGGCATTCGTGCTGCGGTATACTGCCGTCATGATCAACCAGAGCAAATTTTGCTCGGTTGAACCCCAATAGGTCCAGCTGGGGCCGTACGGTCCCCTCGTAATGCATTTTAGTAATAATATACAAGGTCACCATTTCGCATTCGCATCCAGTCTCCCAGCCCAGCAATAGTCCTTGTTCAGTGCAGGTCTTCTACCGATCAGCACAAAACCAACTTGTCCGTTCCCCCTGCCTTGCCCACTCGTATCCCAAAAGATGGAAGCCGTATTTCTTACCGCACTTGCCGGCCACATGGGCCTCTACTTCCTAGACCGCTACTCCAACCGCACCGTCGTTTCATCAAACTCCTCACCCGAGTCTCAGCCTATGAATGAAACGCAACCCGCCTCGCCTTCCTCCCCCACCTCACCGGCGGAGCAACCAAGTGACACACTGCAGGACCCAACTTTGCAAAACACCCATCCCGATGAAGACAACTGCCCCCTCCACAGGAAGGCTCCATTGCCGCGCTCCAGCAAAAGTTAAACGCCCTTCGCGCAGAGGCCAAACGCCTCAATTCTCCAGACTCGTTTGTCGCATATGCTCGTGTCACACGTGAGGCAAACAAAGTCGAGAAGGAGCTAGTTGAAAAGAAAGGTATGTTCCGACCACGTCTTGACGTCATGGACCGACATCATGCTTTCCCAATCACACCAAGTTTCGACATAATCACTGACATGCATTGCGTTGCACTACCGACTCCATTCTTTTCATAGCGCTTGAGCCACAAGACCCGCTTTCTCCCCTAGACATTACCCGTCTTGTATCTGGGTTTATCCCGTTGCAAACGACCAAACGCATGAAACGTTCAGCAACGACCTTGGCTCTCAAGGCGGCAATTCGCCTTGTTCCATCACTGCTCATGTTGATTTACTTTATGGTAAGCGGTCGCAGCACAACGGTCATGACGATTGACTGCCGAGCGGTTCGACCGCTGAACTTTATGTTCCGCTCAGTAGCACCTGTATGTCGGTGGATGATTGGCAATGTGCAGGACAAGCGCCGTTATGCGGCGTATCGTCCACGGTGATGGGTTTGTTTGTGAACAGTGCGATCGGGGTTTTGAGGCATGTTGCAGGTTTGTACTAGGTTTTATTGCTTCATTCGGATGGATTGCTTGCGTTTGGCTCGCAAGGTGAAGGAACGGAAACGGTTGAGCTCTGTGGCGATGGCGTTGCGGACAAGGGAGTCGACGAATGCGGTTTGCATGAGCATTGCGAGAAGAGCGGCGGTGTCGTAATGAATGGTCATGTTCATTTGGGTGTGTTTGGGTTGATCGGGGGATGTGGAGAAGGAGACGTGGCCGGTGTGTGTAACGCCAGTGATTGATTTCCAACGAATGGAGAGTGGTTCACACGGTTGGTCGAGGGCGCGCCAGGAGATGGGAATACCATTGAGGGAAAACGTCCAGGTGGAGTAGAGGGGATTTTGTGGGTCTCGCGAGACGGATTGGAGGGTTTGAGACCAGGTGGACATGAGGGAGAGATCGGAGAATAGAGAGTGGCAGAGGGCGGGTGGAGCCTCGATGGTGACAGGAATAGAGACGCGGACCATTTTGGATACCGTGGGGCAATGAGTAGGGCTGGAGCATGTTTGAGTTGCAGGAAAGCGGGAGAGAGATAGGGGCGTTGGAGTGACGAAAGCGGAGCGAGGAAGAGATGGCATTTTGGCCTGGTGACGAGAATGGAGCGAGGAAGGAAGGGGCGGTGAAGGGTGTGCAAGGTGTGGGCGAATTGATCTTCGCTGCTAACTAGAAGCGCCTGGGGAGTTTCGAGACGTGCGAGATGCGACTTTGTATCTACTGTACTGTACTGTACAGTACAGTGCTGTGCAGTAGGCCAGGTATGCCAGAAGTGCACGAAAGAGTGGTTGATTCCAATGTCATTTAGCCATAGAGGGCTCGTGAGTTGAGACCACAGGATACCATGGTCATTGGGACCAGGGGGACGTTGTCAATTTGCAACTGCTGCCTGGGTTATTGTGCGATTCAATGATTAGCACTAGATTCGATGCAAAAATGAGGGGCGATAATGTAGGGCTCAAAGAACAGCTCCAACGCTCTGGCAAAAGCACGGATAGGGACGTTCCTTGGATGTACAGTAATTCTTCGCCTCATGGGGTAGGGACGGCTCGGATAATGGCAGTCATTCGAATGTCGCTGCTCGAATGTAGATGAGGGAATATGATAAACAGCTTGGAAATGGCGCCATTTTTTGTTACAGTTGCCTTTTGACCTCTATTGTATTGCCCCTGCAGATGCAACAGATTGTGATTTGGAACGAGTCAATTGGTGCAAATCAGAGCCAAGCAACAGGTTGTCTTGCCTCTACCCATGTAAAGGAGCTGCAGTGCAGTACAACATGCAGTACAGTACAGTACTGTGTACCATGTACTGTATGTCTACAGGTTGGCAGGCAGCAGCCTAGGGCAATTCAGCGTGCGCAGCGTAAAGATCTTTCAAAAGTGCAGCGCACCTTGCAATACTTGTAACAAATCACGTACATATTTTTTTAGGCGCGATTGCCGCAGGATTCATTCGGCAAGACAAAGAGTCGCATACACGTTTCGCAGACCGAAAAGGCGTGTAGGTTTCAAGGGATGGCGGGTTGGACACGGACATGTAAGAGCGGAAAATCTATAGGCGCATCAATGGTTGAGACATTTGGGTATCGAAATTAGCTTGCACGTGACGATAAGGAGAATTTTATAGAGGAATTAAAAGAGGATCAAGGCGCCTGCGCTGGAGCAGGAAAATACGGGTTTGAATCGGCAGCACGTTCGCGGAGACAGGGTGGCAGAAAATCAAGCAGATTGGACCTGCCGTAATGCTAGTGGTACAAGCGGGAAACGAGACGAGAGTGTAGAGTGCAATTCAAGACCTCGGAATACTGTTGTATGTGAATATTGTGAGGGTCGCAGCCTGGTGGAGTGATGCCAAGAGGTTTTTGCCAGTTGCGACAAAAGAATCACGGCAGGTGCTGGCTATTTTATCTGTGTCTTTTTACATCTCTGTTGTTTTGACAAACACTGTTCAAGACTTGACAAGCAAGCAATGGCGTAAAGGAATTTTGTTTTGTTGGTCATCGCACCCCTCGTACAGATACTGTAGATACTGCATGCATTTGAGAGGTGCTGATTACTTGATGGGCCCAGTTGGCATCATTGGGGCTTGGGGCTAGGGGAGTTTTTTGTTACGCAGAAAAACACCGTTTACATTTTGCCAAAGGGGATTTAGCGGGAAACAGGCATTTCTGTTTTTCCCTTTTTTTTTCGAACGACACCAAAAAATAGTAAAAAAAAATGCGGTACATTGCACAGAATCAATTGCAACCGTGTATCCAATGGCGATGGATTGGTTGCCTAGAATAAAAAATTTGAGAAGTGGCCACTCGCGGCAAACAAGCACCAATAGGGATGTATGGCGCCACTCAAAAGGCATGTTCCACAAGGACGTCGACCACTCGCTGCCCCAACTCTACTGTTCAACTGTCCGCCAATTGCTCTGCATTACACATTCAAGTACTGTACAGTACAGTACAGTACAGCACAGCACAGCACAGTACAGTACAGTACAGTACAGTACAGTATTTGGGGAGTCGTCAAACAATGCCCCATGGGGCACGCAGGCATTCGCGCGACAAATGTGCTAGTCCGCCCGAAAAGAAAATTACCGCAACCGCTACTCCCATCATTTGCACACCCGACGGTGCTCCCCTCCCATTTCTGCCATTTGACACCCGAATCTTACTTGTTACCATCCCCCCCCCCGACCCCGCCATCCTTGATTCAATCCACCTCCCCCCGACTCTCCAATTCTCCCAATCCATACCATACCCATTCACCCCTTCCTCCATCCCCCTCCACCCATCCCCAAATTCCCCATCATGGACGACGACTGGGCTTCCGACGGCGATGAATCCAACGACCTAGGTGACTTTGCAATCCCCGAAATCTCCGTCCCCGCCCCACCCTCCCCCCCCAAACCCCCCGCCCCGTCAACCCCACCCCACCCCCACCCGTCATCAACGCATGGACCGCCCCCTCCAATTCCGCCCATCCACCCCTCGCCACACGTCTACGCAATGCCGCCAACCTACGCAACCCCCCTCAAATCCCACCCCCGCTCCCGCCATCCACCACCCACCCACCCCATCCACGTCCCATCGCATCCATCCCCTCCCACTGCACACAAGTCGGCACCCCCGGCATTCCACCCCTGCACACAGGCGCTCCAAACGCTAGGCCTGTTTCCACTGGCCCTGTTGAATCGGGAATCAATGGTGGTGCCCCGGCTGCGCCTAGTGAACGTCCTGCATTGGTAGGGGGCTGTCACTATGGCGGAGGGAGTGGGGGTTTACTGTCGCTTTGTTTGTGTCGAATTTGGGCCCGCAAGTTGGGAACGCGAGCTTGCGGCCTTTTTTGCTAGATGTGGCGTGCGATCCCGGATGTCAGATCCTGAGGGGAGAGGGAGGAGGCAGGGCTGCTGTCGTTACTGTCAGGGGTGAGGCAAATCAAGAAATGGCTTTGGCTATGCATGGTGGTAAGCTTGAAGGACGTAATGTTATGTCAAGATTGAAGGCACTGGTAGGGGAAAAGGCTATGGCTTTGGGGCGGGAAAGGAGAGGGGTGATGCTTGGGGAAGGGGAGGAGGTGCCAAGTCGAAAGTAAAGGGCGAACAGAGAGATGACCCCTCTATTCCAGTGGGACCAACCCCGGCTGGCAGGAAAAAGTTGATGTTGAAGCCAAGGACAAAGCCATGCCTGTCTTGGAGGTAGATCAGAGAGCAATTGGTGACGTCAAGGGCACGGCAGCGGCAGCAGTTGGCACGGGGGGTCCGAAAGAGGCGAACGCACCGTTAAAGGAGCTAGTGCGTGCTTGGTGGAAGAAAGGGTCCAAAGGAAGCTCTCACCGGTGGCAAGTGGACGGTTGGTCGCGGAGATAAGGAAAGTGGGGAGAAATGGTCCAGTTTTGGTGGCGGAAAGGAGGGCGGAAGGGGAAGGGGCGGTGTGCTGAGAGGAGGGGCTGGTAGAGGGGCAGGAAGCAAGAGGACGATAACAAAAGAACCGGCCCGTACTGTTGAATAATTTCGCAGCGTTGGAGGTGAATGACTCTGATGTGTGACGAGGTGGAGGACAGGAAGCGAGCGACCGAGTCATTTTTTACATGAATGATGAACAGTGTTTACTGGCGTGACGATGACAAAGTAACTAGGTTTTCCGTTATGTCGGACAGGAAATTGGTAATGGTGCGGGCACTTTGTCTTGATTTGTCTCCGGTCGCCAGGCTTGTCTAGCGTGACAAAAGCGTCTTTAAAGTAGGTAGCGTGAGATTTGGAGATGCGGAGCGAGCAGAACCGTGCAGGGAGGAAGGATTGTCATGTAAATTTGCCAGTGGCTAACTTTCTTGTGGCTTGCTAGCGCATTGGGCCGAAGTTTTTTTGGTATGATGGCGCGGTGAAGCTTGTCGCGTGTGGCTTGATTTTCAATGTGAGACTTGCGGGGTGAAGCGGCCATTGAGCTCACAGATCGCTGCCCAGTATCTAATGAGACAAGGGGAATTGTGGAATGAGCTCACTACACTTCCTGTTTGACAGAAATGAACCTGTTTGAAAAGCACCAAACACCGCTCCGCGGCCTATTCCAAAACTTCCCTATTACGTACACTCGCTTCTCGTCTTGTTTACAATGTTGTGAGAGTCCACAAGATTCTACGGCATCCCGAGTGTAGTGACCTCTTTGTGCTCCCCTAGCTAGAGTTACAACATGTCCTTGTAAAGCAACTCGTTGGAATAATTAGATCTGCGAGCAAAATACATACTGATTCGCGCTCCACGGTTAACGCACCTGAGTCAATTAGCCACATGCTTCAAATCAAAAGGCCGATTTGAACACCACCGTGAGCACTGCATCAGAAGAAACAATTTAAGGATGGCGCTAACTCGAAGGGCATGGGGGTAAGGAAAGCCGTCGAGTATAGTCGTTGAGAAGTTAAGGAGCCGCACTTCTTGAGATACTTCATGTGATTTATACCACAAAAGAGTCGATACCCTTACGAGTCGTGACGGCTCGGAACGCACGACACAGGGACTTGCTGTGAAAGAGATCATTCGCAATTACGTGAGCAGAACGGCACGGGGAGGCAACTAGAGTGTCGAAGCCCACGGAGGAAACCTCATCCTTGGCAATGGTATTTCAACCAGGTCAGTGAGGGGGCCTGCGGAGTCGACGGTTGTGTGACTACATCGCAGAGGCTAAAATCAGGAGGTCAGCAGGGTAGGGGGAAGTACCTAGGATGAGAAGGGGGCCTCTACCTGTGTTTTGAGGCCATTAGGCCTGAAAAGTTGAAAGGTTAAAGATACTCGACAATTTGTTGTGGCGGTGGGTAACCTCGTAGCCAGGGCTGCAAACTTTGGCCAGAGGAAATGTAGCAGGAAAGGGGCAGAGGCGAAGCAAGGAATGCTGATGCCTAGGGGAGACCGGAGAGTTGTGGCGAACAAGAGTGCAGATGGAAACAGAGTTGTGAGGAGAGGGGCTGCAAAGGCTTGGCAAGAGCCTGATTCCTAGAAACGATCCACGGCAGCTGTTTGCAGTGATTGAAACATTAAGCATGAATGGAGTCAAGATCCCACAAAGGTGCTTCAGCGTCGTATTGCCCAACATCGGAGTGGATAGTGAAAAAATCGCGATCGGGGGTTGCATGCACGGGGACAACATGATGAATACGAGAAGGGAAGGCAGCGATAACCAGAGATAAGAGCTTACAGGAGGATGGAAGGGACCTTTTGCGTTGTAAGGGGCAGCGTTTACAAAGCTCCCGGTGGGATTTGTAGTAAGTGCTGAGTTTGGCGAGGAATCCATGGCAGCCGTCAGAAAGCGGCAGACGAATTTGGACTTGCTTTCTGCAGAAAGTATTCAAGGTTTTGCTGGTGTCCACATAATCCATGACATATCTGTGGTCTGAAACGTGTCGCTTGATAAGCGTGCGAGCGGCATGGAGAATCGTGTCCATGCTGGGGGGAATCTCTCCGGTAACATGCTCCGGAGTAGGTAATCCCGATCGTACACTAGCGCAAGATAAAAAAACATCCATGGGCACGCGGGGACACAGCCTGCTCAATCGCAATGGGCCGGATTTTGTTCGGGCGATGCTAGATCGTCAGGAGCGTCGCCGCTGGGACGAACGGCAAAATGGAGCAACGGAACAAACAGGCGGCTGTCGGGCAAGGATTGAAAGGGCGGAGAGGACAAAGAGGCCGGCTCGACAGTGATGACAGTCGAAGTCACGAGATGAGGAGGGCGAGAAAAGAGGGCCCCAGGTCCCCGGCGAGGCCAGGGTTGAGGGGTGGGTTGCATAAAGGATTGCCGTGGACTTAGGCTTCCGAAATTGAGGGAAGGGGAAGCCTGGAGTAAGGGGGGTGGTGGGAGTGGAGGACGTGTGGTTAAGGGTGCGGAGTCAAATATGGGTATCAGCGTGCGGTAGATCCATATGAGAGGAATCTTTGGGACCGGCACAACGCGGTCGGCAGGAGCAGGGCTCGTGGCACCGCTGATTTGACTGGGGCCAGGTATCGCGAAGACGCTGTGGGGACAATTCATCAAAATATGGACTTCGCTTTTGGAGAGCGGGAAGAACCTCCGGTCATAGGGTGCCCTATTCCCTGGCGCCTGCAGCGCGAATGTCGATTGAGACTGCCAATCTGGGAGAAGATGATCAACAACGGTTTTGTCGATTTAGACGACATTCCCCTTCTTGACAACCAAGACAAAAGAGTAAAAGTATTTCCAATACCGAAGACCTCTTCACGGTCCGCTAACGGTGCGGAATGATAGATGAACCCAACTTGGACCGAACGAGACATCGAAATGTGCAACACAACATCGAGCATGCAGTGTTGACCGCCGCGCTCTCGCTGCACCGATCTCTTCGATATCCTTTTCGACAGTACCGCCACCTCTCGGCTCCAGCGAACGTGTGACGAACCGGGAATGGCGCGCAAGGATGGCGTTGCTTTTCGAATGGCGCTGCATGGTTTTCGCAAAGATCGCCCGTCTGCGGGGCAGCTTGTCGTCGTCGCATCCTTCTGCAAGGTTCTTAATGGCAGGCGAAAAAGCCTGTTGTTTGAAGCCGTGAGAGCCCTGTTCTGCAGGATATTTTCGAGGGAAAACTTTCTGGCCCTCTCTCCCATGTTTCACTTGTCCTCCCCACTCCTTCCAATACCCACGACTAATAAGCCTGCGGTGAACCCTCCTTGGTTACCGAAAACCTCTCGCACGTCACCAATCGGCGATTAGCAGCCCCTATCTTCTACGGAAGCCGCCCTTATCACATTCAACCCCGAAGGCGTCTATGGGCAGGCGTCAATTGGGCGCGCGGTGGGTTTATAACGGGGACGGGGATAGCCACGGATTTGTCTGTGCAGGGTCTATACTTCACCTTGCTGGTGATGTAGTGGATGGGTTCGCTAAAGTGTTGGACGACAGTCCTTTTTCTTTGGACCAACCCATATCCACCCATTAACATTTGTCATCAGGAAAATTGTGTAGACCACCCACTAAAACTCTACTCCGCAAAGGATCCTGGGCATCACTTCATTGGTCTTCTACACTGCACATTGGGGGCTGGCACCCGGCTGCTCGAGACTTCGCTAACCCGGTAGCGACTGGCATTGCCGCACGTGCAGCTGTTCCGATTGCTGAGACGCGGCAATCACTGTTCGCTTGTCACGCAGCGAGACTCGTCCAGATGAATGCCAGTTGTCTGTTGGAAGGAGTTTTGGGCGAACCTTATTGCCACAGCAAGTTGATTCCAAAGAACATCCGTTCTCCGAGTATATCAGTCGCTACGCGAAAAAGGCCTCGTTTCCTTACCCTCTAGCGCAATGGCAAATAGTTTGCATCAAATAGATTCTATGGCGTCCACTGCAGGATCCGTCTACAGGGCTTGGAACTAACCGGATGGTTCACGTTAGACCAGGCTAAAAGCCTTCTCCAAGCGACGGCTGAATCATTGAACCATGCATCCACCCACCAATAGATGGGACCAGAACAAAACTCCACCATCTAAACACGAGTTAAAGACAGCTTGAAAAAATTCAATAGACGACCACAACATGCAACTAAGACGCTGGGAAACACGCCGGCTTATTACGGCGTTGGATTTCAACCGTTGGAGTATGAAGTATAGTGCGACTGCAGCCCAAAAATCTTCCAGTCTCAAAAGTCACTTTTCAGAAAGCATTCGAGAACTTTACGTGGACTTTCCGGATATATATGGAAAGTCGTTGAGTTAACTCACACGCGGCCCCACTCCACCGTCTGACACCCCGACCCGTGCACCGAACTTCACCTTTCAACCCATTGTGTTTGACTCGCTCGGTGCGCCTGACCCCCACACAATCGTCTTGCTTGAGGGGTTAATCCTGCGAATAGCGCGAAAGTATGGTACGACTGCAGGCGTGATATACCGGCGTGTGTATCAGCGCCTTAGTTGCATCTTGTGGTCTAATGCTATGGCTACCTGTTCGCGAGCGCCACTGCACAATAGGTGTCAGTAGCAGGATAAGTTTTTACCAATGATCTATTTGGTGCAAGATGCAAAGTCATTGAAGACCCCTAAAGTAACTGAAAAACAAACCTCAATAAATTAGGTTTGAATATGGTGGCAAAACTCTGCATGTTGCGGGGCGCGACACATTATGGACGCCGCGCACGTCGACCATATTGCATAACTTAGCTTCTGATTGATCCGGGTCTTCACTCCTCCATTAGAACAACTACGAGTCGCGACGGCTGCCGCGTATTGCTCGATGACCTTGGACGTTGTCTCGGAAGGTGATCCCAAAGAGTAAAAGGCTAGTGGCACAAAATTCCATCCTAGCCTCGAACGTCCCGGCAGTGCCTCACCAGGAATCGCTGCCACTTTCGCCGCTATGTCCCTCTTCTTCCGCTTTTCTGCTGCATTGGCAGCGGCTTGCGCTTCTCGTGCTCCCATTGACATATAGCTCACATGGAATGGCGAAGGTATGGTATCGTCATACGCCACTGGGAGAGGAGGCGGGGATGAATGGGAGAGGTCCCCAACCCCGCAATACACTCGGAACCTGATATTCGGCGCAGGATCCGCCGTCAAGCATACATGGAGACGCCTGCAGCAGCCTTCCTCACCGCACACCCGTCCGTGATCAGCCGAACGTACGACGAGATGTGGACTGTGATGCTACGTCGCCACCTGGGAGTCCGTGTTTTTGATGACGTCCGACCGCGGGTGCACCAGAATGTCAGCGGGTCGCGCGTTCAGTCCAGGAGGTAGGTGCTTCGCCTCGTATTTAACGCCGAATCCTGCTGCCTTGAACAGCTCACGGCCAAATACTTTGACAACCGCTGTGTGTCTGTTGGTTCATCCGACACCTTTGTTACACAAGTCTGCCGCATGGTCTCCTAAATGGTCCATGGGCCTGTGGCACTCTTCGCACCTCAGGCACTGCACAGTACCGAAATGGATCATCCGGTTAGATCCGAGCCCTTCAGACGAATCCTGCAGTGGACACCGTAGAAACTATTTGTTGTACACTGTTTAAAGGTATTCATATTTGAGCTTTTTTTATTTTTTCTCTTCTTACAAGTGTCTGATTGAGGACCAATGATTGGCCTATCAGTTTTTCAGGCTCCGCAGGTGTAACATCTGTGACAAGATTTTAAAGGAAGATCATTGGCTATCAAGTATCTATTAATAGTCCCAAACCTAGAACACGTGGAAAGGGTTTTCAGTCCTGGCCAGTTTGTAAAGTTGATGAAATGCCAAGTGGCAGACTTTGATTGTAAAGGTCAGGGAACTTCGAGACGCCTACTGTAATGCCGGACAGTCAAAGAGGCTATAATATGGTCCAGTAGCCGTACCCTTTGGGTAATGCACTGAGGGCCGTAATAGAACAAAAAAAACCTGAAACTGAAATTGTGAAAATCCTATACCATAAGTTTTCAAAAATTTCATTGCTATTTCGTTATTAGAGTCGTGTGAAACACAATAATAATGGAACAGAACCCAAAAGCTTCGGAGTAGTTTTCGAAAATTAATGGAGGCTGGCACAGTCGAACTTGTTCAGGAATATGTGATGGTTTAAGTATGAATCGAGCGTTACTCAGGATATCCAAGCGCTCAAGGCCGATCAGGAAAGCAATAATTTCCTCGACATCGAAAAGGAAGGCGTTAAACACATCTGCATTTCTCGTGACAGCTAGCATTTTGGCTAGTAGTTGTGTCATGAAGGATGGAAGATCAAACAGGATCGTTACTGCAAGAGAGCCCTTTGAATTTAAAATACATGTAGGTGACATTGGAGAGGACCTTTTTCGTTGCATACACCGCGTTACTATTCAACAAGTCAATATACTGTCATCAATGGTGTCCGCAAACCTCACTCGCAAACAACAAAGGAAAAAATGCAGAGCCAAAACACTTTCAGTCGAGGTTATGCTATGTTTAATTTTGCAGATGCTTGCTGGAGCAAGTTATTTAAAATGTGGGCTTGCCATACGGTATTGGAAGAAGACATATTTCTATATTTTTCAAGAGACCCTGCAAGCATTGCACGAAGTACTCCCTAAGATTTTATTTCCTCAGTCTGAAGAAGAATGCTAAGCATGCGCTCAACAATATCAAAGAAGGCGGCGGAGTCCCATCAAAAGGAATTATTGCCGCTCTAGGCGACATAGGAATTTACATCCCCCAACTCTCTGAAACACTTGATTCTCACAAATACTATAATAGGAAGGGTTTCTACGCAATTCATGTCCAAGCCGCATTTTCTGCCGATTACAAAATCTTCTTAGTTTCAGCGAAGCACGTAGTTGCATCTCACGACTCAACGGCGTTTTAAGGATCCTTACTTTATGAGTTAGTATAAAATGGATATCTACCAGCCTGGGCTTAAATTTGCGCAGACGATGCTTACTCATGTAAAAACCATGTTCTTACCCCATATTCAGGAAACAATATCTCCCCAGAGCAAGACGCTTTCAACTACTACCTAACGTGCTGTCTAATTGCTGTTGAGCAAGTATTTGGGATACTTGTAAACCGTTTTGGCATATTCTGGTCTTCGCTGAAGTTCCCTGTTCTCAAATGTACACTTATTATCATGGTAGCATGCAAGCTACACAATTTCATCATTGATCATTCTGCAGAAGAATTACACGAGGTCATTGGTCTTGTAGAGGAGAACGCCGTAGTCGAATCACCTTTTGCTCATCTACAGAATGCTCTCCATTCCGAGAACAGTGTACAGCGATCCAGTCATCGCTCAAGGGAACGTTCCCAGCTTAGAGACCGAATTTTTATGCGCTTGAATGAATTGGGCTACACTCGACCGCCCCATAGACGTAGGTAGTGACTTCACTTAGAGCTGTGGAATTTAATGTTCGGACTTACAAAGGTTCTTAAACGAATCTTTACTCACAATAGCATACATATTCCTTTCATCTTGGGACTGGGTATCGGATTCAGTGACTTCACTTAGAGCTGTGGAATTCAATGTTCGGACTTACAAAGGTTCTTAAACAAATCTTTGCTCACAATAGCATACATATTCCTTTCATCTTGGGACTGGGCATCGGACTCTATTTGCTTTCCCTGGATAGAGCTGAGAGTAAAAACTGTGTAGATCCCCCTTTTCCCTTTGATGCTTCGAGGACTGCTCTGTCGCGTTCAGCCTTTTCGGTTTCCATCGCAACCTCTTCGGAGCAGGGCTTGAGTGCTGATGAAATGGAATCTATGCCAACAATACTGATCTCCTGCGGTTCTCTCTTACGCTTCTTACTGGAGCCTGTTGCATATTCTATGTTCGGACCTAGTCCAACCCTGAGGCCTTCTTCTCGCTGCGCAGAAATTTGCAAAGCACGAGTAGCTTAAGGCGAAAGCACCGCATAATTTTACAGGAAACATAATGAATACATAATATAGGTCTTTCTATTTGCGGAGAGAACAAAGCTCTCAGGGTCACCCTGTCCTGATGCCTCATACTTGCTCATGCATTTGCCGTATAGACTTTTGAATTCGGCAAACTTTGGGTTCAGTACGCCCGCGGATCGTTCATGCGGTCTCAGTTGAGTTTTGATATCAGTAATATCAGACCGCGTTACACCTCTAGCTAGCAATTCAACAGGTGAAAGTTCAAAAGCGCTGTCATGAAAAAGGGGCGCGATGTGAACGGACCGAGGAGGTACTGTCTCAACGACAAGTTCTTCTCTGCTCCTTGATTCCATTAGCAGGGCGCGAGCTGTAGTCATGCGGTCATCAGCGAGTACGTGGAGTAATCTACAGTACTCAAAAGCTTCCAAATATGGTTCTCTCGCGGTCAAGCTTAGACTGGAACCTTCCCCGCTTTGTTGCTCTCCAATCTCCATCGAATACAGGAACATCACCTCGAATGCATTCAACTTCTTCGTTACCTACTGTGGTCTTCCTGATCCTGACTACCGTCGGTGCAATGCATGATAAATGCGGCGTTGCATTATTCTTTCCTGCTCCAACAAATTCCAATGCCCGTAATGCGTCATTGATGCTAAACTGTCGTTGCACCATATTTGCGACAAGAACCCTCATTTTTGTTTTCATCTTACTGTTTTGGGCGCCCGTTACCTTCAACGATCGCAAAAGATCCTTATAGGTCGCATTATCAAACGTTGATAACCTGAAAATTCCTTCCCTTCCTCAACTGTACATGGTACGACAGTTTTCGGATCTCGATCAATGTTTTTTATGATTCATGCTACTCCTGGGGCTGGGTGAGAACCTACATCGTGACCAACGAATGAAAATACGCGTAAAGGGTGTACATCAATGCCGGTAGTCCCTTCGATGTCTCCTGAGGTACGTTCAAGCAGGTTCTCTTGAGAAAAACCTGTCGGATGATGATATCGCTGTTTAATATATGGCGCATTGTACTGGTGAGTAATTGGGGACGGTAGTAATGTCATACTGTTCACTTGTAAAGGACACAGATTGTGAGATGAAGTTAGCGGTAAGGGCATTGGGCCGGGGACTCGTGTCGCCAAAGCGATGGTAGCGATAGTTGCGCCGAAGCAATTGATTGACTGCTGGTTAATAATGTGACCAATTGTCTCCTAGCCGTGACGGGGGACGGATGGCTTGCGGATATTGCGACGGCGGCAGGGTGATTGCGGATGTTATGACGGGGAACGTATGCTTGCGAATGTTGCGGCAGCGGCCGGATGCTTGCAAATGTTTTGACGGGGGCTGGTGCGTGTGTTGTCATGGAGCGAGTTCTTTCAAGGTTTTATTTCATGTCGGGGAAATTCGGCGTTTCCCTGACATGAAATGAAATTATAAATGCCTTTTTGACAGGTGGGCAGGTATTATTGGCTAGGAGGTTTTCTAGATTTCAGGATTTCATTTTTCAAAAAGTCATATGACGGCCCTGATGTTAGAAACTGGTTGATGCGGACTGCTCTGTCAGCTGAACCCTCATATTATTTTCGAACGTTCTTCTGTAGCTGTAGTCTCGAAACTGAACCGGTCTAGGATCATGATATATGAAAACCGAACCCGTTGCTCGACCACTGCCGTCAAACCGAATCGATCGGTAGAATTCGGGTTTCAAACGGAACTAGTAGCTCGGCCGACAAGCCGAACCGATCGTTTAACTGTCCGAGTGCTATCATAAACAAGTGCTTTACTTATCTCGTGCATATATATCTTGCTGTTCAATCCATATACCACTACCCGTAGACAAACGTTAACAACTCCCTATTCCACTGCGCACCAAAAATTTGAGGATACGCACAGAAATTTAACTAAATAGAGCACTTTCGCCCTATACTAAGCAATTATATGCCGAAATGAAGCCCTTTCAAAAAGAACGAAGTGGTCCAATCCGATATAAGATATTATTATGCAGAACATAGCATGGCTGAAGCCGTGAGGAATTCATTGGGTCTCATGAGATCCAATGTCTAAGAATCGAAGCCCAGTAGGTCTGATATTATTTACTAGTAATCTATTGAAAGAATGTGCAACTTTTTCCGAGGGGTAACTAGTCCTGTAGCATCTAATAATGTAAAAATTCCTACCGTTCAATGGCGAAAATCCCTGCCTGAGATGTATGGACACCCGCAAGCCGACGCCCCCACTGTTAGACCCCCCTTGGACGCACGCAATACAACGATAATCTGTGGAAGGCCTCCTGCGTAGAAAAAACTACCTGAGAGACAGACTCTACTCCCTGCTGCGGCCCCCTCGATTATGCTCGCCCCGAATCTTGGATACGCCTTTCCATACGAATGTCATCTCACCTCCCAGGCCCCGCGACGAATGAAAGCAAACAATAAAGTGTCTCTCTCTCTTTATTGATAAATGCCAAACAATGATTCTAGCCTCCTATGGCAATTGGTTGCACAACAATACTAGTGTTGTGCACCCAATGACGTGATCAGTAAATGTTTATAAAGCCAAATGTCCTTGTCTTTAGGAAAAGAGCCTATTCCAAGACTTCAGTAACAGTTAAGCAGTTATAGTTTCATCGCTCATCCGCAAGCGAGCCTCGTCCAGCACCCGGTTTGCATGGGAGAAAGTGCTCTCACTAGCATCTGAGGACGCCTGAACCGCTAAAACGTCCCTTGCAAGAGTAGCAACATTAGGGTACCTGTGATGGTCTACCTTCCACCAATGTTAGGGATCTTTAACCCTATTAGAACATGATGTAGCTCTTATAAACTTCCCTATCTCATCGTTTTCGACAACAGCCGCTCTTTTATCATCCAATAGCTACTCAAAAAGGGTTTGCTTCACAGCAGCAGCCTCTAATATCTGTGCACTGCTCGGCTCAGGATCCGGCATTGTTTCGTATTGTCTAAGCAAGTCAGAGTCACTGATGACGTCAGCTGAGAAATGGGGATCTAAGTGCTTGAACAACCTTGATAAATCAGAATATACATGCCGTTCGTATGTTTCCTGCTTACGCAGCATCGTCTGAGCTATCGGAGCCAGTATATGGTTCTCTCCATTTGCGGTGACTACACACTTCTTCTTAAAAATATTAAATGATTTCAGAGACATGCTCAACGTGACGTACGTCGACTCGGACTGTAGTTCAGTTACCGAGGCCGCAGTTTCCAGAAAGGAGCAAATATTCGCCATTCTTTCCCACTCGCCCTCGCGGACGTTAAAGTCGCTTTTTCGGTGACAAAATGCATTAAAAACTCTGCGGGCTGCATAGGAATTCTTGATCATATGAAAAGTTGAAGACCAACGAGACTCAACGTCCAATTCGGGCAATCGCACCATCTCTCCGAGTTCCACTTTGACGTTTTCGAAAAGGTAACGGCGCTTCACGGAAGCCCTCATTGAGTTGATTAGTAACCTTGTAGAGGCTATACACGTCATTATCATACTTAAAAACTCTTTAATTGAAATATTGACGACGTGCGCAATACAGCGAACGTGAAATTGTTCCAAATGCGCGGAACTGTGTCCGCCAGAGATAAGCTTTGCGAGTAGCTTTGACATTACGCTGCAAATCTCACTGATGTTATCTGTCGTGATTGCTTTAAACTTTCCGCAGATATCACATTATGAAATAATATCTTACAGAAGCGCCGATATATCCTCTCCAGTGTGCGGTGTTTGGTATTTCACAAAATCTAAGACTGTGGACTACAACGTGCAATCTGGGCTAATAAAATGCGCTGTGATGAATAGATATACCCTATAAACTTTACAGGACCAAGCATCTTTTTTCAAACTGATTTGGCCAGGAATAATAGAAAGCAAAGATTTGAGCTGCGGTCGCCGTTTTTGATGCATCCGTTTGATTCTGCTGCTCACACTTACTCGGGACAGAACCTTTAGTTCCTCATCAAATAAAGCAATGAGCTTTCAAAGCTCGCTGTCTTCTATACAATTGAAAGGCCAGCTTGAGTTGATGAGGTATCGGTAAAATTTGGTTTGTCACACGTTCTGTATGCTCCTTATTTGGTAATCCTTCTGTGGCATTCACTGTGCCATCACTCAAAACCGCTTTTGGTGTTTGTGTCCAGCAGAAAGCCGTCTTTACGAGCGTGTGATCGAAGCGTTGATGTTCCAGAGTTGATACTGTATGTGGCAGGGTATCGGACGCACTTTTTCCGACATTCTTCGCCTACAGTTTTTGCCGTAAAGTACTGATGAGCATACTCACTTAGTGCTCTTCGTTTCCCAAGGGGTTGATTGCTTTGATAGATCATTTGTGTGCTGCGTTCCTTGATCCAGCGTATCGGTTCGTCTAGCTGATACAGAAAAAAGGCCATCGACATTTAAGTTTATGGGGGTTGTGTAGAGCATCATCTTTTCACATGAGATATTCTACCCATCACCATTACATTACGTAACATTACCGGGATTTTTAACTTATTTCTACAATAAGAAGAAGTATTAGTACGTCCGTTGCAACAAAACTTATATTTTTTTGTATTTTGATTTTTGGTGTTACAATGAGCCAACACGGCTAATACTATTACAGAGTTGCACAAGCCGCGGTTTAAATCGAGGTACAGAATAAATTCTTGTGATCGACTAGGTTATCTCCTTTGTGCAAGGGAACCGGACTCTTCACTTCTTTTTGTGAGGAAACTAACAGCCAAATTTTTACTTGGGAATCAAACCGGACCGCAACTGGCCCCTTTGTGCCCAGAACCCTCCTTCAAATTTGAGTCCCCCATCGGACCGATTTTCATCACAGGTTGACTGGTTTCCATAGCGGTTCAGTCAGACTGTGTTTTTGATGAACTGCGGTTCAACGAGGTCTGTAAAATGGTCCTTTTACCGAATAGATAAGTAAAGTATTGCGCTAGAGAAATACGTAGAGATGATGGAAAGAAATTAACGGTATGTTTAGATTCATCTGCCTGGGCTGCTGGAAGAATCGGTATCACGTACGATTTGCATGTATGTGCCTCCTCTGCTGCTATCCAAGACTTGTTCTGCAGCTAATTTAAATGTAAAAATGCATCAAATCAGGATAACGCATGTGCTAAGGAGTCATGAGCTGAACCAAACATTTTCGCAGAAAAGAATAAAAGCGGCAGTTAGCGTGCGCAGCAGCCTGTGTTGAAATTTCACAGCAACCTTTCCAATTGAATTAAGTCCCGGTTGAGTTGTATTGGATGGGTTTGGTTTTTTCTGGGCATACACATCTACGCTGCCTAAGAACCTTTCTAAGACTGTTGAACACTTTTTGAACTCTTAAACTTCATGGTTTCCTGGAAAAATCGTGCTGTGCAAGTCAGGAGACCATTCAAAGTCAACCTTTTATCCATTGAGATCAATGTTTTGCTGTCAATTATTCTCATAGTACCCTGTTGATTATATAGGACACAGCGAGATCCCGCTATGACGCAAAGGCCATTTTTTGAATCTTAATTGCGAGCTGCATTATGCTAGGGACTGCTGTACGCTTAGAGCAAGTATTATTGTTCTCTCTGTCTTACATATTCATCCTGAGTAGATAAAAGTTTCCTGACCGAAGAATTGGTAATTCGAACCATTATAAAGAAGCCCTTTGCGCTCAGATAGTCTATAAAAATCTCAAAATTGTTCGACTTTAACCTTTTAGGCAGTTTACGCCCTTTTGAAGACTGTTTGTCCAGATTGATTTCATAAACGTAAACATACTTTAGCAAAAAGATCAAATAAGTTACTAGGGCTGCATTATGCACTTTCGACTTAGAATAGCGAAAGAGAAGATAGAAAGTCAGTGGAGTAGATTTTGAGGTCATTGTAGAGACATTTTGAAGAGAAAGCTTAATATTTATCCACGAGAGTATCACCATATTTGGTCTGCTCTGCAACAGAACTGTGTGCTGCATGTATTGCCAGGGCGACCCCACTTCAATTGTTACGAAACGGAGATCCAAGCCCCGAGATTGTTTCTATTTTTCGTTTACTTTCCGGGCCTACACTCTTGGCCACACTATTTATTTCATCTGAGTACCACTGAAACAGTATCATTTACTCTGGGACAACTGTACTAGCTGTACTGTAATGGTACTAATATACCGTCAAGCTACCTACATTGCTATGAATTTGGACCCCAGCGTGCTGGACGGTGCAGCCGTGGCTGGACCATTGGACGGTGCCACCAGAAGTAGACCCTTCCTAGTGGACATTCCCACTTGCTGAATAACTGATTTCCTTTGCTTTTCCAATTTTTAATCTACTTTTAACTTCAGCGCCATTAGGGCACTTTTTCCGTTAGTGCTCTATACTACTTAGAATAACCGATCCTAAGGGCCCCTGCAATAAAGCCATCTTTTCCGGCGCTAATCTCGGACCCCCGACGTCCGGACTCATCGACATTCTCGGGCTCGCCCTTGATCCGCCGACACTAGTCATCCCCTTTGTGCGCCTCGGTTTGCGCGCTAACTCTAGTTAACGGTGTCCGAGCACGATATCTAGCCGGAAACCGGAAAACATGTTTTACAGTCGTTGCTTTCCCATAGGTACGCGTGTACGCTCTACCACCCCTGGTACCTATCCCCTTTGTTTAGCCTTCTCCCGAACTTGGTGCTCCCACCGACGCGGCGCATTATGGCACTCCGTCTCGTGACTTAGAACTACACTGCACGTGTGGGCAAGATTCCTGTTGCTGCAGTATGGTGGGATATTATGCATTGATCTTGGACCTTTGTGGCCATGGCCGACACGCATCCTTTCTGAAAACGTGACTAGACTTCAGCGTGATGGCGTAATATTCAGCCGGGGTCGTCGCGGTAGCTCCATGGCCTTATTCGTTTGAAGCAAATTGTATGTTCTTGTTTCAAGTTTCATAACGTGAAAATGCTGTAATTGTGCCAAAAGCGTTGAAGTGAAGCTGTCTAAATTTAGGGTGCAGTGATATTTACAGTATATTTATTTTTAGATCAGTAATTCAGGAATTTCCAGGGTACCTTTACTATACTACATTATTCAAAATACATTTCAGCCTCACTGAGGAGTTCTGTACCATGCACCCGACGGGGGTGCAGGAAAATCTGAAACTCAGGAGTTTCTCCGTAGATTAAAAATATAAAAATTAAGATGACTTTTGACCACTTAATGTAGATATTAAATTAAACAACGGATCTTGAGTGCTGGCCATAAGTGCAGTTCGTCGAGTAAAAGCGTGGAAACCGCCATATGAATCTTTTTCTTGTGCTTGAAAATTGCACGCACAGAATTTAAATTTTAAATTCGTTTGTTCATAATTTCGTAACGAGCCCTTTAAACAGAGAGTCATTACTTTCTGAATTGTGAAATAAATCCCGAAATAATGGAAAGTGCTAGAAATATCATTTTTCAGCAATGAATTGCTCGTTATTTGTTAAATGCAGAAGCATTTTCTTCTTTAAATTGCGAAGATAAAGATAAGAACTGCTTGGGAACGGGCAATTACAACCTATAACATCTCCTGATGTAACTAAAGGCTAGATCTCAGATTGGAGGCCTATAACGTGGATGTTATGCGAAAAAAATTTGGAGTTGAAAGGGGTCGGCTCGTTAATGGACAAACATTCCATCAACTGAATAGTATAGAACATCCCAAGAAGTTTCCAAATCAAAACGTGAATCCGAACTAATCTTCCACAAGTTAGCCAGTATTAATAGAATGAATTAAGATGAAAATAAATAAACATACCACATTCAAATCAGAAATACGCTGTACAAAAAACCGTGGTCATTTTCTGAATGCGTTTTCGTCGCATTTAAAGAGCAGATAACTCACTGTTTCTGTACTGTAGCTCTTTAAAAAATCTTAAAATTTTAACAAGTGAATTTGGAGGCTTTTTTCCGTAGCTATGCGTTTTGCAAGTTCCACACAGTGAATACAACCTCGGCACTGATACCGAAAATGGCCCTAAAAGGAATTAGACCAACTGAAATATTCTCCATTGCCAGTTAAAAAAAGCCCTCCAGTCTCAAAAAACATTTGCAGTGTCGATAATGGTCATCTACAATGTTATGTTGATAGTGTTGCAACGACAATTCACCCATTTGGTCAGTAGAATAACGGGTGAAGTGTTGTACTTAATGCAATATTAGTGCGCGGAGCTGTACTGTAAAATCCGAATAATCGAGAATAAATCAATCACTATTAAAAAAATTTCAAGGACTTTGATAAGTTGTGACATTCAGTTTTTTATAAAATTTGAAAACATAGCATTAAAAAAGTCTTTTTACTAAGCCGAAAAAGTTTCAACGAAAATTTGTACATTCATCTTGAAAACCAGATCGGTTGATTTAAGGAAAAGCTAAGTAATCTAAACCCGAGTACTTTGGGAGCCAGTTGGTAAGTTTGAACAAGACCATTTACTCATATTCGGATTTGTTATCCTTACTGAACGCTATCGAGACAAAATTATTACTATCTTGCGTAGCCTCTGCTCTGTTGGTGATACTGCGGCTAAAAAAAAGATTAGTGAAATGAAGAGGAGTCAGACCATTCTAAGGGTGCAATTATTATCAAATGAGAAACGAAATCTTATCAAGTCACTTGATGATTACATTTGATGTCTTTCTGGACACAGCCAGGCACCAAAAAAGATGCATAACTGTAGATGCTCTTCCTGGAAGAGTTGGAGCTGGTGACATTTTCGTCCGTTTTTTGGAGAATGGACGTGAGCTTCAGATTTCCGTTCAGTGTCCAATGTCTCTTTGCGACCCTGCTGTTATGCATAGAAAATAGCTCTCAGAATCGGATTTTAATAATATTAAGCGTTACCATACCTGGTTTATTGGGTTTATGCACGCCCTGAAATTTTTACCAGACGATCTACTGATACTGTTGAATCCTACACTCGACTGTCTCTCACTTTCACAGTAAAAGCGCATATTCATGCTAAATACAATTTAAGGTGGCTAGATAGCTCAGCCCGAATGAGTTGCATTTATTTGATTACAGTAGAGGATAAATAGTACCTTTTGAATGATGACAAGTCATTCTAAGTAATTTAGTATTTCAATTAAATTTGATGGTTAGTGGTTCAACAAATGATTTTAGTCGACTGTTATTTTTCGCGTACACATTCAGCAGTAGATCTAGGTATCGTGTAAGTTTTTCATATGGATGATACTTGAGGCACTTTCACAATTCAGCGGAATTGTGAAAGTGCCTCAAGTATCCCAATACTAGGTATTTTTCTACCTCCCAAGCCACATATGCACTCTGTCGGACCCCATTCTCTGCTCATCCCGCTTATGCCTTCCAATATTATCGTTCGAATTACCCAACTATATGAATAGACTCTCCCTGAATCTCGACCACTAGATCGCCGATTAAGTGAGGCACCGGAATATGCGACCTCGCATTTTGCAAAGGCCCGGTGCCGTATTCCTCCTTGCGCACCCGCCACCGACTCAGAAGAGTCTGTGTTGCAGTTAAGGACTATGTTACGACGCTAACTCGGTCTGTCCGTCTACGATGATCCGCTTTCGCGGAACTGCGAACATTGTCAAAAACATATGGAAAGGTTTGGAGACACACAGCGGACCTGTGTTCTGCCGCGTTCGGTCGCAAAACCGGCATAAACAGCTTCAAAATTAATTACCGGTAGTATCGCCCTTAAAGCCGGTCCTGACTGCCAGATATGTTCTCCGTTCCAGGTACCCTGAACTCGGCTGTGGCATGCTGGCAAATTGAGCCATGCACGAGCATCTCCAGACGACACTGCAAATCGACCAATCGCCTGCGATGTCACCTTCGTCTCAACTTTCAAGAATGACTTACGATAAAAGGCCGCTCGTGAACTGGGAGGCGCTGCTGCAATGGCAGAACGCGACAAAAGGACTGAACTGAAATGAAAACTGTCGCGTAATCTCCCTCTAACCTCCGAAAACTCAACAATAGACCTCAAATTCGAGTTCCGACCGCTGAATTTCGATTCCCTAGGCTCACCCCCTGCTACTATCCTTGTCGTTCAGGGTCTGCTCCCGCGCATCGTGGAGACTTTCAGCACATCAGTTGGAGCTATCTGCACGCAGATTTATCGCAGTTTTGCAACAGGCGCGACAGATAGTGATGGCGTATATGCAAGACCTGTGTTTAAAGTTGTGCGGCTGATGTTGGGGGAAGGAAATGAGGAAGGGTTGGGATGTGGGCGTGGATTTGAGATTTTTTACTACGATGTATCGGCGGAGCATGCAGCATTAAGGGGGTAGTTGTGGGTTTGAAGGGATTGGCAGAAGGGAAGAGGTTCGGGCTTCAGAATGTTTTCAATGTTCATTTGTTTGGGCATGCGACGGTCGGTGATTAGCTTAAGGGAGCGATTGTGAGTAGGAATGAGAATGCTGAATAGGGGCGCGCGAATACGGTGCGTTAGTTTTTGTTTGGACGAGTGGATTTGATGGGGTTCAGAATTACATGAGCCTAATAAATATTAAAAAATTAGAATCATAGACCAGTCAAGTCTTGCTTTTTTGTGGGCTGCGGTAAGGAGTTGAACCTGTTTAACCTTCTTGTACGTAAGAGTACTCATTGCACATAATATCTGCTGCACTCTCTTCTTGCCTATTGGCAAATCTTAGGCAGTGCAGAGCTGTCCCGCTGATTTTTCACCCTTGTGTGCCTCTCTCAGTAGATGATTTCTTTTGGCGGGAGATATTTTTGGCGGGCGACCGCTTCGTTCCCCTTTGCCATACTTCTCCGGGGCTTTGATAATGTCCGCACCACCCCTTTAGAGCGATTAATTTTCGATGCAATAGAATCAACTCTCCCGGACACACCTCATCCCCATGATTTCCCCTTTTTCTTCATCTGTAAGTGTCTTTTTGCGAGGCATTTTTTTGATGGTTAGTCGTCGTTTTCTGCCGTGTACATATTAGATGCAGTCGGTATTGTTCATTTATAGTGTACAGCAGAGTACTTTATTAGTGTTACGATGTCTTAAATTCTACTTTTTTATTACGTTTCTATAGTTTCTATATTTATCATTCGATTACAAACTGGAATATTGCATTTACGTCGCTCCGATACCATTCCGTAAAAAATCTTTCTCGCCGTTCTTTCTCTTTCTGACTGAGACATCTTTCTAGAGTACTCTTTTAAGGAAGGGACTGTAGCAGTGCAGAATTCAGAAATCGGGGGCGTTTCTATATTTATTAGGCGCAAGGAATCATAAATTGAAACGGTGCCTAGCGGGGCGGAAGGAATGCATCGTACGCTGAGGAGGAATATGGAGGTCATCGAGGAGGGCGTTGTGGAAATGACTGTAGCTATTACGGTGGTAAAGTAAAATCAATAATCTATTCGCAGTTCTACAAGTTGTATATTGCAAAAAAATTTCCTGATGGCAGAGACATGGCTGCCCGTCAAGGGCATAATGTAGGAAGCCAACTAGTATTAGAGCTAATTATAGTAATTTTGACAAGTGACTGCAGTTTTAGGTGGGTATGTAACACCTTACAATATCCGATAACCTTCAAATTTGCAATCCAGCACCCAAATTGGTTCCAGACTTCAGAATCCAACAAAAGTTCACCGCCTCATCTCAATCCGATTTCCATGAAGAGCAAAAACAACCGACAAAATGGAAATATATGCCACTATTATCAAAAGAAAACAACTGAACTCCGCTGAAAGATCAAATTTGCGCGAAGACATAGAGATTTCTACAGTCAAGATGGATACTTATAGCAGGAAAGAAACAATTCCTATACCGCATTCTGTTTTGTCAACTCTGAAGGCGTCAATGACTTGAGAAAAATCCTAAATGGGTAGCATCTTACCGTACGGGCACATAAATCGCGAAAATACACTTGGCAAGCGTGGTGACCAATTTTTTAAGGAGGGAAGTGGAAAAGGCCGAAATATTAATAGATTTTCTTTACCTGGCAATTAAAAAATGTATTTGAAACCGCGGGATACCAATTGTTAAGTCAAAGAGAGCTCAAGCTTGAAAATGACAGGATCAAGTGTTACAGCTCGTACTGGCCATAAACGAGGGAACAGCCGCGAAGAATTTGTAGGACCCAGTAAAGAGTCTAGTAAAGTCAGAGAAATTCCTCTAAAGCTTTCTGAATACGTAATGCTTTTCGTTTTATTGTGCTCTAATGAATATGTTCGTGAAACGTACTTAGTGTAACAGAAAGGGATTTAAAGAACTCAAAATGACTCTAGAATATCCGAAGATCAGTTCTGGGTCTCAATAATGAGGCCAAGTTCAATGGCACTACATAAGAAAACAGTTAAAGACTGCAGACCCGTGTCGGATGGCGTTGAAGTATCAAATTATCCAGTCTATATGAGGTCTGGTGCCGCTCTAAAATAAAAATTGCGTGAGTTGATAAATGAACTTCCTAAGAATCTTCAGAATTAGAAAGCGTCTGGACAGGTAGATTTCGAGAGATTAATTGAATGCTTAAGCATTAAGTCAAGAGTTAATCTGAGTTCTCTATCCAAGCCTGTGCTTTTACTAATTTTAATTCTTCAAACTGGAACGGATGGCATAGACCACGCTTTCATTACGGTACTGAAGAAAAGAATTTCAGAGGACAGAGCAGACCTCATTAACCTGGACGAGGAATACAAGGATATACAATACGCTCACGTCGACTTGGCAATGGACGATATCCCCTCCAACAGATCGTTTGGTAGACTTTCATACCCTGGGAAGCGACTGTGGGAAGAGCCCACAGCATCAGTGGACAACATCATCTACAGGCTGTATAGTTTTCTAGAGTGCCATGCACCCTATCCGCACGTGATCAAATGGAACGAGAAGCAATTAACTACGGAAAAGTTCCGAAAAGCTACGATGCATTGGAGCTGGCAAAAAAGGAATACGTGAATGAGCAGTTTATCGCGCTTCTGTAGCAAGACTACAATAAGCAGATACAGGACTACTCGCATAATTCTGAGTTTGGTAATTATAAATGTACCTGACGATATAGCAGCTGGGGATTATAAATTCTCTTTGTTCACACATTCTGTGCTTGTGAGTGCGCGACAATTACAGTTTTCTTTTTCCACGGAGTTTAAGTTAGATAAGAGTGCCTCGCGCTTTTTTATCCTATAAGACTGCAGCGCCCCGCTCAAGTTTCCAAACTTCGTCGTGGTATTACATGTAAAACACAGAATAGTAGATATATACGACGCATAAACAGAAGCAGAAATGCTCTCTCTTCATTTTGACGCTCTATAAGCACCATTCAGCCAAATTTACAACCATTAATCGCAAATCCTACAACCATATTCGATTAAAAATCCTACTTCTCTCCCAACTTCGAACACCAAGAAACACCCGAAAACCCGCAAACACTTCCCTTACCCCCAATCCCAACATGCACTCTCGCTCCCGACCTCCCACCCTCAAAAAAAACTGCATCGTGCACGGCAAATCCTCCCTCCTCACATGCAACAATACCCCACCAACTCGTCTCTAAACAGCATAAAACTTCTCCGCCGATCCCCCAACCAAACAACAACCGTAACACCCTCAGTGACCTTAAACTAATATCTAGTATCCCCGCAACACTCTGTAGCCCACAGTATTCTAGCACTCTTACGCCCGAAACAGACCATCAACCCCGCGCTCGCCCCCTACCAGTAACCGCCTCGAAGTTTATCTCCCATGGCGTTGCCGTCTGCAGTGCCACCTTGGCTATTTTCTCAGACGCTAAAATCGCTTTCGATACGTAGAGTTCGTTGTAATGCCCATACAACACGCTTCCGTCCGATATATTTTGCTGAAGAACACTTTTTCAAACGAGACCGACTAATGCAGTCCATGCGATATTGCGTAAAGAGCGTCCACTGGGCGGCGGTCGCTGACAAGCGCTAAAGGCCTCAATAAAACTCCCACAATCCAAACAATTGGTCGACTGACCTCCCTCCACGGAAGGCGTTTTTATAGAGTCTCATATAGGCAGGTACGGAGAGGGATATCATGATCAAACGTATGCCCTGAATGAAGAGAAAGCAGGGGCCCAACAAATTAAACGAAGTGTGACCTGTTCTGGTTGCTCGGCAAAATTCTCTGTACTTCGAAAGGTGGAGTCCTTTTTCCTCATGGTAGAAGTGATGCTCTACAACTGGAAAACGACAAAGAGTTGAGATTACATGACTATTTTGCGTTGTTGCAGTGCAAGTGCGTTCGTAACAAACTGTTATCGAAAAAATATCAGCTGGTTTTCTACAAAACAAGGGTTCAATCGAGGCATGCTTCTAGCTGATTACATGATAAAGTTTGAAACACTGCAGTACAGGGAGAACACTATCGAAATTTTTGGTAAGCGTGGAATTTAGTGGCATGGCACAGTATTGTTCTACCTGGCGAAGATATGCGACGGCAGCAGAGTATAAAGTGGACCTGGTGACATTTCTATGATATTCTACGATCAGATTTTTCACGTGGATGCAATGCAAAACTAACTAACCGTGTCATCTCTTCTGAAGAGTGGATTTATTCGATTTAGGAAAGGCCTAGCTGAAGTAGACGAATAGTTCTGCGAGACAACGCCGACAGCTATCAAAACTCAATTCTTCCTGTTATGCTTCCATCTATATCCCGTGGAAATGGTGTTTCATTGGTGAATTTTTATACATTCGGAACCAGAGAACGGCAAGTCCATTTTTGATGCACACCTCGAAATCGCAATGAAGCACGTAACTTTTTACGTTTCGCAAGGACATGATGTTATCATTCTTATTGATCTTGTTCTGGCACTAAGGGAAAATGGAGGACTTCGAGAATCTGCAGCGGAGCTGATCAACGCTTGGCATGATGGAATGCTCTACATAGAAAAGATAGGGCTTGGCATCAGTGGATTGGTCGAATTGAAGAGTTTGTTTAGGAAGAGTGGACTGAAACAGGGCTAAAAGCTAGTGTGGCGTTTTACCGATATTCTAATGTAGGATAAGGGCGACGTTACCAATTTAGTAGAAGTGGAACCCGTGCTCCTTCAGACAAGGCAAATACGATCTATCGGATTGAATGTATCTGTACGGGTTTTTCCTCGCAAGCAGAGGTTTTCGGAATAGAAACTGGGGTGGAAATTCACACAAAGTACAATGAACAAATCATAGTGCACGCAAAAAAAAGAAACTTCCGGGTCAAAGTCGCGACTCTTTCCCTCACCTATAGTACAATTTCTGAATGAAGAAAGCGAGAATGTGCTCTTGATATAGATTGCGAACAGGATGTTATCTTATTCTCAAAGTGAAAACGTTTATTCACTTCAAATAACGAAGAGACAACCATGTCAAAAATTGCAATCGATTATCTGGAACTACTGAGAGAAATTTTGCCTCCCGAGCAATTCGCGTTCGCAGGGATCATCATCCAAGGAGATTTTAACATCATCTGTAAGCAGTGACTCTATTGTTGAAGGAATTGATGTATCAGGAACACAGGCCCCAGATGCTAAACTAGGATTGACAAAAAGGGAAAATAATCTTGTATCTGAAGGAGGAAGGCGGGTTCAAATATATGCTAAGGAGCTCCAGAAATTCTTTAATCAAAAATTAATAGACAAAGCAAAAATAATAATTTCTGCGGGGATGCTCGGATAGCTCCTGAAATCATTTGGTGAGAGGTTCGACATTCAATCCGAGACGGAAATAATCAAAGCCAGAAACGAAATGTTTCGAAGGCAGAAAAGGGGCTGTTCGAGCAATGCATCATCTGCAGCTTCATGGACTTGATGGAACTGAAATATATGAACAATATTCAAGATGTGTTGCGATCAAGGAGTTTAACTGCTCCGTCAAGTGAAGTGGTGTCGATTTTGAGAATAAATTTTGAAAAAAAATCCCTTCCAGACGACTTTTAAACGGACTTACAATTAAAAAATGTATTGCTACACAAAAAGCAAAGCATCGGAAGGAAATATTTATCCCTGCAGATAACTAGATTTGGATTGAAACATATATATTGGTGCTCCCTTCAGGAATTTTTTCCCGTCGATATACATTAAGAACACATTATTTTTCAATGTACCTTGCTGGCGAAGGCTTGAAGTATTACGTCCTTTTTAAATACTTTAATTGGTTACGCTCCCGCCAAAACATCAATATACACAAAGAGATTGCTCAGAAAATATACATAAAAATGCAGAACCAATTATATACCCAATCTTAACGCCTGTTCTCCTTTCCGAAGAATGCAATTATTTATGTATTTCCGAAATGAAAAGGAAATTTTCAAATTTTTCTCTCCGCAAAGGAGGTCAAAAGGATACTTGAGTAGTGAAATGCGTGTTAATAGGAGATTTTTAAATTGAAGCAATAAATTTATCCTTGCTTGCACTACAATACTGTACTGGACGTACTGTACGGGGCAAGAAACAATTCTAGCAAGCTTTACGATATCCAAAGGGGTGTTGAAATTTTTATTTTTATATTACTCATGTGTTTTCTGGGGATACTATATACTACCTGTAACGGATATCTACTGTACAATATCTACTTAACGCTAAGAACTGTAGTTATCGTTAGAGTCATCATTAGACCTGTTTAATTAAGCAAAGTTACGTTACTTTACAAACCACACAACTCTAGGGTATTCTCATTTTCATATTACAGAGGTTTTGTTTAAAAATCTGGATAATTGTTTACTATAAATAAGCAACACTGTAATTACCTGAACATTGATTGTTGATATCAATTACTGCGACGCCAAACAAACTCCGCACAGCAGCGCTACCTTTGATCATGAACTTCAACGAAGATGAAGGTTTGATGACCATGGCCTTCCTCTAACATTCTACGCAGCAAACAACTGAGACTCGGCGATATATAGCGCGGAATCATGTCCTGAACTCAACACTCCATAATATGCTAAAAGAAAACGACGAATCCGAGCACATTGGATACGAAACCGCGAGTCTTGACGGATTGGCGAAGGCATTGTATGCGCGAAGGAGAAACACAAGCGAGTATAAAAAAGAGTTTATAGAATGGATCCGGATGTGACTTTATTTGAGTGTATCTTTCATGTAAATCGAGACAAATTCGATGCGCTGTTGTTTTTTTGTAAAGGAGAACTTAAAATACCCGCACAGGTCACACCAGACGTCTATATGACACAATATTCCGTTGTGCGAGTACAAAGATTTTGAACGTTAGAGAGCTGATTTTCTTTTGTTTCGATGTACTGCGTGCAACAAACGAAGAAGAAGAGGGGGCTAAAAGAATCGGGAAACAGTATGGGGTATCGAACGGAACAGTTTCGAACTACTTTCGTTATTGTCTGTACGCAATCTTCAAATCACTTAACATAGCTTGTACTGGCCTTGCTTCGTGGCCAAAAACAGAAGATCGTGCGTTGGTCCTGGTTTAATCATTGGCTTCCCAATCCATAATGCTCTTTTTTGATGGACACAAGAATCGACAATGGAGACCTTGTGACAGCGAAAGGCAAGAGAGGGCCTATGATGGATATAAAAAGGTTCATTCTTTCTCAATCATGGTGTTCTGGAATATACTTAGCATATTCAGACGAATTAAGATCACTGATAAAGAAGCAGAGAGCGATCGAAACATGTAAACGGAATCTTCCATCTATACGAGAAAAGCAGACTTCCTTTAAGATGGGGAACATGGAATGGTGGATATGGGTTTTGCAGGATATGGGGACATAGTTGGTCCATACAAACGAAATGAAAGCACAGAATGGATACTGAGAGGAAATCAAAATCGTAATATAAGGTCGATGCACATGGTGAACGAGTGGTATATAGGTCACACTAACAAAAAATTCAGTACTTTCCTAGGTAGGTGGGCTTTTGATGATTCCCTGTTCCCTATGGCCTACTAAAGTGAAGTCCTGATTTCTAACAGGACTTTTATAGACGTGGATATGCATTGCTTAAATAGATCAGTACATTGAGAAATTAAGAAGTCCAGAGACGCAACGTAGAAATCAACGCGCCGCTGCTTTATATATTCAACACCGAGCGAATCTCGGAGGCCGCGCGGAGCGGGGCCAGGGGGTTCGATGGGGACGACCCATGCTGGTACTAGTAGAGTGCATAATAAAATCATCAGACATCAGCTTCCGAGTTGCAATTTTCAATCTATTGTGGTTCGTCGAGAAAGGAATTGGGCGTCGCTGATGATTTCGTCACATTTTTTATCAGATTCAAGCTGATTTGGGTCAGAAATTTTAGACAGGCTGGGAAGAATGCTAAGTTCTTCCCAAATGTTGTTGGCGTCCGAGGTGCCACGTCTGGGATAGGTAGACCATTTTTCTTGGCCATTACCGCAAAAAAGATCCAAACAACTTACATGAATTAGCACTTACTTCGACACTGGCTGCGAACGCATTGCTGTTAACGTCTGTGCCCTGAGGTTCTACAACATGATACTTGTATCCTGCTTCGCCTCTTCTCCCTTGATGTTGCACCTTCTACTTGGCGAGACATATCTGCTTCCTTTTTTCAATTCGAGCTAACTTTTGCTGACGAGATTCTATTCTATTTGTATCGACTTACTTGCGTCTTCATCGTCGTTCTTACTTTCTATTAACCTTCAGCTTGAAATCCAGCACAATTTTTCCTCTTCATTCTCAGGTCTGTCCGACTTACACCCATCTCTCACACAGGATCATTTCTTCATCTTTCCGGTTGTTGTCTTCGATTTCTTTAAATACCTGCACTGTGTTGGCAATTTAGAAAACGTATTTCTCGTCGTCCTGACCACATAATCTCTCCTCCATATCATTCCATACTTAAGCTGATCTGCAATCTTCTGTTGATTTGGGTATAACGTGTGCGGCTCCAGATGCGACATCAGCCCACGTGTCTTCCAAAGATTTTCTTTTTTGGTATGCAGCGCGTTTTCCATTAGATGGCCGAAGTTCCATGCTTATTCAATTAAATTTGGACGAAATCGTTCGTGTGCAGGCTTAGATTGGGTGCCTTGGGATAATGTTGCTCTGTTGGATATAGCGGTGGATGATGTAGCGTGAGCGGTTTCCTGGATGGGCTGTTTTGTGGATCCATGGGGAATTTGGAGCGATGCTCGCGATGCTTGGGAGGATGGAAGAGGACGGGTGGGAGAGGGAGGGAGGGGGATAGTTGCCTTGTTTGTACATCTGCAGTTCCTGTGTATTCCCGCTAATTCTGTTACATTCACGTTATCGAACCTATTCGATTTTGTACAGGTAAATCTTTGGTTTCATGTCAATTTAGTCGGCTTTTTGCATTTCCTGAATTTCCTATTTAAGCACATGAACCGCGCAAAATCTTGCTTATTACATTTCCTAAGCTAATTTTTTTAATTAATAAGGTATATTAAATACTGTACAGTACTCCACTGTACACGTAGCTTTGCTTACACATGTAGTGTCCCGTAAGTACTGTACGCACGGTACTGTGCGAGCCGTACAGTACACGTACAGCAGCTTCAGTGGCCTAATGCATCTGGACAGGCACTGGACTCCGTTTAAACGCTTAATCTCAAGGCCATTGATTTTCCTTGCAAACGGTCTCACGTCACTCCTCACCATCGCATCCAAAACGTTTCTTCGTCTCGACTTTGTGGCCACCTTGCACTCTAAACGCCATGCTGCCCTCCCTCACATCATGACTAATCCATTACTTCTCACTGCCGGCATCCTGCTTCTCTGTCTTTTAACCCCCTCTCTCGCCGTTGACCGCCACAGACGAGGACCGAGCGCAAACCGCTGCAGGCACAGGCTCATCCGACGGCTCCGGCACAGACAGGGTCTATCTGCGCTCCATTACCGCACTCATCTTCTCCGAAAACGGTCGCACTAACTCTCGTTTTGGCCCCGGTAAGTCTGAGCTCAGATGTGTCGGTGGTAGCGCTGCCGGCTTTTGGTGGTTTACGGATTACTATCCTCATAAGGTCCAATGTAAGAACATTGGCTGGGACGGTGCAAGTATTCAGTGGGGATGTGAGGCTGCTTTAGGACCGTATGTCGAATTTGGAGCCGAAACTCAAGTCGTTTGTGAGCCCTTTGATGAGGATAACCCCAATGATGGCTACGTTCTGAGAGGAAGTTGCCGCCTTGAGTACACTCTCAACTTTAAAACATTCCACATCTCCTTTGTTCATGTGATATACGGTATGTTCTTTGCTACTTTCGTCTACATCTCGTACCACGCTAACCTGTCCCAGTACTTCTGCAAGTACACCCTTTGGACGCCACTCATGGAGCATTCCAACTAACCCACTCCTTTCAATTTGTACCCCTCATGGTGATCTCTACCGATTGAACTCAGGATGCATTCTTGCCATCGGCCTCCTTTGGTGCTACTATCAATCACGATTCCTCATCCACAGATTGTACGTTGCAGGGCTTCACCCATCCCCATTACACATGTGTCATCAAGCACCGGTTTGCACTCTTTCTACTTCCTTTGCTCGTTTGCAATTCGCCACTAACTTGTCTCACATTACTTTTCCACTGCGAAAACGACACAGCCTTAAGGAGCGTTACGCAAAGATCGAAGCCGCCAAGTCCCAAGATGGCGGCTACTGAACCTCTAGGAAATTTCAGGCCCATCCTTCAAAACTTGGCCGCATTGACGTCTTTTTCCTGACCGAGCACCCTCCGCACCTCGATCGCTAAGCCGGACCGTACTGGGTGAGGCTTTCAGGTCACTAGTTTTCATGGTTCCGCTCATGTGCCACTTTTCGCGGTAGTACCGCCGTTGCATTACGGGGTGGCACGCAGCAGAGAAGCTTTTCTCACAAACTGTTCTATTGGTTACACTGAAATCAATGTTGTTAATGCGGCCTGCGCTACATTCCGGTTGATGTCGTTTGTTAGGAAATCTGTAGTTTAGCATATCCGGTTCAGATTAATCTGTGCACCGCATCTCCAGTTCCTTCGCACCGCATGTCGCTCTCTAGTTTTAGAGAGCTCGCCCACTTTCCACCTAATGCGATTTTCTGCTCAACCACTGATGTGCAGAAGGTGACACGTTCGCAGGACGCGTCCCGGATGTGGCGAAAGCGCTACATGTCTTGCGAACTCACGTTCCGCACGTTCGGATTGAGAGGAACACCTCCCAGGTTCCTTGCCATCTGGCCCACCAGGTGTTGGTCACGAATTCATATCCCAAAAATCCCTGTCTCCCTCGTCGCTGAGCCTCGCAGTTCGCTTCTATAGCCCACTTCAGTCTCGAATGCTTACATTCGCCAACAGCTTCAGCCATCTATATGCAAATCCCAGACTGCCGGGAAACTGGTCTGCAACATGCGAGATGCGTGCACAAGTTTTCTCCTCTACAGCGTTGCCGCGTCGGCTTGCCGAGTTCAGCACATTGTCCGTCGTGCGTCCCCAGACGTTCCCCTCTCGCGCGGCTCCTTGCTTCATTTGCTTCCTACTTTAGGCATGTGACCGCCTCAATAATGTTCTGCACAACCCGGCCGCTCGATCTCAATTCGCACCAAATATCTGGTTTGATGGTCATGTTTTTCCAACTCTAACTACTAACCACGCTTCTTATGCTTCCAGCTGGATACCTCTGCCAACTCACCCGTCGATAGCCCTATCATCCTCCCTGCCCTGTTCTACTGCTGCAGTCCCTTTCCTGCCTTCCGTGGCTGTCGCACTCCTGCCCAAATGGTTTACCCTTCCGCCCTGAGTTCAACACGTGCTGCTATGCACATACAAATATTTGTTCAGGCACCACAAGCTGAGTCCACCCGCACGTTATGGGAGGACGACCTATGGAACGTCCGCCCGAACCCCAGTGGCTACAGCGCCGCATGTCTCTGCTGTTGTGCGCTCCATAAATCGACCCTCTCCCCTGGCGCCTCTGCCTTCCTCAGGCCCACCCTTCAGCCGCATCTGGGTCCATAAACATATCAGGTCTGTAATGCAGCGGCGACATCTTCTCTTGCCCATCAAAGAGGATTCGGTTTCTCCGACACATTGCCATCATTTTCATGCGCCTATGTACACCTGAGAATATCACACCTCGATTACCCACAATGATCCCACCGCCTAGCCCTCAGCCAACGACATTTTGGTTCACTCTATATGCGTCTCCACCTTGATGCCGGATTTCGTTCGGAAGTATACCGATGCTGAAGAACTCCCTGACGCCGCCAAACTGCGGACGTTTTAACGACCAGAGCGTGATTCGCTCTCCTGACGATACCGACCCGCCACTACAAAACGAATGGCACTCCTTCGTGTTTGCTTGTTATATCCTTGTAGCCTTCTCGCCGGGAGTTTGCCACCTGCATGCCGTACATCTCGGGTTCCGCTCTACCCCAGGACCTCATGTAGCTAAGACGACCATTCAGCAACAGCTCGGTCTTGCCATCTGCTCCAGTGTCGCCGCTGTTCTCCTTGCTCGCATACCACATCGCGGTTAGGGCCTCTCCAACCATGAATAATAGTAAAGCCCCTCGTCTGACATAGTATTGGGCCCATAGTTCACTCCTTAAAGGCTACCATTCACTGCCTTGAAGGCAGTGAAACAGCCTCTCAGTTCGGGTTGCTGCTATTATAGAACGGAGCAGTAGAAACATCCGGCCAAAATGATGGTGTATCAAGGACTCACTTTGCAGGGGAATGCTGCGCTCATTGTACAACAGTATAACGCGTAGAGCTGCAGAAGAAACCGGAAAAACGCCACTCATTCGAGCTTCTTCAACCAAACCTCCAGTGAGACATGCCTCCAAATGCTTCAATGTTTTCGGCCGGAGCCCTGAGACATAGGCTTTTAATGGTGTGCGGCCTCCCCATAGCAAGCTTGACGAAAACATATCAATCCGGAATGAAATCCTCCCATGGTTCCGGTCTCGGAATCCTTGGGGTCCTAGATCGTACTCTACTAGGTACGTACATTATAATATGCGATCTAAACTGTGTTCCATCCTCTAACAACCTCCACCCTGGCCTTCGCGCAAACCTTCCTGCTGCGCAAGAGCTCATATCAATCATACCACCCTTTGCTCCAGCGCGATATGCAGCCTGCATTAATCTATCTCCAACATTAGCATACCAATTTCTGTCTCCTGGTGTTTGAACCAAGTACCAGGACTCTCCCTTACTTCTCGCAATTCAGCCCATACATGCATTCCCGTTGGTCCAGTTCGAATAACTAAGCATCGTCCACTTAACTCAATCTCCTCCGTACTACCATCGACACTTTTTTCCCTGCTTCCTTCACAACTGCCGTAGTCGCAAATTCGATGTCATCGATATCAAACAGCACCCAAGCCTGGGCAGAAGCCTCCCAACTAGCGGGTACTGAAATCAACCTCCCGTTAGCCGCCGTCACATCCCTCCACGATGTCGGTCTCATGGTAGACACAGATAGCAAGGGCGTTGGCAGCCATTCCTCTGACTCCACCACATCTTCCATTGGGAGACCTTGCCCACCCAAATTGTCACCACCTAAGCTCACCGATTGCTGCGCAAACCAGGCTACCTCCTCCACTCTTCTCGAGGATCCTGGACCCCGGCTCCTCCTTTCGCTCCACAGCAACACTTGCATTGGGCAGCTTTGCCTTGCCATGGTACCTACTGTTCTCTGCCTACTTCCATCCCATGACACCTCACCCGTTGTGCTGGCATTCATTCCAATCCTCAAGGAGGCCGTCACGTACGCCATTCCAATAACATCTCCGACCCTCGATATTTGTTTGCCATCTCTCATTACACACCCTCCAACTGCTTCACTGGTAACAAGCTCTTCGTTATGATCCGAAGTCTTTGAATTCTCACTTTCACAGTCGCCTTGTTCGCCGTCTAATGCGTTTAAGGTCTCCGCAGATATCGTTCTCGTTCCGACCTCCGGCAGGCCTCTCATTATTCGCTCTGTCGCCTGCACAGCCTTTTCAGTCATTTCCTTTCGATACTGTTCCAAAGCCTGTTCCACCCGTGCTGGCGACCGAATTCGTCTTGCCGGCGTACACAGCAACGCCGAGTTTTCAGGCAAATAATGCACACGCCATGTCAAGTTTTTCAAACCGCCTTGGCCGTCGCCCTCCACACAGACCGGACACATAGCTCCGCCAGTAATGCCGTCCGAGTTCATCCATAGTATCAAGGAGGGCTTGCGATCCATATTTGCGTGCATGTGTCCCCTCGGACATCGCTGCCACCGTGCGCCCCCCCGGCACTGGCTTCCTTTTCATCGTAATCATCGCTTCAGCCTGGGCATCTGCGAAATTAACTGCCCCATCTCCTCCTTCCCCTAGTCCTTTGTACAGCTCACCGCCCTTAACACCCTGTTCCTGTCTTTCTTCCATCACTTCTACCACTTCCTCGGCAACCTGTAAGATAGCGGCTAGCGTCTCGGCGTCCATAAACAAATGACGCCCAAAACGTCGGCCATTGTTCAGACGCCTTAAGACGGCACCATTTTCTCTCGCCTCTGTCGAGGTTGTCTCTTTCCATTGAAATACCTCTCTCAAGCGTGGCCATGCCTTTTGTTCCACGGCATATCTTGTAACTTTCTCACATCCCCTACCCATACGAGCTGTAGCCAAGACATATGCAGGTCCTATTTCCACATACAGAGGGCCTCGAGCATTCAGAGGGGTGGAGGCTAGGACAAAGGAAGCACGGCGATAAAATGCACGAAGCGTTGCTCTAACACCACGTCCAAGGGCGCCATTGGAGGAAGCAAGGCGATAGGCTTGCTTAATTTGATGCTCGATAAGAGGGTCAGATATGGTGGGAGTACTTAGTTTTGGGGGTTCGGACGTGGTACAACTTGATCAGGGGGCGAAACGGAACGGCGTGAGCGTCTGTGTGTCGGAGTACAGGAGGGGCTTGCACACTTTACGTTTGTCGGGGGCATAGACACACTTCAAGGTGCGTGAAGACGAGAAGGTAGGAAGCGGAGAAGGCAAACCAGCAGGATTGCAAAATGCAGGCATCGCGATCACACATTTCAGTTCGAAACTTGGATATCGGAAGGAGCTATCATGTCTAAAGAAAGAAACTCTTGACTGAGTGAAGAAGGAAGTGGGCGTGAAGATGACGATTGAGACGTTGATGTAATGGAGATGGAAATTCTGCTGGTAATCTACCACCCGACGGGAGAGAGGAGCTGTGCGTGCTGCGCTATTGCTTACGTTGAGTAGGGCTATGAGTGCTGCGATCTGTTTGTAGACTTGTTCTACATTAGGTTTCATAAAATAGGAGGCGACAACGAATTAGTCTATCATTTCGGAAAATATCTCATATTTCCGCACGGCGCACTGCCTTATGATATCCAAATTTTTTGAGCTTCTGTACATTACTGTACTGCACTGTGGTACTGTAAGACATTAAAACAATATTGACTCGCAGTACTGTATTTGTCAAAGCTAAATATCGCACAGAAGGCTTACGAAAAAAAATGAGTTCGGGTTTTCGACCGTTTTCCATTAAACGTATTACACCTGTAAGGTGTAAGACGGAAAGTACTAACTCAGCCATTTCATTTTTCAGTTGGAGAGGGTGCTTTACGAAGTCGGAAACTTTAGCTGCCAGAATCATTTGGCGCAGTTTGTGGTCACCGCCACCATTCTGACACACCTCAAACCAAGGATGGCCTCGCTTACCAAAGATAATGCACCATCCCATGCAGATAACACCATTTTGTTGTTACACCAGCGCTCACAACGACCGATTCAACTTCTACAGCATCCATGCGACAAAAAAAGAGACGTATTCGCTTCTCTATGCGTGAAACATTCTGCTTCTCAAAGCAGTAAGTGCGGTTGACGCCCATCTTGCACCGTACGGTGAAGCTCAAAATAGATTTGAAGAGGCTCTTAGCCTGTTCAAGTCATCCGTACCGGCTGGCTGCTTTGCAGCTAAGCGCAGCCGACTTGGAAAACGTTAAACGACCGCTTTAAAAAGATAATAGGCGATCACCGCGAAACGGTCAAAGAATAGAATCGCTCTGGTATATTGAAGTGAGAGGAGAGAGACACTGCTGGATGATTTGATGTTGGAGGTTGACGAATGGAGGAGGCAAAGAGAGCTGAACGTGATGAGAGGACGGAACTGGACAGACGCCTTCTGAAAGCTGGGGAGATCTAAGGCACGTGCACTATCAAGACTTCGGCCGAGTGGTAGCTCGGATACTGGCGTAACGAGCAATGGTGGTGAAGAGAACGATTCTCCAAGACTGCGAAAGAGGCAAAAGCGTGCGAATCCGCCAGATCTGACGGAGAGGAGTCAAATTGATAAGCGATCATATCAAGTCACGAAAGGAAATTGAGGAAAAACGGTTGAGTATAGAGGAAAGCGGCTAGAATTGGAGGTAAAAAGAAGAGAAGTGACTCGTTTGGAACTGCTCATGAGAATGAGGCTAAACGCATCGCGTGGATGAGAAACGGTTGAGCTCGAAGAGCGTCGATTAGCTATTGATAGTGAAGAGCGAAAAGGCGCTATTGCGGAGCGTAAGGAAGTCTATCCATCCTAGACTCTAGTGAAAAACTGCAGTAAGCTTCTTTCTTCTTTCTCTGCTCACCACTAGTCTGGCTAGGTACATGTCGACCTCGTTTCGCTCCAACTCGCTGTGCACGCCTACAGCGACGATAGCGGGAGCGGTGATGTGTGGGAGCAGGGCGACAAGGAACACAATAATGTGGTTTTACTGAACTGACATGTACCTAGCTAGGCTTGGTGGCGAGCACAGAAAGTAGCTACTCGTCTGTCCACTTCCATGATGTAAAAAACTCTAACGTTCCACGCAAAGCGCTGTCTTTGTATAGCAAAGCAACAGGACTTTTTCTTACAAGAAGCATTCGCTTGTAATCTCGTGTAGACCATATCTGCTTCAAGTCTTTGTAGGTCCACTCAACCGCCTCACGTACGGGACTCATATCTCTATTGTAGAGCAGTCCGGTTCGGTAGCAGAAGTGCGTTCAAAAGCCACCTGCAGCCATGCACGGAGTACCTACGCCGCGTCTCCTTAAATGCAGTACTGTCTCCCACCTATAAGCATAGAAGATCGAAGATCGTTACCAATTCCACTTTGCCGGTAAAGCGTCATGTCATGTCGCCGTCCGACCTCAGGTCCATACAAGCTGAACAGTAGCCCGTCTGGCGTTGTGCTTGCCTGGTATAGGAGCCAGTGAGAACGCTTATGTTCCGAATAACACGCTGCTGCAAAGCCCCATTACCTCCAGGTCTGCTTATTTGTATTTTAGTGCAGTCAATAAATCCAACACAGTTATCCAGCGGTGCTCCCTTCTCATATATAGCTGCCGCATACATTTCAGCCCACTCCACCATCAGATCTGACCGGAAAATCTCTACAAGGTGCCCTTATCCCGAAATTAAGGTTTCAACTACCTCCCAAAATACTTCCAACAAAGAGGAAGCCTGCATGTCAAAGACAGATTCACGATAACACACCTGGTAGGGAAAGGTAGTCGTTTTAGAACTATACATGTAGCTGTGGTAGGATCACAGCGGTAACCAGATCGTGCCGTGGCCCCAGCGGTCCAAGAAAGAACGTTGTAGACTGTTCCGATCGTTTCGTCGGAAACGGAAATTAGTTAGAGAATGCTCTTCGCTATACGCGTTGAGGTTAAACTGCGTATTCCTAATTTGAAGTGAACGTTTGCGAATGCGATATGTTTCGCGTCTAGCGTGAGCAGCTTTGAAACCGTTGTGCAACAAAATATCATCTTCTGCGTCACTTGTAATAGCGAACATAAGTCGTCTGCGGCGGGATCGGAGTCGCTGTTTCGCCTTTCCAATGGCATACTCCTTCTGACGCATGACTGCAGTACGCGGAAAGAGTCATACTGCTAACTATTTCACAATAATAATCATATGCGCTCTAGTTTGTGAAATTTTACACAGCGTAATCGAAATTCAGAAACACTTTTGAAAAAATGATTTGCAACACGTGTCTCATTTTCACTTGTCATGAGCAATTGAATTTTACTCCGTAAGCTCTCTAGTTACAGAAAATAATAATCTAAGTAGCAGCAAACTAAGTGCTGTGGCTCTTTGGACTACACGTTAGCCGTCGTCGGATCTAAGCAATGCGATACTAGAAATGGATCGAGGGAGAAAGAGCACAGACAAAGTCGGATTTCCAGTAGTCGTCCAAAGCGAAATTGTTTTCTCCAATCTGAAGGACCAGCCCGCTCTCCTCTCCTGGTGACTCTTTGTTTTTTACTGTTATGTTCCGCAGTAGATCACAGAGGAATAGTGAGGATTCCTCACTATTCCTCTGCGATTAGTCACCTAGTGAGGATTCATCACTATTCCTATGCGATTAGTCACCTCTGTCCTACACATGGCTGACAATCATTAGGTAACCGAGCTTCACAGTCAAGCCCAGAATGCAATGTATGTTCACACTTTTGGCACAGACTTAGGAAGCGATATCCATCAATGACTCTTAGTTCGCTCATTCATACTATGCTGAACCCTTGAACATGCAAAACTTTCCTGCCGCTCCAAAACTCATTTACAGACTTTATATTGCATTGGTTCACCATCAATTATCAGTACCTTATGGTGCTTCAAAATAAATATCGGAGGGTTTCACGTTTCACTTATCCGACGTTATCCTCATCGTTTCCAGTGGGAAATTTACTGATGTATGCGGGACAAGCGAAAAGGCCAATAAAATTCTGAAAGTTGGGCCGGAAAAAGTAAAAACTGACTGGGTGCGAGTAAAAATCGAACTAAATGCATAGAACCAAAATAGATGATTACAAGCAAATGAATACTAAAAGTACTTGAGAAGGGCTAAGAATAATGATAAAAGAAACTATTAATTGACAGCGGATCGACGAGGATATTTTGATGGCTTGAGGCTTGCTAAATATTTTTAACAGCCTAAGGCTATTTATAAGTAGATCGCAGTAGAAAAACTCCAAAGATGTTTGCAATAGTATAATAATTTTTGTAGACCAAATTAATACTCAGTAATAATTACAGAATAATTCTCCTGGTCAAAAATATTCCAAAAAACGTTTGCTGGCAATAAGATTCCAACAATTCTAACTGTGGGATTTAAAAATCCAGTGAAGGGCATAAAAAGTGCTTCACATGTAATAAAGTATAAAATAATGGCCAGTGAAAAGCAGATAAATTGTTTTCGACCATTCACAATGATTAAAAATTGTTGGCCTTGAATAAAATATTGCTCTACAATTTTTCATCATTTTATTCGATGTAGAAAACAAATTAAGTAGTTTTCCAATGCTTGTAAATTAGTTTTTCAATTTTCGCACTGCGCAAGTAAACTCCAAACTCCAAATGACCAGACGCAACAGCTTGAGAGATCGTCCACAATTTGGAACGCGATTAGCTTAACTCAAAAGGTACCATGGAATGGCTCCAGCCACACAATATCCTAACGAATGGTAAACAGCTACTTCTCTCTATAACATATCCGTACAAGAGGGAAAAAAAGAGCCGCATCATTAAATAAAAAGAAGTACTACTGGTTACACTGTAGGATATTCCGGGCCACAACAGATCATATCTTTCAAATATTAAACCAACCCACATTTACCCCCTTAAACAAAAGCCAAGGTTTTCTATATACAATTTCCAGATATTTTTGAATATTTCCCCACTGGCACCAGAACAGATTACGTAGCTTTTTCTGCATATCTTGGGTCGATTAAAAGTTGAGAATATCCATGGAAATTATGTCATCTTCTAGCTCATTTCCCTGATTAAAGGCTTGGATATTTTGCAATATGTTTGATTGTATGTCTCATCTGACAATTAACTACCTACAAATCCCTCTTACTCCGTGTCTAATGGACGTTTCATCTGTTTCTAAGTTCGAGTCAAGCTTTTCCTTTCTTCATAAAAGACGATATAACAACAGATTATCCGAAAACGTGCTTATAAAGCAGACATCTTATCCTATTTCAGTCCTTAAACCTTCAACGTGATACATTCTTCTTTGGTTACCTTGATGACTCGATTATCGTCAGTGAAAGCCCTCCAAAATCGACGTTTTAAATTTCCTTGCTTCACCTTTATAGGTGTAGCATAGTCAAGTGTTCCTCCGAGAGACTATTTTTTGCTCTTTACTCAGAAGCTAGCGCAGCCAGCAGGGTCAGAGTGGAAATTGTACCGTGTAAAAGAATTTTAAAACGCTCTAGGGTTTCCGAGGGAAGATGGTTTGAAAAGAGAGGTACATGGAGGGATGGTGTCGACGGATACACGGAACACAGTAGCAAAGACCAATACGGACGACTTGAAAAGATTTATCTGTATGATTAGTGCCAGTAAATGGCCCAAAATCCTCAGCGGTAGATGGGATTAGAAAGAAACCAGAGTCTGCCATGGTACTGAGGTTTCCCAAGTCTGGAAGTCAGATGCGGGCTGTTGTCCTGGTTCACCGCAAAACATCTCAGATCGAGATGCGTACCTAGCTAAACTGCGCTACCTACAGAGCCACTGGCAGGTAATTAGTCTTACAGTACTTACTAAGTGAAATTAATAATGTAAAAGACCAGTAATTTTCCAGGCATCTAGAAGAACTTGAGTGAAATATTTTCAACCGCCAGCGCAGTTTGTTCCCTGAGTAGGACAGAGTTCCCGTAATATAGACTAAGTACATGCACAAAACGAACCGGACCAGGCTTTTACTGTGACTGTATGTATTAATAGTCAATTTACTCAATCCATCACTACTCATTGGCCAAATTAGGCTCCCTGTAAGCGCTAAATAATCGCCTCAGTAACTTTCCGCATAATTATGAGTTTTTAATTTCCTGGGAACCTTTTTGGGCCCCTACAGCCCTCCTCCACGCTAGCCTTATCTCAGAGGCGTCCTTAGGTATCTCTATTTTCCGTAATATAGCCTCGAATTGTATGCACCCAGCTGTTGCAATAGAAGTGAGTTACCTGAGATCGGTATATACAGACCCTTCAAGTTGTGATTCTCTCTTCTACTCCCCGGCCTCAGGGGCCTGCCGAACTTTCTCCCCACCCATGGCCGGTTGCGCTGAGGAAAGTCTTTGTACGTCACTGATCTCTTAATTTTAATAGACCTTTAAAAGCATGGAATAGTGTTGAAGACGAACTAGCAGGCCTGTTTCGGGGCGATCAGCCATGATTCCATCAGAAACTCGGACTTTAAAGTTCATAAACTATTACCTATTTCTCGTTCCACTTAACATGGAATGAATTTTCCTGGAATACGTCCGACTGCACCTTACTACTAAGTATGGCCCAAAATGGTATAAAACTCATTACGAGTTGCATTACAGTTCATATTAGCCAAATAATCAAAAAAATCGGACTTTATTTCCTTCAAATTCAAAAGAAAGTAGGAGTTTTCGACTACTGTTGAATGTTAAAGTCTACCAAAATATACAAACTGGTGCGCTTATCATCAAACAAGGATATATCTCTGGACTTACGAACACTTAAAGTCTGTTGAGATTCCTTACATGTATAGTGGGGTAAGCGGAAAAGATTATATTCGTGGAAACTCTTCTCCTGGGTCTTTTTATATCTTTATAATCTTCTGCAAGCGGCAAAGTGGACTTTTCCTGGGTCATTCCACGTTCTCACTTTTAGGAAGCTCAGTTATCTCCCTAAAACTCTCGATAATCTGAATTATCATCTTCATGGTGTCAGAGATACCAATTACTGCTCGCAGATTTTCCCATAACTTTTATTTTGTAACAAACTTCATTTTTTGCGTTTTCTTTTGCCTTCAGCTACTCCTTTGGTCGATGAATAATCTTTTACAGAGGACCTCGTTCCTCTAGGAACTCGCAGGTATATCTTGATTCTAGTTCGCAATCGTTCCTGCGAGAACTGTTTTCTTCGTTATTGGCGAAACCAAACGCATTACACAAATATTAGCCGTCTTTTTACCGGCTTTTTTTATTAATTTTCCTCCTTGAATTTATCGGCTTCGGATACTAAATTTGAGGTGGAAATCCCCTCCCAAACAGTTGGAGATGAAAATTACTAGATTCACATGCCCATGAGAGGCCCAATCCCTGAAAAATTGCGAGGTGAGATAGCAGATAAGCCAAGAAAAATGTTTAAAAATCTGTAATTTGCTTTAAAGACGAAATTAATTGCATGAATTCAAAGGCCTCTCTTTCCTTGATTGAAATCCAGCGATTTCTAGCTTGGGTAATTTTACTGCTAAACTTGGTTTTATTTCAAAAATTACGTAAGTATTTACAAAGAACAGACCAGGATAGCAGTGGTACTGTTACAAGTGACCAGGATTTGCAGGGAAATGGGATGCGAGCCAAATGCAATAAGAAAGGGCGCGTCATCCAAATTGTACATGTGTTGCATTTGAGGTTCCTCAATAAGGTGGACGTACAGTATTTGCATTTGAATACGGTTCAATCGTCTATTTAAGGGCAGACCTGGGAACCAAATAAGCCCATCGGGCCACTCAACTGGGGGACACGAGTAAACGTTCAGTTGTTTCTGTGTGGCTGTCTGTCATGTTTTCGCGGCTGTCTGCCGCTGTCGTGGCTGTCTGTCACTGTTTTCGCGGCGGTCTGCCGCTGTCGGGGCTGTCTGTACACATACCCTGTCTGAACGTCAGCTACAGGGCGCTTACGTCAAGTAGGACGTAACAGTACCAATCACTGAAGACACCATGGCGATCAAAATCATGGAAATTGACGAACTAGTTTCATCATGGTCATTTTGGGACCGAGTTTTGGTGTTTAATATGGAAAATACTAGTATAATGAAATGTAAAAATGTTCTCTGTCTGCAACAAAGTCGATCACATTATAAGCACCCCACCGCAGGATGTATACTATAAAATCGTAGATAATAACATAGGAAAACTAGAAATTATGAAACTTGCACAAAGACAGCACTAAAATTCTTCTTCTACGTTTCCGAACGTAGTCGGAAACCTTCAATACATAACAGAATTATGGTTTATATTTGATGTACTTTTTTTTAAATATATTTACTTCTTAAAAACCAGAGTAGACAAAAGTAGAAGTACAAATATATATAATCTGTTGTTTTTGGAGCTAAGTCAGGGCAAAACGATACAAAAAGAAAGTCCATATTTACGGACAGCGATTCATAAGCAAGACAGAGTGTATCCGTCGACTGCTCAACCCGCTATGCATTCCACTGAATTCCGCGGGCGAATTACCTATCAGATGAGGAGAAAGGTCTAATTTAGCGCACTTGCATCGAGCATTGTCGTCAGAGGAAATTCCTTACGCTGTCTGCAGTAGTTCGACACAAAGACGCAAGTTTTTAAAGCTTGGAGACAACTCCGGGAGACGTTTCTCCTAGAAAAACCAAAAAACCGAAAGAGACAAGCAAATAAGTTTTGGAGAAGGAAAGTAGATAGGAAAAAGATATTTAGCAATTTTCATGACCTCTTGGCTGAGTGTCAACCTTCACTGTACAGAATACAACATCCTGCTACATACTAGCTCTAAGAAAAAATACTGAATCTCTATTAGTGCTGACTGTACTGATCGCGTTGAAATTTTTCATAGCGCTTACTACTGTATTATACAATGATAAGCTCGTTTACTAATTATTCTGTAAGAGCTCGGTAAACAAAAATTTATCAATTCCACATCAATACTCCAAGCTGTGGAAGTATGATTCTTTATTTTTTCAATAAAATAGATCGCTGCATCCTAAAACTGTATCTATATCAGGGCCACATGTTAAAATATAAACTTTTCTCATCAAGCATGAGTAAAGCGCAGAAAAGCGACGAAACTGGATGAAACAATAGAACTAATGTTCTGACAAAGTTGGTGCAGTAATGCGGCAGGTGTAAAGCGTGATTGATGCGACTGTCACGTAGTTGTCGATTCAGGTAATAATAATCTGGGAAGATGAAGCGCCGAAATTTTTGAATGCCAGCTCCAGCACAACAAGGGAACCTTGGCGGATTTGATGGGAACAAAGGCCGGCCGAATTTGGCGGCCTCAGTCCTCATATTGTTTTCCTGGGCGTTTTTTTCGGCAGCCGTCGAGGCAGAGGCCGCGCGTTAAACCACCAAAGATATGTTGGGGCGGCACATAGTGACGTTGTAGGTGTTGGAGAGCATCAAGAGTGGCGCTAGAACCCGATAAGGTAACTGGAACAAGAAATCTGCAGGACCCATCTAGGTACCGAGGATTGTAAAGAGGCTCTCAAGATACATGTTGAGACTGGTAGGCAGGAAAAGAGACTGTTAAGGGCATTACACACGTTTTTGGGGAGGAAAGCATTGTCGTAGACTGTATGTGTGTGGTGTGACATATTCTCTGAAGCAATACATTAACGCGGTGCACTGGACAGTCAGAATTATCGAACAGTGGTAGGTAGAGGTGACATTTTTGTAATTTACACATCACATCGAGGACAAGACGTCTTTAGTCATCATGTTCCCACAGTATTTGAGACAAAAAATGATTAAATACTTAGAGCCGGGTTCTTCATTTCTCTTGTACAGATTACTTTATTAGAAAAAAACCTTTTCAAAATAAATGCTGTTTCGCAAGCTCTTTCAGTTCCTATTACCCCCCTATCTTTTCGGTTGGTGACGCCTGCTGGTCAACTGGTCATATATTGTGATCTATTAGCAACAAGAACCGACAAGATGTGTTCTTAACCCAAGAATGTCTCATTTTTCGTTTCGTTAGCTCGATAACAAGGAATTCTGTCTCATCCCTGCCTAATTTTTTCTTGTTGCGAGCAGTGGGAAATTTATTTGACTTGGGAAAATCGTTTCATCTACGATCTGACAATTCGACGCGCACCGCTTCGAACTATTCCTTTCATCGAAAAATAAATAATAATACTGTACTGCATGGTACCTTACTAGAGTACCAAAGGTAAATTACTGTATTTTTACCTACTTAATCTCTTGAATCGTCCACGGTGCTGCAGTTTGATGTAAAAAATTAAGTTTCAACAACTTAGTGCTGGACATTTTCTACGCTTCCGTTCCTCTTCTTCTTTTACTCGCTAATTGTAATCTATAGATCGAATTTAATCGTTAGTAGGTCTTTTTCACCGCCTTCGCGTGATTTATTCGATATTTTTACTTTAGTAAAATCTTCCTCGCAGTTTGACGACGACAACAGTAAAGAATGTCTTACTGCTGAACAAAATCGCTCTTTTCCTGAGTAAACTGCTCATAAAAAAGCCCCTTCACTATGTTTGATGGGCAAGAGGAGAAAAAAGGAAAGAATATTTAGGTAACACTGCAACGAGCTGATGGAGGTTTGGGTATTTTTTCCTACTTATTAAACCAATAGTTTTTTTTTGTCGGAAGCTCAAATTTGTCAGTTTTCTGAACCAGGTTAGCTAAAAAGTCACCATATAGTCGTTGAAATATACAGATGTGGATAGAGCAAACCAATTTTCGTTACCGGTGCGTAATGTAAAAATATTAAAAAGTAAAGACAATTCTGTAATTTCAAAAAGTGAATATTTCCAAGTGCGGGCTTCAAAGAAAAAAGTCAATCTTACATGCAATTAAAATAGCCTGATCCCCAACTTGAACTTTTGAAGCCAGTCATTGTACGGTATCCTCTTTTGAGCAGTTGGTAAAAAATGAAACGTAGAGACATCAAATATTTATGTATTTTTGTATATTTTCTGTAAGATAAAGAAATTTATTGCAATCAGGTATCTAACAGATCGAAAGTCTTTATACAAGGAAAATTTATGGCCATTTATGTGACTTTTCCCTGGGAAGGGCAAAACATGAGCACTACGAAGGCATTTCCTTCGTGCAGCTGCAAATACGAACCACCGATTTGCTGTTCGTTGAACAGTATTTTTTACTGCTTTCAACAAGATATGTCACTCGCTAACTGTCAACAAAATCATTACTCATCGAAAAGTACTTTTCTGGTTCATAGAACATAGAATTTGGTTGTAAAAGCGAATTTACTGTTCCGTGAAAATGGAAACAGTGCTGAGAAATACTCTCAGCGCTGTTTTAATTGTTGCATGCAGCAATTTTTATACTGCTGGCAAACGTCACAATCTATTGCTGCTGCAAAACCACATGTAATGCTGTTTATCAGCATTTTTACTACTTCCTAAATGGTCTATTCACTGGTGTGAAGCATAGAACTTAGTTCCACTTGCAGTGTAGATTTTAGTGCTGTATACTCTGCTTTCTCTGATACATGGACAATGAATATGCTAAGTGGCAGTACAGCAACCTTTGTAGAGGGAACCTGGGATTCACTGATGTTAGCATTTCAAGCAGTGCTCACGTACTGGCGATTTTCCTGCCGATCGGCAGTACGAGCTTTGCTCCGTCAGTAGCAATTTAGGAGTTGTCAGGTACATCATTTGGTGCTTCTACGGCGCGGAAGTCACAGCTTGACGCACTGTATTAGGTGCTGTCGCAGTATTAAATACATCGACATTGGAAATGGATCAATTGCCTCTGCAGGAAAGTTGCGCTGCTTATATTGTTTCCTTTGCTGTTCACTAGACATTTTTTAATACTTTGCTTTACAATAAATACATATGTACGCATCCGGAAGACACAGTTGCTGCCGCCGGTACCCTTGGACCAGATCTGGTCGCCCTGGGGTTTAGTCCTTTCCATTTCCTATCCGATTCTTGGTGGGAACCCGCCTTTCCTATTTACATAGTAGAAATTTTCACTGCTGAAAACTGGTCTGCCATGATCAAATCGATATCCAGTAGGGTCTCGAGACGGACCATTTTTTTTAGTACAGAAAACCCACATGCATGAACAATAGCGATCCGACGTACATTCCGTGTAAGCTTGAGAAGTGAAAACGTTTCGGGCGTTAGGAGGGATCCCCCAGGGGAAACTCCACGGACAAGGAACCATGCGTTGATTTTTGCATCTTACCACAACGGCCCATATTCCTTCCAGAATGATGCCACTTGTATCTGAGCCCAGAATCGCGACTACTGCAAAAATATTTCACCAAGACATCATCTCCGATACAAGAAAGCAAGGTACGGTAGCCTCTGGCCAAGGCCGCTGAACTAATATGGGCTTGTGCAACGCATCTAGAGTACAAACAGTGGTGAGGGGCCGATCGGTTCTTATACTTGCCTCCGTCGTACTTCACTTCTTTGATGAGTTTCGCATGTCTGGCAAGAGTTACTGCGATTGCACTTACATCTCCGTACTCATCCATGTATTTCCATATATTTCCCTTGCCGTTTCCACTGCGTGCCTAATGTCTATCTTCGCGTTCGTTCTGATCGGAACAAATTTGGCATCTTCATCTCTCAATTCACCAAAACTCTTCCACCATTCTGCACCTGTATGAAGCCTGTATTTTTTCCCTGAACCCATGCGCTTCAAAACAGGGCCTCTCAAAGCCAAATTGACGATATTCCTTGCGCATTCACGGACAGTGAGATATTCCTTTGCATGCTTAAGCATAGACATTTTTCTTTCCAAACATCAAACGATACACAGCGAATTCCATATAGTCCGTATCATCAGATGATGTTGTAAGACTCAGTGTGAGAATAACTCCGCAGTAGAGCGACGCGGCCTTGCCAATCGTTAGCCAGACAATGACCAACAGCCCATAAATGTCCGTCCAATGGTTGCCGTTCGCGATGCATCTCTTCAGAGGCTGATGTGCATTTTCCAATACCAACTCCATGATTTGGCGAGCATGACCAAACGCGGGGATGGTGTGGTAGTACAACTCCAGGATCTATGCAAATTGGGCTTGTCAACAGCTTCTTTGCTTCGAAAGAACTTTGCAGGTCATGTACATCGTCAAGATACTGTTGCGCAAGCTTTTGGAGATCTCCAAATATTGATCGCGGCTGCCAGTATGAAACTTCTTGACTGTCAGGGCTGTCTAGTCCTTCCATGGACCACCAATAAGTCAAACCAACCAACTTATGGAGGTGTTCGAGGGCGTTGACAACTCGCTGCGGGATCCCGCGGCTTTCTTCAACGTCTCTTACACAGGTCTTGAATACACCCAAAGACACACATAGAACACAGAAAATGTCTGATAGCCTCATACTATTCAAGCCTTTGTTGTTGGAACTGTACACGGAGCGCTGTCTGTACAATCCATTCTCCGCTAATGCATTGCATATTAAACCATCCATATCCTTCCAGGTCTCTTCATTTGGAAGTAGCGCAAACAAAAATCGAGTAGATCCTGTGCAACACCAGATAAGATGATAATCTGGGCATCCCTGGAACGAATGGGAGCCATCGATTGTAAGGGGAATGTCCGATCGGACTTTTGCCAGTTCCTCAGCAAACGTTAGTAGATAGAGTTCTCGTTACATACCTCGGATTGTTGTACATTCCCAGGTAGTTGCAGTCATCAGCATCAATACCACTTTCCCTCATAGCCCAAGTCCGTTCCGCACAGCGACGTAGCCAATTCCAGCCATGCACAGAAGTTGTGTACCCGAATGAACTTCCAATGTTTTTTCCCTTACGGAAGGAACATGCTGTGCATGGAGCATTTGCGCGATGTCCAGAAATCACACTACCGAAGGACTCTAGTAGTCAGCACATAACCAATCACGTCAAAAGATACGACATGCGTTCCATCTGTTAGTCTGCCCTCAATCCCTTCGAGCATGCTTGTACCAGATCTGGTATGATGCAAACTAGGATTTGGTTCGAGCTCATACCATGGGGTGTGAGGCTGATCACCCGCACTGCCGCACGAGTCGTTCTATCCCTCGGAGAAAGTTCATAGGAAGGAAATAACATCCGCAGCCTTCGTGACGACTGAAGTGATCCTTGTTTGAAGTCATCACAGTACAGCAGTGCTCTATACACGATATACGGCGTACCGTCATCCAAATACCTCTTGGTGGAGATTTGGCACCTTCCTGGAATATCTACCACTTGCCTCATCCAACTTCACACCAACAGGACAGTGAAGACGTATGTCACCAACAACTCATGCGAGGAAATTATATGAGATTCCGAAGACATGTGCGGGCACATTGACTTCCATCTGTGGGCGTCGCATGAACACCATACGAGTATGAGTGACACAGTCCATAGGAATCCAATGTCTATAGACAATAACAGCTGCAATTTCATCGCGCTGCGATCGCAGCAGACAGCATATATCGCCGGTTAATACGACTTGATTGGAATCAGGAAGTTGTACGTTCCGGGGGCGACCTCGTTTCCTCCTCCCGTTCACATTCCTTATGCCACGATCGGTATTCCGACTGATGTGGTAACCGTCTTGGAGCGCTCTTTCTTAATATGCTTACACGTGCTCAACATTCCACAGTACTACGTTCCCCGATTGACAGCCTTGCCATTGCGTCCCTCGCACTTTGTGTACATTTCTCTCCATCCCACGCACCAGATTGACGATTTTACCTTGGATCTCGTAGTGAATATTTTCACGAACTTCAAATTTCTTCACGCGATACTTTCCACCATAGCCAGAATCCCCTCTCCGCATGTCCGGCCACACAGATATCATGTACATGGCTGCATTACTTCTTAACATGAGCCTTGACTTTTCCACCACAATACGCCTTGACGAGTTGGTTTTCGTGCATGACAATAATTGATTCACATGGATTCATCACTGTCATACGATCCCTCAATACCATGCTTGATTTCAATGGATTCCTTGCGCCCCAATCTATCGTAGTTCCAGTTGAAAATTGGTAGAGTGAGGACATCATACTTTGCCCAATCCAAAGGAAGTACTCGCACTGGCAAAGTGGCACGATTATGCGGCGATCGCCTCGGATGGCTCGTAACAGTAAGCGTGGTAAAAAGCTTTTCTGCTTCAACAAATCGATAGTAACTGGTACATTGAACTAGGAACAAAGCATTTGTATCGGAGCTACGGAAAATCGTCCTTTGAACAGTAGAATAAGAAGGTATCTGACAGGAAGTTTCAATTCAACGAATGATGTCACGGACTTCCTCGTAATGTTCAACTGTGAACCGTACACTCCACATACCAATAACCGCCAAGCATTTTAGGCCATGGGTTGATTATCCGCTTAGGTATCATAGAAGCTTTCCAGCAGACGTGACTTGAGAGGTTGTGTCCATCTGCTGCATTTCTTCCTCGTCACCGGGGGAGGTTGTAAAATTCATTTCGTAATGGATCATCCACATGTATGACATTCTCATCATCGCCATCCTGCATTTCTAATTCATAAACGTCCTGCAAAGTTTGACGTACGAGTGCTGCAAATGAGCAATTATTTCGTCGATCGACGGCACAACTCTCGGGTCGACATCATCCTCTCCGTCGGAATGCACATTCCCCCAGTTGGAAAGCTCATCATCAACTGGATCCGGTGTGTTTGCATGAGTTGATCGACTATTGCTTGCGTTGGCTGACCCTCCGAGTGGAGACGGAAAGTGGGGCTCCTGTTCATGCGGATTCTAATCGTGCGCAGGCTTTACTGAGGTATCGCGTAGATTCAATTCTGCGTGTCCTGATTTCGTAGTCTAGTCCCTTAGTACCAGGAGTCATGTAGATGGGAGCGTTCTTCTCTGGTTGTTCCTGGGACGTCTTCACGAGATTCTCCATCTTGAATGCGGCGCTGCTTCTTTCTCATTGTCCTCTGTGGGATACGATCGTTTTCAGGACATCGGAAATTCATTCAATGGGGCTGTGTGTCGACCGACACTGCACAACACCATCAGGCATTCGAGGAGCTATTACGGGGTGGTGATATGAAGATAATGCAGTTGGTCAAGGCAAGGTTGGTGCGAGCCGATCACGTAGCTTCTGGAACCAACTGTGCAATAAGCGTGTGCGATTTTCGAGAATGGCCCGCTTTTTTCTGCTTGTTTTCCATCGGGTGGATCCACCAATGTATGACCCTCATTTCTGTAAGTTTCCGGCGTTGTAATGGTTACCTTGTTGGAAGAACCCCTCCGGAAGCAGTGAGAGTCCCATCGGATACTCTAGTGTCTATTCGATAAGTGTCATCAATTGATTACATATGTAATCAATTGATGACATTTTCTACGAACCAAAAAAATAAATTCAAAAAAATTTTTACCGCTTTTTTAGCTTTACATTTTCCCTTCGGTCTCTTCTACCTGTGCAAGGTTACTGTTCAGAGCTTGCGCACCTTCACTGGCTCAGGAATCCAATTCCCTCTCGCAATCCCACTCAAATGCCTCGAAGATGGTGAAATCAAACGACCGACGTTTGCTCCCTGGAAGTAGGGTTCACACGAAAAAGCGCTTCCTTTCATCTGACGTCAAGCGTAGGAGGTTGTATGGACCCAATTGGAAGACGAAGATGGTGTCAGAAACAGTCGTGGGGATCAAGAAAGTGGCTAAAGGTGGACAATTTCAGAGAATGTTTGTCAGTAACTGGGAATTGCTGGACGGTTCCAAAGAGGTGGCAATTCACTTATCGAGTGTCAAAGACGGAGAGGCTCCTTCCTTCGAGGAAGTCACCGGTTTGGTGCCCAATTCATTGAGCAGTGGGAAAACGGCGGATGAAATAGAAGGTCAGGCTAATATCAAAATCGAGACTGACACTCCCGCGGGATCTGATGGGAGTAGGATCCCGAGTACAAGGCCGAGTATAAGCCCAATTCAAGTCACAGAAACTCATTTTGAAGGTGTAAGAACAGAGATGGTGAAATATGATTGGCCGAAAACAGCTGCACATGGCAGAGAGTTGACTCGGAAAGAGATAATACTAAATTTGAATGGACCTATAACGAAGACGTTGGAAAGTGCATGGTCCGGTGGATGAGCTTATTCTTGCAGGTATCTCTCCCCAAGTTATGAAATTATCAGTATTTTATGTGGATATTTCCCATGCCATTCCTTTCTACCATTGTCCAGTCAACAAATTCGCTTTGGAAAGTAATGGTTTCATTCCATGCACAGCAGGTGAAATTCTGAAGTTTTTTGGGTCTGATTCTCATGACACGTTTCGAGCTTGGATCGCAGGACCTTATGGGGTAGTTCTTCCCGTCGAGGTATATACAAAGTCCAAATTTTGGAAATATCATGCCACGTGGAAGGTTTGAGATTATTCGCCGTTACATATCCTTTTCGAATCTCAACCTCTTACAGATGAAGAAGAATGCAGTTCGACATGCGTTGGAGCCTGGTCGTGACTTTGCGCGGCAATCAACAGGCATCGTCACCTCCATGTCAAGCCAGCAGAGTCAATTTGTGTGGATGAAATCATGTCAAGGTGGCATGGAATTGAAGGTAAATTGATTCAGAAAAGACTTCCTCACTACGTCGCTCTTGACAGGAAACATGAAAATAGGTGTGAGCTTCGGACCGCTGCGTGTGGAGAAAGTGGAAAATTATCAACATCAAGATCTGTAAGTCGTCAGAAGACACTGAAAGCTCAGGTACGGAATTTTTACAGGGGACAAGAGAGATGTTACAGCTTGTGGAACCATGGTTCGGTTCAAATAGGATTGTATGTGCTGATTCTTTTCCTCCGTTAGGCTGCGGAGCCATGCTGGAGAAAGGCTTACGTTTCATTGGGGTTGTCAAGAATTCCAACCGTCAGTTTCCGATGGCGTATCTTTCGGAAAGAGTGTTGAATGCGTGTCAACACAACATTGCTGGGAATCTGCTGTGTGGATGCCTGCAAGCTATAAAAAGAGGAGCTTGTATATAGTGAGTCAATGTCCCCGAATGAATTCTACTGCAAATTAGCGGAGGGCCTGATTGACAATAATTTGGATGATTTGAGAACCAGGGTACGTCACACTTCCGAAGGCGAAGAATCAGAAGATAAAAACGTCAGTGGTATTGGAATTCATCTGGTTACGACAAAAAGGAACGTGTTCTGAATGGTAGGAAGACTAATTTTGCTCTCCAATCACGATGCAAGATTTGTATTGGGAAGACCACTAAACATGTGTGTACTGGGTGTCTGCGTACATTTAAAAAGGAAGATTTTATTTGCCATGGTGGCAGCGGCCGCGATTGTTTTCAGAAGCACTGTCGCCTCGTACATGATACTCAAGGTTTTTAGATAAGCTATCTTTTATTGTTATAGTTATTTACATTCTACAATAATCATTTCCTGAATTGAAAATTTACGATGTATGTCAGGTATTTTCTTACAAAGATTAGATAAAAATAAAAAGGTTCTATCCTATTGCCCCTAAATCTTATCTGCGTCCTTCGACTTGCTAGATGTACTTGGTCTTATCGCGGAATACCCTTTATGAGATGTCTCCTTGTCCTGTCTAATGTTCAAGAGGGCACTGTAGCATCCTGGAAACCAAGTAACTTTAGATTTGTCGAGCTCTCAACATTTCTAAGGGTTTTGGAGTTCCCATAGAGAACTCAGCGAGGAGTTGAACCTATGACCGATGAGGTTTAGTATCTGCAGAAGATCTCCTGTCAACCACTACACCACACAAGTATGTCTGTGGGGATGCAAATGAACGTATTTAAAGCACTGGTACGGTATAGGTGAAAGTGCAGCGGACACCGCTTTACTGATGCCGTAAAGTTACTCTCTCTCCAAAAAATCAGATGCACATGCGTTATTTTTTTTGAATGTTTTTTAATATAGTCGTTACATTTGAATTTGATCACAAGCCAGGAGATCATGACACAAAAATGTCTGTTACTGTCCTTCGGCACAACACAGAGCCAGGAGTCGAGTTTCACTCCCTACTGCGGTAGCCTCGGTGGGACGTGGCTTTGACGGGAGGAGGACTGTGATGTCACAGGCGACGGTTGTTGTCTCTTCGTTTCTTAGATCGACGGGGGGGGGGGTGACCAGAAGTTAGTCGCGCACAGGTCAGCAGTGATCAAACTTTACGGCAATACATGCTTCGGCAGAACTAGGACGGGAGAAAGTGCTCCGCGCTCTCATCGGGTCGGACCTATTCATGTAGCGCGAGTTCTCAATGGATCACTTCGCTACAGCCTTTCCTATATCCCTTTAACCCTGGAGTATGTTCATGTAGCTCTCCACCTACTGCGGACCTGCTTTGGTGTATGTCGGATCAACTACCTCTTACGTGTAGTTCTCCCTAATTCCACTCTCAAGGGAGCTGCGGAATTCGACACCGCTGTTGAATACACGCTGCGGCGGTTGATGGGAGAGGTTCTAGAGGTCGACACTTTTTGGGAATTACAACTCCCATTCGCGCCCTTTGGGCCCGCAAGCCAACATTTGGCGTAGGGCTCCGCTCTGCTAAGCTGTCTGCGGCGGCTGACTTCGTTTCCTCCGTATCCCTCACGCGTGCGGTGTGCTCTACCCTCCTCCCTGTGCTACCGAACACTGCTCTCCAATCTTACACATTCGCAGTTCGGCACATGATGACGTGGGAGACACAATTGGCACCCGAGAAGGTTGACCAGTTCACGGTTATCGACTCAAGGCGGCGGTTTGAGCAAGTGAAACTAGCTCGCCTTGTTGAGAAAAAAGCCTTTTACGCCATGGCAAAGGGGGATGAGAGGACCGTGGCATTGGGATCCTCGTTGTCAGTGGACGGTTGCAAGGACTGGCTGTCATGCAAACTTCCACACCTTCCGCTTTACACCGCCCTCCCCCCGCAACCCTTCCTAGCATTGACCAATTCTCCCTCCCCCCCAAACCCTGCACTATACTCTTTTCTTTGATAAAAACCTTCAACTCTCCAAAAAATTATCCCATATTCGCCCCCCGCCCCTCCATTATCACCTTTTTACCCAAAAACGAGCATAATTCACCCTGGCGCCTTCTTCTCCACACCGCTCTTCCTCGCCCCCCCTTGACATCGGACGCCGTCTTCCTCCAAAAATTCTTCACGCTCGAGGCCCACCAATTTACCTTTAATCAATCGCCTCAAACCTTCCTCTTATTACGTCCCCACCCCGGCAATTGTTATACTGGACACGGACTCCAGTAATTGGCCTGAATTCTTCTGGATGTATTTAGAGTGTAAATATTTATCTTGACGGGAGAAGAAGCTGGTAGCAATGCATGTATTGTATCCAATAGAAACACAGAAGTTTTTGCTCAAGCTTTCAGAGTGGGGGACCTCGCCTGCAATCAATTGAACCGAGTACCCAATCGTTAAATCTGAAGCAAAAACGGGTGTAGAGGTGTTCGATAATGATGGTGCGGTCGATCAAGGGGTTTTTTGTCCTATGCATCAGAACATGCTAATTAGCTGAGAAAAAATTACCAATGATTGGCAAAAAATTATGCAAAGAAATTCTGAGCGCAATAAAATTAGCGACGCCGGAAACGCTGAACTACTTCTATGCGTCGGTTTGCTAAGTGTGTTTTTTATTGGTGCTTCCTCACTATGTTTGTTTACACATGAACGTAATATATACTATAGCTCGTAGTAACCCGGCTGAGGTATTCAAGCCGAACACCGTATTCCAATAACACCATGAGGGCTTTTACTAGAAGTCAGAACATCTCGACCTGAATTGCAAATTCGTTAATCTTATCCCTGGATAATTCCACTCAGTTGCATTGCTATAATTATTACCAGAATTCGACTCTAATATCTGCGGGGCTAACGTAGCGAAAAAATCCGATGGTCCAATTCAATGGTTCTATTTCCCTCAGTCCCAAGTGTAACAAAGTAACACTCGAATGAGGTACCCATTCTCTTTTGCATATTAAACAAAAACTGATAGCTGTGTAGATGTCAATTCCAACAAATACCAACGAGAATGGAGACAATAGAAGTAAAGTTGACTCAATGACGATTTTGCTCCATGGGGGATCTGTCTTTAGTTGAATAAGGAACTGTGGGGAGGGGAAAGCTCCATCAACTATGGAATGCGTTCGGCCGACAACAGTGATGATAGTTAGACTGACTAACGGGAATTGAAATAAACAATGGCTAAGGGTGGATTGTCCTGTGTTTGATATAGGTATTGTCGTAGTTGAGTAGCCTGTTGCTGTCAATGGAGATGTTTCTGTCTATGCTCGAGAGCATGAATTTGAAGCATCAGAATGCTGCCACGTACTCGATTTTTGCTCATTCTAGAATTACTTTAGCCAAAACGCAATTAATAAAGTCGTTGATAAGGGAAAAACTAGATACAAATCATTGACACGTGAAAAGAAGATATTTCTCCGCTTTACAAGAATGCATGTTTTCGTCCAGAACAAATTGACGCAGTTAGTGGAGGCGTCACGGTGAGAGGTATCTAGTGGATTGATCCCACAACTTGTTTGCATCGAGGGGAAGGAGGGAGTTCAAGAGTTTGTACGGTAGTTGTATTTGTAATTTCGAAGCCAGCGGAAATGGGTAAAGTGAGTCTCTTGTACACATCAATGGCGGTAAATATACGAATCTAATCGCTTCCTTATTCATCTGGTTCATCCATCTACATCAGATGTATTTCGTGTCTTGTACTACATCTGCTAAGTTGCAATTCGTGCAAAAAACGCTTAGTCGTAGTTCGAAGCCTTTGTTTGTTTAGTTTTGGTAGCTATAGAAGCTGTGCTATGTTACTGAGATCACAACAGGAAAGGAGAGGAGATCACGAAAAAGATCAAATTTACCTTGTCTTTGTAATAAGAAGTCCTACACACAATAGGCGCACTGCTGTTTACAGCCGTTTCCTTCCTAACTCCACTAGCTACTTGGGCTACGCAAAGTGACGCCAAGAAGAGAAAGGAGCTAGAGATGCGGTAATCCTACCGCAGATTCAAGCCCGTCAAGTACGAAACAAAAAAAGAGAGAGTCAGGAAGTTAGCATTATCGGAATTGATTCCTTACTATCTGCTTAAAACTTATCAATCACCAAACAGCAAACAAATAGAGGGTTCTGAACAGGATAGAGCTTTTTTGAGGCTGCAGAATCCAAGGAAAATGATTGCATTCATTGCAGTATGCCTTGAAGCAAATAAACGAAGTACTTCTTCTCGTTCAAAATGACGATGAAAAGAAAACATACAGTAAAATTTTGACTAGATTGTAAGCGGTCCTCGAAAAGCGGCATCATGAGCTTTACTACGACTACATTGTGTAGGAAAGCCACGGCCGAATAAAACCGAGTTAGTCTAGTCACCCAGCTAGAAGTGTCATACAACGAAGTATACTATCCCACCACTCCCCCAGTTTAGTCTTGATGAAATTTCGTTACGGGTGCTATTATCCTTGCGCAGTTGTGGTTTCTTTCGCAGCTAACATCTGTATGAGGCGCATTTCGCGCAAATAAACGACAGGGGTTCCCATAACTACGTTCTCTCGGCCGTTGGGGCGACAAATTTATTTCCTTAGGGGAGGACATCCAATCAAGTCATTGCATAGGGCCTTTCAATACGAGGCAAAGGAAGAGCCGTGAAATAATCGTATGAACAGAGGCAGGTCATGGTTGAGATTCTCGGGACGGAAAACAGGACGAGTTCAGCAAGAAAGGTTGAAACATTTTGACAGCGCGCTATGTGTACTGCACACTCTGGTCGGATATGCTTAGAAAAAACTACAGTATAGCTTTTTTTCTAACTGGGGGGAATTGGGTTGGTTTACTGTGAGTAATGGAAAGGTTGGGAGTCCTCTGTACTTGTAATGAAACCATTGGCAGGACCTATATTGTAAGTGCTTGAGTGTGTGTACCAACTAGAAAGTAGCTGGTAGACGCGTTGACAAGCAAGCTGCGTTGGAGAGACCCATTAACGCCGCGTGTCGTTGGAGGAGAATTGTCCTCACCCTGGAGTATTGGTCTAGGGCTCGGTTGGCGACCGCTCGGGCTACCTCCGTGATGTGGCGGAACGCTTCGGGATGCCACCCCCGAGTGTGGAGATAGGAAACGGGCACGAGTCTGTTCCTGCCTATAGCTTTATTGGTGAGCTCTCAGCATCAAGTACAGTCCCGTCACTTAATCCTGCAGAGAACATACTGTAATTAAGAGCATCCTTAGTTCGGGCCGTATTCCGTATTTTTATTTGATTTTTGCGGATAGAAATCAAATCAAAACTCTATGCCGCTACAAAATTTCTATCGAATGAATCGAAAATGTAAGTACGGACCTGTTAATCATCATTTTCTGAGATATGCGGACTCAACGATCCGTATTCTATTCAATAGAGAAGACAACTGTCTTGTTCTGATTGATTGGCACATTAGCTCATGTATTGCTGAGAACACAGAAACAACTGTTCACCATTGGGGCAACCACGTCTGTCGACATTTTTTTAAGTAGCGAAGCCCCGCAATGCCCACCACAACTCTTCCACCAACTACCGCACACTGCAGAGATTTATCTATCCTATAGGCCTAGATGAGATGGGAAGAGACAAAAGATGGGACAATGAAGAAATTGCGGCACTTGCGAGACCATGGATAGAGGCATCAGAAGAAGCAATTGCTGGAACTGGTCGGAAGAGGAAGATATTCTAGGAGACTTTGCCTCGGCGCTTCATCAAGAAAGGACCTGTAGCCAACTTCGTGCCTGATGGAAAGTACAGTGAAACGTATAGTCAAAAGCTGCAAGTCTCATTTTACCGATGAGGACAATCAAATCCTCAAATCCGGCCGGGGTGAGTGAACGAAAACGTGCTGTCAATGACGCTCGCTTTACATACTGGAAATTGCACAAGTATGGATTACAACTACAAGGAATACTTCAAGGGAAACTGGATTGGATACAGTGCGTTTTTGGTATTAAGCGAGCATCCAAAGTGGAATGGTGATTACAGTCACTCAGCTACCCTCGCGAGCTCTAGCAATTTAGAAAGCACTCGAATGATGACGATGACTCACCAATGTAGCCAATGAAAGAGCGATTCATATTTGGTAGCAAGAATGAAAAGCTTGTTCGGCAACAAGAGCTGAGAACGCAAGCCGTTAGTTTCTTGCGATTTCGGCGACACGGAAAACTGACGCTTTGGAGGAAAAAAACGCCATCACGTCCAAATACAGCTGATTTACCCGGAACACGTTGAAAGAGGTAGCGATGGGAAGGGGTCTGACAAAAAACCGGATTCGTCTCCTTCTCTTTACCCACCTGCTCGACATTGTCCTTATGTACATGCTGGATCGATGAAACCTACCTAAACCGACATAAAGCAACAGTTAACGACAACCACAAATGGTAGGAGATCGCCGTTAAGCCACACACATACGAGCTAAACTGACTATCATCTGCTAAAAACCGCACGATACGAAAGTATCTAATCCTTATTCAACACAGGCCTCAGAATGTCCAACTCTTGAACGTGCACAGTACAAGTCCTTCTTGGAATAGGAGAAACCCAAGCCACAAGCGCAAAGGACAAATCAATTCACCAACAAAGTGATACAAGCAATATAAAAATACATAAAAATGAGAGACACAAATACATCAGAGTGTGAGAAGAGATAAATCCTACATCGAAGTTCCGAATGATGTACCGAGATATCATTTAGATATCAACGAATCCGAAGCTTTTTTCAAAGCTATTCGAACTACATCTCTCTCCACTCATTGAAAAAGGCTCGCTTGGAGGAGAAGTAAATTCGTTACCTTAACCTTGACAGCAAAACTCTAAGCACAAAGGTTGATTCTGTTGCTCAGGATGGACCAGGTGCACCGCATGTTAGTAGTCAGGAAGCGGGTGCTGCGTAAAGCATTACCGAGATTCAAAGTTATTTCTTCAAGTTTTTATGGTTCTATTGTAACTTTTCCCTTGCAGAAAGGCAATTAGACAAATCCATATCCATTCAAGTATGCGAAATGAGATCTACTTTCAGCGAAAAGTGTTCAATTGAGATCATGATACTGTTGCCTCGTCAACTGACAATACTTTTCGACATACCACTGGGAAGCAGCTTATGGAATCTAGACGCAACTGTAGGCGGTTCTGAATGCCATTTAAAGTCTTTTCCTCTCCCAAACATGCTAAATGCCTCCTCTAAAAATTGAAGCGAAGAAACTGAACTACTGTACCTATCTCGACGTCTTTCTGCAACCATGTTGTGAAGTATTATGCTGGGTTTCATGACACTGGAAATGTATTTTTGAAACCAAAGCCGCGCCAGCCTCTGCAGTATGTGGAAACGAGCAACAAGAACAACAATCCTTCGTTCTACATCTTTTCTAACCGCTTCTTGCTGACTGGTGAACATTCTCTCCTTCTTGCAAAGCCCATCCTTGATGGTCACAAATATTACCCAGTACAGATAGATCCCCTTAGCTAAATAGTGGAGCAGTGCACGCTCAGTTTTATCCACTTTGTAGGGTAGGGAAGGAGGGAACTCTCCTGCAGTAATCTTACCAACAGTTGGAGAACGGACAAGTATATTGATATCATTCAAAGAACCTGAGCTACTGAAACGGCTTGCCATATCCAAAGTTCTCCGTCGCTTATTGCTTTCAGTACAATGGTTGGCTCTTTTCCTTCCCACAGTACTGCCCTGTACACACAAGTGGGCAGTTCTTCCACTCCCAATGCTGGCAGCCAATCGATTGGACACAGCCCGGAAAGCCTCTCGCGGTATGAATACCCATAGTTCTCTGAAAGTCAGCTTCTGTAGGTTCTCGGAGGTATTCAAGACCGAACTTTTCCACAAAAGCCTTGCAGAACTCCTTTAGAGAAATTAAAACTGAATCTTCAGACATTCGCAAGTATTCATGAAGTTACTCTGCGACTATACCGTATGCTATCATTCGTAAAGACGCATAAATGTGCTGTAGTTGATGGGTACCTTTCTGTCCAAAATTGTTGCTGCGACGCACGGATGTTCGGTCACAAACAATGGCCTCTGTGTGAAACGATAAAAGACAGCACGCGGAAGGCGAAAGCGCCGCTTGAAGCCCTTTTCGCTGTATTTAGGGCTATTAAAAAGTAGTCAAGATGGACGGTGGATTGCTTCGTCGAAATCACGTCTTGTATTGGACATTTATTTTAACAGTCGATCCGCCGTGTTTTCGATTCTATATCGTTGGCGCTGCACCCAGACGTATACCGGTAGAAATGATATAGGACATCTTCTCATCGTCAGAAGAATCCTCTTCTTCTGTTATGGAGAACATTGGAATAGTAGGAAAGTGGGTATCGATCTGTCCAGAGGGTTACGACGAATAGAAGAGCTGCGGCGTGGAGATGAAAGACGCTAATTTTTCTATCGGATAAGAACGATTCAGAGATTTAAGGCCCAATCAGAACTGTCCGCTTGGCAGCAAATTTACGTTTTTCCGATAGAAATAAATCACGGACAGTTGTCCAGAGGACAGTTGTACTCACATGAGTCCAAATGTACTCATATGAGACCATAATTCTAACGGCTAGATTTTATATAAAAAATTACAGAATGACACCATTATCTTTCCAGTATATCCAGTAGCACCCTTAGATTGTCAAACGTGCAAAATGTCGGAGTTTACACCTCAATTGTTCAACCGATCACATAACAAGTTTGTCAACATCGCAAATTTTAACCAATAATGACAAATCCAAATGACCTCTGTCAACAGCC